>CM060944.1:36722500-37972500 GCA_030765085.1 Allium cepa | reverse complement strand
ACATTTCTTCATCTCCTTTTCTCCATTCCAATCTAGTTCTAACATCCATCCAAGATTGAAGATCAAGATCAAAGATCAAGAGCCAAAGTTGAAGATTTTCATCCGAAGAAGCTAGATTTCACCGTTTCAAGTGAAATTTCTCCGGATCAAGCTCAAGTCCTTGCTGTCCAGATCTGAAGTTGATTGATTTTAGGTTGTTTTGGTGATTTGGTGAGTGGTAGTTATCTCTCACGCGGATCCAAAGGAGTATATTGGATTGGTGACTTGTTGGAGTGTTGTAGTTAGTGATTTCATGCATATTTCTTAGATCCAAGTGTAGATCCATGGTTTTTGAAGATGTTTACTTATGCAAGTTTATTTAATAAGTGTTAGAGACAAAACCCATGTTTTATATTTGATAGATCTATGCTAAAAACCATGATTTCACATATGTTGGACTTTTGCTCGTTTATTTACGAAATTTCCATTATAGTTGATATTGCTTAAACTGCTTAATAGATCTTGTTTGAATGATTGATTATTTGAATGTATGGTTGATTTGATTGTTTCCAAGTTAGCTAGTAGTTGATTTGGAACAAGATGATGAAAGAGGATTCAAAAGCTATGGAAGAAGGCTCTTGAATGGTGAAAGCTGCTTAAGGCATATGTAGCGGATGTTGAAGCTCATATGTATAGATTGGATGATGTTGAGATGGGACTTTGCCATGATTTGATGAAGCAAACCATGTTGTTGAGTTGAGACTTTGCTTTGATGCGATGAAGCGAAGTATGATGTGAGTCTTGGCTTAATCCAAGCAGGGATCATTCCAAGCATGTTGATAACTTGAAGAGTAGTTCAAGTTGGGTGATAATGGATTGTTCAAGAGGTAGCTTGAGCTTGTATGAGGATAGTCGTCAAGAAGGATGGCTAGGAGGCTTGGATCTCGTCGTTGTTGAAGGTTCTAGCATGCTCAAAAGCAAGAGTACATGGGGCGCCCATAACGACTACAGGTAGGTAGTCGGGACACCCAAAAGACTACAGGTAGGTAGTTGAGTACTCTGGGCAAAGTAGATAAGTCCTAGGCACAAGGCAGTGTGCGGAGTTATGGTTAGAACCGGGGTTACCATTAGCCCTTGACAGATGGTCATTCAACTAACGATGAAATCAAAGCAATGATAACAGTGATAGCCAGAGTCATGGATGTTTGGATGTACTATCATTCGGTCTCAAGAGCGGTGTTTTCTGGGTGCTTATCTGATCTTGGTTTAGGCCTTGGGGGTTTGTATTTGGGAAACATCGACCTTGACTCGAGTGGTTACTGCTTTACTTTTGTATCTGTTTGCTATGTTTGCTTCTCCTTAGTGTGTGTCTGGAGGCTATCACTGTAGAAAGAGGTGGAGTGGGATGATTTGGGTTCCTATTCCTTGTATCCTTTATATTCTTTTGGTATGCTTGATAGTTGATTTACTGCTCACTAAGACTGTTGTCTGACTCAAGGTTTTATGTCTCCTCTTATTACCTTGGGCTGTTCATCCATGTTTGGGATGGGCAGACTAGGTGACAGGTGACAGGTGCTGATCTTAGTGGCTCACGCTGATGATGACGAAGACGAGCAGGAGGCTTTTACATATCTTTTCATATTATATGTACTGGATTTTCCGCTGTTTGTTGTACTCTGAGTGCCATGTAGTGAGGCTTCTTGTATTTCAGATTCAGACATTGTATAAAGCTGTTCAGATTTTATGATATACAGTTTCTGTTCTATAGAGCTTCACTATATTATATTTCTCTATTGTATTTTGTCCATGCGCTGTGAGTTTTACGATAGAGTCTGCGATGTTTATTTTTACCCTTGACTATCGTCCATGGCTGCCTGGCACACTTTCAGCGCACCATTCTCTTCTTTCCGTGCGGGGGTCATGGGCGGTCGTCACATTTGGTATCAGAGCTTTGGTTAATCGATTTTAGCCAACGCTCGCTGATGTAACTACGTAAGAGAGACGTAATTGTAATTTGATGGATGATTACTATATATAATATAGTAGCCTAGAAGGATTTGAACTCCTTATGCAGTTGTTTCTTAAGGTGTTCTAATCATTCTTATTACAGATATTAAGGATGAGTCGAAGAGGGAGACCAGCTGCAAGGGAAAGCCGTGCTGATGAAGGAGCTGTCGATTATGGAACTATGTTCGAAGCGATGATGACTTCGATCATGAGAAGGATACCAGCTTCAGGATCATCAGTGGATGTGGGAGTTCAAGTTCAAGCTCCAAGACCGGTGGATTTTGCTAAGCTTTGCAAGGATTATACTTCTCTTGGAGGAAAAGCTTTCTTGGGGACGGAGTCGACTATTGAGGTGCAGAGATGGATTGATGCATGTCGAAGGATCTTTGGTGACTTAGGGATTGAGGATGCAACTAAGAGAAAGCTTGCATCGAGACAGCTTCAGGGAAGAGCTGCTGATTGGTGGAATTCTATCACCATTGATACTCCAGAAGAAGAAATTACTTGGGAGCAATTCCAAGTTAGATTTGAAGCTAAGTTCATCTCTACTTCCCAGAAATCTGTCTTGTTTAAGAAGTTTGTAGAGCTCAAGCAAGGGGGGAGACCTGTTCTTGAGTATATTTCTGAGTTCGAAGCCTTATCTAAGTATGCCAGATCGTATATTGATTCTCCCTACCAGAAGAATGAAAAGTTTGTGACTGGTCTGGATGCTTATCTTGGGAGGCAGTTGGTGGATCATCTGGACGATCCGTTTGAGAAGCTTGGGGAAAAAGCTCTTAGGCACGAGGGTTTGTTCCCTAAGGAAGTATCTGTTGTTGCTGTAACCAGGGAAGGATCTAAACCACAGCAGAGTGGCAATAAGAAGAGGAAACAACAGCAACAGAAGGGTAGGGATGGCCAGAAGAAGCCGAAGAGTGAAGTGACTTGCTATAACTGCCAGCAGAAGGGCCATCTTTACAAAGATTGTAAGAATCCCAAAGTGCCGGGAAAGTGTTACAACTGTGATAAGCTGGGACATATCAAGAAGGATTGTCCAGAACCGAGGAAAGATAGGCAGGTTGTGCAAGCCTATGCTTTGGGGGCTGTTCCATCGTCTTCGAAAGCTCCTACTGCTGAAGAGAAGGGGAAGAGTGTGGTTGTTCAAGGTACTCTTTCTATTTGTGGTGTTCCAGTTAGAGTGTTGTTTGATACTGGAGCGTCGCATTCTTTTGTTTGTGATGATTTGGTAGGCCGGTTGGGTTTGAAACCGGATATTGTTGATAGGCCATTGGTTGTGACTAATCCGGTAGGGGGTTCGTCATGTTTGTGTATGTTATGCCGTGGTCTAGTTGTGTCGAGTCATGATTGCTCGTTTGTTTGTGATTGCTTTGTTCTGAACTTTGCGGGGTTCGGAATTATTTTGGGTATGGACTGGCTTAGGAAGTATGCGGCTAGGATTGATTGTGAGAGGCTTGAGGTGACAGTCGGGAATGTGGAAGGGCGAAAGGTTGTGATACGATGTAAGCATGAAGAAGGCGTTTTCATGAGCTTCATGTATTCGCTAGTTGTTCCACGGGATGGACTGTCATCAGTGCCTATTGTGAATGAGTTTGGTGATGTCTTTGAGGAAGTCAAAGGGTTACCGCCGCATAGGGAGATCGAGTTTCGTATCGATCTAATTGAGGGAGCCAGACCTGTTGTGATGCCTCTTAGGCGGATGGCACCGAGGGAGCAGCAAGAGCTGAAGGTGCAAGTTGATGACCTTTTGCAGAAAGGATTCATTCGGAGAAGTGTGTCCGAATGGGGTGCGCCAGTTGTGTTCGCAACCAAAACGGATGGATCGTTGAGGTTGTGTGTTGATTATCGTGAGCTGAATAAGGTGACTAAGAAGAACAAGTATCCATTGCCGAGAATAGATGACTTGTTTGATCAGCTTCACGAGGCTAAGGTGTTTTCTCAGATGGATTTGGCAACGGGATTTCACCAGTTGAGAGTGGCAAAGGATAGTGTGCCGAAGACTGCTTTCAGGACACCATCCGGGTTTTATGAGTGGCTGGTAATGCCGTTTGGATTGACTAACGCGCCAGCATATTTTGTGGATCTTATGAATAGGGTATTCAGAGATCAGTTGAATAAGTTCGTGCTTGTGTTCGTGGATGATATTTTGGTTTACTCCAGAACCGAGGAAGAGCACAAGACGCACTTGAGGATTGTTTTGGGAATTTTGTGGAAACATCAGCTGAAGGCTAAGTTTTCGAAGTGTCACTTCTGGAAGAGTGAAGTGAGGTTCTTAGGCCATGTTATCTCTGGAAATGGAATAGCGGTTGACCCCGCTAAGGTGGCAGCGATCCAGGATTGGGTTAGACCTAAGAATGCATCAGATGTGAGAAGTTTTCTTGGATTAGCAGGATATTATCGTCGGTTTATCAAAGACTTTTCCAAGATAGCTGCACCGTTGACAGGATTGACGAAGAAGAACCAAGTGTTCAGATGGGATGATAAGTGTGAGCAAGCTTTCGTAATCCTGAAAGAACGACTGACAAGTGCTCCTGTTTTGACTATTCCGAGTGGGAATGATGAGATGGTGGTTTACACCGATGCATGTGGCACTGGACTAGGAGCGGTGCTAATGCAGAAGGATAAAGTTGTTGCGTATGCAAGTCGACAACTGAAGCCGCATGAAAGGAATTATCCGACTCATGATTTGGAGTTAGCGGCGATTGTGTTTGCTTTGAAGATGTGGAGACACTATCTATTGGGAGTTAGATTTGAGTTGTTTACAGATCATAAGTCGTTGAAGTATCTGTTCTCCCAAAAGGATTTAAATCTTCGACAGCAACGGTGGCTAGAGTTCTTAGCATCGTATGATTTTGGTATAGCCTATACTCCAGGGAAAGGTAACGCAGTGGCTGATGCGTTAAGTCGAAGACATGCAGGATTGGGAGCCATGTTTTCAGAATGGAAGAGTCTTGAGTATTTGGCTGGATTTGATTTCAGGCCTAGATGTGAATTGGAACCTGAGATGTTGGCAAACTTATCGATAAGGCCTACTCTTGTGGAAAGAATTGGTGAGAGGCAAAGGGGAGATGATAAGCTTGTCAAGATTATCTGTGATTTGGAATCTGGATTGGACCCGGAGAAGGATAAGGGATTCGAGGTCGATCGAGAGGGTTGGCTTCGAAAGCAAGGGCGACTAGTTGTTCCCGATGTAGATGGATTGAGAGATGAAGTTCTGAGGGAGAGTCATCACTCGAAGTTGACAATTCATCCAGGTGGAAATAAGATGTATCGGGATATGAAGAGAACCTACTACTGGGAAGGTATGAAGAAGGATGTTGGAAATTTTATTTCCAAGTGTATGAATTGCCAGTTGGTGAAAGCTGAGCAGAAAAAGCCCAGTGGATTGCTTCAGCCATTAGAGGTTCCTACATGGAAGTGGGAGCAAGTGTCGATGGACTTTATCGATGGTCTACCTAGGACAAGAGCAGGGAATGAAGGGATTTGGGTCATAGTAGATCGTTTGACCAAGAGTGCAAGGTTCATTCCTGTTCGATCGACTAGGACTGCATCGAAGTTGGCTGAATTATATGTGAAGTGGATAGTTCGTTTCCATGGTGTTCCGAAGAGTATAGTGAGCGATCGAGATCCATTGTTCACTAGTAGATTTTGGAAGAGCTTCCAGGAAGTTTTGGGAACTGAGTTGTGTTTGAGTACAGCTTATCACCCTCAAACAGATGGTCAGACTGAGAGAGTCAACCGAGTTTTGGAAGATCTTCTTAGAGCATGTGTTTTGGACTTCGGAGGATCATGGGAAGATCACCTTCATTTGGTGGAGTTTGCTTATAATAACAGTTATCAGTCGAGTATTGGTATGGCACCATATGAGGCATTATATGGAAGACCGTGTAACTCTCCGACATGTTGGTTGGAAACTGGAGAAAAGCTGATACTTGGGCCAGAGATGATTCGACAGACTTCAGATTGTATAGAGATCATTCGGCAACGAATGAAGGCAGCCCAAGATCGTCAGAAAAGTTATGCCGATAATCGTCGTAAGGATTTGGAATTCGACGTAGGTGATATGGTTTTTGTGAAGATTTCTCCTCTGAAGAGTGTCATTAGATTCGGGAAGAAAGGAAAGTTAACTCCGAGATTTGTTGGACCATTCCCGATTATCGAGCGTATTGGAAAGCTCGCTTATAGATTGGAGTTACCGGAAAAGATGGCGGGTGTGCACAGTGTTTTTCATGTATCTTATCTACGGAAGTATGTGCACGACCCAACTACGGTGGTTTCTGCTGATAGCTGTGAAGACTTGGAGGTTGATCCAGTTGTTTCGAGACCTCGTAAGCCGCTTCGTATTGTTGAAACCGATACGAAACAGCTTAGGAGGAAGACGATTACGTTGCTCAAGGTACAATGGAGTGATGATGTTAACGACTGTACATGGGAGGAGGAAGAGAGGATGAAGGCAGCTCATCCCGGACTCTTCGAGGTATGGCCCTAAAGTGTCGTGACATCTCATGAATTTGTAGCTTGTTCTGAGTCTTAGAATTCTGCATGCTAGGTTAGAATTGGTTGCATGGATTGTTGATTGCCATGGATGATAGGCATGCGGAATAATTTTGATTGTTGTTGTTTGCTTGGAATTTCGGGGGCGAAATTCCTAAGGGGGAGAGAATGTAACGACCCGTATTTTACGTGTCGATAAAACGTAGAATTTGCAGGTCGATAGTGTTGTTTGTGTGGCCTCTAGCTTGAGTCGTTTAGGAGTTGACCCGAGTGCAAGTGATGAGTCGTGACCGACTCATAGATAAGTCGTAGACGACTTAAGGGGATGGACCGAGTTAAGGGATAGAACGGCATAGTAGTTGCCGACTTAAGAAGAGAGGCGAAATAGGGGTCAAGTGATGAGTCGTGGCCGACTCATAGAGGGCCGACTCATAGGCATTGCCGAGTTAAGGGTTGAGTCGTGACCGACTCATAGGATAGGTCGTGTACAAGTTACGACTCATAGGATGGAAGGCTTGGGAGTTAGGTCGGCATATAGTTATCTCGTATCTCGTAGCTCGTCTCCGAGTTAGGGTATATGTCGTTAGGTCGTAAGCCTTTTAGTGTTGGGTCGTATCTTTGATAGGTCGTTGGGTTCTTGAGTCGGCAGGGTTGATGAGTCGTTAACGACTCATGGCTTAGGTCGTTAAGTCGTGAAACGACTTATGGTTAGGTCGGTGACGACCTAAGGGGCGGACGACCTAAGGGAAATTCAGCCTATAAATAGAGGGGTTTGGCTCACTTTTTGGCACCGGTTTTTGAAGCGACGAAGTGCTGCCATTTTGAAGACTCGACTACAACATTTCTTCATCTCCTTTTCTCCATTCCAATCTAGTTCTAACATCCATCCAAGATTGAAGATCAAGATCAAAGATCAAGAGCCAAAGTTGAAGATTTTCATCCGAAGAAGCTAGATTTCACCGTTTCAAGTGAAATTTCTCCGGATCAAGCTCAAGTCCTTGCTGTCCAGATCTGAAGTTGATTGATTTTAGGTTGTTTTGGTGATTTGGTGAGTGGTAGTTATCTCTCACGCGGATCCAAAGGAGTATATTGGATTGGTGACTTGTTGGAGTGTTGTAGTTAGTGATTTCATGCATATTTCTTAGATCCAAGTGTAGATCCATGGTTTTTGAAGATGTTTACTTATGCAAGTTTATTTAATAAGTGTTAGAGACAAAACCCATGTTTTATATTTGATAGATCTATGCTAAAAACCATGATTTCACATATGTTGGACTTTTGCTCGTTTATTTACGAAATTTCCATTATAGTTGATATTGCTTAAACTGCTTAATAGATCTTGTTTGAATGATTGATTATTTGAATGTATGGTTGATTTGATTGTTTCCAAGTTAGCTAGTAGTTGATTTGGAACAAGATGATGAAAGAGGATTCAAAAGCTATGGAAGAAGGCTCTTGAATGGTGAAAGCTGCTTAAGGCATATGTAGCGGATGTTGAAGCTCATATGTATAGATTGGATGATGTTGAGATGGGACTTTGCCATGATTTGATGAAGCAAACCATGTTGTTGAGTTGAGACTTTGCTTTGATGCGATGAAGCGAAGTATGATGTGAGTCTTGGCTTAATCCAAGCAGGGATCATTCCAAGCATGTTGATAACTTGAAGAGTAGTTCAAGTTGGGTGATAATGGATTGTTCAAGAGGTAGCTTGAGCTTGTATGAGGATAGTCGTCAAGAAGGATGGCTAGGAGGCTTGGATCTCGTCGTTGTTGAAGGTTCTAGCATGCTCAAAAGCAAGAGTACATGGGGCGCCCATAACGACTACAGGTAGGTAGTCGGGACACCCAAAAGACTACAGGTAGGTAGTTGAGTACTCTGGGCAAAGTAGATAAGTCCTAGGCACAAGGCAGTGTGCGGAGTTATGGTTAGAACCGGGGTTACCATTAGCCCTTGACAGATGGTCATTCAACTAACGATGAAATCAAAGCAATGATAACAGTGATAGCCAGAGTCATGGATGTTTGGATGTACTATCATTCGGTCTCAAGAGCGGTGTTTTCTGGGTGCTTATCTGATCTTGGTTTAGGCCTTGGGGGTTTGTATTTGGGAAACATCGACCTTGACTCGAGTGGTTACTGCTTTACTTTTGTATCTGTTTGCTATGTTTGCTTCTCCTTAGTGTGTGTCTGGAGGCTATCACTGTAGAAAGAGGTGGAGTGGGATGATTTGGGTTCCTATTCCTTGTATCCTTTATATTCTTTTGGTATGCTTGATAGTTGATTTACTGCTCACTAAGACTGTTGTCTGACTCAAGGTTTTATGTCTCCTCTTATTACCTTGGGCTGTTCATCCATGTTTGGGATGGGCAGACTAGGTGACAGGTGACAGGTGCTGATCTTAGTGGCTCACGCTGATGATGACGAAGACGAGCAGGAGGCTTTTACATATCTTTTCATATTATATGTACTGGATTTTCCGCTGTTTGTTGTACTCTGAGTGCCATGTAGTGAGGCTTCTTGTATTTCAGATTCAGACATTGTATAAAGCTGTTCAGATTTTATGATATACAGTTTCTGTTCTATAGAGCTTCACTATATTATATTTCTCTATTGTATTTTGTCCATGCGCTGTGAGTTTTACGATAGAGTCTGCGATGTTTATTTTTACCCTTGACTATCGTCCATGGCTGCCTGGCACACTTTCAGCGCACCATTCTCTTCTTTCCGTGCGGGGGTCATGGGCGGTCGTCACACTGTGGAGCTCAGGAGACGAGCTGGATGACGACACGTACTCTCGTACTTGTATATATATATATATTCCACTGTGTTGAGTTGTTGTGTATCCATGTGTATGTTATTGATGTTGAGCTGTGATTGATGTACTCTGATGATGTATGTATAAAGAGATATAGTTTTGTTTCTGTAAAGATCATTATTGTCTATTATATTTTATTTCGCTGCGATGGTTAGATTCTGATGCTGTTTTCTATTTTCTTCTTCTACCTCTCTTCTTCTTTAACCAAATGGTTCGTATTTCTGTGCAACTTGAGTTGATTTTGTAGAATAGTGTTGACTCAAGGGGTACAGATTTGCGGGCTGTTACAACTTTCATCCTTACTTTCAGATTCAAGTATATGCAATATTTAATTAAAGTTAACAATTCATAGAATATATAGGCATGGTTCTCAAATTCATTACATTTGTATATTTAAGCCTACAACTCCAAAACGTACATTTAGGCATACAACTAGTAGATTTATAGCGATATAAATCCAATATTACATAAAATTATTCAATTTCCCACTCACCTCTAAGCCTCCAAACATCTAGATCTATATCATGTTATTCCTTATTAGTTTCCTTTCTTCCTACCAAAATATGTATTCGAAAGCATATACATATTTATTCGAATCTTAGATTCGAGAAGAGATTTGAATTTAATTTAGGTTTGGATTTAGATTTATAATTTACCTTGGCTTTGGCAGTTCGATTTTATCGTTTTCTTCTTCCCTGTTTCCTCTACTACTCTCTACTTATATATATATGTGTGTGTATGTATGTATGTGTGTATGTATGTATGTTATAGTTTATACATATTAGAATTTGTGGAGAAAAGAAAATGGCAGACTTCGCCGTTGCTTCAGAAAATATGAGAAGAAAAGTGAGGAGCTAGACCTATATTTATAAGGTTTCAAATCAATACTACCATTAGATTATATTATATTAAGTTTTGGCTTTTCGACCTAGGGTTAAAACATAGCCACCCGCAACCACCAATCGACCACTATTATACCATTGGTCGACCGCTAGCGGTCAATTGGTCGCAATAAGGTATCGACTCGTTGCCCTTTTTTTGTGAATTATTGATTTTCGTATACTTTGTTTCCAAATGCAACCAATTATGTTAGATCTAAGTCAATGTTAATTTTTCTTAACCGTTAGGTATTCGTTAAAGTTAGTGAATTATATATTTCCTTAATTACATATATAATTATTTCTGATGCGAAATCTTCAACCATTGATAACTTTTCTTTTTGAACTACGATTGTAAAACTTTATATATGAAAATTAATCAAGAAATTGCCACGAACGCAATGGTGGAAATTTTGTAGTCAAATTCTAACATTTGTGAAAATTCCATCTTCTGCTTTAATAATTATTAATTAATTCCTTTTTAAATTAATTATCATTCAATTTACGGGGTGTTACAGAAACATCCCAACTTGGCATGCACCATGTTTAGATTCAACGTAGCCTAGTATAGATTTTCGGTCGATTCAAAAATGTCGACTAGTATCAACGAACTAGAACATTTTCCAGTCGACAGAATGCCTATAGTGGGATCCAGCCTGCCTTTTCAATTGATTGGAATGTTTGCTTCAATCCAATCGAACCCAAATCCTTTTCTTTGGTTGTTTTTGACATTTTCACCAATTAGCTAGAAATTTTACCAATGGACTCCTTACTTGTGCGTGCATTCTGATGCTCCAATCTTCATCATTTCAAACATTTTTTTCACTATCTAATCCTATTTTATTTCTAGACTTCGAATATGATGTAGGATTCATTTTAGATTCATTCTCTTGTTTATTCATACTTACCAACATCATATAGTGTATCCTGAAGATTATAATTTTTTTCAATTTGATTAGAATTCATTTCAAATGCAAATATTAAAATTCAATCATATAAACTACAATGTGCTTGATATTTTCACAAAATTAAACTATATTCATCTTTAATGATTATACATTTTTTATAAATCAAATATAACAAACCTAGGATAAATTTGCATATGTCAAATTAATCTAAATTAAACTTTTCCTATTTTACGTCACTTTCATTGCCAAAACATTGATATAGGTTTTTTTTCCAATTTATGCAATTCTTACAAGCTATCAATTAAAAGCATCAATTTAATTCTTGAATAATTTTTAAACCTAAATAGATATATAAATGCAATTTATGTTTATCTAACAGTATATTCATTTCTTAGGTAAATCCACTCACCCTTATTCGCTACCTTTGAAGAAATCCCTAATCTCCCTCCTTTAATTCGATTGGATTTGGCATTTCTTTTCCTTTATTTAGATTGCTAATGTATGGGTTAAATTTTATCTTCCCTTATGTGGAAGCTAAAAATGGGAATCAACACCCAATAAAATCTAGTAAAGATTAAATGAAGAATGAAATTAAATAGAGAAAATATCATATATAAACACACAGAATTTTATAGTGGTTCGGAAATCTTGGCCTACGTCCACTTCATATTTTCATTGATCTTGCACTGGATTATGATTATAGGAATATTTCGATCAGCTAGGACCCATTAGTACAAGAATGAAGGATAAAAATGAAAGAGTCTTTTCTGAAGGAACTGGGGCCGGCCCACAGCGGAAGAAATGAGTGAATTTCAAAAAATTAGCCATTTTGGATCTTTAATGGGCCTATGAAATCTAAACGTACTTAGAAATTTTCTATATTTTCTTTTAAACAAAATCTTTATTTTATTTAGTTTTAGAAATAAAGTTTAAAATTTAATTTAATGCGTATGTAAATTAGAGTATAACAAATATACTCTTATGTCCATATTTGTGTGTAATGGTAGCTTATTAAATTTATTTAGAAAATGAAACTTTTCATTTCCTATCTCTTAAGCTATTGAATTAATGAGGGGGCATATATTTATTTGAGAAGGAAACTTTTCATTTCCTTCTCTTAACTTATTCAATTAATAAGGATCATATCATTATATGGAGAGAGAAACATTTTATTTATCTCACTTTAATTAAATTGATTAATTATATAAAGGTCCTTAATTAGCAACATACATATGGCATGAATGTGAGTATAAACAAATATATATATTATAGTGTAAATTGTAACGACTTGTATATTTTAATCATTTAAAGATATTAAATTTAATAAAATTATTGTATAAAAATGGTTAGAAATAAAATTTTTGAATTTAATTTGGAATAAAACTTAATTGGAATATTTTATTAAATTAAAAGGGAAATGAAGTAAAATGTAATGAATGGACTTAAGTTAAGAAGCTTGAAGTTGTCGTTAAGATAAAATGAACATCTAATTTGATGTAAACGCAACTTTATAAAATAAGAAATTGAATTTAAATTTGTGAAATAATAATAAATCAAATTGTTAATGGACGTTGATTTGTAACAACGTCTTATGAAAATTAAATATTATTACTGTCCACAACTGTGAACTTAAAATTAATTGAAGGTGAATCAATCTAATTTTTTTTATAAACACCAAACGATTTAATTTTTGTATATAGTCAAACTGGGTTTCGAAAATAGTCTCATTATGTCTGGAATAGGGTTATTTGACTGAGAACTATTAGGCATGTCTCGTTTGGAGTTCGTAATGAATAGAGACTAACCCATCTATATAATCACCATCTCCTTTTCATTTTCATTCACAACTGTAACAACCACGATTTTGGTGATTACTTGTAATATTAAATTATAACGGTGGTTATAATTTAATATTGGAGAAATAAAAATAAATTGGAGATGTAATTTGTTAAAATTGTTTATTTTAAGTAAACAATGGGTTTTAAATGTTGGAAAAAGGTTTTAGATACTTTATTTTGGCTGTTTGTGGTAAAAATGAACATTTTATGATTTTAATTAGATAAATGCAATAATTTTGCCAAATGTGACTTTTATTAATTTTAACTAAGTATTTGAATTTAATATGTTGTATATTATAAATAGAAAGGTGGAATCTAGTTTTAAAATAGTATTTGAATGTAAAAATGATGTTAATATGGTTTGTTGCACTTAATTGTGCAAGAAAATAATTTGTGTAAATTTTAGTGTTAAAAATAGTGTTTTATGTAAATTATAGTGTAAATTGGGTATTTAATTAAAAATGGAGTTTTGATAATGAAAAATAATTTTTATAGTTAACATAGCTTTTTGTTTATTTTCTTATTGGGTTTAAGCCTACTTGCCTTCACTAAACAGAAGAGAAAACTTCCTTCTTCTCAAATTTGTACGTACAGTAAACAAAAAACTGTAAACTAAAAGAAAGAAAAATTGAGAAACCCTCTTCCTTTTTAAAACCTAATTACCAATTTCTCTAAATCTTTGCTGAAATTAAACAATTAAAGCTTTTAAATTCAGGTAATCAATCCCAAAACCAAGATTATTTTATCAATTTCAAATCTTTAAAACTTGATTTATCTACAACTTTAGTTTCCTTTATTGCATGTCTGTATATTTCATTGTTACGGGTTCTTACCACTAATTCAGGGCAAAAGCTCTTACCTTCTTCAAGTTTTCTCAGATTCATTCAAGTTTGCTCAACAATTTGCTAAGGTGAGCTGCAAACTCATGAATTTTAGCTGAAATAAAACTTTGCAAGCCGAAACTGCTCAAAAACTGTAAACAAAAATTTAGTTGCTTATAGTTTGCAATAAATATTTGTTCTGGGTTGCTTCTTTATGTGTTCATATCTTCTTATTCTTATCATGAAATCATGTTGGAGTTTTTCCAGATTGTAGTTCATGTGTTGTTGCAGGTGCATGTCAATTTTCATAGGCTAATTCATCCCGGAACTACCTGAAATAATCACTCGAACCAGAATGAACGAGGCAGAAAATGCCTGTAGGCATTGCGACCTACAGGTCGACCAACATAGTGCTCAGGCCGACTTATAGGTCGACCTATGGGTTGACCTGGGCAAGTGAAAATGCCCAAGTCGATTCCTTTGCACCATTTTGCACTATTTTGTTTACCTACTTGTTTTGCTAACCTTTTGCAACTTATTTTGTGATATTTTTAGGATTTTTTGGAGGGCTATAACCTATTTATAGGTAATCTAATATTTTGTTGTTTTGTACCTTGGATTAACGAGTTTTTGGAGATGATTCCTTATGCCAATTTTGTGGCCTTTTTTATGATTTCTATTGATTTCAAGCATGAATTTTCTAAAACAATTTCAAAAAGATTTTTACAATAAAATGGATTTTGAAATAAATATTTTATAATATTTATAAATTATTTTAAAGCTATTAAAAAATTACATATTTTTTGTAATAAAGAGAAATTTCAAAAGTTGGTTTTCCAAACAATTTCAAAAATTGTTTTAAAAACAAGTTTTCTCGAACAAATTATTTTCTATATAAAATACATGTTTTTGCACTCTTAGAGCGTACGAGAAAGCGAATTAAACGATTTAGTAAAATATGTGTTATGAGACACATGCGTTAGTTTTTTCGGTTAATTTTGGAATTGTCCGTTTGAGGCAAATATTTGTTGTTTAAATGATTTCATTTTCTAGTGTGGCATTGGCTAACAGTTAGTAAACCAATAAGTGAGAACGTGTGGTGTAGGACCACAATTACCATTATTCAGGTTACTATCTGGGAGATTGTGACACATTCACGAGTTATTTCCAGTACTGGACCTTCGGATCATTTGTCCTTCAGGATGTTTTACCCTTTGGGATGTGGTCCTTCGAGATGTTTTGTCCCTCGACATGTGGTCCTTGGGGATGTTTGTCCTTCAGGACGTATTTGGCGCCTTATTTTGAGAGATAATACTTGGCGGGCTTCGGCCATTTTTATAATCATGTGCTATCTTTTGTGATGTCTCCATGATTTATTTGTGATTTTCCAAATGTATCGCCATTTCGAGATTATTTGGCCTCTTGAGCCATTTGAGACATTATTATGTGGCGATTATATTTTTGGAGGTTGAACTCTTATCTAGTTAAACATATTATGATTTGTGATTACCATATTTTGGCGTTTATTTTGAGATTTATAGTCTCCTATTTAGGAGCTATTGTGATTTCCATCTTTTGGCATATTTTCATGCTTAGGGATTTCCTATTTTGGGAACTATTTACGATTGCCATTCTTTGGAGAATTTTGAATCTTGTGGTCTCCTATTTAGGAGTTATGGTTTATGAAAACCATTATATTGAATTTTTCATATGCCGACGATATGAGGTGATTAATTGAGTTTCATTGATATTGTTAATCCCACCTCTTTCAAGATGTCCTCTTAGGATACTTAGTAGTTGTTATATTTTGTGATATTATCTCACATGAAGTGTTAACATACATTAGTGTCACTTCTTCTCATTTGAGAAGAATCATTATCCTTTACCCTTATACTTTTTTTATCACTTGCTAATTAGTTATCTAAGCTAGTCTGACTCGTGTTTTTTTATATACTCAGCTCAGACCGAGTTATTTTAGTCTAGTCACCTGCCGTAGGTCTTTGCTATGCTGCTTCCACTTTGGATATCCACTTGTCACCTTTTGTGTAGTTTTTGGTAGTGTTTTGTAAACTCTGATGTGTATCTATTCATTTTGACTCGATGTATATATTGTTGTCTTTGTACCACTCCTGTAGTATCACTCTGTATTGTACTATGATGTATCTATGTATATGTATATGTATATGTATATGTATATATATATTTGACTGTTGTTCTATGATCTATTATATCTGTTGTGGCTGTATTTTGTTCTGATAGATCCGTTAGCCACCATAGTTTTGTATTAAATATTTATTAAGTATATCGATCTACTTGAGAAAGAAAAAAAATTTAGAGCACCCAATCGACGTATTCAATAAATGTTTAAGACAAAGCTATGGGTGGTTGCTCCCAACTAGCCATATTCTCTGCATTATCAGATGGTATTACTCAGCAATACTCTATTAATGTGGGCCCCGGGGTGAGGCATCACAGCTTGGTATCAGAGTTGAGTTCAGAACAAAATATGAAAAACACAGAATAGAACATATATTACGGTACATCCAAGTATAGTATAAGTGTTGCATTTTCTCTAATCGTCGTGTCCTTAACCTTTCCGTGCCCTTAGGAGTGGATAAAAGTTGGGAATAAGTCTAGGAATGCATTTTAATTTCATAGTGTTCCATAAATGAATTAATGATATCTTACCTCTTAAATAATCTTTGTCTTATCTTATACTTTCAATTAGGGCTGGAAGAGGTAGAGGTCATCGTTTTGATGTTGAGCCATTCAGTGGCTCACATCTAAATGGTGTATACATGTCATCTGATCAGTTCATAGAGCTATTTTGGAGCACTCATCCTCCAACTCCTATTCATTCTTCTCCTCTGTGCAAGTCTGCTTTTGCGCGTATGCGTAGTGACTTCTCTCATGTAGGAGGCAAGCCTTTCAAAGGCTTTTGAGACTATTCTTCGATGAAGTACGGCATGGATGGCGACGACTTGGCACTGGGAGGTCAGGCTCAATGAGGTGCAGCTACGGTGGGGCGTAGGCAAGATCCGGTCACCTGAGGCGCGCACGGTGGAGGAAGATCGAAGCATGGTCGATGGGTTTAAACATAATTCTAGGTTTGGAAGGAAGCAGTTAGGCTAATCACGAACATTAGGTGAGATAATGAAATAATTTGTTAATTAAAATGCAATGATTTAATTTAAATTACATTTAAATGTTTATTAATCGATATTTTATTCATACGAGGTTCGATTCGAGTGCAGTCTGTCGTGTTGGATTCGTATCGACGGTGTCTTCGAGAGTTGGTTTCGTTGCATTTTGCTTTGATTGAATTTTTAGGTTCAAACAAATTTGAGTGATTAAATCTACTCTCACAATACTAAAATATTCTAATGTTAGTTAAATTTAAAATTATGAAGTGTTTTAAAATATTGATTGTTGTTTGATGGTTTAAATTGACATCTATATTAAATTACATCAACATTGAAATTTAAATTAATGGCCAAATTGAAATTGAATTGACAGTGAATTGACATTTAAATTGAATTGCTAGTAAAACACCTAAAATTGAGAACTAGTAACAATTATGATATTGATTTGGATGTTGGTTGCATGTATATGCCATTGATTGATATGATTGTTTATTTACTTTGACTTCAATCCCTGTTATCACTCTGCAAGTTTTCGACGTCATATAACCGTTAACTAAATCATTTCGAATAAATTAAGAAATGGCTTGAAATCATAAATACCATGACATTTGGATTTTGATTGAAATGATATATCCATCCATGCAATTAAATTAATCTAACTGATCACTTGGCCATAGGATAGAAAATTATATACAGACACCGGATTGGTTAAATTTAATGGTTTAAAGTTCTAGAATTTAGGCTTATTTGAATAATATTACTTTAAAGGAAAAAATATTATTTATATAAATTGAATAAATTTAGAATTCGAGCTTTTGAAATGCTGAAATTGGATTTGTTTATATGAACTGTTTAAGAATTTGAATTTGAAATTTTGGAGTTATAATTGAAATGCGATTTAAATTATCGAAATTCAATGGTTTTAAAGATTTAAGCTTTAATTTAAACTTTGAAATTTATTCTAATTAAAGTGATATAAGTTATTATTTTAAATTGTGAATTTGAATTCGACATAAGTTGATATAATTTTAAAATGAGAATTGAATCGAAACCTTTAACCACTTGAATTGAATTGTTTACACTGAAATTGAAATTGATTTGAACTGAATTCAAAATTAATTGATTGAATTAAAATTGAAATTGAAATTGATTTGGATTGAAAATTTGAAATTGAATCGGTATACTTTGAAACTATTTTCAAATAAATTATTTGAATATAAATTGTTTAAGACCTATTTTTTAAATATTCAAATTATTTTGATTTCCAAGCTGTTTTATTTTATAAACCATTTTAATACTTAGACTACTTTATATTAAATTGTTTTAACTTTTTAAATTGTTTTAAACTATTTTCCAAAAATTAAAATGGTTAAGGGTGGAATGTGTATATTTATATCTTGGATTTAAATGCAAATTGGGTTAAAATGAAGTTATAAACTAAATTGAAATCAGAAACAATTTTGGAAGTAAAATCGAGATATTGGAGTAAAATAATATTTTCAAGTGAAAATGGCATACTGAACCAAATATAATTTTTAAAGTAAATGTGATATTTTGAAATGAATGATTTGAAGTGAATTTGATTTTGATGTGAAGACGATATTTTGATTTCAAATATAATGTGATTCGCTTTTGAAATGTAAAAGAACCAACCGGTATGTAAAATGCCGTTTGGTTGTTAAAGAGATCGAGGGTTCTTATTCGCATACTCTTTGCCAATATTTGAACCACTTTGACAACTTTGTGTGCGGTGGATGATATCCAGAATGTAGTGGTTGAATTGTAGAACGTTTACTGGAATAAAGTAAGAGAACGATGATGAATAGCCTTGACACTTGTGTCATGATTAAAGTGACTAAAATAGGAGCCTATGTCTGGCCAATGAGGTTAGCTACCTCTAGGGACGTTGATCCCTCGTATTATTATCGTGATTTTTGACTCGATGGGTGCACCTTTTTGTTTGGAATGATAGTCGAGGTCGGCTACATATAGATTACGACCAGACAGAAAGGGTAAACTGGTAGAATCCTACCTTGGGCATTGCCTCACGTGCCTTGTCATCCTTATCCTCATACGAGCCCATTACGACTTTGGTTTAGTATTATACCTATTGGAGACTCACTAGCCCGACATTACTGATTGTGTTACAGGACCTGCATAGACTACATGCTACAAAAATGTGTTAAGTTGAATCAATGTAAAGCCTTAATGCTATTTTGATATTTATTTTACTGATAGACATTACCTATTATAGCATATACTATTATATATAAATAATTTAATGGATCATTAAGAGATGGAAAATCCCGTAACATCTCTTAAGTCATTGCATGCGTATATACACCGGATAGAAGGAATCCCATAAACATCTCCAGCACCATTACATTTATATTTCATAATATTGATTTGACTTACATAAGAGTATTTTTTCTGACTCGAGTGTTTTGTCTTTTTATCACGCTCGAGTCAACCCGAGTATTTCAGTATATTGAAGATCATTATTTCGAGAGGAAAAGGACGAAGATTTGGTATACTATATTACTAGTATTATTTCACTACATCATTTGTTCTACTGCATTATTCTATTATATCAATTATATGTATTACTTTGATTTATGTCATAAAGTGTAATCAAATGTATATAGTTAGACAGCTTCACGAACTGTTTATTTGATTATTATATTTTATCATTCCATGACGAGATTTTGTGTTTTATTTTCCTTTTTTTCTCTTCTTTTCTTATTAAATTCCTATAACGACTTGTATTTTTAACTATTTCAAATTATTGAATATAATGAATAAAAAGATTAAAAATAATTTTTTTAATGGTTTATTAATATAGCTATTAAATATGAACTTGAACAAGATTTTAAAAGAAGAAAATTTCAAAGATTTAAGTAATAACAAGTATCGAAAGGAAATGCTGTATTGAATGTGTTTACAATCAATAGTTGAATTGAATAAAAAATGTCAAATTCATTAGATGTAAAAAAATTAATTAGTTGATAACTAAAATTCATGTGAAAGCTAATATTGAAATTTATTGAATATTGGGCAGTTAAATTGTTTAAAATTTGATCTTGAAATTTTTATAAATAACTAAATCCTACACTAAATATAAATAAAATGATTTCAAAAGTTGATTTAGATGTTATTTAAATATGGATGAAGATTGTCAGCACTTAAAATTTAATTTAAGTGATTAATCTAAAATTTGAAAATTTTATTTTTTAATTGACGAGTAAAAATAGCCATTTTGTCCACTGTCTCGGAAATCGACAAAATTCATTCCATTGGATCCATAATAGTGCATTATTATTGAATTTTAAATTTCGTAGCATGTAGAGTTACCGTATGGTCATATGGGATAGAAATGCGCTGAAATTAATATTGAGAATTCAATTTAATAATTGGATCCAAAAAGCTATCTTCTCCATACGATCGAATTAGGTCCCGAAATTTGTTCCATCGTGTTCGAAATAGGGGTATAACATTATAAACGCCTGGTGGCATGCCTCGATTGAGATCCAAAATTTATAGCTTACTGGTGTTTTATATGCAAATTGTACGACAATGCTTAAAAACACGTTATAAGGGATCAATGTAAAGCCTTAACGCTATTTTGATATTTATTTTACCGATTAGACATTATATATATAGCGTATTCCGCTACAAATAAATATTTTGATAGATCCTTAAGAGATGTAAAATCCCGTAACATCTCTTGAATTATTGCATGCACGTTATACACTTGATAGGAGATGTGAAATCCCATAGACATCTCAGACGCCATTACACTCATGTATATGCAATAAAGATTTGACTTACATAAGAATATTTTAGTCCTGACTTAAGTATTTTGTCCTTTCATTACGCTCGGGTCAGCCCTGTATTTTCAGCTTATTAAAGATCTATTCTGAAGGACGAAGACGATGATTTGGTATATTGTTGCTATTATTATTCCCTACATCATGTTACCCACTGCATTATTTTACTTTTCCCTATTGTATTTATAACTTTGATAAATGTTGTATAAATTATAATCAAATATATAATGTGACACTCCACCTCTATACTCACGCTAGCCAAGGACACTACGAGGTAATGCCGTTAACTAGCACGAAGAATAAGGCGGTTGAGGAGCGACCATCCATGTAATTGCTTTATGCGAGCACTGATATGTCAGACAGTATAACATGCATTTCATTTCAAGAGGAAATTCGACATACCGATACAAAATCAAAGCTAATACACAGTGGCTATATGATCTTTGGAAACAAATATAAAAATAAGCATAACACAAATTAGCCACATATATCCATATCACAAAGACGGAAATAGATATGAATATAACACATAGAAGTGTACATCATAGTAGTGGTCAAACAAGATCCACGATATCACAAAATAATAGATACAAGTGTTACACAAAAGAATATGTATACATCAAGGAGTCTCTATCTCGAATGTATATTGACAAAAACTACTAAACTAAATAGTTAGACAAAAGTCAGATGATGGTCCCAGATAAGGAGTCAAGCAGAAGCACCTGCAACATCTCGGTCTGACCCGAGTACTATTTAATAAGAAAATAATAAACGGATCAGTCTAGCTATAAATATCAGATAAAATGAGATAGAATAAGAGATGTCACGTAAACGTATAATAAAAATAATGTCATGCTATGAAAAGTATACATTTAACAACAACAAAAGTCATACAATATCTTAATAATCTCAAAGCACCAAAAAGAATGTCATATTCTTTACCATATTCACCAAACCACAAATATTGATAAAACTTATCAATGTAAATCACTAAAGTTAGTGAAACACAAATTCTAGAAATCATCAATTTAGAAATCGTAAAAGGGGGAGGCCTATCACAAACGGGAGGATGAAAACTCACCAACACATTCATCACAAACGGAATGCTATTCCATGGTATCCATCAATTTGAGCCAAAGCTCCACAAATGGTCCAAAGACCTTTGAGCCGAAGCTCTACAAACGGCCCGAAGACCATGGGTCGCTACCCCATCAATTTGAGCCGAAACTCTACAAACGGGGTACAATTCCCCACATGGACAAAGAGACATTGCACATCGCTAGTCTAATCCACAAAATGATCTTCATCGACCATCATGAAGTGTCAATTACACTAAGCTAGTAAATAAATGAGTTTGGCTTCATGTCCCATAACCACTGGCTTAACTTAAATATTTGCGAACAAATTGTAGATCTCCACTCGAAAGTTGTCACAAGAGTTTCAATCGAACAAGTCCAACAATTAACCGATGAAGTAAAGGCAAGCGTTTCGTGCCACTAGTTTTACTAAGCCATTTAATTAGATTTCTCAAACGAATTAGGTAAAGGTTTGTGTATACTAATAGATTGAAAAACGGTTTTATAAACAAGCTTTGTATTAAAAATAGAGTTGAAATTATATTTGAGAAAGAGTTTGAATATTTACTATTAGTATAGAAACCTTTGTATTTTAAAGTGACAAATCACAAAATTGATTGTAAAAACAATCAATCATCAAAAATTCACATTCGAAGACGTGAATTAAATCCAAAGAAATCGATACCAAATCCACCAAAATGGATATTCCCCAAAAATTCCGACAAAGAAGTTATCAAAGTCAACAAAGGTGATAACAACAAATTGGAGAAAAAAGAATCGATTAAAATTGGAAATTTAAACAGAAAAGCCAAAATAGGCAGAGACAACAGATTCAGTCGACTGGACTAGGGTGGTCAGTCGATTGACACAAATCCTGAAAACTTTCTGTTTTCAGGTTCAATCGATTAAACCAGGGTGGTCAGTCGACTGAAATATGCCTGGAAACTTTCAATTTCCAGGCTCAGTCGATTGACCCAGAGTGATCAGTCGACTGATATTGGCCCAGGAAATTTCCTAGGTTCGGTTCAGTCGACTAACTTCCTGTTTTAGTCGACTGAACTGGAATTTCCAGTATTTTCAGCCTACCCCCAAGGGGCAAAATCCCAAACAATTTGCGATCGGACGAGCGATGGGCACTAGGGGTTTATGCCAATCAGCAACCCAGCCGTATAGGCTCTTCGATATGCCACCAAAGCATGACCAAACATCAAAGCTAAGATTTTTAAAGATTTAACTTCAAAACACCAAAAATTAGAATATTCATAAAACCAATTCAATCCAAAGCAAATGAACAAAAATAGATGTTAGGAATTCATACCTAACAACAAGAAAATTATAGGCATAGATGTGAGTTCAAAAACTCACCTTTAAACCCAAAAACAATGGAGGAGAAGCTCAAATACAAAAGAAAGATCAACCACTCTTCACTTCAACCCAAGAAGCTTGAATCTAAACCTTTAAGCAATAATTTTCTAAATTAGGTTATAGGAAATCTCTGAAATTGTAGAGAGATTGAGATAGAGAAGAAGAAAGAGATGCTTACCTAAGCTTCTTTTGGAATTTGGAGCTAAAACTTGGATTTGCAAATGAATTAGGGCGTAGGAATTTGTGTTTCCAATCTTTTCCCCCATTTTTTTAAAGCTTGAAGTGTTAGGAAATATTAGAATGAATGAAGAGGAGTGGGGGTGGAGATAGGACATAAGATGAGTTGGATTAGTGGGCTGAAACCCAAAAACAAATCCAAAGCTCTAATTTAAAAGGTCGAAATTCTAGCTAACTCCAAACATATCGAAAAGATCGCAAACGTCATTTTGGACTCAATGGAAGTGGTCTTGAGTCCCAATTCCGCTGCTTGCAAAAAGTAGCTTTTCGGACTTAAATCCGAATAACGATGCTATATTTAAATTAAATATTTAAATATACAATCATAAAATATGCGGGTTGTTTCATACGGTTGCTACATATAATAAACAGCTTCATGAACTGTTTATTTGATTATTATATTTTATCGTTCCGTTGCAAAATTATGTGTTTGATTTCTTCTTCTTTTCTTATATTTATTAATTAACCCCAGTGATTATTAATGTTAGATAAAATTTCTTAAGTATGATTTGATTATCTATGTTTGATAAAATTTCTTAAGTATGATTTATCTGTGTATAAAAACTTAGTAGCTTGGCAACGAAACTGTTTGATAAAATGATTTTGATGTAAAATTTCTTAAGTATAATTTGATATATATGTAAAAGAGATAAGTATATACATTATTTCAAATTGATTTGAAATGAACCCGGTATTTAAAATTCTTAAGTTTCCATTAATTAATGATTTTCAATTATTAAATTGAAAAGTGAATTTTAATAATTGAACTTTTGAAGTTAAAATAAGTAAATGAGTCTAAATGTTACGTGAAATATGAAAATCTAAGTTGTAACTCTTATGTTAGAGGATAATAGTATTTAAAAAACATTTAAATTATTGAACATTCTTATTAATTTTAAAACAAATAAGATAAATTTGTGTAATACTCAATTGCATTCTAATCACATATATAAGACTTACTAGATATGTTTAAAAAGTTAAAATGTTAATATGGATGTGCAATGGAATGTTATACCAGTTAATCAAAACTTAAGTAATTAAAATGTATATAAATGAAAATTAAGTGTATAATAAATGTTAGTGTATTATTAAAATGATTAATGACTAAATTGAATAAGTAAATGGAACTTAAGAAAGTAGATAAATGAATTAAATAATATCTTTGTAAATTGTTGTAGAATTAAATGTAAATTTGCAAAGAATGTTGTAAATTAAGTTGTAACTTGTTAGTATAATTGTAACCTTAAATAAGTTGGGAAAGAAGAAAAAAAGAAACGAGCCTTTATAAAATGATTTTGAACTTAAGAAAATGATTTATGAAATGCTGCAAAATATAAATTTAGTATTAAATGAGAAAAAAATGAAAAATGTGAAATGAAATGTGAACTAAGTGTAAAAGAAACTCAAATAATGGTATAATAAATAGTTTATTGACGATGCTAATATGAATGTGTAATTGAATAATGTACAAGTAAAGGTATAAGTAATACAATGTGTAAATAAATTGGAAGTTTATAAATATAAATAAAATTTAAGTTGTTATAATAAATATTATACACTTAGTTAATGTTATGAAATAATTTAACTAAGTAGAGTTAAATAAATTGAATCAATGAAATAAACTAGTAAACTAAATTATGAGATTTTATTTAACTTAAGGAAAGTTAATGGAAAGGAATAAACAAAATCCGTTAAGGGAATAACTTAATGAAATGAGTCAAATGAAATTGAATGTAAATCAAATGAATGTTAATAAGTGAGTATTGATCAATTAGAGGTAAATAAATTGAATGTGAACGAAAAAGATAAGTAAAGTGAAAACAATTAATGTGAATATGAGTTAGTTGAACGTTAATTAATGGGAATGAATATTAACAAGCAATGAAGCGTGTAAATTAAATGTTGCATTTAAATTGGTATTGTTATGAATAATTTGTTGAATGTTTCAATTTTTGCATTTGCTATATCCGCAAATAATTATGTATAGTGTACGTTACTTATTGATTTTTCTTTCCATGTTCTTGCCCTCACGTTTATTGAGTACTTAGTAGATACGTAGGGTGTATGCTTGCTTTTGGAGCTCGATTGCGCATTATATTGTTTATGCTTGCTTAAACATAAGCTAATTTGCCTATAATGCTAATAAAAGGTACGCATCTCGGATTACATACCGTACTTTTATATTATATGTTGTTTTCTCATGGTTCGGATTCATCATCATTGAGATGAGATGTAAATTATATGATTTTATTGATATTGTAAATATTTCCGACTGAACCGTGCAAAGGATACGTTGCCGAAATTTTCCGTAAATTTGAATGTTATAAAAATTTGACATTTTAAAATTGTATAATTTAATCCGTTGACAATTTAAAATTCTATAACTTATTTCGTTCCTTTTCATGGACGAAAAGGTGACGCCGAATGATTTTTTTAATTTTAGCAGTATGAAATTCTTTAAGACTTTAAAATTCTATAACTCGCCTTTATAACTAAGTCGAGGTTAGAATGGAGAAGCGGAAGCGTAGTGGATATTTTTAAGAATAAGGTTAAGTATTTATAAGTTAAATATTTTGATTAAAATATATCTAAGTGTTAAATTCTTTACTTTGTTCATTTTCGAGGATGAAAAGTTTTATGTGGAGGAAATTGTAACGACCCATATATTTTAATTATTTAAAAATATTAAATTAATAAAATTATTGAATAAAAATGGTTAAAAATAAAAATATTGAGTTCACTTTGGAATAAAATTTAATTGAAATATTTTACTAAATTAAAAGGGAAATGAAGTAAAATGTAATGAATAGACTGAAGGTAAGAAAGTTGTAGTTTTCATTAAGATAAAATGAACGTCAAATTTGATGTAAACACAACTTTATAAAATGAAAAATTGAATTTAAATTTGTGAAATAATAATAAATCAAATTATTAATAAGTGTTGATTTGTAATAACGTCTTGTGAAATTTAAATATTATTATTGTCTGTAACTGTAAATTTAAGCAACAGATGATTTAACTTTTGTATATGGTCAAATTGGGTTTCAAAAATAATCTAATTGGGTTTGGAAAAGGGTTATTTGACTGAGAATTCTAGTAGGTATGTCTCGTTTTGGGTTCGTAATGAATAGTGACCTACCCATCTACATAATCACCATCTCCTTTTCATTTTCGTTTACAACATTTTTCAGTCGACCCTAATCATTTAAACTGCCATTTTCAAACCTCCATCTAATGATTGACAACCAGTGATGCCAATCCATTCACTTTTAGCCTAAGTTGTCAACTGCAGTGTTGGAGAGGCGAGATGAAGGAAAGTAATGGTCATGATCGTCAACGGCATAACAGATCAAAGGAAAAATCGCCACGACTGTCAGATTTTGATTGGCTGAATCCGGCAACTACGGCCAATGATTCAAGGCGGCATCTGAATGAATTGGAGATCACATCGAGGGCTAGTTTCTTTCAAAATTTAGTGACCGATGGAGCTATGTGGCAGGGGCAATCTGAGATTGAGCGTCGTCGCGGTTATAGGTTCTTCTCTGGTGAAGTACGACATGGATGGTGAATAGGCTAGCACTAGGATGTCGGGCACGATGAGGCTCAGCTGTGGTGGGGCGTGAGGTCCGGTCACTTGAGGCACGCGCGATGGAGGAAGATCGAAGCATGATCGATGGGTTTAGACGTGATTCTGTGCTTGGAAAGAAGTAGTTAGGCTAATCATGGTCATTAGCTAAGATAATGTAATAATTAGTAAATTGCAATGATTTAATTTAAATTACATTTAAATGTTTATTAATCGATATTTTATTCATATGTGGTTCGATTCGCTGTCGTGCTAGATTCGTATTGATGATATCTTTGACGTGGAATTAGTTTCATTTCTTTTTGCTTTAAATGAATTTTTAGATTCAAACAAAGGTGAGTGATTAAACCTACTCATGCAATACTAAAACATTCTGATTTTGGCTAAATTTAAAATTATGAAGTGGTTTAATTTATTGATTGTTGTTTGATGGTTTACATTGACATCTATGTTGAATTGCCTCGACATTAAAATTTAAATTGATGCTAAATTGAAATTGAATTGATAGCTAATTGACATTTAAATTGAATTGCTAATAAAACACCTAACAATTAAGAACTAGTAACTAATATGATATTGATTTGGATGTTGATTGCATATATATGCCATTGATTGATATGATTGTATATTTACTTTGACATCAATCCATGTTATCACTCTGCAAGTTCCCAACATCAAATAACTTGTCAATCAATTCATTTTGAATAAATTAAGAAATAAGTTGAAATGGTAAATATCCATGGCATTTGGATTTTGATTGAAATAATATATATCAATCCATGCAATTAAAATTAATCTAACTAATCATGGGGCCATAAGATAGAAAATTATATACGGACACAAGATTGGTTAAATTAAATGGTTTTGTAGTTCTTGAATTTAGGTTTATTTGAATAATATTGTTTTAAAGGAAATAAATATTATTTATATAAATTGAATAAATTTAAAATTCAAGCTTTTGAAATTTTTAAATTTTGAAATTGAATTTGTTTATACGAACTATTTAAGAATCAGGATTTGAAATTTGAGAGTTATAATAGAAATGCGATTTAAATTATCGAAATTGAATGGTTTTAAAGATTTAAGTTTTAATTTAAACTTTGATTTAAGTTGGTATTTTAAATTGTGAAATTGAATTCGACATAAATTGAAATAGTTTTAAAATGAGAATTGAATTGAAATCTTTAGCCACTTGAATTGAATTTTCTACATTGAGATTGAAATGGAAATTGATTTGAATTAAAATCGAAATTGAATCGATTGAATTGAAATGGAAATTGAAATTGATTTCGGTTGAAAATTTGGAATTGAATCATTTGACTTTGAAACTATTTTCAAATAAATTATTTTAATATAAACTTTTTAAGAGTTATCTTTTAAATATTCAAATTATTTCAATTTCCAAGCTATTTTATTTTATAAACCATTTTAATACTCATACTATTTTATATTAGACTATTTTAACCTTTTAAATTATTTTAAACTATTTTCCAAAAATTCAACTAGTCAAGGGTGGTCATGGATTTAAATGCAAATTCGGTTAAAATGAAATTATAATCTGAATCGAAATCAAAAACGATTTTGAAAGTAAAATCAAGATATTGGATGAAATAATATTTTCAAGTGAAAATGACGCATCGAACTGAATATAATTTTTGAAGTAAATGTGATATTTTGAAATGAATGATTTGAAGTGAATTTGATTTTGAGGTGAATATGATATTTTGATATCAAATATAATGCGATTCACTTTTGAAATGTAAAAGAACCAACCGGTATGTAAAATGACGTTTGGTTGTGAAAGAGACTAGGGCCTCTGTCAATATTGGAATCACATTGACAACTGTGTGCGCAGTGGATGATATCTAGAATGTAGTTGTATAATTGGCGAATATTTAGTGGAATGAAGTAAGAGAACGATGATGTATAGCCTTGACATTTATGTGATAATTAAAATGACTACAACAGGAGCCTATGTCTGGCCAATGAGGTTAGCTAGCTCTAGCGACGTTGATCCCTTGTATTACTGTCGTGATTTTTGACTCGATGGGTGCACCTTTTTATTTGGATTGATAGTTACGGTCAGCCACGAATGGGTTACGACCAATCAGAAAGGGTAAACTGGTAGAATCCTATCTTAGGCATTGCCTGACATGCCTTGTCATACTTATCCTTATACGAGCCCATTACGACTTTGGATTAGTATTGTACATATAGGGGACACACTAGCTACCAACGCTACTAGTTGTGTTACAAGACCTGCATAGACTACATGCTATAAAAATATGTTAAGGTGGATCAATGTATAACCTTTAACGCTATTTTGATATTAATTTTACTGATAGACATTACTATAATAGCGTATACTATTATATATAAATAGTTTAATGGATCCTTAACAGATGGAAAATCCCGTAACATCTCTTAAGTTATTGCACGCACGTTATACACTATATAGGAGACGTAAAACCCTATAAACATCTCTGACGCTGTTACACTCATATTTTGTGATATTGATTTGACTTACATAAGACTATTTTAGTTCTGGCTGGAGTGTTTTGACTTTTCATTACGCTGGGGTCGGCCTGAGTATTTCAATATATAGAAGATCGTTATTTCTGGAGGACGAAGATGAAGATTTCGTATACTATATTACTAGTATTACTTCACTACATCATTTGTTCGGCAGCATTATTCTACTATATCAATTGTATGTATTACTCTGATTTATGTCATAAAGTGTAATCAAATGTATATTGTTAAATTGTAACAACTCGTAAATTTTAACGATTTTTATAACGTAATTAACTAAAATTTTGTGAAATTTAAACTATAAAATTTTGCAATGAAAATTTGATATTTGAGATGCATCTATTAAAACATGCAAACTTTCGTTCGAAAATATGAAAGTAAATTCTGTTGTGTAATTTTCAAATTAAAATTAGTTAATTAGATAAAGATAAAATATTTTCGAAACCAAAATATTTTGAAACAACAAAAATGCAAATCATTTTTTGAGTGAGACGTCATAATTCGTTTCGTCAAATTTGAAATTCTCTAGCCCCATTTATCTTATTTTCGACTAATTAGCAGCAGTTTGGTAGCGAAACATCGACTTTTAATAGGATGGTCGTATCGCTGATATCTTTGTATCATTCTATTCGTCTCATCGTGCTGATCTCCGTAGTATATTCATTTGTACAATTTAGTGTTCGGTACGCGACAGAATCGATAAACCGATTAGCTGTATTAGTATGCATTTCGAGCCTTTTGTTTCCATATTACTATTCAATCTCCACCGTATAAAACTGAATGGCCACTTAGCTTTTATTATTCCTTAATTTAGCAGACATGACTGTTGCTTTTCCCTAGTTGATTTATATTAACTGGTTCGTCCTTTAACTCTGATTCTCTTTCTCTCTTGTTTTTTCGTTCTCTCTTCTTGCTTCTAAAAGAAAATAAATATAATAACAATATAGTTTTAAAATAAAGCTTTTATTTACTATAGTTGCATTCGTTTCTTCTTTGTGTAAGCTAATTTAATATAATAATATTTTATATAGGATGTTATATATATCTGCTACTTTGCTTTTGTTATGCCTAAACCCCTTTGTGCTTCCTCTACCACGACAAACTTTTCACCTCCTATTTGAAGCCAGCCACAAACCCATATGCCCGCATCACCTCTCCATCACCCGTGCTCTCATCACCCACTACCGAAGCTAGATCCCTCCACCTCCAGACCCGCTCGGCCATGAGCAGCAGTTAAAGCTCTACCTGTCGATCACGCCTTGTATCATTACCACTTCTTTGCCATAGCAGCGCCCACTTCTGCCTTCCACCTCTCCCCACTGCCATGCCTATCCATGCCATCCACTTGCCGACCAACCTACCACATCATCCAGCCCCAAGCACCGCCTCTCCCATTGCCATTCGTGAACCCACCTACGAAACACTCCTCTCTGTCGCCTGCCTAGTTCGCCACCGCAGCTTTCCCAATCACCGCAGCCGCCTGTCGAACCACCTCCGCCCATCACAGATCTCGACCGTGGACGACTCCCATAGCCCGCCCCTTGCTTATTCCTCCCCTGGACATGCTCAAAACCCCAACATGTGATAGCCTACCCCAATAGGTCCTCCTCTTCACTCATCTCGCCTGCCATGGCCATGCCGAAGGCTTCCTTTGCCTTGCGCCTGTAGCTCACCAAAACTCAGATCGCCTGCAAACCCTATCTCTCATCTTTGTCATATATAAGTATGCTTTCTAGCTTTTGCAAATATATGTAAGTTGTTTTGCCTGCTCATTCCGTCTCAATTCCATTTTGCTTTTCTAATGGGCATAGTTTATGTTGCATATTAGAGAAGAAATATAAGTTTATATATATGTATTATATACAAAGGTTTTGGTAAAAAGATTAAATATTGATTTTAAATTGTTATTTATATGCGTGGGTTATGTATTTATGTTGCGTTTGAACTATGTATTTATATAACACGGGTATATACGTGTGTGAGTGTGTATTACATATAAGGTTTATAATTGAAAGGTACACGTGTACAAAGTTGTATTAGCATACATATTGAGTTTATATATATTGGTTGAAGTGTAAACTTCTTGTAGAGTCAGTACATATGACAGCAGTATATATACTAATATACATATAATATATTAGTTTTAAGAAATGAATTTCATGTATTGTAAATATAATATATATATATATATATTTAAATTTATGTGTTAAATTTAAAAATGATCTTGAAATATATATATATATATATTGATTTTGATATATGTATATATGTTTAAATTTAATATTGATTTTCAAAGATATATATATATATAAAGATTTTATTTTTAATATGTGTTTGAGTTTTAAACTTTATAATATATAACTATATATATATATATATATTTGTTTCGTCAACCTTTGGTCCTTCTTGATTTACTTTCGAAATATCGTATTCGTCACAGCATTTCCCAGCTTGTCGCTTTGCCGCTAGTTTGTGTTTGTATCCGAATCCGTGTCTGTGTCATCTTCTCATTCTCTAGCCTCGAAAGGTGAGCAATCATACACGATTCTCATTTGAAATGACAATTGAAATATGCTGCTAAATTTGAATTGCTAGTTATTTAATTGTTGAAGATGATATGCCATTATCTGCAATTATTCACCTGTGATATATGACACAATATCATGTTGTATATATTTTATTTAATTTTTCATTGACGATATATGCTTGTTTTTGATATATTATATCATCATCATATTTGAACTTACACTGCAAGTTCCCTATTACTTTAGAATTCCCTATGGGTTGAGATGATACATACCCGTACGATATTCTAGAATAGGGGAAAATCGTTATGGGTTGAAATGATAAACCCTAGTGATTTTCATTGATTTTGATTTTTGGGATAGTGGGTTGAAATGATATATACCCGTAGATAGTTAAATTGCATATTAAAATGATATATATCTGTGTCACTTGACCATAGGATAGAAAATTATATATAGACACTGTTGGTTTATATTTTGAAAATGATTTCCAAAGTATTGAAAGGAAATATATGTGTTTTACTAAATATTGACTTTTTATATATATAATATGTATAAATGTTATTTTTATATATTTCTAAATTTTTTATTTTTAAAATTATATGTTTTGGAAATTTTAAATTTATAAGTTAGCTTTGAAAATATAATTTTTAAGATTTTACTTATAATTTTATTATTTTAAAAATAGATTTAATATAAAATAAATTTAATAACAAGATTTAATTTAGTAAAATTAATTTAATTAGTATATAATATGTTTAGGTATTTATTTAAAATTATATTTTAAAAAAATATTTTGTAATAACTATAGTAAATTAAGGTTTGGAAGATAAATTGAAATTGATTTGAAATTGTATTTGTTTAAGAATTATACTTAAATAAAATTAACGTGAAACTTATTGAATCTGATATTTTAAAGATATGATTTTATAACTTGATTTTAACTTAAGGTAATTAAATGAATATTTTCAAATTTAAATAAACTGAAATGGGATATTTGGTTTTATTTAAATTTGTAATTTGAGATTTAATTTAAATATTTATTGGATAGATTAAGTGAATGTTTCAAAACTAAATAATAGTAAAGTTAAATGTTGAAATATAAATGAAACTTATATTGAAAATATTTGAATATTAAAACTATGAATCCTATTGGACTTGAGATGATAATTCAAACCTGAATTTGAAATCGATAAAATTTGAAATGGTTTATTGAGAATTTGAATTGAATCTTTAACCTTTTTAATTGAAAGTTTTGAGCAGGGATTGATTTAAATTGAATTTTTGAATTTAAGTTGATTTGAATTGATTTATGGAATTGGATGAAACAATTCTGATTGGGAAACTATTCAGTATAATCTCTTTAAATAAATATAAACTATTTTTTAACAATTTTAATATATGTATTATTTTCAATATCTAAATCGTTTAAGCTGGAAGTATTATGATTTCAAAGTCCTATGATTTCGAAAGTGTTACGATTTTGAAAATGAATATTTTTTTAAAGCGAATAATGATATCGAATTGATATGGTTTTGAAATGAATATGATATTTTGATATGAAGTATGAACTAGTTGAAATGAAATGACCACGGTGTGAAATAAGCGCTTGGTTGTTAAAGATACCAGGATTGGATATTGTCATACTCTCTGCCAATACCAAAAATCACTTTAACAATTGTGTACGCGGTGATGAATCCAGAACGAAGTAGGATTGTTTGACAATGTTACTGCATTAAGGAATGAAACGAGCCTAAATAAGATGATTAAAATAGGAGCAATTTACGGGCCTAGTGAGGTAGCTCCTCCGATTGAACACACTTCTTCAATACCATTCTTTTACTTTTATGATTTGATTGGGTGCACCTTCGATTTTGGGAGTGTTGTACGAGGTGGACGGTAACTGCGTCTATGCATTACACCAGCCCTAAAGTGTAAATTGGTAGAATCCTACCTAGGGTATAGCCTTGCATGTCTTGTCATCTACCTTATCGAGACCACTATGATTTTGGTTTGTGTCGTACCTATGGAGTGCTCCCTGATAGCCTACCATTTTGGAGGAGTTTACAATACTGTATAGACTACGACATTGTATAAAATGTGTTAAGGGGGATATGGGTAACGCTTTAACGCTATTTTAATACTTTACTTTACCAATAGACATATTACAATAGCGTATATTACTACATAGTAGATAGTTCCTCGGATCCTTGGAGGACAGAAATCCCAAACATCCTATAAGTTACTTGTACTTCAGTTGACATTTCACTTGAGTTAAATTTAATGATATAAGAATGTTAATCCTAACTCAAGTGTTTTGTTTTTTGCTTTATGCTCGGGTTAGACCGGGTGTCACAGCATTTGCGACTCACCTTTGGAGCTTGGTGCTTTGCTTGAAGATCCACCTTTTATCCATTTTGCTTTAGGTTATTCCAATGGATTCCAGTTGTTCGTTCAGTCTTGTCAGTCACTTTTGTAACTGAGACTACTCTGTATTTGAGATTTCTGTTGTATTTTGTTTTAGACTCTGATGCTTATATAGTAGCTTCGGAAACTACTATTTATCTGTTCCGCCGTTTATTATTATATTACTCTGTATCTTTGATTCTATGATTGATTTATTTACTATATATGCTAAGTTTTTCCAAATATAAATTAACAATCTGATATTTTGAGCAATTCAAGTTCGACATGTGCGGATGCGAATGGTTCAAAATACCAAGTTGTTACAAGTGGTATTAGAACTATGGTTTAGGCAAAACTTATCATATGGAGTAAAAATTAATTACAGAATCACCTTTGTTCGAGCTTGAATTTCTTCTTCTTTGATTTGAATTTCGTACGGATTTTTGGGAACTCCCTCTTGTTCTGAAATCCATTCTGGTCTTTTCTTGTTCGTGTTCTTCTTGATTCTGGAGCATCACATAGCTCCACTTTGGTTGACCTCTATAATGAATTCGATAACGTCTTTCCAACTCAGTTGGCAATTTCATCCTTGTGTGTGTCTAATTCCATCGGCAGTCCCGCCAACTTTAATATGATTTGTAAAGGGGTGAAACTCATTTACAACCGGCGTCGATTCACTGGAGATTGCCATCTCTCGGATTTGATGCTGTTATTTCTTTCAAATCCGAACTGTCCCTGGTAGACAATCAGGGTAATTCCCTTGTAGTCTTCACTCCACTTCGATAATCAGAGATTATCGTGATATTGGGTGAAGTCACTCCTCCACCTCCTCGGCGAGAAATTGAATTCCACATCGATCTTATCCCTGGAGCTTGACTGTTTTCCTGGTTCTCGTTGATGATATTATCGCCTTCTCTAAGTCTCGGTTGAACCAGCTAAGGTCCCCCGCGATTTATATAAGTCTATCCACCTTTCCTCTTTAGTAATTTAATTATCTACTTTCTTTTCGGGTATATCTTCGTAGTTAGAATTCTCTTTGACTAGGGTTCATCTAAACATGAATCTCTATCCTTGTTTCAGAATTCATTCTTGAATCATCCTGTGAGGGAGTGTATTTGTTACTCATACAAAAATATTTTATATTGTGTTGTTTGAATTGTTGAGTTTGATTTTAGGTTTTGATCGATTCGTCTGGCCAATGCTATCGATAGGAATTCTAAAAACACTTAAACGGAGCAAACTGACACAATTTGATTTTGAAATTGGTAAATGAAATAATTTTATGTATGATTATATTATATATATATACACATATATATAAGTATAATTTTTTGAAATTGGATAGTTAATTAAATTGATTGTTAGGAATGATAATACTAGATCATCATTTACTATTTTTATCAACACTACTAAATCATATTCTATTGTTATATATTATAAGGTGTTGAAACTTTATAAACAGGGTTTATTTGATTTTAAAATGAAATAAATTTAAATTAGGGATTTAAGAACTAAATTTTCGGTGCTTTACAAAATTTGGTTGTCATAGTTTGAAAGAGTATACTATTTGTAAGTATTTTCAAATGGAAATTGTTTTTCTAGAATTTTAAAAGAAGTAAGTCAGTACACTCCTATTTGTCACTGGAAAATAATTTCGGTGATGACTATAGCATCATCGACATTCATTTTCGAGTCTCAGAGTGGAGAGATCGTTTAGTAGCTTTGCTACACTTCTGTTTTGGAAATGGATTTGACTTGAATTTCTTGAGTATGATTTGATGTGTAAAATACATATGTATATATTTATTTCAAAATTGGTTTAAAGTGAAACCGGAATTTAAATTTTTAAGTTGATGTTAAGGGGTGGTTTCAATGATTGAAATGAAGTAAAATTTTGAACAATTAGAGGGTTTAAAATGAGAAATGGAATTTAAACAACTTGAAATAGTTGAACTAGAAGAAAAAAAATTATTTGTATAATAATCAATTGCATTCTAAAACATTTATAGCTTACCTAACATATTCTAAAAGGTTAAAATGTAATGTTAATTTGTAATTGAAGGTTATACAAAAGGAAATTTAAGTAATAGAATGTTCAAACTGAATTTTGCTTAATATAAATCTTGTAAATAAAAGAAAACTTGTATAGTGTTTAATTACATTCAAAAACATTAATAAAACTTACCTAGAAAAGGGTTTGAATGTAATTGAATAATATAAAATAATAAATAACATGTCAAAAAAATGAATTTTGTTAGGAAATTTTCGAATAAAAAAAATTTAGGTGATTATAATAAAGTTAAACACTTAGCCTATATTGCAAGATATGTCAGTAAGGTAAACTGAATAATAAAAAGAAAATGCTATCTAAATAAATAAATATGAACTGAAGAATAGTCGAAGTTGAATGTTGAGATGGAATTAACTATAGTTAATCAAATAGAATTAATAAATGAGTTAGATAAAACAAATTTTTTCGTGAAACATTTTGTAATAAATGTTAATCAATTTAATGAAAATATATGGAATTGAAATCAATCAAATGAGAACACAATAAATTGGTTGATTAAATAAGATGAATTTAAAATCAATTAGCTGAATATAAGTCAATTTATATGGTTTAAATTAATTGTTATATTTTGTATATCAATCTATCTTTTCTTTCTGGTTATTTCTAATCCCCTTTCTCGTTCCTTTTCGGGGACGAAAAATTTTGAGTGGGAAAGAGTGTAACAAATTGTAAATTTTAACAATTTTTATAACGTAATTAACTGAAATTTGTGAAATTTAAACTATAAAATTTTGCAATGAAAGTTTGATATTTGAGATGCGTCTATTAAAATATAGCAAATGAGAAATTTTCATAGGAAAATATGAAAGTAAATTCTGTCGTGTAATATTCAAATTAAAATCAGTTAATTAGATAAAGACAAAATGTTTTCAAAACCAAAATATTTTTATACAATAAAAATGTAAATCATTTTCTGAGTGAGATGTCATAATTCGTTTCGTCAAATTTGGAATTCTCAAACCCCATTTATCTTATTTTTGATAAATTAGCACCAGTTTGGCAGCGAAATAACAATTTTTGATAGGATGGTCATATCGCTGATATCTGTGTACCATTCGGTTCATCTCATCATGCTGATCTCTGTAGTATATTCATTTGTACAATTCAGTGTCTGGTATGCGATAGAATCGGTAAACCAATTAGCTGTATCGGTACGTATTTTGAGCCTTTTGTTTTCATATGACCATTCATTATCCACCGTATAAAACTGAATGGCCACTTAGATTTTATTATCCCTAAATTTAGCAGATGTGACTGTTGTTTTTCCCTAGTTGATTTATATCAAGTGGTTCATTCTTTAACTCTAATTCTCTACCTTTCTTGTTTTTTTCGTTCTGCTCTTCTTTCTTCTGAAAGAAAAATAATATAATAACAATATAGTTTCAAAACAAAGCTTTTATTTACTGTAGTTGCATTCATTTCTACTTTGTGTAAGCTAATATAATATAATAATATTTGTATAAGATGTTATATATATCTGCTGCTTTCCTGTTCGAATGCCGAAACCCCTCTGTGCTTCCTCTACCATGAAAAACTTTCCACCTCCTATTTGAAGCCAGCCACAAACCCATGCACCCACATCCCCTCTCCATCACCCGTGCTCTCATCACCCACCATCGAAGCCAGATCCCTCCACGTCCAAACCCGCTCGGCCATGAGCAGCAGAAAAAGCTCCACCTGCCAATCACGCCTTGTATCACTACCACTTCTTAGACATAGCAGCGCCCACTTCTGCCTTCCACCTCTCCCCACTATCGTGCCTACCGATGCCATCCACTTGCCGACCAACCTGCCACATCATCCAGCCCCAAGCACCACCTCTTGCATTTCCATTTGTGAACCCATCTTCGTAAAACTCCGCTCCTCCGCCTGCTTAGTTCGCCACTGCACCTTTCCCAAGCACCGCAGCCGCCTACCGAAACACCTCCGCCCATCACAGATCTCAGCCATGGCCGACAACCGCAGCCCGCCCCTTGCTTATTCCTCCTCTGGCCATGCTCAAAACCCCACCATGTGATAGCCTACCCCACCTAGGTCCACCTCTTCACTCATCTCGCCTGCCATGGCCATGCCGAAGGCTTCCTTTGCCTCATGCCTGTAGCTCACCAAAACCCAGATCGCCTGCAAACCTCATCTCTCCTCTTTTTCTTATATAAGTATGCTTTCTAGCTTTCGTAAATATATGTAAGTTGTGTTGCCTGCTCATTTTGTTTCAATTCCATTCTTCTTTTCTAATGGGTATAGTTTATGTTGCATATCAGAGAAGAAATATAAAGTTTATATATATGTATTATATACATAGATTTTGGTAAAAAGATTAAATATTGATTTTAAGTTGTTATTTATATGTGTGGGTTATGTATGTATGTTGCGGCTGAACTATGTTTTCATATAACACGGGTGTATATATGTGTGTGTATTTTACGTATGGGGTTTATAATTGAAAGGTACATATGTACAAAGTTGTATTAGCATATATATTGAGTTTATGTATATTGGTTGAAGTGTAAACTTCCTGTAGAGTCAGTACATATGACAGCAGTATGTATATTAATATACATATAATATATTAGTTTTAAGAAATGAATTTCATGTATTGTAAATATAATATATATATACATACATATATACATATATATATATATATATATATATATATATATATATATATTAAGTATATGTGTTAAATTTAAAAATGATCTAGAAATATATATAGATTTGGATTTTGATATATGTATATATGTTTAAATTTAATATTGATTTTTAAAGATATATATATATATATATATATATATATATATATATATATATATAAAGATTTTATTTTTAATATGTGTTTGAATTTTAAACTTCAATATATATATATATATATAAGTCACTATGCTCCGATATCAAATGAAAGTGTGTTATGGATCGTGTAATAGGGATATATGATAATACAGAGTATAGTGATGATAGCTATATAGTAAATAGTGCGGAATATAAAAGCAGTATAATAAAAATGTAATTAGAGATTTTTATCCTGGTTCTGAGCTCAGTCCTACGTCCAGTCCCAGACTCCTTCTGGAATTTCACTAAAATAATAACCCTCACTTAACCCGGAGGAATAGGTCTATACGATCCTTGAGCAGCCGAATAAGGACCCGAGCCGCAGAACAGAATTTCCCATTAGCAGCCGAAGAGGACTTCACACACTTGAGCCGCAGAACAGGACTTCAACAAATACGAAAGATTGTTTTGACTTTGTGTGTTCTAATAACACAGATTTGTCACTTGTAGTACACCCTTTCGATAATCTTCTCCTCGAGTATAAATATATGTATTTGAAGTATATGAAGAATAGAAAGGTATAATATTGCTTTAATGTAGAATATTCGAAAGTATAGTTGCAAGTAGATTCCAGAGAGTTAGATAAGAAAATTCGGTTTTTGGAAATCAAGTTAGAGTACGTATTTATAGATGTTAAAAAGCAGTGACTGTTGATGAAGAGTTTCGATTGAAGTATTGCATCCAAATCTTTTCGTAGAGATTCGTAACTCTTCACAAATAGTCATGTATTTTTAGAAAATAGCTGTTGCAGAAATTCAGTCAACTGAACCTCTGGGTCCGTCGATTGGATATTCAAATGTTTTATTTGTTTATTTGTGCACCTGTGCATGTTGCACATAAATTTACAGGTCAGTCGACTGACCTGGTGATTTCTATGCAATTTGCATAGTTTTCACAGGTTTTTAATATATATATATATATATATATGATTTTAAAGAAAACTTTGATAATATATATATATATATATATATATATATATATATCCTATGCTTATACGTATAAATCATTAAGATCATATATACGTTAAACGAGGAGAGATTTTAAGAAAATTGACCCAAGACTCAAAACCAAGATAATATAATTGATGCAACGATTTTGATGTCTTGTCTCTATGTAGTATATATTCTCTTTTTGTCATAGCAGTCGTCAAATCTGTATGTCGTATGATAGCTTTGTGTCATGAGTCAAAACCAAGTCTCAATATTATCCTCCTTTTTGATTGATGACAACCTGTAAATAAATATAAATTTCGACTGTATATATAATATAAATACTTACTTCCCCTGAATCTTTGACGCCCTATATCTTGCATTCTTAATGTTACTGATAATATTTCTCCCCCTTTATCATTGACAAAAAGGAATAAAGAATATAAAAGTATGAAGCATTGATAGATATTGTGAAGGAACCAATCATTCATACATTAAAATACCATAAACAAGAGTCTTAAAATAATACGGAAAGAGTGACTATTTAATACAAGCCATAATGTTGTGAAATAAAGACTAATGTTTTCATAGTATAAGAAAAATAACATCTTACTCCATTATTTACTTACCCCTTAATTTGTGCTTGCATTATTTATTCCTGCAAAAAGTGTTAGAGCAATATCTTTCTCTCACCTTTTGTCATCGACAAAAAGGAGAGTTTATATGATGACAAATATTATATTCTACATAGGTGTTAACAATATAGCACAAAATAACTACCACTAAAAATGTAAGGTATCAGAAAAAATGAACATTTAAAGCATGTGATACATAATGTTCTTATAATTTCCTAATTTTTAGTAAAACATACCCATTTGGGTATGGTTGAGCCTTTATAAATATAATTTTTATCATTAACTACCATATCAAAATAATCATCAATGTATTTTTCTTTGTTTTTTCAATTAATAGGAATCCAAATACGTAGATAATTTTTATTCACATTTTCGGTCAATGATTTTGTATTTCTAGAGAAATTATAAACATTATTGGTCAAAAAAAATGGATTTCGACTTTACTCGAAATTTAGTAGTAGATTAACATTTTTACTATACATAAAAGCGTATCTAGTGCTATTTCTACAATTAGTTTTATTATACCCTAAATCACTTTTATCATGTAAAGGTCTAGAACTAGATAAAATCATGTTTAAATCCTTTTGACCTTTATTAAATGTTGTGACTTCAGTGTTAAGTTTATCAAATTTAGCTTTAAAGTTACAATTATTATTTCCAAAATAAATATTACTGTTTTTAAAAATATCAATTTGCTTATTTAATTCAGAATTCTCCTTTTTTAACGTATAGTTCTCATTTTCGAGAAGAAAAATTCAAGATCCTGAATTATCTAAAGATGATTGTAATAAATCATTTTGCCTTTTCAAATCCGTAGTTTTTTTTGAAAAACTTTCTTTTTCTTTTTCAAACATAATATTTTGCTCATCTAGAAAATCATTAAGAGCCTCAAAATTAATTTTCAAAACACCCTACTGATTTTCTAAATCTAATTTCTCATTTTTAATTTCTTATTTTCAAGTGCAACAATTTCATCTTTTCTAAAATAATAAAATTAAGCTTTGAAATCTTATTGCTTATACTAACTAATTCATTATTATCTTTTATTGAAATTTGTTAATCTGAAAGTACCTTTTTGCAGTCCTCACTGGTGGCTTTGACAGGAATTTGGCCTGTTGTATTTCGATTGGATCGTTTTCTGGTCATTATTCTATAACGTTGTGACGATCGATAGAATTCCAAGCTTCGATACCAAATGAAAGTCACTATGCTCCGATACAAAATGAAAGTGTGCTATGGACCATGTAATATGGATATATGATAATACAGAGTATAGTGTTGATAGCTATATAGTAAATAGTGCGGAATATAAAAGCAATATAATTAAAATGATACCAGAGATTTTTATACTGGTTCGGAGCTCCGTCCTACATTCAGTCCCAGACTCCTTTTGGAATTTTACTAAAAGAAATAACCCTTACTTAACCCAGAGGAACAGGTCTATACCACCCTTGAGCAGTCGAATAAGGACCTGAGAAGTAGAACAAGATTTCGCCTCAACAGCTGAAGAGGACTACACACGCTTGAGCAGCAGAACAGGACTTCGACAAATACAAAAGATTGTTTTGACTTTGTGTTTTCTAATAATACGGATTTGTCACTTGTAGTACACCCTTTCGATAATCTTCTCCTCAAGTATAAATATATGTATTCGAAGTTTATGAAGAATAGAAAGGTATAATATTGCTTTAATGCAGAATATTCGAAAGTATAGTTGCAAGTAGATTCCAGAGAGTTAGATAAGAAAATTCGGTTGTTTGGAATCAAGTTAGAGTATGTATTTATAGATGTTAAAAAGCAGTGACTGTTTATGAAGAGTTTCGATTGAAGTGTTGCGTCCAAATCTTTTCGTACAGGTTGTATCTCTTCACAAATAGTTGTGTCTTTTAAGAAAATAGCTGTTGTAGAAATTCAGTCAACTGAACCTCTGGGTCGGTCGATTGGATATTCAAATGTTTTATTTGTTTATTTGTGCACCTGTGCATGTTGCACAGAAATTTACAGGTCAATCAACTGACCTACCAAGTCATTCGACTGACCTGGTGATTTCTATGACATTTGCACAGTTTTCAAAGGTTTTTAATATATATATATATATATATATATATATATATATATATATTGTATATGACTTTAAAGAAAACTTTGATTATATATATATATATATTCTATGCTTATATGTATAAATCATTAAGATTATATATACGGTTAAGGAGGAGAGATTTTAACAAAATTAACCTAAGACTCAAAACCAAGATAATATAATTGATGCATTGAATTTGATGTCTAGTCTCCATGTACTATATATTCTCTTTTTGTCATAACAGTCGTCAAATCTGTACATCGTAGTGATAGCTTTGTGTCATGAATCAAACCAAGTCTCAACATTGTGTATATATATATATATAGATATATATATATTTGTGTGACGCCCCACCTCTATACCCACGCTAGCCAAGAACATTACGGTATAATGTTGTCAACTAGCACGGAGAATAAGGCTGTTGAGGAGCGACCATCGGTGTAATTGCTTTGTGCGAGCACCAATATGTCAGATATACAAGTCCGACATGCCGATACAAACTAAAGGCTACTACAAAGTGGCTATATATATTCTTCGGAAACAAACATAGAAATAAACATAACACAAATCAGTCATAGTCAGCCATATCAGAAAGGCGGAAAAAGATATGAATATAACACATGAAAGTGTACATCAGAGTAGTGGTCAAACAAGATCCACAAAATCACAAAAGAATGGTTGCAAATGCTAGACAAAAGAATATGTAACATCTAGGAGTCTATATGTCAAAGGTATACAACAAATCTACTAATCTAAGTAGTTAGCCAAAAGTCAGGATGATAATCCCAGAAGTGAAGTTAAGCAGAAGCACCTGTAACATCTTGGTCTGACCCGAGTATTATTTATAAGAAAATAATAAACGGATCAGTCTAGCTATAAATATCAGATAAAATGATATAGAATAAGAGATATGACATAACATATGATAACCATAAAGCCATACTATGATAAGTATGAAATTGAAAATCAACAAGAGATTAATCAATATCACCAGAATCTTCTCAAAGATCAAAAGGAATGTCATACTCAATATCTTCATTCACAAAAAGTTAATGACATACAAATTCACCAATGCACAAATATTGATAACACGTATCAATGAAAATCACGAAAATTGGTGAAACACAAATTCTAGAAATCATCAATGGAAATTCAGAAATCACAAAAAAGGGGGAAAGGCCTGTCACAACGGGAGCCTGGTCACCAACACGTGTATCTCAAACGGGACGCTATCCCATGGTCGCTAACCATAGAGCCGGTGCAACGACGTAGTACAACGGTACGTCCAAGGAACGAGAAACTCTAATAGTTCGGAACAACAACGTAGTACAACGGTACGCCCGAAGATCCGAACACCATAAAAACGTGGGTCGCTAGCCAACAAAAATTGGGTCAAAACCCTAAGAAATAAATAGGTCGTTAGCCTATAATAAAAATGAGACGAAACTCAATAAAACGAGGTAATGTCCCCCACGTGGACAAAGAAAATAGCATATCTCTAGTCATAATCACAAAAATGATCATCATCGATCATCAAGAAGTGTCAATTACAATAAGCTAGTAAATATATGAGCTTAGCTTCATGTCTCATAACTACTAGCTTAACTTAAATATTTACGAACAAATTGTAGATCTTCACTCAAAAATCGTCACAAGAGATTCAATCGAACAAGTCCAAGAATTAACCGACGAGGTAAATGCAAGTGTTTCATGCCACTTGTTTTACGAAGCTGTTTAATTAGATTTCTCGCATGAGTGAAATGGGTATATTTTTAAAATGACGAATCACAAAAATGATCGTAGAAACGATCAATCACAAAAATTCACATTCGAAGATGTGAATAGAATCCAAAGAAATCAATTCCAAAGCCATCCAAGTGTAAATACGCCTGCGATATAACATGGTTCAACACAGGAAATTGGCGTGACCTAACAGGACGCGGCCTAAGGGGGTGAACGACCTAACACGGTCGAGCTAAGTAGTGGTGCGACTTAACGAGGTGCGACCTAATGTGGTGGTAAGGCCGAGCGACTTAAGGAGCTAACGGCCTAAGGAAATGGGTGAGCGACCTAACTGCAGAACGCCGAGAGAAAAAATGGTGCCATGTCCTAGCGGTGCACGACCTAAGCATGCCGGGCGACCTAGGGAGGTAAGCGACCTAAGTGAGCGACCTAATATATAGCCGAGCGACCTAACGCATGCACGACCTAATGTGTATACGACCTAAGGAGATGAGGCCAAGGCAGCGCAACCTAAGGAGTTCGAGACCAAACAATGCAAGCAGGCCGAGCGACTTAAAAGGGGGACGACCTAGCATGGTCGCGACCTAACGACTTACAAGCCAAGCGACCTAAGGAAGTGAAGAAGGCTGAGAGGTTCGTGTGCAGGCCGAACGACCTAGGGAGCTACGGCCAAAGGGGTACGCGACCTACGACCTAGGGCCAAGCGACCTTACGACCTAAATGTAGGCCGAGAGTCCTTCATATGCAGGCAGAGCGTCCTAAGGGTTTTGGAGCTCAAAACTCGTCCAATTTGCAACCGATCGAGCACGGACGCTAAGAGATTATACCCATAGGCTACCCGGTCGTATTGGCTCCTCGGTGCATCACCAAAAACGTGTTTAAACATCAAAGATTGGATTTTTAAAGATTTGAACCCAAAACACTAAAAATTGGGATTTTCACCATTTCAATCCAAATCAATGGCAAATGCATATGTAAAAGTGTTAGGAATTCATACCCAACAATCAATGATAGTTATAGACAAAGATGTGAGATAAAAATCTCACCTTTTCACAAAATCAATGAAAGAGAAGCTTGAGAGCAAAGGAGAATCAACCCAAGAAGCTTGAATCAATGTCTTCTCTTTGAATTTGGAGTTGGATGTTGGATTTGCAAATGATCCTGAGCTTGGAGTTTTAATTTCCCATTCCTTCCTCCATTTTTAGTGAAGCTTGAGTGTTAGGAAATGAAAGTAAAGTTATGAAGAGAAGGGGGTTGAGTTAGAACTAATAGTTTAGGCAAATGGCCTAAACCAAACCCAAAACCCAAAGTGAAAAAGCAACAAAATTCCACTAACTCCAAACATATTAAAGTTTACACTCAAAAAGACCGCAAACGGTGTTTTGGACCTAATGGAAGTGGTTCCGAGTCCTAATTCGTCCGTATGCAAAAAGTAACTTTTGGGACTAAAATCGACTAATGATAAAATATTTAAATATCAAATCGTAAAATATGCGGGTTGTTACAGACTCCCCTCCTTAAAGAAATTGCGTCCTCGCAATAATTAAGAAGAAAATATATAGTAAGAACCATAAAAGCATATTCAATACAAAAGAAGTTTGAAATAAGAAGTTCACCTTAAAGAGCACGAGAAAGTAAGTCCGGATGTGTTCGCTCGATGAATTTTCTAGTTTCCCAGGAGCAATCCTTAGGATTTGAGGACCATTGAGCATTAACAAGCGCAACATCTTTATTTCGAAGGCGATTGACCTCCGAAGCAATAATACGAATAGGATGTTGCTCATAAGTTAAATTAGGTGAAACTTCAATTTCTTCCACAACACCGTGCTCAAGAATAGAATCGAAATCTCGAAGGCACTTCCATAATTGAGAAACGTGAAACACGTCATGAATAGCAGAAAATTGAGCTGGTAATAAAAGGCGATAAGCCACAGAACCAATACGTTCGGTGATAGGAAATAGCCCAATATATCGAGGCGCTAGTTTTCCCGATCGACTGAAACGTACAACACCCTTCATAGGTGAAACACGAACAAATAGAAGATCTCCCACAGAAAATTCTAACTTCCTTCTCCGGTTATCGGCATAGGATTTTTGTCTACTCTGGGCTTCTTTCATCCTACGACGAATAAGGTCAATCTTCTCTGTGGAATCTCGAATAAAATCTGGACCTAAAATCAGCTTCTCACCGGCCTATAGCCAACAAGAAGGAGATCGGCATGGCCTTCCATAAAGTGCCTCGAAAGGTGCCATACTAATACTAGATTGGAAGCTATTATTATAGGAAAACTCAACAAGATAAATATGATCTTCCCAACTTCCACCAAAATCAAGAACATATGCACGAAGAAGATCTTCAAGAGTTTGATTCACATGCTCGGTTTGTCCATCGGACTGAGGATGATAAGCGGTGCTAAAATTAAGCTTCGTTCCCAAACCTTTTTGAAGACTCTTTCGAAATCCACTAGTAAACAATGGACCACGATCACTAACAATAGAAGTAGGAACTCCATGTAATTTAACAATTTCTTTGATAAAGAGTTTGGCCAAGAGAGGAACGGTTCGATTGGACCGAATGGGAATAAAATGGGCTGATTTAGTAAGCCTATCAACTATCACCCATAAGCTATCATGACTCGAACGAGAACGGGGAAGGCCGTCTATAAAATCCTTGGAAATTTGATCCCACTTCCAAAATGGAATTCTAAAGGTTGTAATAACCCACCGGGCCTTTGATGTTCGGCCTTAATGAGTTGGCAAGTCAAGCAACACTTAACGAAGTTAGCAATATCAGATTTCATTCCCTCCCAATTATAAAGTCGCTTCATATCCGCATACATTTTACTACTACCGGGATGAATGGTAAATTTAGAACGATGTGAATCTTCTAAAATGTCTTTACGAAGATTGCTAATATTTGGCACGATAAGTCTACCAAATTTTCGAATACCGCCACGAGCATCAATATCAAAGTCTTTCAATCCTTCAATATCAATTTTATCCCTAAGATTTTGGCCAAGAAGAGCCAATTCGGGATCTATCTTTTGAGCTTCAAGAATGCGGTCTAAAAGAGAAGGATGAGCCTCAAGACTACATAAAACAAGAGATGAACACAAATCGGAAATGCGATCTCGAATCTCATAAGTAGATAAAATCTCGAGATCATTCCATTCGGATATCATCATAGAAACAACCGCTTGTTGCTTACAACTAAGTGCATCGGCAACACGATTTCCCTTTCCGGGAGTATAAAGAATATCAAGATCATAAGCTGCAAGGAATTCGAGCCAACGTTGTTGACGCAAATTAAGTTCCTTTTGGGAAAATAGATATTACAAAGATTTATGATCGGTATAGAGAATAAACTTCTCTCCCAAAAGATAATGACGCCAAATACGAAGGGCGAAAACAATAGCCGCGGGTTCTAAATCATGAGTGGCATATCTAGTCTCAGCAGGCTTCAATTGCCTAGAAGCATAAGCAATAACACATTCCCTTTGCATAAGAACGGCACCCAAACCAACGTGACTAGCATCGGTATAAACAATAAAATCTTGATTCCCCTCGGGAATAACAAGAATAGGAGCATCAGAAAGGAGTTCTTTTAATTTCTGAAAAGAAGCTTCACATTTGTCCGACGAAATGTACTTAACCCCCTTCTTTGTCAAGCTAGTAAGAGGCACGGAAATTTTTGAAAAGTACTTTATGAAACGGCGGTAATAGCCTGCCAATCCAAGAAAACTACGGATCTCCGTCACACTCTCTGGTCTCTTCCAATTTTGAATCGCTTCAACCTTTGAAGGATCCACGGATATTCCGGATTCGGAAATAATATGACCAAGAAACTTCACACGAGATTGTCAAAAGTGGCATTTAGAAAAAATTTCTTTTAATTGATTGCTCCTAAGAGTTTCCAACACAACCCGAAGATGTTTTTCATGCTCCTCCTCGGTTTTTGAATACACAAGAATATCAACAATAAAGATGAGAATAAACCGATCGGGGAAGTCTTTGAAAACTCGATTCATAAGGTCAACGAAATAAGTCGGAGCATTTGTTAAACCAAATGGCATAACAAGCCATTCATAAGATCCATAACGAGTATGGAACAATGTCAAAGGAATGCTATCCTCTGCAATACAAAGCTGATGAAAACCGATAGCGAAGTCTAATTGTGAAAAGACTCTAGCACCAATAAGTTGATCGAGTAGATCATCAATCCGAGGTAAAGGATATTTATTCTTGATAGTAAGATCGTTAAGCTTGTGGTAGTCAACGCAAAGCCTAAGTGTACCATCGAATTTCTTCACAAAAATAGCCGAAGCTCCCCAAGGAGAGGAACTAGAGCGAATAAATTGCTTCGTCTCCAATTCGGATAATTGTTTGCGCATTTCCTCATTTTCTTTATTGGACATACGATAAGGAGGACGAGTGATAGGTTGAGTTCCAGGGATGAGATTAATTCTAAACTCAATTGGTCGCTTAGTGGTAATCCTAAAACGGGCTCAAATATGTCGGAAAATTCACGAACAACGTGAATAAGAGAAATAATATCTTCCTCGTCATCATTATCGTCATCATGAGGGTTTAAATAATATAAAGATGCAACCAAGCTGGAATCCGAATCTTTAAGATTAATAGAAATCTGCTTAACAGATTGAGGATGTCAAAGATGAATAGTCCGCTCAGGACATAGAATTTGAGCTTCATAGCGGTTAAGCCAATCCATTCCCAAAATCATTCCAAAGCCTAAGTAGCGCATAACATGCAAATCGGCTCGAAAAGAAAAATTACACAAAATAATCTCGACATCTTTGCACAATAAACTGATCGTTGCGGATCCACCAACCAGATTCGCAATTCTCAGTGAAGTCATTAAACACAAAACATCCAAAGAAAAGGCATCAACAAGTTCTTTTGATATAAAAGAATGGGACGCACCCATATCAAAAAGAACTCGAGTAGGATGATCACGAAATAAAATAATGCCATCAAGGATAGAATGAGAAATACCTTTACCACGAGATATGTTGACAGGGGCTTGAGCAACATTAAGCTTTCCCTCCTTCCTATTTTGAAGTTTGGGACAAGAAGATAAATAATGATCCGAGCTTTTGCAATAGCGACAAAAGAGAGGTTTCGGACATCTATTGGCATAATGGTCTTTAGAACCACAATTGTAGCATTGCCCACTACTAGGGACAGAAGCCTTTGCCACCAGAATTGCTTGCTTCCCTTTCTTGTTGGGATAAGACCCTTTGAACTTGATATGCCTTTTCTTGTTGTTGTTTAATTTTGGTTTGGCATCCACAACATCAACATCACTTTCTTTATCTGCCTCTTCAAGTCGAAGAGCAATATCAACAAGTTGATTAAAAGAAACTTCTAGCTTTAAAAGTAATGGCTTCGTGAGATTTTTATTCAAGCCATAGACGAATCTCTGATTTTTCTTCAATGGGGTATTAATGTATTCAACCCCGTATTTAGAGAGAGATTCAAAAGACGCGACATAGTCTGCCACGGAAGATTCACCTTGAACAAGGTCTATGAAACGACGAGCTAATGTCACCTTCTGGCACAAATTTTAATTCAAAGCGTTCCCGGAATTTCTCCTAAGTAAGATCCGCTTCAACTATTTCAGAAACAAGAAGCTCATACCAATCTAATGCTCTTTCTTGGAGCATACTAGAGGCCACCTGAACACGGTGAAGATCAATAAGATTCATGCGAGAAAAGATTCGATCGTAGGATCTCGGCCAAGCCTGGACTTCGATAATAGTCTCAGAGCCTTTGAATGGCTTTCCACCCAAATTGGTATAATCGCTGCATAAATGTGCAAATCCAGACCTAGGGTGAGTAGACTCCGGGTTAGATCCGGCTGCTTGGGCATTCCTCACTAGATCAAGAAGCTGCTGGGCAGACATAAATACTCCATCCTGGGGAGTAGCACGAGATTGACTGGCGCTGGGACGGCCAGGTCTAACCATTTCTCTTCCTTTTGAAAGAAAGAAAGAAAGAAGAAGGATAATGTTATTTACCAAACGAATATCAAGCAATCTTGATAGATAAACAAGGAATCATAAAGAAAATAGGATGAATCGGTACGAAGACTCGAATTAAATCCTAATGCACGATTCCTAAGATGGACTTAGGACGATGATCCTTGTTAAGTTATTCTACATTGTTCCGAAGTTTGGCTCCGATACCAAGCTGTGACGCCCCACCTCTATACCCACGCTAGCCAAGAACATTACGGTATAATGCTGTCAACTAGCACGGAGAATAAGGCTGTTGAGGAGCGACCATCCGTGTAATTGCTTTGTGCGAGCACCAATATGTTAGATAGTACAAGTACGACATGCCGATACAAACTCAAGGCTACTGCACAGTGGCTATATATATTCTTCGAAAACAAACATAGAAATAAACATAACACAAATCAGTCACAGTCATCCATATCACAAAGGCGGAAAAAGATATGAATATAACACATGAAAGTGTACATCAGAGTAGTGGTCAAACAAGATCCACAATATCACAAAAGAATGGTTACAAGTGCTAGACAAAAGATTATGTATACATCTAGGAGTCTACATCTCAAAGGTATACAACAAAATCTACTAATCTAAGTAGTTAGCCAAAAGTCAGGATGATAATCCCAGAAGTGAAGTCAAGCAGAAGCACCTGTAACATCTCGGTCTGACCCGAGTATTATTTATATGAAAATAATAAACGAATCAGTCTAGCTATAAATATCAGATAAAATGATATAGAATAAGAGATATATCATAACATATGATAACCATAAAGCCATACTATGATAAGTATGAAATTGAAAATCAACAAGAGATTAATCAGTATCACCAGAATCTGCTCAAAGATCAAATGGAATGTCATACTCAATATCTTCATTCACAAAAAGTTAATGACACAAAAATTCACCAATGCACAAATATTGATAACACGTATCAATGAAAATCACGAAAATTGGTGAAACACAAATTCTAGAAATCATCAATGGAAATCCAAAAATACAGAAAAGGGGGAAAGGCCTGTCACAAAACGGGAGCCTGAAAACTCACCAACACGTGTATCACAAACGGGACGCTATCCTATGGTCGCTAACCATAGAGCCGGTCCAACAACGTAGTACAACGGTACGCCCGAGGAACTAGAAACTCTAATAGTTCAGAAAAACAACGTAGTACAACGGTACGCCCGAAGATTCAAACACCATAAAAACGTGGGTCGCTAGCCCACAAAAATTGGGTCAAAACCCCAAGAAATAAATAGGTCATTAGCCTATAATAAAAATGAGACGAAACTCAATAAAACGAGGTACTGTCCCCTACGTGGATAAAGAAACATAGCATATCGCTAGTCATAATCACAAAAATGATCATCATCGATCATCAAGAAGCGTCAATTACAATAAGCTAGTAAATATATGAGCTTAGCTTCATGTCCCATAACCACTAGCTTAACTTAAATATTTACAAACAAATTATAGATCTTTACTCAAAATTCGTCACAAGAGATTCAATCGAACAAGTCCAAGAATTAACCGATGAGGTAAACGCAAGCGTTTCATACCACTTGTTTTACGAAGCCGTTTAATTAGATTTCTCGCACGAGTGAAATGGGTATAATTTTAAAATGACGAATCACAAAAATAATCGTAGGAACGATCAATCACAAAAATTCACATTCGAAAACGTGAATAGAATCCAAAGAAATCAATTCCAAAGCCATCCGAATGTAAATACGCCTGTGACATAACATAAACAGGAATTTGGCGCGACCTAACAGGGCGCGGCCTAAGGGGGTGAACGACCTAACACGGCCGAGCTAAGTAGTGGTGCGACTTAATGAGGTGCGACCTAATGTGGTGGTAAGGCCAAGCGACTTAAAGAGCTAACGGCCTAAGGAAATGGGTGAGCGACCTAACTGCAGAACGCCGAGAGAAAAAATGGTGCCACGTCCTAGCGGTGCACGACCTAAGCATGCCGAGCGACCTAGGGAGGTAAGCGACCTAAGTGAGTGACCCAATATATAGCCGAGCGACCTAACGCATGCACGACCTAATGTGTATACGACCTTAGGAGATGAGGCTAAGGCAGCGCGACCTAAGGAGTTCGCGACCAAACAATGCAAGCAGGCCGAGCGACTTAAAAAGGGGACGACCTAGCATGGTCGCGACCTAACGACTTACAAGACGAGCGACCTAAGGAAGTGAAGAAGGCTGAGAGGTTCGTGTGCAGACCGAACGACCTAGGGAGCCACGGCCAAAGGGGTACGCGACCTACGACCTAGGGCCAAGCGACCTTACGACCTAAATGTAGGCCGAGAGTCCTTCATATGCAGGCAGAGCGTCCTAAGGGTTTTGGAGCTCAAAACTCGTCCAATTTGCAACCGATCGAGCACGGACGCTAAGGGATTATCCCCATAGGCTACTCGGTCGTATTGGCTCCTCGATGCATCACCAAAACGTGTTTAAACATCAAAGATTGGATTTTTAAAGATTTGAACCCAAAACACTAAAAATTGGGATTTTCACCATTTCAATCCAAATCAATGGCAAATGCATATGTAAAAGTGTTAGGAATTCATACCCAACAATCAACGATAGTTATAGACAAAGATGTGAGATAAAAATCTCACCTTTTCACAAAATCAATGAAAGAGAAGCTTGAGAGCAAAGGAGAATCAACCCAAGAAGCTTGAATCAATGTCTTCTCTTTGAATTTGGAGTTGGATGTTGGTTTGCAAATGATCCCGAGCTTGGAGTTTTAATTTCCCATTCCTTCCTCCATTTTTAGTAAAGCTTGAGTGTTAGGAAATGAAAGTAAAGTTATGAAGAGAAGGGGGTTGAGTTAGAACTAATAGTTTAGGCAAATGGGCTAAACCAAACCTAAAACCCAAAGTGAAAAAGCAACAAAATTCCACTAACTCCAAACATATTAAAGTTTACACTCAAAAAGATCGCAAACGGCGTTTTGGACCTAATGGAAGTGGTTCCGAGTCCTAATTCGACTGTATGCAAAAAGTAACTTTTCGGACTAAAATCTGACTAACGATAAAATATTTAAATAAAATATTTAAATATCAAATCGTAAAATATGCGGGTTGTTACAACTTGTTTCATCAATCTTTGGTCCTTCTTGATTTACTTTCGCAATATCGTATTTGTCACAGTAATTCCCAGCTTATCGTTGTCCTGCTAGTCCATATCCATTTGCGTGTCTGTGTCATCTACTCGTTTTCTAGCCTTGAAAGGTGAGCAATCACTCATGATTAACATTTTTATAGTTAGCAAATTTGATTTCACTTGAAACGACAATTGAAATATGATTTTAAATTTGAATTGTTGGTTATTTCGTTGTTAAAGATGATATTCCATTATTTGCATTTGTTCACCTATGATATATGACACTATATCATGTTGTATATATTTCATTTAATTTACCATTGATGATATATACCCGTTGTTGATATATTATATTATTAACATATTTATTCTCACACTGGAAGTTCCCTATTAGTTTAGAATTCCCTATGGGTTGAAATGATACATACCCAAACGATATTCTAGAATAAAGGAAAATTGTTATGGGTTGAAATGATAAACCCAAGTGAATCTCATTGATTTTGAATTTTGAGATTGTGGGTTGAAATGATAGGAATATTAAGGAAGATCCAAAAAGGCACTTCAAGAATCGATCTTATTCTATATTTGTTCGTTCCGTTTGAAGAAAGGAAGGATTCCAAAGAATCGATCTTTCTTTTAGTTGCTGAATCTCTGTTTGATCGATCAATGTGTGATATTCGGAATCCTTTACCCGTAGATATTAAAATTGTGGATTGAGGTGATAAATATCCGTATCACTTGAACATGGGATAGAAAATTATATATAGACACCATTGGTTTATATTTTGAAAATGATTTCCAAAGTTTTGAAACGAAATATATGGGCTTTAATAAATATTAATTATATATATAATATGTATATATTTTATTTTTATATATGTCTATATTTTTTATTTTTAAAATTATTTGTTTTAGAAATTTTAAATTTATAAATTAGTTTAAAAAAAATAATTTTTAAGATTTTATTTATAATTTTATTATTTTAAAAATATACAAAAATACATTTAATATAAAATAAATTTAATAATAAGATTTATTTTAGTAAAATTAATTTAATTAGTATATAAATGTTTAGGTATTTATTTAAAATCATATTTTAAAAATAGATTTTGTAATAACTATAATAAATTAAGGTTGGGAAGATAAATTGAAACTGATTTGAAATTGTATTTGTTTAAGAATTATACTTAAATAAAATTAACATGAAACTTATTGAATTTGATATTTTAAATATATGATTTTATAACTTGATTTATGATTTAACGTGATTAAATGAATATTTTTAAATTTAAATAAATTGAAATTGGATATTTAGTTTCATTTAAATTTATAATTTGAGATTTTATTTAAATGTTTATTGGATTGATTAAGTGAATATTTCAAAACTAAATAATATTAAAGTTAAATGTTGAAATATAAATGAAACTGAAAATATTTTAATATTAAAACTTTGAATTCTATTGGACTAGCCTAAATTTGGAATCGATAAAGTTTGAAATGGTTTATTGAGAATTTGAATTGAATCTTTAATCTTTTTAATTGAAATCGTTGAACAAGGGATTTAAATTGAATTTTTGAATTTAAGTTGATTTGAATCGATTCGTAGAATTAGATGAAGCAGTTCTGCTTAGGAAACTATTTCAGTATAATCTCTTTAAATAAATATAAACTATGTTATAACTATTTTAATATATATATATATATATATATATATATATAATTTCAATATCTAAACTGTTTAAGTTGGAAGTGTTTTGATTTCAAAAGTGCTATGATTTCGAAAGTGTTACGATTCTGAAAATGAATATTCTTTTTTAAAGTGAATAATGATATCGAATTGATATGGTTTTGAAATGAATATGTATTCTGATATGAAGTATGAACTATTTGAAATAAAATGACCCCGGTGTGAAATAAGCGTTTGGTTGTTGAAGAGACCAGGATCGAATATTGTCATACTCTCTGTCAATACCGAAAACCACTTTAATAATTGAGTACATGGTGGCGAATCCAGAATGAAGTAGGATGATTTGACGACGTAGCTGCATTGAGGTATGAAATGAGCCTAAATAAAATGACTAAAACAGGAGCAATTTACGAGCCAAGTGAGGTAGCCCCTCTGATCAGGAACACTTCTTTGATACCATTCTATTATATGATTTGATTGGGTGCACCTTTAATTTTGGGAGTATTGTATGAGGTGGGCGGTAGCTTTGGTTATGCGTTACCACCAGCCCGGAAGTGTAAATTGGTAAAATCCTACCCATGGTATAGCCTCGCGTGCCTTGTCATCTACCTTATCGAGCTCACTACGATTTTGGCTTATGTCATACCTATGGAGTGCTCCTTGATAGCCCACCGGTTTGGTGGAGTTTACAGTACTGTATAGACTACAACATTATATAAAATGTGTTAAGGAGGATATGGGTAATGCCTTAAGGCTATTTCACTGCTTTACTTTACTGATAGACATATTATAATAGCGTACATTACTACATAGTAGATAGTTCCACGAATCCTTAGAGGATGGAAATCCCAAACATCCTTTAAGTTACTTGTATTTCAGTTGACATTTCACTTGAGTTAAATTTACCAACATAAGAATGTTAATCCTGACTCGAGTGTTTTGTGTTTTGCTTTATGCTCAGGTTAGATTGGATGTCATAACATTTGCGACTCACCTTTGGAGCTTGGAGCTTTGCTAGAAGATCCGTCTTTTATCTATTCCGTTATCGGTTATTCTAGTGGATTCCAGTTGCTCGTTCAGTCTTATTTATATAGTAGCTTTATGAACTACTATTTATCTATTCCCCCGCTTATTGTTATATTACTCGTTGTCTGTGATTCTATGATTGATTTATTTATTATATATGCTAAGTTTTGCCAAATATAAATTAGCAATTTGACATTTTGACCAATTCAAGTCCTACATGTGCGGATACGAATGGTTCGAAATACCAGGTCGTTACATAAACATCTTCATGAACTGTTTATTTGATTATTATATTTTATCACTCCGCTGCGAGATTTTGTGTTTTGTTTTCGTTCTTTTCTCTTATTTTCTTATTAAACCCCATTGACGGTCCTCCCTTTTTAATGGATTGAGTTGGACACGTGTGGTTTATTGATGACTTGAATCGTCTAAAAAGGCGGGTCGTTACGAAATTCTATAAGAGCAACATATGGTAGGTGCTATTAATGGATTAAAATGTGTAGACAGAGAACTAGAAATAAATGAATTGCTGAATGCATAAAAAGGAAATATAGGAAATAGATAAAGAGTAATAAAAGAAGATTTATTTAATTTTCCATTTGGTAAACTTAATTAATGTAGCATATAAATGAGAATCAATAGGCATCGAGATATAAGGACATAAACAGTCAACAACAAATATATGTATTATTAACTAATTGTGTATGTGTGTGTTTAAATATGCTTGTATATGTATTGTTTAATGAATCCTTCAAATACACTAAATCAATTCAGCCAAGTCAACTTTTATCAATTCAAGGTTTATTATCAAACATGTAGTGATCTGATCTAGTAAATCAATTTGAAAATAGATCTTAATCAATAAATCCTAATTTAAGTTATATGTAAATGTTAATAATTTAAAATAGAATCAAACATGGATATTTTAAAAAAATTGTCCAAAGTATGTTTTGCATAATAATAATATTATGTTGATTCGTGTTTATTTATACATAAATATAGTGTACATATACGTATGTGTGTGCATATATATACATATATATGGTTAAATATATTTATATATATATATATATATATTGTTAATGAATCCTTTAAAATTAATAAATCAACTCAATCAAGTCATCAGTAATCAATTTATGATTTATTACCAAACATGCGGTAATTTAATTTAGTCAAAAAGTCTGATCACAGTCCTTAATCAACAAATCCAAATATAATTTATATGTAGATCTTAATAATAAAAAATTTGAAACCTCTTAAATATTTCAAATTTATTTTAACATACACATACATATATCTACATATGTATTTATATATATATGTATGAATCTTAAAGTAGAAAACAAAATTGGAATCAATGTAAACTAGTGTTAACAATTAAATAAAATAAAGTTATTTAGAATAATAAGTTAATTACTAGATCTATATTTAGATAAAAATCAATAGAAATTAACACAGAAGATCATGAGTAGAAGTTATCAACCTCACATGAAAACCAAGTACAATGATAACAAATTATACCACCTTAAGATATGTATTTGTATACATATAAGGGATAACAAATACATATATAAAATGTTCAAAATGAATTAACTATTAGATCTATTATATCATGGAATAAGTAAATAAATAATGGAATTTACCTTGTTGATGTTGCCTATGATTCATACCTTGAATGATAAATGCTTCTAGATCTGATTGAATCACCTCCAGAAATTGCAACAATCTGAAGCACCACTTTTGTATTTATTTTATTTTATTTGATTTTTTTTGGAAATTTTTGTGGCATGAAACCATGGAATTTTGGCCAAGAAAGTAGAAAATTTAAGATGGAGTTTAGGGTTTAGAAGGAGAGTGATTAAGAGAGGCCAGTGAATGGAAGATAACATATTTATAGAGGGATCCTTCCTTAACCTCCTTCTTTCATTTTCTAGATCCAACCATTGGATTTTAAACCTCTTTTTCTTATGCCTTCTATGAATAAAGTTATAAGGGCCTCAAAATATTGCCAAATCCATTTAGTAATTAATCTTTTTACATCCGATTTAAATATTTTATCAATATCAAATATCAATATGTACATACATAACTTTTATATACATACTTTATTAAATACTAAGATTGAAACAAATCAAATAAATAAATAAATAAACAAAAATTTAATAATTAATATTTCATAAATATTAATTAATTTAATTAATTTATAACAGTTATCAATTAATTAAACCATGTGGTTTTCGAAGCATTCATCATTATGGTTGTCCAACTAAAAGGTGTAAATTCATCCAGCGATTAATATCGAACTATTCGAATATTGACGTTCACATGTCAGTTAGCAGGTGGTGTGACATTTTGGCCGAATTTATCGCTTACACATCTTTTAGGTAAAATCCAATGTTACTTATTATAAGCGGTACCTAATAGTGACAATTATTTACACCAATTATCTTCGTCAAAACTATATCACTTAGAATTTATGGAATCTGGTAATGGTCAAAATTCCAGTGTGATCCACATTCAACTTTATAGTCCAAACACAAAGTCCTTGGTTCAATAATAACAATTATTATTAACTAAAATGCTCTGGTCAGAGACTTTGACTTTAAGTTGAATTGAGTTGACAATGATACTAACCCTATATAACTAAGGAGACGAATCCTCCCTTGAATAGTGCTTCACTTCCAATACTTCCATTTAACCCAACTATAGTCACTCGATGGAAAGCCAAGACATTATTTGACTATAATCAAAGTGGAGCATTTATATTGAAGATCCATAGTATTCTCAAGTCTGAGAACTGTGTAAATAAGTCACCTTGCTATTTTCTATTTAACCTTAGTTATATTAACCAACAGAAAACTATCGAGTGAGTCGTTTCATATTTATCTGATAACTATAAGGACGCAACCCTAGGTGCCCCAGCAGTCATGAGTAATATACTGCCTAACATTTAGAGACCGTTACATACTCAAGTCTTAACGGATACACCGATATCCTATTTGGATGCTTTTTACAAGGAACATTTAAAATGGTATATTATTTTATTGTGATATATTACTTGCGGTTAAACACTTTGCAACTACTATCACAAAATATACCATTTATGGATTTTCTATTAAATATATCTTTAATTAAACTAATTAATTATTATAACCACATTATATCAAGTATATAATACAAAGAAACACTTTTATTATGAACAAGATTGTTCAACGAGTTAGACATACGTAACAAATTACATAATTGCCTCTAGGGCATACCCCTAACTCTATAAATCTCCCACTTCCCCTTGGGTCAATTATGGAATCTTATTCCAACTTCTCCAATCAATTTCTCAAAACCAGTTTGGCAGTCCCTTTGTGAATGGGTATGCTATTATGTTTCAATCATCTACTGTGTCAATCAACTCTCTCCAATGGTGATATACTGCCTTATCACGTGGAACAATTCGGAGTATGTCTCTCGACCTCTAGTGTGCTTCAAGTTCTATTACAAACCATATCATGACATTGTTATCACATAACAATATTATGAGATTCTCAATATTTGTAATCAGCTCAATTATAAATTTTTGCACTTATATTTTTATATACATTATTTTTATTGCGGCAATATTCAAAGTGATGTACTTAGCCTTTTCATTTAGAATATTTCCAACTTAAAGATTCTTAACTTGAATTTATTGTTGACATGTTATACTCAATATCACTTATGAAGTTTGAGTCCGAACACTCCTTATTACGAGTTTTTGTTTTGTAATCTTCTCTATTATTTCATAAATACACGAGAACACTTCAAATAATCATTTAGTGATATCGATTTGGATTTGATATTTGCTTCATGTACCAAATACATAAACAAATCATTGTATCGTTGACAACATAACATGTATGATAATTTCTATTGCCAATGCATAAGGAACTATCTCACATGTTCCTTATTAAAAAAATTTAATAAGGCATCCTTGCATGTCGATTTGGGATATTCCCAATATCTTTTATACTTACTATAAAAGTGATCATTTATTAATCAATATTGAGTATTAAAAAAAATAAGGCTGATTTAAACCCAAGTATATCGTTAAAATCAACAACATGTTGTTTACTTATAGTTTAGAAATATCAATGAAACTTTTAACATTCGTTCTTATGAACATACACTTCCTCTGCACTTCGATTGAAAATCAAACTATTTGATATTCTATCAAAATACTTATTCAATCTTGGTTCTTATAAAATGAAACTTTCGTATCATTTCTTGGATCATATCCAAAGACTCACAAACTCAATTGCGCTCCCAATGACTTTGAGACATTTTTTGTTAATGTGTGTAAACAGCTTTCTCTAAATCGTTATTTAGAATTTTCTATTTCAATATATATGTACCAAAACACTAAGACTTATCAAGCGATAATTTTGTGAAGAAATCCGAATTGACAAACATGTTTAGGTTAGTTAATTTCATTTCATCTCATATAATCAGTTCTATCCATGCATGGTATCCAATTCCATTTTACTATCAATAATTCCTCAAAGAAATTTCTTCAAAATGAAGTTGGCATATCTTGAAGCAACAATTATTTGTCAGTGCAATAGAATATGTATTCATAAACATTATATGAATTTCTTTATTTATAAAACTAATTTGGTTTTAGTTTACAAAAATTATGTTCGACACAAAGATATTTCATCCAATGACACTCTTTTCAAAATCCTTTTGGGGAGATTCATATAAGATCCCTCATAAACAATTATTACGTGCAATCTTTCGACTCGCACAACCTGCCAATTCCTTGGCCTAGGCTATGTTGGAGTTTCTTATAAACCCGTATCTTGTAAATTTTTATAAACTTTTATTCATATGAAATAATATTAACCTTGTGTACAATCCTTAAATACATTACCTTATAGAAAGAAATTAACTAAACTTCACTTACGATTAATCGTACATTGTCCAACAAAGTTCAATTACTCAATATCGATGCATCATTATGTATCACATGGAGGAGTAATTTTGTGACGGAATCTTTATTCATTTTAGGTATGTTCGGAACATTTTCCATATACTCACTTGTTCGGTCAAATCAAATAATTAACAAGTATCATATGATTCAAAATCATACAATAAAATTATTTCTCAAAACTACGGCTTGGTTTATAATTCCAAAACAACCATAAACAATATTAGATACTTCAGTATTTTTCAATGCATCAATTCTATTATAAAAAATTACCATATTATAGTTTTATTTCATAAAGAATATTCAAAATATTCATATTGAAATATAGTTATGTCTATTTTTTCAGTCGATACCGAAAATAATCAATATTTCATAAATAATGTATGGTAAGTTTTATGGAAACAATTTTCATATTATGTTGCAACAAATAAGTGCTATATGGCATGCTACCACTATTTTCACCATTACTATAATAGCATACTAAATTCCGAGGTCCATCATTAACTTAATACAATTTGTTTATTTCATACACTACAACTGTATCGACACAGAATTTCACCGATTTGAATTACAAATATTTAACTAATTTTATATATTCGATATATAGGTTTTATAATAAAAATAAATTTATTTTAAATAATAATTAATTATGGTAAAATAATTTTCAAATTTGGTTAATAAAAATGTTTAGTTCGAAGAAAGTTTGAAAACGTGACAGGAATTCGTTTTCGAATTTTCGATTTTTCGTCGGCAAAAAGTTATCAGAAACGTTATGAACATTTTAATGTGAATAAATACATTTGTAAATAAGTTAGTACGTGTGTATATGTGTATGTAAGTGTATGCATATATATGTATTTACACCTAAGTATACTAAGTTTAAAATATGTGTGTGTGTGTGTATGTATATATATATATATATATATATATATATATATGTATATATATAAAACAGAGTATAGGTCATATCATTAGGGGACATAAGTACCATTAGGCACCATAACATGTCAAAACATGTTTTCACATGTTTGTTCATGGGAATTTCGAATTTTAAGAGGGGGAGATAAGGCGAGGACATGGTGATGAGGTGGGGCAAATATGTGGAGGGTAGAGTAAATAAGTGTAGTTTAGTAATTTCATTATTCCATTTTGTATAAAAGTTTTTCCCCTTTTTCCATTTCCATTTCTCATTCATTTTTTATTCTTTTTTAAAATATCCATTCCCATTTTAAAGATTTTAAAACATCATTAATGACTTCTCCTTTTTCTAAATTTAAAGGAAAAAACACAAACTTTCTTTTTAAATTCATTTAAAAATTGGTTTAAAATTTCTTCATTTTTACCCTAAATTCACTCTATCAGAACTTCTTCTAAAAGATTCAAAACAAGATTTTCTTTTTTAGAAACTATGGATAATTCCAATGGCTACAACTTTTATTCGTATCATTTCTTCCAATTATGATCCTACCTATGTCAAAACTTATTTCTTTCCATAGTATATTTGGACTCAGAAATTCAATTCCGAATATAACTTCTCTTATCTCGTCCATATCTTCCTCAAAAATAATTGATATTGAGTGTTTCTTTGCTTAAATTGTAGAGGAAATAATTTCATAAACCTTTTCTTTCAACCACTGTACAAAAATCCGAGTGTAACATGTCCAAAAACCAAGGAGAATATGATCCTTTTTGAGTTGATTTTAGATGGTTTCCAAGCTTTACAAGTTTAAAGTTTATTTCAAGACTTCAAAAGATCTCGGTGAGTAAACTTCTTGCTTTTTGGGAAACTTTTCACCTTTATATGTATTGACTAATTGGTGGTAAAATCAGTTGATTATTTGGTTGGATTATTGTGTGGTTTAAATATATGTATGGGTTGCTAGTTGTGGTTTAGATTTTGACTTGTGAGTCGAAGGCTTATGTATCAACCAGAAATTTAAGCTATAATAATTAACTAAATAATAATATAACTTTTTAAATTATCAGAATTGAGCCACAGGAGTTGTACAATTGTGTTTGTGGTAATTTTCTGGTCAATTTCCATATACAGATTGTCAAAAACCGAGATAAAACAAAGAAGTTACAAATTGAGCAAGAAATGAACAAAAAGAAGAAGAAAAATAGGCAAGGTCGACCCAATGGGTCGACCCTTACTATGGCTAGGTCGACCTATTAGTCAACCTTAGCATGTGTGGGTCGACAGGTTGGTCGACCTGCCTTGCATTTTGTCGCTCAGTTTGATTCGAACACGTCATTTTTCCGTTTCTACTCCATCATGTGCGTTCGTGCTTCCATCCGACGGTTCTCAGCGAGCCTATGAGGTGGTTGCACCAGATTTAATCTCCAAATCCAATGGTCTGAGATCCACAAGTGACACAATAAATAAGACCCTAGGCCTAGCTCTTTTCCTCATTCGGATTTTCTCCATCTAGGTTCATTGCCTAAGGTTGAACCCTAAAAGGAATATTTTTTCAAGAAGAAGATCTTTTTAATTAAAATATTTTTTACCCTAAAAGTGGATCCGAGAAGGCCAAGGAAAAGAGCTAGGGTCCATAGGTAAGTGTTTAAGTGATTATTTTATATTTTTAAGTAATATAAAATCATATGGTTCTCAATAGTTGTAGTTTTTTTACAATTTTGAGACGGCTTTTATATAAGTTGTTTACAGTTAATTTTTAATGTTCTTTCGGTCTATTTTGTTCAGCAATTTTTATTTAGCTATTTTATTCATTTATTTACATTTATTTACTATTATTTACAGTTGTTTGCATTTCATTTACATCCGTTTTACATTAGAATTCAGCCCGTAAACTTTAGTTCTTTTTATCTCTTTTTAGGCGAATAAAAATAATAAAAAGAGGATAATTCGCCGATATGTACTAAATTATAGGAATACTAAATTTGCAAAAAATTTGGTGTGATAAGAAGAACTATAATAAAAATAATATAGACTGAAATAGGAAAATTTAACATTTGTAAGCAAGTTAACTAATAGTTATAACTAAGATGACAGAATAAAAGGGAAATTATAACGTAAGTTATAATTAAGCAGAAAGAATAGAAAGAGGCTTATTTTAAAACATAGAGTTATGTTAATAAGAAAATATAGAAGAGATAACAGAAGAGAGATTATAATTAAGCAGAAAGAATAGAAAGAGGCTTATTTTAAAACATAGGGTTATGTTAATGAGAAAATATAACAGAGATAATAGAAGAGGCTTGTTTTAAATACATACACTAAGTTAATAAGCAAATATAGCGCAGATAATAGAAGAGGCTTATTTCAAAGACTTAGAATATGTTAATAAGAAAATAGAGTAGAATTAACATAATAGGCTTATTTAAAAGATTTATACTAAGTTAATAAGCAAAGATAGGAGCAGGACCTGCATCGACAGCATTTTCCTTTAGTCAGGAATTGATGGTCTCACAATATGTTAGGTGGGGCTAGGATACGCTTATGCTATTTAGGGTAGATAAATGATCAATAGATAGAAGTTTAAATTAGGGGATTTGGGAAAGGGGCATAAATAGATTTTATTTGTTAGGACCCGTATCGACGGCATTCCTCTTTCAGACTAAGACTGATGGTCAAACAACACACTTAGGTGAGGCTAGGTAGGACCTTGTCAGACTAGAACCAATAGTCTCACGACAGATCAGGTGAGGCTGGGCATGCTTATGTTGTTTAGGGTAGATAAGAGGTCGAGGGAGCAACAGATAGTGCAAGCCGAACGGTGGCCAAGCGTGCGGCCTCGGTGTAGGGATATAAGTCGTTGTTGAGTTCCAAAGCGCTAAATAGACGTCTTTTTATTATGGGACCCACGGGATGGGACTAGCTCACGGTGGCACAATAGAGATAGAAGGCCGATAAACGGGTAGAATTACGATTTCAGCCTAATTAGATAAGGATTAGGATTTTAGCCTAATCAAAGCAGTTATTTAAGACAAGTGAAAACAATCGAAGATAATTAGAACTATCTAAGCAAAGCAAATAGTTAAACAATATTTTATTCCAGCTTTATCTTTTCCTTTATTTCCTTTTATACTAGAACTGTTGCTAGGTCTATTATCTTTATCTTGCAAAAAAATATTTGTAATTACTTCCACTAACCAGACTTTTAGTCTGACCCACTCCTCCATTTTCCCCTTTCCCTCCATGGGCCAGTAGAGGCAGAGACAGTAGATTTTAGATTTTCTTGGAGATTCAGCTGTGGAGTTTTTCCTTCATGTATTCTTCTTCTTTTCAGTTTTTGTTTCATTTGTATTTGATGTACTGGTACATTTGAGAGGGATGGTTATTTTCATGTACTCTGATGATATGGCTAAGATGGTGTTTTTCACTAGACATATAAATTTGGTTTTAAAGACATATTTTGTTTTGATGATTTAATTTCTAGCAAAATAAAGTTAATTTTAAATGTTTCTGCTATTTTGTTTAATTGTCTTGTGAATCTTAGTCTTTGTAAATTTTAGCTATACCTACAATGCACCAATCTTTTAGTGTGTCCTTTTTGGGTATGCTAAGGGGTGTGGGGTGTTTCACTTGGTATTAGAGCCTAAGGCTACAGGATTTCTAAAAATTGTTTCAAAAATAAAGTATTTTTCCAAAAGTAACCTATTTTTAAAGCATATCTTCAATCTAAAAGTATTTTTCAGAAAGAAACTCTTATTATAGAAATAGTTTTTCAAGTATGAAAGAGAGTTTTATATAAATCCCTTCAAACTCCAGCTCAACCTTTTTTTGATTCTTTCAAGCCCAAATTTTATTTTCTTTGCATAGCATGGATAAATGGTTCCGTAGAGCTACAGTACTAGAGGTGCAAGTGCAAGCGCCCAATCTAGCACCAAAAGGTGGAGATCCCATTAATCGACCTGCAGTAGCCAATTTTTCTAAGCTATGCAAGGACTTCGCTAGTCTAAGAGGCACGAGCTAAGTTGAAGGACACGCAGTGAATATTTAGACTATATAACGACCCGTTATTTCCAACTATTCGCATCCGCACATGTCGGACTTGAATTGCTCAAAATATCATATTGTTATTTTATATTTGGCAAATCTCAGCATACATAGTAAATAAATCAACCACGGAATCACATATACAAAGTAATATAAAATAATGCAGCGGAATAGATAAATAGTAGTTCATGAAGCTACTATATAAACATCAGAGTTAGAAAATAAAATACAACATAATATCTCAAATACAGTGAAGTCCTCAGTACAAGCAGATGACCTATCTAAACAAACCAACTAGAAAAGCTGAAAGCTAAATCAATAGTTGGATCTCCAAGCGAAGCTCCAAACTCCAAAGCTGAGTCTCAAATGCCGAATCACTCGGTCTGACCAGAGCATAAAGCAAAAACAAACACTCGAGTCAGAAATATCATTATGATATCAATAAATCCAACTCAAGTGAAATATCTACTGAAATACAATTAACTCAGAGGATGTTTGGGATAGTCATCCTCTAAGGATCTGCGGAGCTATCTACAAGGTATAAATATATAATATAACACCGTGGTCATTTCAAATCAATTTATACTTCAAAACCAAAATATCATTTTCATTTCAAATATATCTATTTTCCAAAATAGTGTGTGTGTGTGTGTGTCTATATATAATAAATAATTTATAAAGTAAAGTATTTGCAATTTCCCCAAACTTCACACCTCACTTCAAAATGAACTCGACTTTCCATTCGAACTTAATTCAACTCAATTTATCAATTTCCATTCGATTCAGTTTCTGACTAAAAAAATTCAAATTTTATCGATTTCAAATACAGATTTGAACCACAAATAAACCGTTTGAATTCCAATATATTTCAGTGCTTTAATATTCAACATTCTCAAAGTTAAATTTAATAGTTTCATATGGATCTCGATTTAACTTCATTATTATTTAGTCAGGGAATATTCACTTAATAAATTCAATATTATTTACTGGCCTTAAATTACATTTTTACTAAATATTTCCTTAAATTTATTTAAACGAGAAATATTCATTATATTACTTAAATCAAGACCAAGTTATAAATCATATCTTAAATCTAAATTTCCATAAGTCTCGAATCGGTTTAATTAAATGAAATTCTTTATTGGATACAATTTCAACTAAATTCAATTCATCTTCCCAACCTTAGCTTATTCAAATTATTATTATTTTTCAATATATATATATATATAATTATTTAAGAATCAACATTTATTTAAAACCATATATTTCTTTCTAAAACCATAGAATTTAATTTCAAAATATTTATATATGGAACAACGGTGTCTGTATATAATTTCCTATCCTATGGTCAAGGGATACGGATATTTATCATTTCAATCCGAAATATATATATATATATATATATATATATAGGTAGATATCATTTCAACCTGCAATTCCAAATTCAAGTAAAATGAAAATCGCTTGAGTCTATCATTTCAGCCCATAACGATTTCTCCTATTCTAAAGTCCATTCGGGTGTGTACCATTTAACATATAACAATAGGCGTTTGTCATCAATAACAGTATAATATAACAACATGATATGGTGTCATATCCCATAGGTGAACAGTTACAGACAATAGCATATATAACCATTTAAATAACTACAACAGCATATTCGATTGTCGTTTCAATCGAAATCAAATTTAATAAATATAAAACGTTAATCGTGTGTGACAACCTGAAATTTCTGGATATTTGAAAATGAAATATTTAATTGATTTTAAATATTGGAAAGATAGTTTAACTAGAATTTCAAATATTATTATTATTTAGCAATTAAGTTATTGGATTTAATAAACTGAAATTGGGCAAAATTATTGAATCTTCAGTTTTAAGCCTGTTAAAAATAATTTGAAGGCTTGTAAAATTTATATTGATAATACTGAAGATGGTAAAAGTGTTAAAATTGATTTTGAATATGGAAAGTATGGTTTTCATTTATAAAGTAATAGATGGGGTAAATTGAATTTAACAATAGTTTGTACAATTTTAAAAGTACATCGTTTAAATTGATGTTCAAAAATAGCCTTTTGAGGCACAGTCTCGGATTTCGATGAAACTAGTTTTATTGGATCCGTAATATTGTATTATTATCGGGTTTCAATTTTCGTAGTATTTCGAGTTGCTGCGTGAGCTTACGATATGTAAACGTGCTGGAATTTATATCAAAATCTAATATTAAATAACTGGGTCCAAAAAGCTATCTTCTTCATATGATTGAATTAGGACTCGAAACCTTTTCCATTATGTTCAGAATAAGGGTATAACATTATAAACGCCTGGCGGCATGCCTTGATAGGAGGTCGAGGTTCTTAGTTGTAATTTCGAGACGTTTAAATTAATATATACATAATAATCTGTTATATTGACCAGTCAAAAAGAATTTCACATCAGATCTTTTTCCCTTTATTTCAAATGTCGTTGTAGATGGCCAAATTGAACACGTTTCCCTCCTTTCAAAAACATCAAGTCCTCCTTCATTTCAAATAGCCGAATAGAAAACAAAAATTAAGGAATGGCCGAGTTTCTCTTCATTTATAAAAAATCAACCAAATGGTCGAATATATCGAAATCGACCGTTGAATATAAATGGATGCTCGTTCCTTTTAGGTTCCATTTTGAAATTGAATCATTTTCTCCAAACGAAATCGAATTCGATTTCGTATCGATCAAGAGGCTCGTATGGAGGTGGGGGTACGTTCGAGTTCGCGAAATGGTGATGTTCATTTGTAAGGTCGCGGGGTTGTTCGATTTGTTCTGGAGCTCGTCTTCGTCGAGCTGCATTCAGGCTTTGGTTCGACTTGGGGTACGGTGGCAGCAGTGAGCCAGCGCTCGCGATTATCGATGGCTCGTGGCATTCGAGATTCGACGGGGATGTTTTTGGGTCAAATTGTTGGCAGACGAGCTCAGTATCAATGGTAGGCCATGGAGAGCAGTGGCAGGCGAACGACGTGAAGTTCTAGGCGAGTCACGATCGAGGACCTAGGTTTTAATAGCATTGTGAAAGGCAGAAGACAGAGAGTCGCGTGTTGTCTATGGGTGGAGCATTCGAGCTGGTTGAAGCATTTAGGGCTTGGTATGGTAGCCTGAGTTTGAGTTTTTGCAGAGAGGTATATCCATTCTTTTTCTATTTCATAATAAATTTATTATTTTTTTATATGTTAAATAGAAAAACAATATAGGTATAAATTCATGTTTTCGATTTAGTAATATATATATATATATATATATATATATATATATGTATGTATGTATGTACATTAAAGGAGAAGTTTTTATAGTAAAAGAATATGGACCTGTTAAGCAGTTTTTAAATTTTAAGTTAATATAGATAAGTGAAACGGTAAATATATATATACACACACACACACACATACACATACATACATACACATAAGATTTTGAATTTATATAACTTAGATTTTATGACCTATATAAAACATTCTCATAAGCATATATGTAGCTTCATAAGAAATATAAATATTCATATACCTATTTTAATTTGCAAGTTTATTTTAAATAATGGATTTAGTGAAAGATGGTTTAATTAATTCATTTAATTATTTTAGTTACTATAAGCATATTTTTTTAAAAAGAAAGAAACTTGTTTAAAATTTAATCATTAGTTAAGATTAGAATTTTTAGTTAATAAATTATTAAGTTAAAACCAAAGTATTAACTTAAAGTAAATAAATAGTAATTAATTATTCAATCGATTCAAATATTAACAAACCTTATAATGTTGACTCAAGGTCTGAAAACGTGAAGAAAACAAGCCGGTTTGAATTGGGTTGCAAACAAAGCAAAGATGAGTTAATCTCACTCATCTGGGTTATTTAAATTTAAATGGTTGAGTTTAAATAATTGGTTGAACGATTGAATTGATTGGATGTGGTATATTATATAGTAGTATATAGTATATTGGAGTGATTGATTTCCCGCATTATATAGCGGATGAGACCCTATGCGCCGCATAATAGTGGGTGATATTATTTAATCCCATATACCGCGATATTCCACCTCGAAGTGGAATTGGTATTTTATATTGTGCTAACATCTGTGGATGCAGGGAAACACGTTTGAGGGATCCAACAGGATTCCTCAAAATATTTTGATTTGTTCAACTATTCCGAGTTATGATTTATTGGATAATCTGTGATAGATTACGATGTTAATTGGAAATAATGGATGCTATGGTGTGATTGAATATATTTTGGTATACAAAGTTACCAAAAATATATAGATTTGATATTTGAAAAGAAAATTAAAAGAGAAAATTTGTAAGTAAAACGATTTTAGAGAATTTGGAATAAACTGAAGAGAAAAAGAAGAAGATAAAAGTGAATTTTTAAATTCCAATAAATAGATTCCGAGTATGGGAAAGGAGATTTGAATAAAAAGGGGAAATAATGAATTTTCAAACCTAAGTAATATTATTTAAAGAAATAAAGAATTTATTTTAAAATTCAAGGTTTAAATCTTTTGGAAAGGATAGAAAAGGAATTTGGAAAATTATGAAATTGGTAATTTCCGTTAAATAAGGTTTTCAATCATAATTTAAGAAGTAAAATCTAAAGTTATTGGGTTTTGAAATAAAAATAGAGTAAGTAAATGAATTTATTTTGAAATGGAGTAAAATCTGAAAATCAATTTGGAAATTGATAAAGTATTTGAAAATTGTGATTTTTAAGGAATAAGACTATGGGACTTTATAAACTGGGTTTATAAAGTAAAATAAGATATCAGTGGATATTTTGGAAGTATAAATTTCACGATGGAAATTTATAGAGAAATGGGTAATTTGTTTTAAAAATAAATAGTAGTTTATTTTTAAAGGTGTGAAAGAGAAGTGGATTCCTTGAAAGGCCGAGTACGTTTTCAAAGATGATTTTTTAGTATAAGTTGAAAGTTTTAAAGTTAGTTAAAGGAATGTTTTTAAGAAATTATTATTTAAGTTGTTAAATTTTAGAAGTTAAATATTTATTAAAATTTATTATTAATACCTAAATTTTATAAAGTAGTTTTACTTTAAAGAGAGTTTGGTTAAAGTTTTATTTGAAAATTTGTATAGAATTTCGTAACTCTTATTTTAATTTAATTTGGCTTAACTTTTATTTTAGAAATCAGTTTTATATTTTATAAAGTAGTTTTACTTTAAATATTTTCAAACACAGATTTTTGAATTATGTATTTAAGTAGTTTGGTTTAAATGTTAAAGTATGTTCTATAATATAGTGTTTTAAAATATTTAAAATCTAAAGTGTTTGTACTTGATGTTTTCAATGGAAATAAATATTTAGGGAATTTATTCCGTGAGAGCAAGATGGTTTGAAAACTGTTTTCAAAAGGGTTGAAAATGGAATTATATCTTGTGAAGTTATTTTAAGATTACTAAATAATTTAGGAAAATTATTTATTGTTTTATGGTTGTTTGTGCATGTTAATTGATAGTTAAATAACTGACTATCAATATTGGCCAATGCGTTGATCGTTTCGAAGAGACCGAGATCGAGATTTATTTCATGAAAGCCACTTTGATCCAGTTTGAACGTTTTCGTGTGGAAAACAAGAGTTTGGATTCGAAGGTGGTGCAATGAAGTGCAAGGCCTAGTCGCTACTAATTGTAACGACCCGCAAATCCGTACCACTTGAGTCAGCACTATTCTACAACAATCAACTCAAGTTGTACGGAAATACGAACCGTTTGGGTTAAAGAAGAAGAGGTAGAAGAAGAAAATAGAAAACAACATCAGAATCTAACCATCGCAGCGGAATAAAATATAATAGATAATAATGATCTTTACTCAAAAATCAAATATATCCGTTTATATATTACATCATCAGAGTACATCAATCACAGCTCAACATCAACATCATACTACTAGATACACTGCTACTCAACACAGCGGAATATAAATAAACAAGTACGAAAGTACGTATCGTCATCCAGCTCGTCTCCTGAGCTCCACAGCATCATATCTTGTATCCTATAATACTCGGTCTGACCCGAGCATTACAGTTAAATAACGCCCGAGTCAGTCTGGGATACCAGCGTGAGAAAAATCACACTCAATTGATTACTAAAGTGTCAAAAATCCTTTGAAAACAAAAGCATCTCGTAAGACCACGCCACAAATAAACATGTCGGGTTTTTACCTTACGATAGCTAAAACACTTTTTATAAAAAAATCCTCTGATATTATAATATGGCATATATACAAATACTTATAAAATAGCCGAAATTGTTACATTCATTAAATTCCAGCTACTAGCCACAAAGTGGGTAATACAAACAAAACTCGTACAAGGCTCGTAGGGAGAATGGATTTCCAACTAATGACTGGGCACTGGGGTACCACCTGCCACAGTACGTGGCCTAGATCACAGTACCGAGGAGTACGCCCGCTCTCCTGCAACACAAGACCTGGACTACCCCTTACTGGATAATCCCGAGTGAGATCACCCCGCAGTAGGGATCGGCAACCGCCCACTAAGACGAAATAAAAAGGGACATCTAGGTAGGGATGACCTCACCCTGCTTGGGTGCTACCCACCTAGCCTTGCTGCATAACCCTGATTTTCAGTCATTCCTGGTTGATGAGGCTTGAGGCTAAGAGTTACCTTTTTAGAACATATCCCTTAGAATGCCCATCGTCCACCTGACAATGTTTTCGAAAGCATTCATCCATACAAGTTCGTCACGGGTTCGAACGGAACCGAAGGCACTATTCCTACTACATCCATTTTGGAAATATCCTCAGGATTAGTAGCGATTAGCCCTTGCACTCACTGCTCCATCTTTGAATCCCCACTCGTTTCAATGAAAACGTACAAACCGGATCGAAGTGGTTTTCGAGAAATAAATCTCGATCCCGGTCTCTTCGAAACGATCGACACATTTGTCCAATATTGATAGTCGGTTATTTAACTATCAATTAATATTCACAAACAACCATCCAACAATAAATAATTTCCCAAATTATTTATTAACCTCAAAATATCTTCACAAGATATATTTCATTTTCAAAACCCTTTTTGATAACAGTTTCCAACCATTTTTTTTCCTTTCAGAATAAACTTTCCCAAAATTTCTATCTCCACTGAAATCACCAAGCACAAAACTAGATTTTTAAAATAATTTAAAACACTTTACTTTGAAATATACTTTAAAACATTTATTTTAAACTACTTCAATAATTTGTTAAAAATACCTACTACATGAATATTTGAAAATAAGGTTACTTAATAAAATATAAAACTAGATTTATACTTTTAAAAACAAAAACTAATTCACTTTTTAAATAATTAATACCATAAATGAACCCAGGCTCGCGATTCACGATCACCACGCCTCGAACTCTGACGTCGTGACCTAACCTAACCCAAAACCTAGCTCTGATCCCTTATTCTGTCGTACGCGAACCTCCTTGCTCGACGACGAAGCCCTGTCGTACGCGAACCTCCTTGCTCGACGACGAAGCCCTATCGCTCGCGAGCAATCTCAATCCCATCAGCTGGAACGATTCGACTTCAAGGCCTTTGAACTCAGGCGGTTCGATTCGATCTATGGCCGCCACTTATTCGAGAAGGGGTTTTCGGCTTTCGTTCCTTTCGTTCGCCATTTTTTTAATCATCGAGGGATTTGGGGTTTTGAAAAGAGGAAAAAGGGTTCGACCCCTATTGTGTAGTGTTTTTTTATAAACACGGCTGAAAGTTTCCGCTTGAAGCTTCTTCTTTTATTTATTTATTATTATTTTTTAGTTCGAGCATTTTGATTGTTGATTGAACGACTTAGAATTGGGAAAGTATGTGATTAAATGACAGGAAGGTGGTGAGCATAGAAAGGAAAAGTAATTGACTAGCCTATTTTAAATTAAAGATTTCCAAAATATTTCGATAAAAATTTCAAGGCGTTTACTTACCGTATGGTCACACAATAACTCCGACTACTACGAAATTTGAAATCAGATAATAATCCAATATTACGGATCCAATGGAACTAGTTTCGTCGAATTCCGAGACTGTTCCCCAGAAGGCTATATTTTTAAATTCAATTTAAACTATAAAATTTCAAAACTGAACAAATCACTGTTAAATTTAATTTTACAACTTCTATTATCCTCGGTACTATCAATATAAATTTTTCAAGCCTTCAAATTATTTTTAACATGCTTAAAACTCCAGATTCAACAATTTACCCAACTTCAAATCATTAAATTCAATAATTTAATTATCAAATAAATAGTGATATTTGAATTCAAGTTAAAATTAACCTTTAAATATTTAAATCAATTAAATATTCCGATTTTAAATGCTTGAAAATTCCGGATCGTCACATTCCTCCCCCCCTTAAAAGAATTTCGTCCCCGAAATTACTAGTTAGGAAGAATGGTCCAATACCCGTTTACTTTTCCCCGAAACCAAACGGTTTCTAACAATTCAACATCTTACCAACTATCTTTTTATAAAAGACCCATTATTATTCTTATTAACTTTCCAAATCTTTCCAAAACCTTCTATAGTTTTCAAATAACTTTACTTGTTTAATCATTCAAATTTAAATTCAAATTAAAATTTAGATTACCAAAATTTTCTCAAAAATTTTCTAACTCTCTAAATTTCCGAAAAATTTCGCCAGCGTCTCCTTTGCGTTGCTAGCTCGGTACAACTACAAAAGGCCTCCACGGCTCCCAAATCCCAAAAGAAAACAAAAAGCCAAGTGTCTAGATCCAAAACCCAATCAAATTTCATACCGAAATTAAATACATACCTTTTTGTCGGGCAATTCAATTTTTATTATCTGAAATCAAATCCAATTTTCCTTTCTCTTTATAATACCTGCATATCCTGCTTAGCACTAATATCCAATCACAGCATTCCAAAGTTTATTTTATCGACTTCCTTACAAAGTGTAAATATTTATTCATTCAAATAGTGACTTAGATTATATTTGTAATATCAATTTCCAATTAAGAATTCACCATTCTTTTCTTAAGTTTAGTATAAGTATTTATATGTTCCTTTATTTATTTTCACTTCACCATTCTAGTTTATCTATTTCTATTCAAATCGATTCTTTCATTTCCATCTAAATTCAATTTATCTTCAACCTTGAATATTGGAATTTTATTTTCCATTTATAACTAATTTATGTCATTATTTTAAATTGGTTTCATTTACTAATTTATTTCAATTTCCAGTTTGAAATTGTTTTGTCGTTAACAAAAAAAATTCCAAAGATTTTTAAAAAATTTCTAACTCCCAAAATTTTGGCAGAGTCTCCTTTGTACGGAGGAACTTTTGCAATTTGACAAAAGATATAAATATGTATACATCGACCCACACGGTCGGAAAAACCAAAAACAGTTCATATTTCCTATTTTTATTGCATAGGCATACCCTATTTAGCATTTTTAAGCAAGCAGCTTGTTTAACTAGCAGTTAGCGCAACCAAACCTAGCCACACGGCTGCCAGGTACCTGTACTTACTCAATTTAAACATGTAAGTGCCATACATATGAAGTTTAACAACATGTCACTTATTTGCAATAGTTAAACACATGAATTCTAAAGAAATTCACACCAAACATTTTTCCGTAAACAACTTATACAATTTTCATACTAATTCCACTATTCCAATTAATTTGTAATCATTTTCATCAAGTTTGAATGGTTTTTAATCCTTTCATATACAACTTCATTAAATTTAAATGGTTTAAAACTCAATCGCTTACATTCAATTCATTTTTAATTTTCAACAATCCCATATTATTCCAATTGATTTAAAAATCAATTTTATTTACTTGCAATGATTCGTATAATTTTATTTTCTTCTATTTCTGTCCCACAACCAATTTTCCTCATGCAGATTGGTAATATTCATTCAAGTAAATAACCACTTAAGCCGATGACCATTTTAAATTGATTCCAACTCAATTTATTATTGATTCTATCCCATTCTTTATTACCCCCAACCCATACACTTGCATTTTCATTCCATACCTGTCTTTGTTTACCCAAAACTATTTTATTTAGTTCGAAACAATCCAGGCTATTTCATTCAATAACTATTTCTCAACTTATTTAAACCACATTTCATTTTGAGTTCGGCTTTCATTCAACACTTACTTAAGTCAATAACTTAAGTTCATTTCCATTTCTTTTTACAACAAGTTCTATTTCCGTTTTCCATTTTACTCTTATTCATTCTATCCATTTATTTATTCAATATAATTAGTTTACCCACTCAATCCCTTATGAATTTTCATTTCCTTAAATATTATTTATAACCCACCAAATTCTATTTCGATTCAAATTTATTTTCACTTGATTTAATTCAATCCAATATCATTAAACTTAGTTTTAAGTCGAATTCAATTCAACTCTCTTCCATTTATTTAGCTTTAAGTTAATTTACTTCAATTTATTTGAATTTTATCTTAAGCTCATTTTCATTTTACAAGTAAATTTTCTTTTCTATTTAACTTAATTCTATCTCAATTAAACCTCATTTAAATTTTCAATTTCATTTGACTAGTTGTTATAAAAATTTAACTTTCCTGATTCAACTCATTCAATTGATTACATGGCCATTTCCAATTTATTTCCACTTATTTGGATTTTATTTGCAATTCAAACTATTACTATTTTAATCCGATTCAATTTTATTCGATACATTTCAATTATATTTAATTTGTTAACACTTCAAGTCAAATTTTAATTAATAACTCAATTTCTGATTCTACCATTCTCTTTTATGAACTCACAATTCAATCTCATTTACTTTACTAACAATCCAGGTCGAATTTGATTTATAACTTGAGTTTTATCTTCAAACTTCATTATTATCTCACAATTCAGCTGTTATTTAACTTCATTGGTTCTCATTACATACTTCATTATCTAATTTATTATCTAAATAGTCTTTCCCCAATTTATAGTCCAGAACTTGATTTTAATCTCAAAATCTCTTCATTAAATTTTCCTAAGTTCAATTTATTTTATAATTCAAGTTTTGATTTTCATTTTATTTTTCAATTCATCAAAAATATATTCATTTTGTGTTTTCTATTCCTTTTTAAATTTTATAAGTCGCCACTTATTATTTACATATTTCCATTCATTCTAGGCTTGAATATATTCTTCTTTTATTTTTAATTCGAAATTTACGCTTATTTATAACTCAAGCATATTTTTATTACCATGGATTTTTTTCTTTTACAAGTTATTCTAATTTATTTATTTCAATCCAATTCTTATCCAACTTATTTTCCATTTATTCAAGTAAGAATCTAATTCCATTCGATAATTCAATTGAACTTTTATTCCAATCAATTTTATTTTAACTCAGATTTATTTAACTCAATTCGATTTCAACTTAATTTGAATACAACTGTATATTATTTTCAGCCTATTCAATTAATTTCAATCCAGTTAAATTTTATTCCCCAATCCAAATTAACTTCATTTTTAACTTTTCACTTTAAATTTCCAATATTCAAAGCTTATATTCCTTCCCCGATTTAAAATCATCTCAATTTATAAGCTTACAACCTATCTTATCAGGATTTTTAATCACCCGGCTTTTGGTTTCAAATCATTTTGAAATCTCCAACATCTCAAATCACACTTCTCAAAAATTTAAACCAGTCCTGGTTTTTATTTCCGACAAATTTCCTTTGAAAATTCACAAACAAAACTTGTTCTTCTGTACAAATTCATTTGGCAGCAATCCATCACCTAGAAACTCAAAAGTGAACATCGATGATGCTACAATCATCACCGAAGTTATTTTCCAACAACTAAAGTGAATTTAATGCTATATCCTTTCCCAAAATTTATTTGAAACAATTTCCTTTTAGAAATACCCCAAAAACAACAATGCTACAATTTATCTTCAAAATACTTCCAAAATCTCCGGGATTTTAAAGTTTCAAATTCTGTTTAAATTCAAATTTTAACTATAATGCATTTGTATAGTTTATGCTTATACAAATTCCCATTTAATTATATTTCAATTTATAAATCATGTTGATAATTTATATTTATAAACTTCCTTTTATAAATGAATTTATTTTCCTTAATCTTAAGTTATACTTTCAATTTCTAGTTAAATTTCCACTCAACAATGATAATATTTTAATATTATTTTTCCTAACATCCAAGCAACCATATATTAGCTAAAATAGTTTATAAAAACTTTTATTTATATCAAAAAAATATTTTTGGGTAAAATTATTTCATTCACCCACATTTAAAACAATACCGTGTCGAACTGTTCTATTCAAGTGTTTAGAAACCCCTTCGATACAGTTGTCCAGACTGTGCCGACGAAGGTTCATATGCCACTCAATAAACCAATCAACACAATACTAAAACAATTTATATTCACTAACAAATACGCGCTCATATCTATTAATACGCTCAAACTCATTTTAGAGTACTACGGACTCTGATTTAAATGAGTAGTTCCCACCAGAGCCAAGGTTATCACCAACCTGGCACTGATACCAATTGTAACGACCCACAAATCCATACCCCTTGAGTCAGCACTATTCTACAACAATCACCTCGAGTTGTACAGAAATACGAACCGTTTGGGTTAAAGAAGAAGAGGTAGAAGAAGAAAATAGAAAACAACATCAGAATCTAACCATCGCAGCGGAATAAAATATAATAGATAATAATGATCTTTACTCAAAAATCAAATATATCCGTTTATATATTACATCATCGGAGTACATCAATCACAGCTCAACATCAATATCATACTATCGGATACACAGCCACTCAACACAGCGGAATATAAATAAACAAGTACGAAAGTACGTATCGTCCACGTCCACGTGACAACGTGACGATGTTTCCGAAAGCATTCATCCATACAAGTCCGTCCCGGGTTCGAACGGAATCGAAGGCACTATTCCTACTACATCCATTTTCAAAATATCCCCAGGATTAGTAGCGACTAGCCCTTGCACTTCACTGCTCCATCTTCGAATCCCCACTCGTTTCCACGAAAACGTACAAACTGGATCGAAGTGGTTATCGAGAAATAAATCACGATCCCGGTCTCTTCGAAACGATCGACGCATTTGTCCAATATTGATAGTCGGTTATTTAACTATCAATTAATATTCACAAACAACCATCCAATAATAAATAATTTTCCAAATTATTTATTAACCTCAAAATATCTTCACAAGATATATTTCATTTTCAAAACCCTTTTTGAAAACAGTTTCCAACCTTTTTTTCCTTTCAGAATAAACTTTCCCAAAATTTCTATCTCCACTGAAATCACCAAGCACAAAACTATATTTTTAAAATAATTTAAAACACTTTACTTTGAAATATACTTTAAAACATTTATTTTAAACTACTTCAATAATTTGTTAAAAATACCTACTACATGAATATTTGAAAATAAGGTTACTTAATAAAATATAAAACTAGATTTATACTTTTAAAAACAAAAACTAAGTCACTTTTTAAATAATTACTACCATAATAGATTAAAAGGAAATTCTTTCTTTAGAATTTAAATATTAGAAATAATAAATTTTCCAAAACTTGCTTTTTAAAACAACCATAAAACTTTTAACTTATATTTAAAAATTAACTTTGAAAATGTACTTGGTTATTCAGGGAGAATTCCAACTTCAATCACTTAAATCAATTTCCCAAATTGATTTCCAATTTATTCCATTTGAAATAAGTTTCTTTAATTACTCGATTTATTTCAAAATTCATTACATGGACTTCATTATTATTGTTATTATTTTCCATTTGATTTTAAATCTTTTAACTGAAATATACTAATTTCAGCTTTTTCCAATTTCTTCTTTATTCTTCTTAAATAATTTAAATCTTAAATATTAAATAAATGTTTTGTTCTTTTAGAATAATAATACTGAGGTTTAAAATTCATTAATCTCCTGTTTATTCAAAATTTCCCTTCTATATACGGAATTTATTTATTAGAATTTAAAACTACTATTATTCTTATCCAATTTATTCTTCATTTATTTAAATTTTATATAATTATTTCACTTAAAAATTCTCTCCATTTTATTTCCAAAATCCAATTCTATATATCTTGATAACTTAGTGCACCGGAATATATTCAGGTATACCATAACTTCCAATATTCCAATTAACAATAATATTCATCATAGAATATAAAATAATCACAACAGAGGGTATTAAATAATTTATATAAATGTTGAGGGATCCAGTTGGATCCCTCCAACCTGTTTTCCCTGCATCCACAGATGTTAGCACAATATAGTATGCCAATTCCAAAATATATCATACTATAGCACATCAATCAATTCAATCATTCAAACAATTATTTAAATTTAATCATTTAAATTAAAATTAAAATTTAGCCGAGTGAGATTAACTCACCTTTCCTAGTTGTAGTCCACTTCATCCCCAACTTGATTCTCGCGATTAATGACCTTGTATAATCATTATACGATTTATTAACATCTAAGAGGAACTATAAAAATTTACCATTTAATAAATTTAGTTGACCAACAATTTAATCTAAACTAGCCATCTATATTTATTTATTTATTTTTCCCAGTTTATCAAATAATTTCCTTTTTCCTGAAAATATATATATATATATACATATATACAAAATTTCCCTTTTCAAATCCTGATTAAACATGATTTTCCAAAACTTATGTATCTTCATTTACCAATTTTTTTTCTTCAAACCAGGCTATTTTCTGCCTTTAAATCTTAATATATATATTTTTCTTTGTCTTTGAAACTCGTACAGTTATAAAATTAATTTATATAGTTTCAGAATCCAATTTTACATATTGCTCAACATTTTTAAATTCATATACATATATATTTCCAAAACCTTATCCGTATCCAATTTTTCTAGCTTACCTAAAATTTAAATTTAAATAGTCGTGTATACATATTAATATTGGAAAATGCACCTATATATATATATATATTTATTTACTGCATAGATTTTCTGTCTACCTATATATATATACTTCCCTCTTTTACTTTTATTTTACTGTATAAATCAATATATATATTTTTTCTGTCTATATATATATTTCTTCCTTTAAGCATATATATGTATATTTTAAAATTAAAAAGGTGTACAAACATTTTATTCCTTCAGTTAAAAAAATCAAACAAAAGAATACCTCACAGAGGAAAAATGAACCCAGGCTCGTGATTCACGATCACCACGCCTCGAACTCTGACGTCGCGACCGAACCTGACCCCAAACCTAGCTTCGATCCCTTATTCTGTCGTACATGAACCTCCTTGCTCGACGACGAAGCCCAATCGCTCGTGAGCAATCTCAATCCCATCAGTTGGAACGATTCGACTTCAAGGCCTTCGAACTCATGCGGTTTGATTCGATCTCTGGCTGCCACTTATTCGAGAAGGGGTTTTCGGCTTTCGTTCCTTTCGTTCGCCATTTTTTATCACCGAGGGATTTGGGGTTTTGAAAAGAAGAAAAAGGGTTCGGCCCCTATTGTGTTGTGTTTGTTTTTTTATAAACGCGGCTGAAAGCTTCCCTTGAAGCTTCTTCTTTTATTTATTTATTATTATTTTTTTAGTTCGAGCATTTTGATTGTTGATTGAATGGCGTAGAATTGGGAAAGTATGTGATTAAATGACAGGAAGGTGGTGAGCGTAGAAAGGAAAAGTAATTGACTAGCCTATTTTAAATTAAAGATTTCCAAAATATTTCAATAAAATTTTTAGGGCGTTTACTTACCGTCTGGTCACACAACAACTCCTATTACTACGAAATTTGAAATTCGATAATAATACTATATTACGGATCCAATGGAACTAGTTTCGTCGAATTCCGAGACTGTGCCCCGGAAGGCTATATTTTTAAATTCAATTTAAACTATAAAATTTTAAAAATGAACAAATCACTGTTAAATTTAATTTTACAACTTATATTATCCTCGGTACTATCAATATAAATTTTTCAAGCCTTCAAATTATTTTTAACATGCTTAAAACTCCAGATTCAACAATTTACCCAACTTCGAATCATTAAATTCAATAATTTAATTATCAAATTAGTAGTGATATTTGAATTCAAGTTAAAATTAACCTTTAAATATTTAAATCAATTAAATATTCCAATTTTAAATGCTTGAAAATTCTGGGTCGTCACACTAATCCTGAGGTGATTCCAAAATGGATGTAGTAGGAGTAGTGTCTTCGGTTCCGTTCGAACCAGGGATGAACTTGTACGGATGAATGCTTTCATAACATCGTCAGGTGGGCGATGAGCATTTGAAGTGATATGTTCTAAAGGTAATGCTTAGCCTCGAGCCACATCAAATGGGAAAGAGTGAAAATCAGGAGTTATGCAGCAAGGCTAAGTGGGTAGCACCCATTAGGGTAAGGTCATCCCTGTCTAGATGTCCCTTTTTATTTCAGCTGTGTGGACGGTTGCTGATCCCAACCACAGGGTGATCTTATTCGAAAGTATCCAGTAAAAGGTAGCCCGGTCTTGTGTTGTAAGGGATCAGGAGGGACCTCGTTATGGTGATCTAGGCCACGTACTGTGACAGGTGGTACCCCAGTGCCTAGTCATTAGTTGGAAACCCATTCTCCCTACGTGCATTTACGGTTTTGATTGTGCCCAACTATTGCTGAAACGTGAGATGCAAGCATTTCAGCTAGATTCTATTTTACTTTCTATAGACACTATTATAACGGATTTGATAAAAAGTGTTTTGGCTATCGTAAGGTAAAAACCCGACGTGTTTATTTGTGGCGTGGTCTTACGAGATCCTTTTGTTTTCAAAGGATTTTGAAACTTTAATTATAACAACCCGCATATTTTACGATTAAATATTTAAATATTTTATTTTAATATTTTATCGTTAGTCGGATTTTTGTCCGAAAAGATACTTTTTTGCATACGGTCATATTTGGACTTGGAACCACTTCCATTGAGTTCAAAACGCCGTTTGCGATCTTTTTGAGTATAAACTTTGATATGTTTGGAGTTAGTGGAATTTTGCCACTTTTTCACTTTGGGCTTTGGGTTTGGTTTAGCCCATTAGCCTAAACCATTTACTCTAGCTCAACTCCCTTCCCTTCATAACTTTACTTTCATTTCCTAACACTCAAGCTTCATCAAAAATGGAGGAAGGAATGGGAAACTAAAACTCCAAGCCCTAGTTCATTTGCAAATTCAACATCCAACTCCAAATTCAAAGAGAAGCCATTGATTCAAGCTTCTTGTGTAGAGATTCAAGTGTGGTTGATTCCTCCTTTGCTTTTTGGCTTCTCCTTCATTGATTTTGTGTAAAGATGAGATTTTTAACTCACATCTTGTCTATAACTATCTTTGATTGTTGGGTATGAATTCCTAACACATATTCTTATGCATTTGCTTTTGGTTTGGATTGAATTGGTGAAAATTCCAATTTTTAGTGTTTTGGGTTCATATTTTTAGAAGTCCAATCTTTGATGTTTGAACACGTTTTTGGTGATGCATCGAGTAGCCAATACGACCGGGCAGCCGGTAGGCGTAATCCCCTAGCGTTCGTGGTCGATCTGTTGCAATTTGAGAGAGTTTTTGCATTTCAGCTCCTAAGGTCGTTCGGCCTGCACAATTTGAAGTGCTCGGCCTGCAGCTAGGTCGCCCGGCCATAGGTCGTAACCCTTAGGCCGTTAGGTCGGCCTGCCTTTTTATCGTGTTATGTCGCTTCCCTCATTTAGGTCGCTCGGCTAGGTCGTCTTGCTTAGGTCGCACCAACTTAGGTCGCTCGGCCTTCTTATATGCGTTAGGTCGTTGCTCGGCCTTGTATTGCTTAGGTCGCACAGCCTTGTTTATTCATTAGGTCGTTAGGTCGCTCAGACCCTTAAGTCGCGCTTACTCGGTTAGGTCGTTGCAACCACTAAGTCGCTCGGACTTTCTGCAACTAGGTCGCTCCGTGTTAGCTCGCAACCACTGGGTCGCGCCATGTTCTTTGGTCTCTTGCGTCTTAGGTTGCACTCCTTAAGCCGCATGATATTCATATGCCGCTACCTCCTTAGGTCGCGTACCTCTTAGGTCGCGCAACCTTGGTCGCATCCATTAGGTCGTTCCACCCTTTAGCTCGACCATGTTAGGTCGTTTATACTGTTGAGCCGCACCATCTCTTTGGTCGCTCGCCCTTGCACTTAGGCCGCTACCTCTTAGGTCGCTCATTTACTAGGTCGCGTCGTGTCGTGTGGCAAGGGTATTTCCACTTTGATGAATTTGGAATCGAATTCTTTGGATTTTATTCACGTCTTCGGATGTTAAATTTTGTGATTTATGGTTTCTGCAATCATTTTTGTGATTCGTTATACTTCACTCGTACGAGAAAATCTAATTAAACGACTTAGTAAATCAAATGGTATGAAACGCTTGCATTCACTTCGTCGGTTAATCCTTGGACTTGTTCGATTGAATCTCTTGCGACAATTTTCGAGTGGAGATCTACAATTTGTTCGTAAATATTTAAGTTAAGCTAGTGGTTATGGGACATGAAGCTACGCTTATATATTTACTAGCTTACTGTAATTGACACTTCTTGATTTATCGTTGATGATCATTTTTGTGATTTATACTAGCAGATGTGCGATGTCTCTTTGTCTACGAGGGAGACTAAACCCCGTTCCTGTGGAGCTTCGGCTCAAATTGGTGGGGTAGCGACCCATGGTCTTCGGGCCGTTTTGTGGAGCTATGGCTCAAAATTAATGGTTAGCTACCATGGAATAGCGTTCCACTTTGTGATACACGTGTTGGGTAGTTTTCATGCTCCCGTTTTGTGATAGGCCTCCCCCATTTTGTGATTTCTGGATTTCCATGATTTCTAGAATTTTGTGTTTCACCAATTTTTGTGATTTACATTGATAAGTTTTATCAATATTTGTGCATTGGTGAATTTATGTGTCATTAGCTTTTGTGATTGACATTGATATTATTGTCAATATTTATAATTTGGTGATTTGGTAAATAAGGTATATGACATTCCTTTTTATCTTTGAGAACATTCTCGTGATGTTGATTAATCTCTAGTTGATTTTTCAATTGCATACTTATCACATTATGGCTTTATGGTTATTATATATTTATGTCATATCTCTTATTCTATATCATTTTATCTGATATTTATAGCTAGGCTGATCCGTTTATTATTCTCTTATTAAATAATACTCGGGTCAGACCGAGATGTTACAGGTGCTTCTGCTTGACTTCACATCTGGGATTATCACCCTGACTTTTGGCTAACTACTTAGATTAGTGGTTTTTGTTATATACATTTGAGATATAGACTCATAGATGTATCCATATTCTTTTGTCTAGCACTTGTAGCTATTCTTTTGTGATATTGTGGATCTTGTTTGACTACTACTCTGATGTACACTTTCATGTGTTATATATTCATATCTATTTCTGCCTTTGTGGTATGGATGTCTGTGACTGATTTGTGTTATGTTTACTTCTATATTTGTTTCCGAGGAATATATATATATAGCCACTGTGTAGTAGCTTTGAGTTTGTATCGGTATGTCGGATTTTCTCCTTCAACCAAACGCATGTTGTACTATCTGACATATCGGTGCTCGCACAAGGCAATTACGCGGATGGTCACTCCTTAACATCCTTATTCTCCGTGCTAGTTGACGGCATTACCCCTTAGTGTCCTTGGCTAGCTTGGGTATAAAGGTGGGGCGTCACATTAATAATCAAATTATGTGTGATTTGCTCACGCTGGTATCCCAGACTGACTCGAGTGTTATTTCACTATAATGCTTGGGTCAGACCGAGTATTATAGAGTACAAATTCTGGATGGACTATTGTGGAGCTCAGGAGACGAGCTGGATGGCGAGACATACTTCTGTACTTGTTTTAAGTATTCCGTTGTGTTGATTTGTTGTATATTCTACTTGTGAGGACAGGTTATGATTATGGTCCACTTGTGTGTTATGTGTGATCATGTAATGTATAAACAGATATATTGCTTTTGTGTAAAGATCAGTTATTATCTATTATAATTTATTCCGCTGCGATGGTCAGATTCTGTTGTTATTTTGTTTTTCTTTTCTTCTACCTCCTTCTTCTTTAATCCTAATGGTTTGGTTTTACGGCTTCCGATTGTACGGCATTTGATACAGTGGACGTATTAATGTCAATTTTTGGACATTGAAAAATCGGGTTGTTACAGTTGGTATCAGAGCTTAGGTTGGTGATAACCTTGGCTCTGGTGGGGATTAATCATTAAATAGAGTTCGTTGTACTCTAAAATGAGTTTGAGTGTATTAATAAATATGAGCGCGTATTTGTTAGTGAATATAAAATTATTTTTATATTGTGGTGACTTATCGGTTAAGTGTTTATAGATTCTGGTTGATATGTGGGATGCCATGTCATCGATAGAGATTTCTAAACTTTTAAACAAGATAAATCGACACAATATGGTTTTAAAAATAGGGTAAATGAGATAATTTTACCCATAAAAGAAATAATTTTTCGTAAATTATTATAGCTATATATGGTTGCTTGGACATTAGGAATGAAAATATTAAATTATTATCATTGTTATGTGGAAGCATAACTAGAAATTAAAAATATAAACAAAGCTTAAGGAAATAAATTCATATATAGAATGAAATTTGAAATGAGAATTATAAATTTGATTTATAATTTGAAATAGAATTCCAGAGATATATGTGAAAATAAATTGAGATGAAAATTCCAGAGTAATGTTTGAATATGAATTGGATGGATTTGGAATTTGGGAAAAGTTTAAATTCCTTTGAATTTGAAAATGGTTTTCAAAAGTTCTGGAGAAGTAATAGTGGTAGTATTTCGGAAATATTTTTGAATTGGATTTGAAATCCGGAGAGGTTTGGAATTTAAAAATATTTGAAGGGTTTTAAAGAGATAAAATCATTTAACTCTCTTCGGTCGTTGGAAAATAACTACGGTGATGACTGCAGCATCATTGATGTTCATTTTCGAGTTTCCAATGGAGGAATTGCTGCCTGAAGATTTTTTAAATTTAGAATTGTTGCAAAACTGGATTTGGTTTTGAAATTTAAAAGAAATAATTGATCTCAAAGGTTATTTTGAAATATTGCTTAAACTCTGGAAGATAATTTAAAATGCTTATGGAATTTAAATAAGTTGGAAACTTAAGGAAGTTTAAAATTAAAATGGAAATTGTAGAATTTTGGCCCAAGGAAATAAAGAAGTAAAAGTTTAGAAATATACTTTTTATTAAGATTTGAAATTAAATTTGAGAATGTTGTGATAAATAAAATTAGTAAGTTAAAATTGATTGAAAATGGATTAAGCTGGTAAAGAAAACCAATTAGATGAATTAAATTAGAAAGATTTGTTAATAAATGTAACTAAATTTGGAAAACTTATAGAAGTTTAAAGTTTGAATATAATCGGAGTGTAATTAAATATTGATAATTAAAGATGAATGTAAAGAAAACTCTAGGTGGACTAAGTGGAGGGGTTACTTAAATAAAAGTTAAGTTGGAAATAAAATTGTGAATCGACAAATGAATTTGCAATTGTAAGAAATTAGAGCTAAACTGAGTATTGGAAATTAAAATTGAATTATGTGGAATGGGAAAATTAGTCAGGTTGGACTAAACAAAACAAGTATTGAAATTAAGATTTGTAAATACTAATTTATTCAAGTTGGTATGCACATGAATTGAAATTTGTATGTTGGATGATATTTAACTTAAATTGTGTAAAATATTAAGCAAGTTATAGAATTAATTCGAAGTGAACCAAAATAATAAATTAGTAGTGAGATTAATTATAGAAATGATTAATTGAATATGGTTTGAGATAAAGGTAAATAGAATTCAATATCTAAAATGAAGGTACATTGAATTCATATGGAATTGGAGATCCAGTTTAAAGATAAGTGGATGTAAAGGCTAAAGTGGTAGAGTAATAATATAAGGGAATGCTTATATCAAGCTTAAGGAAAATTAAGGGTGAAAGTTCTTAAGTAAATTTGGTACTGAAATGTACTAAGTGAATAATTGAATGAAGATTTAAAGCTAGAAGTTGTGAAATAGGATAAGTAAAGAGAAATCAAAATGAATGTGAATAAAAAGGAAATTGATATAGTTAAAAATCAATGGATATAAATATGTAGGCTGTACGTATATTATTTTATTCGCATAGCAATTTGATCCAGATTAGAGCATAGAATTTTGAGATAGCTATATCGATCCGAGTTAGGATTTTTCGCTCGATTTTCGACGGCGAACCTTGGATATGGATTTTTGATTCGTTCTTAAATTCACTATCATAGTTGGTGGCTATGCAAGGAGAATGACGGTTTCTGATCAAGAAACCAGATCTGAGTCCGCACTAGGAAGTCAGGTGGACGATACTAGTTCAGAAATGAAATTGTGTGATCGAGCGAGTGATTGAATTTGATATTGTGTACAGATGATATATGTACATCGTACGGGCTTGGATGAATAAATATTGAAATTTTGTAAGGGAGTCAATAAAATGATTTTGAATGTTGTGATTGGATATTATTGCTAAGTAAGATATACAGGTATTATGAAGAAAAAGGAAAATTGGTTTTGATTTCAGAAGATAAATTTGAATTGCTCGACAAAAATGGTATGTGTTTACATTTCTGTATGAAATTTGATTGGGTTTTTGATCTAGCCACTTGGCTTGTTGTTTTCTTTTGGAATTTGGGAGCCCGTAGAGGCATTTAGTAGTTATTCCGAGCTAGCCGCGTAAAGGAGACACTGGCGAAATTTTTCGGAAATTTAGGGAGTTCGAAAATGTTTGAGAAAACTTTGATAATTCAAAATTTGGTTTTAAATTAAAATTTGAATGATTGAGCAAATAGTATTGTTTGAAAATTGTGGGAGAGTTTGGGAAGTTAGTAAGAACGATAATGAGTCTTTTATAAAAAGATAGTTGGTAGGATGTTGGATTGTTAGTTTTGGGGAAAAGTAAACGGGTATTGGACCATTCTTCCTAACCAACAATTTTGGGGACGAAATCCTTTTAAGGGGAGGAATGTGACGACCCGAAATTTCTGGATATTTGAAAAGGAAATATTTAATTGATTTTAAATATTGGAAAGGTAGTTTAACTTGAATTTCAAATGTTATTATTATTTAGCAATTAAGTTATTGGATTTAATAAAATGAAATTGGGTAAATTATAGAATCTTCAGTTTTAAGCCTGCTAAAAATAATTTGAATGCTTGTAAAATTTATATTGATAATACTAAAGATAGTAAAAGTGTTAAAATTGATTTTGAATATCGAGAGTATGGTTTTCATTTATAAAGTGATAGATGGGGTAAAATTGAATTTAACAGTAGTTTGTTCAATTTTAAAAATACATCGTTCAAATTGATGACCAAAAATAGCCTTCCGAGGCACAGTCTTGGATTTTGACGAAACTAGTTTCATTGAATCTGTAATATTGTATTATTATCGGCTTTCAATTTTCGTATTATTTTGAGTTGTTGTGTGACCGCACGATATGTAGACGCGCTGCAATTTATATCGAAATCTAATATTAAATAACTGGGTCCAAAAAGCTATCTTCTCCATACGATTGAATTAGGACTCGAAACCTTTTCCATTGTGTTCATAATAAGGGTATAACATTATAAACGCCTAGCGGCATGCCTCGATAGGAGGTCGAGGTTCTTAGTTGTAATTTCGAGACGTTTAAATTAATATATACATAAATAATATGTTATATTGACCGGTCAAAAAGAATTTCACATCGGATCTTTTTCCCTTCATTTCGAATGTCACTGTAGATAGCCAAATTGAACACGTTTCCCACCTTTCAAAAACATCACGTTCTCCTTCATTTCAAATAGCCGAACAGAAAATAAAAATTAAGGAATGGCTGAGTATCTCTTCATTTATAAAAAATCAATCAAATGGTCGAATATATCGAAATCGACCGTTGATTATAAATGGATGCTCGTTCCTTTTATATTCCATTTCGAAACCAAATCATCTTCTCTAGACGAAATCGAATTCGATTTCATATCGATCGAGAGGCTCATATAGAGGTGGGGGTCGTTCGAGTTCGCGAGATGGTGATGTTCATTTGTAAGGTCGCCGGGTTGTTCGATTTGTTCTGAGCTCGTCTTCGTCGAGCTACGTTCAGGCTTTGGTTCGACTTCAGGTACGGTGGTAGCAGTGAACCAGCGCTCGCGATTATTGATGAGTCCCGGCATTCGAGATTCGACGGGGGTGTTTTTGGGTCGAATTTTTAGCAGACGAGCTCAGTATCAATGGCAGACCATGGAGAGCAGTGGCAGGCGAACGACGTGAAGTTCGAGGTGAGTCACGATCGAGGACCTGGGTTTCAATGGCATCGTGAAAGGCTGAAGACAGAGAGTCGCGTGTTTTCTATGGGTGGAGCATTCGGGCTCATTGAAGCATCTGGGGCTTGGTTATGGTAGCCTGAGTTTGAGTTTTTACAGAGAGGTATATCCAGTCTTTTTCTATTTCATAATAAATTTAGTATTTTTTTATATATGTTAAACAAAAAAACAATATAGGTATAAATTTATGTTTTTGATTTAGTAATATATATATATGTGTACATTAAAGGAGAAGTTTTTACAGTAAAAGAATTTGGACTTGTTAAGCAGTTTTTAAATTTTAAGTTAATATGGATAAGTGAAACGGCAAATATATGTATGTATATACACACACATACACATAAGATTTTGAATTTATATAACTTAGTTTTTATGACCTATATAAAACATTCTCATAAACATATATGTAGCTTCATAAGAAATATAAATATTCATATGCCAATTTTAATCTGCAAGTTTATTTTAAATAATGGATTTAGTGAAAGATGGTTTAATTAATTCATTTAATTATTTTAGTTACTATAAGATGTTTTTTAAAAAGAAAGAAACTTATTTAAAATTTAATTATTAATTAAGGTTAGAATTTTTAGTTAATAAATTTTAAGTTAAAACCAAAGTATTAACTTAAAGTAAATAAATAGTAATTAATTGTTCAATCGATTCAAATATTAACAAACCTTATAATGTTGACTCAAGGTCTGAAAATGTGAAGAAAACAAGCCGGTTTGAATTGGATTGCAAACAAAGCAAAGGTGAGTTAATCTCAATCATCTGGGTTATCTAAATTTAAATGGTTAAGTTCAAATAATTGGTTGAATAATTGAATTGATTGGATGTGGTATATTATATAGTAGTATATAATATATTAGAGTGGTTGATTTCCCGCATTATATAGCGGATGAGACCCTATGCGCCGCATAATAGCGGGTGATATTATTTAATCCCATATACCGCGATATTCCACCTCGAAGTGGAATTAGTATTTTATATTGTGCTAGCATCTGTGGATGTAGGGAAACGGGTTGGAGGGATCCAACAGCATATCTCAAAACATTTTGATTTGTTTAACTATTCCGAGTTCTGATTTATTGGATAATCTGTGATAGATTACGGTGGTAATTGAAAATAATGGATGCTATGGTGTGATTGAATATTTTGGGTATACGGAGTTACCAAAAATATATAGATTTGATTTTTGAAAAGAAAATTAAAAGAGAAAATTTGTACGTAAAATGATTTTAGAGAATTTGGGATAAATTGAAGAGGAAAAAAGAAGATAAAGGTGAATTTTTAAATTCTAATAAATAAATTCCGAGTATGGGAAAGGAGATTTTGAATAAAAAGGGGAAATAATGGATTTTAAAACCTAAGTAATATTATTTAAAGAAATAAAGAATTTATTTTAAAATTCAATGTTTAAATCTTTTGGAAAGGATAGAGAAGGAATTTAGAAAAGTATGAAATTGGTAATTTCCATTAAATAAGATTTTAAATCATATTTAAGAAGTAAAATCTAAAGTTATTGGGTTTTGAAATAAAAATAGAGTAAGTGAAGGAATTTATCTTGAAATGGAATAAAATCTGAAAATCAATTTGGAAATTGATAAAGTATTTGAAAACTGTGATTTTAAAGGAAAAAGACTATGGGACTTTATAAACTGGATTTATAAAGTAAATTAAGATGTCGGTGGATATTTTGGAAGTATAAATTTCACGATGGAAATTTATAGAGAAATGGGTAATTTGTTTCAAAAATAAATAGTGGTTTATATTTAAAAGGCGTGAAAGAGAAGTGGATTCCCTGAAAAGCCGAGTACGTTTTCAAAGCTGATTTTTTAGTATAAGTTGAAAGTTTTAAAGGTAGTTAAAGGAATGTTTTTAAGAAATTATTATTTAAGTTGTTAAAATTTTAAAAGGTAAATATTTATTAAAATTTATTATTAATATCTAAATTTTATAAAGTAGTTTTACTTTAAATAGAGTTGTTAAAGTTTTATTTGAAAATTTGTATAGAATTTCGTAACTTTTATTTTAGAAATTAGTTTTATATTTTATAAAGTAGTTTTACTTTAAATATTTTCAAACATTGATTTTTGAATTAAGTATTTAAGTAGTTTGGTTTAAATGTTAAAGTATGTTTTATAATATAGTGTTTTAAATTATTTTAAAATCTAAAGTGTTTGTACTTGGTGCTTTCAGTGGAAATAAATATTTGGGGAATTTATTCCGTGAGAGGAAGATGTTTCAAAAACTGTTTTCAAAAGGGTTGAAAATGGAAATATATCTTGTGAAGATATTTTGAGATTAATAAATAATGTGGGAAAATTATTTATTGTTTGATGGTTGTTTGTGCATGTTAATTGATAGTTAAATAACCGACTATCAATATTGGCCAATGAGCCGATCGTTTCGAAGAGACCGCGATCGGGATTTATTTCCTAAAAACCACTTCGATCCGGTTTGAACGTTTTCGTATGGAAAACAAGAGTTTGGAATCGAAGGTGGAGCAGGGAAGTGCCAGGGCCGGTCGCTACTAATCTTGAGGTGATTCCAAAATAGATGTAGTAGGAGTAGTGCCTTCAGTTTTGTTCGAACCCGGGACGGACTTGTATGGATGAATGCTTTCAGAACATCGTCATGTGGGCAATGAGCATTCTAAGTGATATGTTCTAAAGGTAACGTTTAGCCTCGAGCCTCATCAACCGGGAACGATTGAAAATCAGGGGTTATGCAGCAAGGCTAAGTGGGTAGCACCCATTAGGGTAAGGTCATCCCTGTCTAGATGTCCCTTTTTATTTTGGCTTTGTGGGCGGTTGCTGATCCCAACCGCGGGGTGATCTTACTCGAGATTATCCAGTAAGGGGTAGTCCCGGTCTTGTGTTGCAGGGGATCAGGAGGGATCCTCGGTATGGTGATCTAGGCCACGTACTATGACAGGTGGTACCCAAGTGCCTAGTCATTAGTTGGAAATCCATTCTCCCTTCGCGCCTTTACGGTTTTGATTGTGCCCAACTATTGCTGAAATGTGAGATGCAAGCATTTCAGCTAGATTCTATTTTACTTTCTATAGACACTATTATAATATCAGTCAGATTTGATAAAAAGTGTTTTGGCTATCGTAAGGTAAAAACCCGACATATTTATTTGTGGCGTGGTCTTATGAGATTCTTTTGTTTTCAAAGGATTTTGAAACTTTAATAATCAAATTGAGTGTGATTTTCTCACGCTAGTATCCCAGACTGACTCAGGTGTTATTTCATTATAATGTTCAGGTCAAACCGAGTATTATAGAGTACAAATTCTGGATGGACTGCTGTGGAGCTCATGAGACAAGCTGGATGGCGAGACGTACTTCTGTACTTGTTTTAAGTATTCCACTGTATTGATTTGCTGTAAATTCAGCTTGTGAGGACAGGTTATGATTACGGTCTGGTTATGTGTTATGTGTACTCTGATGATATAATGTATAAACAGATATATTGCTTTTGTGTAAATATTAATTATTATCTATTATAATTTATTCCGCTGCGATGGTTAGATTCTGTTGTTATTTTGTTTTTCTTTTCTTCTACCTCCTTCTTCTTTAACCCTAATGGTTCGGTTTTCCGGCTTCCGATTGTACGGCATTTGATACAGTGGACGTATTGATGTCGATTTTTGGACGTCGAAAAATCGGGTTGTTACATTGTGAGTGATTGCTCACCTTTCGAGGCTAGAGATGAACAAATTACGATGAGTTACTAATCCAAAGTAAGGTGAAATAGGCACGAATTTGACAATCAAAGCTGGTAGATAGAATCAATGAAATGAACTGAATCCGAATCAATGGAGAAAATTGGTATGAGCAAACTTATTTATATATTTATATAACTATATTTTTTAAAAACCATATTCTAAATTTTAAACGCATATTAAATGGAAACATACATATTTATTTTCAAGTTAATAATTTAACTTTAATATAAAATAACATCTATATAAATACGAAAACCAAATTCCTATATACTTACTGTTTGCACAAAAAAGCGGCAAACATCTCCAATTCGTATGATTTAGTTGATTATATGTTGTTCTTAGTGATTTGGGTGATTTATGCAAATATATAAAATAGATGGACTAAAATGTAAAAGATACACAGATTTATAGTGGTTCGGCCAGAATGTGCCTACGTCCACTTTATATGTTATTCTTCTTTACTCTTCGAATTACAAGTACAAAGCTTTTATTACAAGAGTATGAAAGTTGTTTGAAAGTTCTATCCGCGCTTGAGCTCTCAAACTTGTCTACTATTGTTGTACCCCTGCCCCTCTATTTATAGAGTGAGGCTGGGGGTAGGGGTCTTGGATGTATATAGCTGCTGGTGGGCCTGGGCTGATGCTATCTGGCCTGGCAACGTTGGTTCGGCAAAGCCTTGGTTCGGTGATGCATGGAAGTGGATTGGTCCGGTAGAGATTGGTCCGGTGGTAGGTGAAGTGGGTTGGTTCGGTCGTTCCTGGAAGTGGAGTTAGTCCGGTGGGACGTTGGTCCGGTGGTAGGTGAAGTAGGATAGTTTGGCAGTACGTGGAATAGGTTGGTTCGGCAGGCAAGGAACATAGGCTGGTTCGGTGGTAGATGGAGCAGGATGGTTCGGCAGTACGTGGAATAGGTTGGTTCGGAAGGCAAGGAATGTAGGCTGGTTCGGCGTTGGGTGGTAGAGGAGTTGGTTCGGTGGTGCCGGATCGGTTGAAACACACCCAACACTTGCCCCCCAAAGTAGGGCATGTGCAGGCAGATGGCGTACTTTGTTTTAGCTTGGACATCCTCATCCGGTCTTGTGTGCCGAGCCAGCTGGTTCGGCCGCTTATATTTTGCCTATAAATACGGGCCCAATGTTTTCGTTATTCCTTATCAGCCGGACCAAACCCTTGTATTTGCCGAATCAACCGTGCTTAGCCGAATCAAATTCCTATCCTTGCCGAACCAGGTGAGACCCTCTTGCCGAATGAACTTCATGCTCGAGTTACCGAATGAAACTCCTATTTTTGAATTGCCGAATGAAATTCTTATTTTTGAATTGCCGAATGAAACTCCTATTTTTGAATTGCCGAATGAAATTCTTATTTTTGAATTGCCAAATGAAACTCTTACTTGAACCACCGAATGAGAATGGGAAAGATAAGTGCCAAATGATCTTTTGTATTTGCTTTACCGAATGACACCAGGAGTTTGAGTGTTTTGAATTATGAGTGAAATTTCAGACTATATACACTTGTTTTCTTATATCCTCCGTTCTAACGATGTACTTTCTTGTGGTGAAGATAAATGTCTCGTAAAGTGGAAACTCGATCAGATAATAAGAAATCCAAGGACGAAGGAGGGTCCACCGTAGTGCCCCCATCTCAGCCAGGACCGGAACGTCATGGACCCACCCCAAAATCGCTAGTAGATGGGTATGGTCCTCAAGAGCTTCTGGATTCTCTGCCTGACTGCTTTCCTAGCTCTCTCAAAGAAGAGCAGCTTGATGTCATCTCCCGCTCCTTTGGGATTGATAGAGCATGTTTCCAGGGAATGAGGTCATGCCATATAATCCCCCTGAAGGATACTTCGCTTATAGTGGGTACCACTGCATGTGTGGGGCCATTCCTCCAATCAATGCTTAGATAGTTAGCTTCGTCACCTATTTGAAGGTGGCCCCTTTCCCGCTCCAGCCCAATTCCTACGCTATCTTAGTGCCTATTCGTGATTTTCCAGAGAAAGTACGGGCGCCCCCCTTCCAACCGGGAGATTCGGTACCTATATAACTTGAGAGGTTATAAGAAGGGGTCTCCATACATCAGCTTGGAATCGGCCGTTTCCTTCAAGCCGGTCCTGAACTTGTATTCAAAGTTCACCATGTTTAAGAAGGAATGGTTCTTCGTCCAGGATGACTCCGTTTCGATTCACCGCTTCACCTCTGGCTGTAAGTTGAAGCTTATTTATAATTTCCGTTCTGACTGAAATTCTTCTTCTTATGTGTTTTTATTTCTTGCTAGCGACAGGTGGCTTTGCGGTCGTGGAGAATGATCACCTGGTTCAGATGGCTCCGGAGATAGAAGCCATCTCGGGAAGGGATAGGTCAGCTTCTTACCTAATCAGGAATGTCACTCTCCTGGGACACAACTTGATTTTACCACATCAGTCTATGGTGAAGCAGATGGATACGGCTGAGGAAAGAGCTGCCAAAGCCAAAGGAGGGGCCACGGCGAAGAGCAGCAAGAGGAAACCCTTCTCGATACCTCCCGTCGTCGGGGGGAAGAAACTCAAGAAATCCGATGGACCCTCTCCCAGCACATGCCCAGATGTTCCGGAGGAGGAGAGCGCGGAGGAGGAAAGTGGTAGAGAAGGTGATGGTGGTGGTGATGGACAGAGTGGTAGTGGCGTTGGTGCCTTGACCTTTGGGCAAGCAGGTGAGATTCAAGAGTGGACGGATGACGCCTTCCGCCAAGCTTTTGAGGGGTTGGAGGGAGGACCGGCTGCGGTAAAGGAGTCCGAGAGAGCTGACAAGGCCGGGGCTGGTGCCGGTTCATCTTCTCAGAGTTTTCCCGCAAAGGAGACTCCGGTGATTCAAGGTGAATTTTTGACTTCTGCGGACTCCCTTTATGATAAGGACTTAGGAATATTTTATGGCCAGCTTCCGTCCTGGAATGAGATTCAGGACTTATTGCAGCATCCCACACCCCCTCAGGGTTTGTATAATAAATGCGTCTTCTTGCTCCTTTTAGCTTATTCTTGGATTATGGATTAGTGTATGCTCATAACACTTGTTCTTTATTCCAGGGGCAGGCGAGGTGGCCAAGACATCAGATGTTCGACACCGCCTCGAACAATACAAGCTACTCAGAGCCTCTGCTAGACCGAAGCCTCCTACTAGCCGCCCCGGGGACGTAGTCGGCTATCGTCCTCTTCTCGGGATTATTAAAGAGGATATTCAAAAGAGAAAGAGGAGGCGCTCCATGTTCGAACCTTCACTTGGACCTCAGCCCCCAACCCAGCCTATTCATGATATCACGGGGGAAGATACTGAGTCCATACCTTCTCCGCATCCGTCTAGGAATCCTACCATTACTCATGTTGATCGTCCCGGCTTGGCTCGTAACCCATTTGCGGGTCATCCAAATATGTACTTTCAGGTTGTAATTATGTCATTGCAATGAACGGCTTTATTCTTAATATGTAATTTTATAACATAAGCTGATTCTATCATATTTGGATGCTGTCATTATTTTGATGTGTTGCATAAGAAATATAGTTGTGCATGTGCTAGTGATTCAATTATGTTTGATGTCAAGTTCTTGCTTAAAATATAATTTCATGTCTTGCAATGTTAATGTGATGTCTGAATATATCAGAGCTACTTATTTGTATACAAGAGAAGAAAGTACCGCCCTTTCGATTTTTAGTTGTAGGTGATAGCTTTGAATGCCTTGTCTGACTAAATATGGAATGCAGCTGAATGTCCCGCCATCCAGCCGTGAGTTCTTATTTCCATTAGCGAGTGTCTCCTATTTTGTGTCCTGTACTTTAGTGATCGTTATAGAGGATAGGAGGAAAGTTTTTATAAATAAAATGGAAATATAAGGAATAGTAAAACTTCCAATCACGGAAGGCCTTCGATGTGCTTAAGTTCGTGGCTAACGGGTTTTGTAGTCACTTTCCCTAGCTGTGGGTCTTGGAGACATTCGTCACCCATCTTACGCCTCCGTGGGGAGTTTTCTTTTTTACCACAGCCGTACTTAAGACACATCGGAGCCGAGATCGCGCACAGTAACTACCTGGGCCATTATGGCCTGTAATCGTGGGTATTATTCGATTTACCGTGGCCGGCTAGCGTGGGTGCTGATCGTTAACTGTGAACTGCCCCTGACTGGCCAAACCTTATGTTGGGGCTTATAATCGGTTCACAGTCGCTGGCGAGTCGAACGCCGTAATGAGCTGTCTCGGCTATAGTCGGCCTTTTCGGTGGCTTATGATCGGCTCATTACAGTTGGCTTTGAGGGCCGTCACGAGCAATGAGTTAACCCGCAGCAGAGGGATGCTGGAGCCAAAGCGTCTCATTGGCGAGGGCATAGATTCGCATAGTGCCTGTTAGGTCTTGTCCAGGTGAGGTTGTGCCGTGAAGTGTCCAGAATGGAAATGCCGTTATATAGGATTTTGTTCAACAGAAAAGGATAAAGCTTAACAAGCAGCCAAGATATAAAGGAACAAGTTAAAAAGAGACAAGATTTTTAAAGTGTTTCGGCACGAAAATGCCTACGTCCACTAATTCTCTTCGTTAATTCACTTCATATGGGTAGTACAAGTTAAGAAAAGTATTGACGAAGGTGTTGTATGTTCCATGCCCTCTGGAACACCTCTTCGTCCACTGTTGACAAAATATAAGCTTCGTTGTGGAGATCTTTATGAATTACATAGGGTCTGTCCCAGATTGGATCTAGCGCTCTGGGATGCGGGAAGATCCATTTGAGAACAAGATCTCCTTCTCGTAAGCTGCGGTGCTTGACTTGGAGTTGTATCGTGCTGCCACTTTTTGCTTGTGAGCTGCCGCTTTAAGTGCTTCATCATTTCTTCTTTCTTCAATTAGGTCCAAAGACATATGTAGGAGTTCTTCATTCTCTTCTGGGTTGTAGTGGATCCTACGGTGGGAGGGCACTACAGTTTCAACTGAGAGCATGGCCTTCGATCTGTATGCCAAAGAGAAGGGAGTATGCCCTGTTGATGTTCTGAAAGACGTGCGGTAGGCCCAAAGTGCCGTAGGAAGTTCATCCATCCAAGCGCCTTTTGACTTTTCAAGCTTCTTCTTGATCAGAGTTTTGAGAATTTTGTTGACAGCTTCGATTTGTCCATTTGCCTAGGGATAAGCCACAGATGAGAAGCTTTTGTGAATTCCGTGCTCTCGGCACTAGTCGGCGAACACCTCGCTGTCCAACTGAAGTCCATTGTCCGATATGATTTTGAGCGGAACCCCGTACCTGCATAGAACATTTTTGATCAAGAAGTTAATAACTTTTTCCGAAGATATTTTATTTAAAGGTTCCGCTTCCACCCATTTGGTGAAATAGTCGACTGCCACTATAGCATATTTGGCTCCGCCTCGGCCCATCGGCAGTTCGCCAATCAGGTCAATTCCCCATACCGCAAAGGGCCAAGGATTGGTCATTTGAGAATCTCATTTGTTGGTTGTCGAGGAATCTTAGCAAATTTCTGGCATCTGTCACATCTTTTGACGAAGTTTAAGGCGTCTTTGTTTAAAGTGGGCCAGTAATACCCATATCGGAGTATTTTCTTTTCTAGAGTCTGCCCTCCAGTGTGATCTCCGCAACTTCCTTGATGGATGTTGGACAGGACTTCTTTGGCTTCCCTTCCAGCGACACACCTTAATAAGGGGTTAGAGAAGCCGCGCCGATAGAGGATGCCTTCTTGTATTGTGTAGCGGGAAGCTTTCCTCAAGATTTTCATAACTTCGCTACGCCCGTCGAGCAGTGTGCCACTTTGTAAGTACTTCCGGATGGGAGTCATCCAAGTTTCCTCTTCGATTGTAGCTATCAGATTCATTTGCTCGAAACTCGGGGCTAGTTGCTTTGAGATGGTCATTGTTTCGGAAGTGGTGTCGTCCTTCATGCTAGCTTGCTTTGCCAGTTCGTCGGCCTCCTGATTCTCTTCTCGAGAAATGTGTTTGATTAAATAGTGATCCAATTGATTGAGCAGCAGCTTGGTCTTCTTTAGATATGTTGTGAGTCGTTCTCCTCGAGTCTGGAATTCTCCCAGTATTTGATTTACAATAAGTTGAGAATCACTATAGAGACATAAAGAACCGACTCCAATCTCTAGGGCAAGTTCTAATCCGGCTATCACTGCTTCATATTCTGCATCGTTGTTGGTGGCAGCGAATTCCAACTTTAGGGCATAGTGCAGCTTCCTACCCCTGGGGGTGATTATCACAATACTTGCCCCCGAGCCTTGTTCGTTTGATGCTCCATCTACAAAGAGATTCCACTTGATATCTTTTGTTATTTCAGATCGATCTTTACCTTCATTGGTAGTGAATTCGGCAATGAAATCGGCCATGGCTTGTCCTTTGATGGCGGTGCGAGGGAGGTAGGTGATATCATATTGACTCAGTTCAATGCACCATTTAAGTCGCCCAGAAGTGTCGGGGCGATGGAGTACCTGCCTTAGCGGTTGATCGGTTAAAACTCTGATGGAATGAGATTGGAAATAGTGTCGCAGTTTCCATGACGTGATTAGCAAACAGTATGCTAGCTTTTCAAGTTTAGGGTATCTGGCTTCTGCCCCTATAAATCTCTTGCTTACAAAGTATATGGGCCGCTGCGCGCGGTTGTCCTCTCTCACCAAAGCGACGCTTAAAGCATGGGACGATACAACAAGGTATAGGTATAGTTCTTCACCTTCATTTGGAGTTAAGAGTACTGGTGGTCTTTGAAGGTGTTCGATTAGGTTAAGGAAGGCTGTCGATCATTCGTCAGTCCATTCGAACTTTCCTTTGTCTTTCTTTAGAACTTCGAAGAAGGGGATGCATTTGTCGGTTGCTTTAGAGATGAACCTGCTTAGGGCGGCCACTTTCCCGTTTAGGCTTTGCATCTCTCTTCGAGTGGATGGTATCTTGATATCTTGCAAAGCCCGAACTTGTTCGGGGTTTGCTTCAATCCCCCCTGGCATGGACGATGAATCCCAAGAACTTTCCCGACGATACTCCGAAGGAGCACTTTAAATGATTCAGCTTCATTCCATATTGGCGAAGTACTTGAAACATCTCGTCCAGGTGGTTTATATGATCGTTGGCTTTCCTCGATTTTACCAGCATGTCATCCACATAAACTTCCATAGTTCGTCATATTAGTTCCGCAAACATCTTGTTGATGAGGCGCTGATAAGTAGCTCTGACATTTTTAAGTCCAAAAGGCATTACTCTGCAGCAGTACAATCCCCGGTCAGTGATGAAACTAGTGTGGTCTTGATCAGGGGCGTGCATAGGGATCTGGTTATATCCTGAGTAGGCGTCCATAAAGGATAAGAGTTCGTGTCCGGCTATGCTGTCCACGAGTTGATCGATTCGGGGGAGTGGGAAGCAGTCCTTCGGGCAAGCATCATTTAAGTTGGAGAAGTCGATGCATGTTCGCCACTTCCCATTAGCCTTCTTTACCAATACCGGGTTGGCGATCAATTCTGGGTAGATGGCTTCTCGTATGAAGTTATTAGCAAGTAGGTTCTTTACTTCTTCCTCGAGGGTTGCTGATTGTTCTGCCCCATTCTTCTCTTTTTCTGCTTTACTGGCACCTTGGTGGGATCGATGTTCAGTACGTGGCATGCTACGTCTGGGGAGATTCCAGTCATGTCAGCGTGCGTCCATGCAAATACATCCAAGTTGTGGCGAAGAAAATCGACGAGTTGATCCTTCAATTCCGCTCTTAACTGAGACCCGACTCTCAGCAGTCTACTTGGGTCGTGTTTGTCTACAGATACAAATTCCATAGCCTCCGCAGGCTCGGTGGTGGCCTCCTCCTCCTTGTCCCTGGGGTCTAATTTGTTGAAAGGATCACTGGTATATCGAAGAGGAGGGGCTTTCTTTAACTGCTATGCTTCCAAGTTTTTCTTGCAGAGAGAAGTCTCTGCATCCTTCCCTTTATTCTTCCTGCGGTTATTGCGAAGTTCAGTTACATAGCAATCTCGAGCGGCGTCTTGATCTCCCTCTATTTCTCCTATTCCGTTATCTGCTGGAAATTTCATCTTCGGGCACCACGGGGCTAGGACAATTTGGAAGTCAGACAAGGCTGGTCTTCCCAAAAAGGCGTTGTAGGCCGAGTGGTTCTCTATTAGTACAAATGTTTGTTTTCGCACAACGGAGCGGGGATGACTCCCTATTTCGACAAAGAGGTCCAGTTGCCCGAGGGGCATCTTCGCATCTCTAATGAAACCATGTAGCGGTTTGCTGCTGGGAGACACATCCTTCATTGACAGCTTCATTTTGTCGAAAGCATGCTTGAATAGAATATTTACCGAGCTTCCAGTGTCTACTAGAATTCGGAAAACTTTGGCTGGACCGAACTAGGCAGAGATGACCGTAGGATCCATGTAAGGGTATTGCCTTCCCTCTAGATCACGCCTACTGAATGTGATGTCATCATTCTCTTTCCATTTCAGGTGGCGTTCTTCTGTAATAGAATTAACGTAGCCTTCATTTTTTCTAAGTGACTTACCGTATCTTTCCATCTCTGCCCATCTTCTGTCAGCGATGTGTGATCCTCCTGATATGGTAAGGACCACTATCTTCTCTTGACTGGAGCCACTGGTGTTGCGATTTCCTCTGCCTACTTCCTGAAGGGGTAGCCCTGGGTTCTCATTAGAAGGAGTTGAAGTCCTGCTCTGACCTTTCACATAGCGCTCCAGTCTCTTCCTTATGATGTGTTCTTCAATCAAGTCCCGGAGATGATGGCATTCATTGGTGTCATGCCCATGAGATTCGTGGAAGCGGTAGAACTTTTCAGACTTAATTGCATTATCTGATTCCTTCTTGTGCGGGGGGCGCTTGTATCTAACTTCGTCTTGGGTGGCCAAGAAGATGTTTTCGTTTGTCTCATTTAAAGGAGTGTAAGAGTCAAATCTCGGTCCTGGCCTATATAAACGCTTTTCTCCCTTCTTGCCCCAGCACTATCTCTGGAGTCATTTCTTCGAACGTCCTTTGCTACTGCGGGTGTGTTTCCATGAGCTGCCTTGGTTTATTGCCCTGTCTGCCTTTCAATGGCAGCATCTTCAAGTCTCATATATTTCCCAGCTTCATGGAAGAAATCGGGTAAGGTGGCTGGCTTTTCTTTCGTTAATCTCCTGGCAAATTTAGTATCCGGATGCACACCACTGCAGAGGGCCATTAGGATAAGTTTCTCGTCGGCATCTTGGACTGCGGCCGCTGCGGCGTTGAATCGGGTTAGATATTGTTGCACCATCTCTCCGGGTTTCTGTTTGATATTAGATAGGGAATAAGCGTCCTTGGGTTGTTCCACATGAATGCGGAACTGGCTGATGAACTTTTCTTTCAACATTTCCCATGAGCTGATGGACCCTTGGGGTGGATGGCAGAACCAGGAGGTAGCTAGATCTGCCAAGAATAGTGGGAAGCATTTACACAACACTCCCTCTGTTGCTCCGCTCATGAGAATATGCTGTGTGTATCTCTGCAAGTGTACAACGGGGTCAGAGGTTCCCTTGTAAGGTTCCATTGTTGGCATTTTCCATTCCCGGGGGGTGATGGCAGTTTCGATATTGCTGATGAAGGGGCTGGTTACCCTAGCGCCTATCCCCCGATCCCTTTGGTCCTGTTGGAAGCACTCTCTGAACAATTGCGTCATCCTTTCGTCAGAACTTGGAGCGGATAGAAATGAGTTTGGCTCTTCCCTGCGGGATTGATTCCGTCCAGATGACCTGTAGGGATGGTATCGTCTATCACTCCTAACATTCTCCAATGGCTGCCTCTGGTTTACCGGGGGCACGCTGGGGTCAGCCACAGTTGGCCCTTGCCTTGATCTTCCCCTGCTGGGTTCTGTCCTCAGCACTTCCTCGGGTCCAACTTTGGGCTGGACTCTAGCTCGGCCCCGTCTATTAGTGTTTCCATGGTTAGGTAGCATGGCAGGCTCAGCTACATCCGACCCCTGCCTGGTAACTCCCCTGTTGGGTTCGGTTCCAAGTGTTTCCTCGGATCGGAATTCGGGCTGAGTCCGGGCTCGGCTCCTACCATAGCTGTTTCTGTTGTTAGCCTCTTCGAAGAAGAAAAACCTTTGTCGTCTCCCAGATCCTCCAGACCGGGACTCACCCCATGATTCAGTGTTGCGGTAAGATTCTTCAGCATCCCTTAAGCGTGACATGAGTTGGTCCACCAAGGCTTCTTGCTGAGATGCGAAGCGGTTAGTTACTTCAGCCACAACCCTGTCCAGATCTGTCCTTGTAATTGGTTGTTCCATAGCAGGGCTGTCGGATTTGCCTGATTTCCATTTGCTGTTGGAACCGGACGATTGTCTTGATCTCTGATCACTGGATCTGGGATACTGCTAGTTGCGATGTTCTTTCCTTCGTTAGCATCTTTCTTCCATCCGAGAGGCATGTTTTCCAAGTAATGAACGATGCTGATAGGAAAAGGGGTTAAGCGGGAGGTCCTGAGTTCAGCCCTTCTTGGCGAAAGCACCAAAAATGTTTGCACAAAAAATGGGCAAACACCTCCAAGTCGTATGATTTAGTTGATTATATGTTGTTCTTAGTGATTTGGGTGATTTATGCAAATATATAAAATAGATGGACTAAACTGTAAAAGACACACAGATTTATAGTAGTTCGACCAGAATGTGCCTACGTCCACTTTATATGTTATTCTCCTTTACTCTTCGGATTACAAGTATAAAGCTTTTATTACAAGAGTATGAAAGTTGTTTGAAAGTTCTATCCGCGCTTGAGCTCTCAAACTTGTCTGTCATTGTTATAGCCCTGCCCCTCTATTTATAGAGTGAGGCTGAGGGTAGGGGTCTTGGATGTATATAGCTGCTGGTGGGCCTGGGCTAATGCTATCTGGCCTGGCAACGTTGGTTCGGCAAAGCCTTAGTTCGGTGATGCATGGAAGTGGATTGGTCCGGTAGAGGTTGGCCCGGTGGTAGGTGAAGTGGGTTGGTTCGGTCGTTCCTGGAAGTGGAGTTGGTCCGGTGGGACGTTGGTCCGGTGGTAGGTGAAGTAGGATGGTTCGGCAGTACGTGGAATAGGTTGGTTCGGCAGGCAAGAAACGTAGGCTGGTTCGGTGGTGGATGGAGCATGATGATTCGGCAGTACGTGGAATAGGTTGGTTCGGCAGGCAAGGAACGTAGGCTGGTTCGGCATTGGGTGGTAGAGGAGTTGGTTCGGTGGTGCCGGACCGGTCGAAACACACCCAACACTTACATAGTGTATATTTATAACTAACATAAATATACCTTAATATCCATATTATTATAAAACCAATATTTAAATACATACATACTGTAAATAGTCAGATCCTCATATCTATGAACTACAAGATATATTTGTATGGCTCCAAATTTATATGCAAATTATTATACAAACACAACACATACATACAAACTGACATATTATAGCTTGGATTGAAAAGCAAAATATAATATAACTTTTTATCAACAAGTACACATTTTCAACAGTAAGCTATTTCTATATATTTATAAGCTGTCATATACCCTTGGTAAAATAGAAATCACTAAATCACATATCAAATCGATACATATATATATGTCGGTTTAAAAGTGACCTACTTATATTTCGAAACTTTAACTACTGATCGTGTAAATATAAATATACTATATATAATAAACCGTTCAAAGAAATCCATAATACTGTCAAAATGGTGTAAATAAAATGGACCTTATATGCAAATAGAACCATTATAGGCATATACAAATAAATCCAACAGCCTTTATATAAATCAACAAATAAAACTAACACATGTATCACTAACTTTATGAATATATATATATATATATATATAACAATCATATAAAGTATGTAAAAATGCAGTAAACATTTATATTTTTTTATAACCGTATACACAAAATATAACAAATAGATGTAAAAGATTATATAAGTTGCTTCATTTTATCAGCACATACTTATAAACTCAATGCATATGCATACAACTTACACACACACAGAGATATATATATATATATATATGTGTGTGTGTAAACGACTCAAATATAGGCAGACGTATATATATAAACTTTGCAACATACCAGTTCGAAAAAAAATTCACGTATAAAATTTTCACGCAATATATATATAATTCACTTTACTAATATGTATGCATATATCAAAATTACTGCAAATTTATATATATTAAAACTTACTTAAACCTATACCCATACAAATTAAAACAAACACACAACAAAATATATACGTGCCATAAAATTTTATGTATATATAACTTTCAAAATTCATATTTATACAAAATATGACATAATATAAATATTTATCCTTTTATATAAAAGAGTGGACAGGGGTTGCAAGCAGCTTGGTGTAGGTCGGCTATCATGCAAGCAGCTGCGGCAGAGTGCAGTGATGGCTGCACGTCAACATGAGGGTGGCCAAAACTTTAGCCACGCATTAAGAGAGAATGGGAGGTGGATCTGCTTGGAGGGTAGAGCACGACAAGGGGTTGGCTGACGTCGGCGACCAGGTGGCTGAGGCGGGCGAACTGGGAGGTGATGGCTCGAAGATAGGTCGGTTAGAGTAGAGGGAAGATCGCATGAGTAGATGGTCGGTGAAGAGAGGCTTTGGGTTCGATGCTTGACTGTTTGACGAGGTGCTGCTATGGTGGCTGATGCTCGGCAGGAGGGGCAGCTTGGTCGGAGCTTGGTGGAGGCGGTTGCGGTGATGTGGCGCAAGGCAGAGAGAGGGATGTGATGGTGGTCGGCATTTGAATGCATTGTGAAACGGGGTCGGGAAAGAGAGGAGTGGCTGCTTCTGGCAAAAGTGAGGGGTGCGTTGGTTTTGCTTCGTGGAGTAGAAAGAGAGCAGTCTCAAAAAAATGTTTGAAGGCTATGGGCCAAAATATGATGTGCACGAGCATGATATCGGGCAAGAAGAAGAGTAGTGACCCATACCTTCAGAATGAAAAACAACCAAAAGAAATGAAAGCTTACCCCGAAATATAATTTTTGTTTATTTTATTATCAGAATGCTGAGAGAAAAATGATGTGGGTGGAAACAAATAGGAGTAGCAGATGAAAATGAAAGGATGATAGCAAATATATATTAACCAATAGGAATCACAAAAGTCAAACATGAACTAAAGGGAGTTATCAAAAGAAAATGGTTATTGATATATCCGGCTGACAGGTTAATATGACGGAAAATGGAAAGTTGAAAGGCACAGAAAACAGAAGACTGGAATGATTATCAGTACAGCTATCGATCGTTGGTTTCACTGCGTATCGGACTTCAAAACATAAAATTTGAATATACCATAGAGATCAGCATGACGAGACGATCAAAATGGTATACAAATATCAGCGGTACCATTGAGTTATAAAAATTCGAATTTCCGCTAGCGGAAAAGCAACAAAAACGTAGAAAATAAGGTCAACAGAGCTACGGAAGTCCGAATTTGATGAAACGAATTACGACGTCTTGCTAAGAAAACGATTTACAATTTTTCTATAGAAAAAAATTCAGGTTTGAAAAATATTTTGTTATCATCAAATGTTAACTGACATAAATTGAAACAGAATTTCACAATAAAATAAACTTTCATATTATCTGATGAAATTTTACCAGCTGCTATGTTTAACTAAACTATTTCGAATATTAAATTTTTATTTTCCAATTCAAATGTTTAAAATTACACAAAATATTAGTTAAATATATTATTAAAACAAATAAATTTTTTAAAATTTTACGAGTCGTTACACTCTTTCCCACTCAAAACTTTTCGTCCTCGAAAAGGAAGGAGGTAGGAGAATAGAAAAAACCAGAAAAGAAGATAGATGGAAATACCAAATAAAATAAATTAATTTAAAACTACAGAAATTTCAATTTAAATTAATTAATATTCAATAACTTGATTAACCCATTTATTATATCCATAAATAGTCATTTATGAACTTTGCAAATCAACTTTCTTTAATACTTTAATGCTTTTCAAATATTAATAATAAATCAATAATCATCTACTTTATATATATTTTATTTAATTAATGACCTCTAAATTATTAATAATTTTCTACTAACCATGTAGTATACAAATAAACATTATTTTAAGAGGATATATTCAAAAGGAAAAGAAGGTAGATTCCAAAAAACAGAATATAGATGAATAAATAAGTTGAGCAGATAAGGTAGATTCAAAAGAATAGTATCGGACATGAATAATTAATTCAATCCATAAGAATTATAATTTCAAATATTAATACAAAATTCCTTTGTTGAAATAATACTTTGAAATGAAATACCTTTATAATAGAATATTTTTGTATCAAAACGCATTTCCTTTTGAAAATACTTTTATAACTCGATGTTTCGACAAGTTTAGCCTCGTTCTTGCAGACCCTGGCCATGCGTTAATCAGGCGCAAAGCTAGAATCCTTCAAGTACTTAGTAGACCTTTTTCAACAACCATGAAAAATACTTGAAAAACCTTCAAAACCGATATGGAAAGTACAATTCAAACAAATCACCTGGATCGCGGATACACAATGGATACGCCTGGATCCCCTAGGAAACAACCGTACCTTTAAGTAATCACTGCCCTGCGAATTACGCCATGATAACCAAAACTGTGGACCGTAGGATATATAACAATGGTTATGCTTGGATCCTCCAGGAAACATCCATACCCTTTAAGCAATCTCTGCCTTGCGGATTTTGCCATGACAAAAAACCGGTAGACCGTAGGACACATAATAATGGTTATGCTTGGATTGCCCAGGAAATATCCGCACCCTTTAAGTAATCTCTGCCTAGCTGATTACGCTAACCAAAAAAACGACCATGGGTTACGCCATAGTAGGACACTCGAGTATCACATCCGAAAAACCAAAATCAGAGAGAATAATATCGATAGAATGAATCCACAATGTGGCCACAAAGCGGATATCAAGTAGAAGGCACTTTCCATATCTTTACTTCGAAAATATGTGTCATATAGCACCTTTTCAAAACACTTTCAAATATCATACTCATATAAAATCCATTATATATAAGATTTCAGTTTCAAATCGAATACATTCCAAAATCAACTTCATACTTATACAAATCAATTTTATATAAGTTCGACAAGCTCCTAAATCAAGTATCGAGTAAAACAACATTCTCAAATTTCAATTCCTTTCAATAACGTTTTAGTTTCAAAATCATATATGATTTCACCAAATTATTTCTTCCAAATTAAATATCTTCAGTTTAAAAGTTTCTCAAAACAATAGGTTTAGAAAATAATCCTGGTTTCCAAATCGACAAAATTTAGGTCAACCAAATTCATTTACTTAACAAAACATTTCATACTCATTTACCTTTCCAAATGATTTACACTTTTCGAAGTCACTTAGCTTTGAAAATTTAAACCTCGATTTGGAAGTGCTCGAACATTCAAAATAGTCGAAGAAATCAATTTCAAATCCAAGGGTTGGAAATCAACAACAAATCAGTAAATCAATTTCAATAGATAAGGTTATATCAAAACAAATCTGAAACTCGAGGACTGAACATCGGCTTACTTTAAATCATTTCAAATACATATATACATATGTCATTCGAATATCAAATCTACTTCGGAATTGGAAATCAAAATTGGCTTCACAACATCACTTGCATAGCAAAGATACTAAAATGGCATCCCCCCCTCTCTGAAACTTGAAAATCAATGTCAATGATGCGTGCACTCATCATTGAAATTATTTTCCAACGACACAAGTGAGTGCTGGACTTCTAATTTCTTGAAAACTTCTTTGAGGTTTCATCGAAATCATTGGAATTCATTTGAATTCATTTGAAACATTTCTTATTCCGGAAATACTTTGTATTATCATATATTTTCCAAAATCTTAAAACCAATTTCAAAACACTGGAGTTCAATTCCTCGAAAATCAAATTCAAAACCCTTCAGTTATAAATCATTTTCATACAAATCAAGTTTCTTATAAAAATTTCAAAATTTCCCAATCCTTTCGAAACTTCAAATTCTCATTTTTAAAAGGTATATAATCCTTATCGAAAACCTTTTCACTTCTATATATAGAATAAAAACATATTTATCAAAATAATAATTTCAATGTATAAAAAAAATTAAAATACAAACCAACCCGATTTTCAAAGGATGGTTCAAGAATTGATTTCAAAACAAAGATAGGTTCAAATTAAAGGAACTATAATCAAATAGAATTCTGATTCGAAGATAGGCTCGACGAAGATGAGAGAATCAAATTTCAAACTAGAAGATGGATACACTTATACAAATCGTGGGCGACCTTAACCGGACAACCGTGATTTCAAAATAAGGTCGGTGCAGAATTCTGAGGCAAATCAACATTCGATCACCAAAGATAGAATTCGGCACAACAAGAGATAGCAGCATCTAAACCGAGGGATATATAAATCTTCGGTGAATCAATGCCAATTGTAAAGGAGTTTCACCCTTTTACAAATCATTCAAAGATTGGCGGGATCGTCGATTTCTGTTCAGATCATTCGAAGTGGAGTTATGGGATACTTCAGAATCAAGAAATACGAATAGGAAGAGAAGATAATTTTGGAACCCGGTGGAATGTTCCAAAGTCCAAAGGAAACCAAACCAAAGAGGGAGAAATTCAAGCTCGAACGAAAGTGATTCTGTAAATAAATTTACTATATATGCTAAGTTTTCCTAGAGCCAAAGCTCTGATACCAACTATAATGAGCCGTTATTTCAGACTATTCGCATCCGCACATGTCGGACTTGAATTGCTTAGAATATCATATTGTTATTTTGTATTTGGCCAATCTCAGCATATATAGTTAATAAATCAACCATAAAATCACAGATATAGAGTAATATAAAATAATGCAGCGGAATAGATAAATAGTAGTTCATGAAGCTACTATATAAACATCAAAGTTAGAAAATAAAAAACAACATAATATCTCAAATACAGTGAAGACCCCAGTACAAGCAGATGACCTCTCTGAACAAATCAACTGGAAAAGCTGAAAGCTGAATCGATAGATAGATCTCCAAACGAATCTCCAAACTCCAAATGCAAGTCTTAAATGCAGAATCACTCGGTCTGACTCGAGCGTAAAGCAAAAACAAAACATTCCACTCAGAATTACCATTCTTATATTAATAAATCCAACTCAAGTAAAATATCCACTGAAATACAATTAACTCAGAGGATGTTTCGGATAGTCATCCTCTAAGGATCTGCAAAACTATCTACAAGGTAGAAATATATACTATAACACCATGGTCATTTCAAATGAATTTATACTTCAAAACCAAAATATCATTTTCATTTGAAATATATCTATTTTCCAAAATGGTGCGTGCGTGTGTGTGTGTGTGTGTGTCTATATATAATAAATTATTTATAAACTAAAGTATTTGCAATTTCCCCATACTTCACAACTCACTTCAAAATAAACTCGTCTTTCCTTTCGAATTTAATTCAACTCAATTTATCAATTCCATTTGATTCAGTTTCTGATTAATCAAATTCAATTTTTATCGATTTCAAATATAGATTTAAACCATAAATAACCGTTTGAATTCCAATATGTTTCAAAGCTTTAATATTCAACATTCTTAAGGTTAAGTTTAATAGTTTCATATGGATCTCGATTAAACTTCATTATTATTTAGTCAGGGAATATTCATTTAATAAATTCAATATCATTTACTAGCCTTAAATTACATTTTAACTAAATATTTCCTTAAATTTATTTAAACGAGAAATATTCATTACATTACTTAAATCAATATCAAGTTATAAATCATATCTTAAATCTAAATTTCCATAATTTTCGAATCGGTTTAATTAAATGAAATTCTTTATTCAATACAATTTCAACTAAATTCAAATCAACTTCCCAACCTTAACTTATTCAAATTATTATTATTAAATCTATATGTAATAATTTAAGAATCAACATTTATTTAAAACCATATATTTCTTTCCACAACCATAGAATTTGTTGTCAAAATATTTATATATGGACCAACGGTGTCTGTATATGATTTCATGTCCTATGGTCAAGTGATATGGATATTTATCATTTAAATCTGAAATTTAAATATATATACAGGTAGATATCATTTCAACTCGCAATCCCAAATTCAAGTCAAATGAAAATTGCTTGGGGTCTATCATTTCAACCCATAACGATTTCTCATATTCTACAGTCCGTTCGTGTATGTATCATTTAACATATAACAACAGGCATATTTTATCAATAACAGTATAATATAACAACAGGATATGGTGTCATATCCCACAGGTGAACAGTTACAGATAATAACATATATAACCATTTAAATAACTACAGCAGCATATTCAATTGTCATTTCAATCAGAATCAAATTTATTAAATATAAGAACGTTAATCGTGAGTGGTTGCTCACCTTTCGAGGCTAGAGATGAAAAAAATACGATGATATATGAATCCAAAGTAAGGAGAAATGGGCATGAATTTGACGATCAAAGCTGGTAGATAAAATCAATGAAATGAATCAGAATCTGAATCAATGGAGAAAATTGGTATAACCGAACTTGTATATATATATATATATAACTATATTTTAAAAACCCATATTCTAAATTTTAAACGCATGTTAAATTAAAACATACATATTTATTTTCAAATTAATAATTTAACTTTAATATAAAATAACATCTATATAAATATGAAAACCAAATTCCTATATACTTACACACTGTATATTTATAACTAACATAAATATACCTTAATATCCATATTATTATAAAACCAATATTCAAATATATACATACTGTAAATAGTTAGATCCTCGTATCTATGAACTACAAGATATATTTGTATGGTGCCGAATTTATATGCAAACTATTATACAAACACAACCCATACATACAAATTGACATATTATAGCTTGGATTGAAAAGCAAAATATAATATAACTTTATGTCAACAAGTACACATTTTCAACAGCAAGCTATGTCTATATATATTTGTACGCTGTCGTATACCTTTGGTAAAATAGAAATCGCTAAAGTACATATCAAATCAATACATACATATATATATATATGCATATATATATATAATGTCGGTTTAAAAGCGACCTACTTATATTTCGAAACTTTAACTATTGACCGTATAAATATAAGTATACTATATAATAAACCGTTCAAACAAATCCATAATACTGTCAAAATCGTGCAAATAAAACAGACCTTATATGCAAATAGAACCATTATAGGCATATACAAATAAATCCAACAGCCTTTATATAAATCAACAAATAAAACTAACACATATATCACTAACTTTATAAATATATATATAATAATCATATAAAGTATGTAAAACTGCAGTAAACATTTATATTTTTATAACCGAATATATAAAATATAACAAATAGATGTAAAAGATTATATAAGTTGCTTCATTTTATCAGCACATACTTATAAACCCAATGCATACGCATACAACTTACATATATATATATATGAATGATCAAATATAGGCAGACACACACACATATATGTATATATAAAGTTTGCAACATATCAGTTCGAATTTTTTTTTTTCACGTATAAAATTTTCATGCAATATATATATATATATATAATTCACTTTACTATATATGTATGCATATATCAAAATTATTGCAAATTTATATATATAAAAACTTACTTAAACCCATACCCATACAAACTAAAACAAAAACACAACAAAATATATACGTACTGTAAAATTATATATATATATATATATATATAACTTTCAAAATTCATATGTATACAAAATCTAACATAACATAAATATTTACCATTTTATATAAAGAGTGGACATGGGTTGCAAGCAGCCTGGTGGAGGTCGACTATCATACGAGCAGCCGCGGCAAAGTGCAGTAATGAATGCATGTCAACAGGAGGGTGGTCGAAACTTTAGCCACACGTTAAGAGAGAATGGGAGGCGGATTTGCTTGGATGGTAGAGCACGGCAAGCGGTTGGCTGACGTCGGCGACCAGATGGCTGAGGCGAGCGAAGGGGGAGGTGATGTGTGACGCCCCACCTCTATACCCACGCTAGCCAAGAACATTACGGTGAATGCTGTCAACTAGCACGGAGAATAAGGCTGTTGAGGAGCGACCATCCATGTAATTGTTTTGCGCGAGCACCGATATGGCACATAGTATAACATGCATTTTATTTTAAGAGGAAATCCGACATACCGATACAAACACAAAGCTACTACACAGTGGCTATAATAATCTTCGGAAACAAATATAGAAATAAGCATAACACAAATCAGTCACAGATAATTCATATCACAAAGGCGGAAATAGATATGAATATTACACTAGGAAGTGTACATCAGAGTAGTGGTCTAAAAAGATCCACAATATCACAAAAGAATAGTTACATGAACTACACAAAAGAATAAGTATACATTATGGAGTCTATATCTCGAATGTATACTCCAAAATAAACTACTAATCTAAGTAGTAAGCCAAAAGTCAGAGAAATCAATCCCAAGTGAGAGGTCAAGCTGAAGCACCTGTAACATCTCGGTCTGACCCGAGTATTATTTAATAAGAAAATAATAAACGGATCAGTCTAACTATAGATATCAGATGAAACGACATAGAATAAGAGATATGACTAGACACATAATAATCACAATTCCAAGCTGTAATATATACAAGTAATTGAAAATCAACGAGAGGTTAATCAATATCACCAAATCTACACAAGAATCAAAGAAATGCCATACTCCTTATTTTTTTCATCAAACCACAAATATTGACGATTATATCAACGTCAATCACAAAAGTCAATGACACACAAATTCACCAATGCACAAATATTGACAATAATATCAATGTCAATCACAAAAGTCAATGACGCACAAATTCACCAATGCACAAATATTGATAAAACTTATCATGGAAATCACGAAAATTGGTGAAACACAAATTCTAGAAATCATCTCAAGAAATCCAGAAATCACAAAGGGGGGAGGCCTATCACAAACGGGAGCATAAAGCCCACCAACACGTGTATCACAAACGGAACGCTAATTCCATGGTTGCTAACCATCACAAATTGAGCCGAAGCTCCACAAACGGCCCGAAGACCATGGGTTGCTACCCCACCAAATTGAGTCGAAACTCCACACAACGGGGTTTAGTCTCCCTCGCAGACAAAGAGTCATCGCACATTGATAGTCTAAATCACAAAGATGATCCTCATGATCAACGAGAAGTGTCAATTACACTAAGATAGTAAATATATGAGTTTAGCTTCATGTCCCATAACCACTTGCTTAACTTAAATATTTACGAACAAACTGTAGATCTCCACTATAAAATTGTCACAAGAGATTCAATCGAACAAGGTCCAAGAATTAACCGACAAAGTGAACGCAAGCGTTTCATACCGCTTGTTTTACTAAGTCGTTTAATTAGATTTCTCATACGAGTGAGGTAAAGGTTTATATATATACTAGTAGATTGGAAAAACGGTTTTCTAAACGAATTTGGTATTAAAATAGTATTGAAATCGTTTGAGGAAAGAATTTTGATATTTACTACTAGTATAGAAAACCTTTATATTTTTAAAGTGACAAAACACAAAGAAGATTGTAGGAACAATCAATCACTAAAATTCACATACGAAGATGTGAATAAAAATCCAACGAAACCGATAAAGAATCCATCGAAATGGATATTCCAAGAATTCCCAAAGAAAATAAGTCATCAAAGTCAATAACAAATGATAACAACAAATAGGGAAACGACACAAATCGATTAGAGTTGGAAATTCAAGCAATTAGGCGAAAATAGGCAAAATTGCACAGGTCGGTCGACCGGCCTCAGGTCTCGGTCGACCGGACCTTGTTTTTTTTTTAAAAAACTTCTCGGCATCAGGTCGGTTGACCGAGCCAGGGGGGTCGGTCGGCCGAACCAGAAACAGAAGTGCAGCCTGCACTTTTACAAGCAGGTCGGTCGACCGAACCAGGGGGGTCGGTTGGCCGAACCTGATGCTCTGCCCAATGATGCCCATAAATTTATATGCAAGCTCCACCAATTTGCATCCGATCGAGCACGGACTCTAGGGAATTATGCCTAACGGCTACCCGGCCCTATTGGCTCCTCGATGCATCACCAAAACACATGTTCAAACATCAAAGTTATGATTTTTAAAGGATTGAACCCAAAACACCAAAAATTGGAATATTCACCAAATCAATCCAAACCAAAAGCAATTGCACACGAATAAGTGTTAGGAATTCATACCTAACAATCGAAGATAAATATAAGCATAGATGTGAGATAAAAATCTCACCTTTTCACAAAATCGAACAATGAAGAAGCTTGAAAGCAAATGGAGAATCAACCTCTCTTCAACACAACCAAATTGGGCTTGAATCTAAGCTCAAAAACAAGAACATTCCCAAAATTAGGTTTAGGAATTTCTAAAATTGGTAAGAGAATAAGTTGGAGAGGAAGAAGAGAATGCTTACCAATGGGTTCTCTTGAGTTTGGAGCTAAGGATTTGAAGTTGCAAAAGGAACTAGGGTTTTGGAGTTTTAATTTCCAATCTCTCCTACCATTAATACTCTAAAAACTGAAAAGAGAAGAGAATGAGGGTGAGTGGGGAAGAGTGGCTCAGATTTGAGCATAAGTTAACATAGGGCTGAGCCCAAAACCAAACCCAAAGTGAAAAGTAGCAAAAATCAACTTTCTCCAAACATATCGAAGCTTATACTCAAAAAGGTCGCAAACGGCATTTTAAACTCAATGGGAGTGGTCCCGAGTCCTAATTCGACCGTATGCAAAAGGTAGCTTTTCGGACTAGAATCCGACTAATCGATGAAATATTTAAATAAAATATTTAAATACAAAATCGATAAATATGCGGGTTGTTACAGACTCCCTCCTTAAAGAAATTGCGTCCTCGCAATATTTAAGAAGAGAACATATATAGTAACAACCATAAAAGCATATTCAACACAAAAGAAGTTTGAAATAAGAAGTTCACCTCAAAGAGCACGAGAAAGTAAGTCCGGATGTGTTCGCTCGATGTACTCTCTAGATTCCCAAGAACAATCCTTAGGATTTGAAGACCATTGAATTTTAACTAGCGGAACGTCTTTATTTCGAAATCGTTTGACCTCCGAAGCAATGATACGAATAGGATGTTGCTCATAAGTTAAATTAGGCGAAACTTCAATCTCTTCCACAACACCGGGCTCAAGAACAGAATCAGAATCTCGAAGGCACTTCCGAAGTTGAGAAACGTGAAACACGTCATGGATAGCAGAAAATTGAGCCGGTAATAAAAGGCGATAAGCCATGGAACCAATACGTTCGGTGATAGGAAATGGCCCAATATATCGAGGCGCTAACTTTCCCGATCGACTGAAACGTACAACACCTTTCATAGGTGAATCACGAATGAACACAAGATCTCCCACAGAAAATTCTTACTTCCTTCTCCGGTTATCGGCATAGGATTTTTGTCTACTCTGGGCTTCTTTCATCCTATGACGAATAAGATCAATCTTTTCTGTGGAATCATGAATAAAATCTGGACCTAAAACCAGCTTCTCACCGGCCTTAAGCCAACAAGAAGGAGATCGGCATGGCCTTCCATAGAGTGCCTCGAAAGGTGCCATACCAATACTAGATTGGAAGCTATTATTATAGGAAAATTCAACAAGTGAAATATGATCTTCCCAACTTCCACCAAAATCAAGCACACAAGAACAAAGAAGATCTTCAAGAGTTTGATTCACACGCTCAGTTTGTCCATCGGACTGGGGATGATAAGCGGTGCTAAAATTAAGCTTCGTTCCCAAAGCTTTTTGAAGACTCTTCCAAAATCCACTAGTAAACAATGGATCACAATCACTAACAATAGAAGTAGGAACTCCATGCAATTTAACAATCTCTTTGATAAAGAGCTTGGCCAAAAGAGGAACGGTTCGGTTAGACCGAACGGGAATAAAATGGGCGGATTTAGTAAGTCTATCAACAATCACCCATAAGCTATCATGACCCGAACGAGAACGGGGAAGGCCATCTATAAAATCCATGGAAATACCGTCCCACTTCCAAATTGGAATTTCTAAAGGCTGCAATAACCCACCGGGCCTTTGATGTTCGGCCTTAACGAGTTGGCAAGTCATGCAACGCTTAACGAAGTTAGCAATGTCAAGTTTCATTCCCTCCCAATAATAAAGTCGCTTCATATCCGCGTACATTTTACTACTTTCGGGATGAATGGTAAATTTAGAACGATGAGAATCTTCTAAAATATCTTTACGAAGATCACTAATATTTGGTACGATAAGTCTACCAAATTTCCGAATGCTGCCACGAGAATCGATATCAAAGCCTTTCAAAACTTCAATATCAATTTTATCCCTAATATTTTGGCCAAGAAGAGCCATTTCGGGATCTAGCCTTTGAGCTTCAAGAATGCGGTCTAAAAGAGAAGGATGAGCCTCAAGGCTACATAAAACAAATGATGAACATAAATCGGATACGCGGTCTCGAATCTCACAAGTGGATAAGATCTCGAGATCGTTCCATTCGGATATCATCATAGAAAAAACAGCTTGTTGTTTACGGCTAAGAGCATCGGCGACACGATTACCCTTACCGGGTGTATAAAGAATATCAAGATCATAAGGAGCAAGGAACTCGAGCCAACGTTGTTGACGCAAATTAAGTTCCTTTTGAGAAAATAAATATTTCAAGGACTTATGATCGGTATAAAGAACTAATTTCTCTCCTAAAAGATAATGACGCCAAATACGGAGAGCAAAAACAATAGCCGCGAGTTCTAAATCATGAGTGGCATATCTAGTCTCAGCAGGCTTCAATTGCCTAGAAGCGTAAGTAATAACACGTTCTTTTTGCATAAGAACGGCACCCAAACCAACGCGACTAGCATCGGTATAAACAATGAAATCTTGATTCCCCTCGGGAATAATAAGAATAGGAGCATCAGAAAGGAGTTCTTTTAATTTCTGAAAAGAAGCTTCACATTTGTCCGACCAAATGTATTAAACACCTTTCTTAGTCAAGCTAGTGAGAGACACGGCAATCTTAGAAAAGTCTTTGATAAAACGGCGGTAATAACCTGCCAATCCAAGAAAACTACGAATCTCCGTCACACTCTCCGGTCTCTTCCAATCTTGAATCGCTTCAATCTTTGAAGGATCCACGGAAATTCCGGATTCGAAAATAATGTGACCGAGAAACTTCACACGAGATTGCAAAAGTGGCATTTAGAAAATTTTGCCTTTATTTGATTACTCCTAAGAGTTTCCAACACAATCCGAAGATGTTTTTCATGCTCCTCCTCGGTTTTAGAATACACAAGAATATCATCGATAAAGATGAGAACAAACCGGTCGACGAAGTCTTTGAAAACTGTATTCATAAGGTCAACGAAATACGCCAGAGCATTCGTCAAACCAAATGGAATAACAAGCCATTCATAAGATCCATAACGAGTACGGAACGAGGTCAATGGAATACTATCCTCTGCAATACGAAGCTGATGAAATCCAGTAGCTAAGTCTAATTGTGAAAAGACCTTAGCACCACTAAGATGATCGAATAGATCATCAATCCGAGGTAAAGGATATTTATTTTTGATAGTAAGATCATTAAGCTTGCGGTAGTCAACGCAAAGCCTAAGTGTACCATCGGATTTCTTCACAAAAATAGCTGAAGCTCCCCAAGGCGAGGAACTAGAGCAAATAAATTGCTTCGTCTCCAATTCAGATAATTGTTTACGCATCTCCTCGTTTTCTTTATTGGACATACGATACGGAGGGCGAGTGATAGGTTGAGCTCCAGGAATAAGATTAATTATGAACTCAATTGCTCGCTTAGGTGGTAATCCTAAAACGGGCTCGAATATGTCGGAAAATTCACGAACGACGTGAATAAGAGAAATAATATCACCCTCATCATCATCATCGTCATCACGAGGGTTTATGGAATATAAAGATGCAACCAAAGCGGAATCCGAATCTTTAAGATTAATAGAAATCTGCTTAACAGATTGAGGATGTCGAAGATGAATAGTCTGCTCAGGACATAGGATATGGGCTTCATAACGGTTAAGCCAATCCATTCCCAAAATCATTCCAAAGCCTAAATAACGCATGACATGCAAATCGGCTAGGAAAGGAAACCACACAAAATAATCTCGACATCTTTACACAATAAACTGATTGTTGCGGATCCACCAACCGGATTCGCAATTCTCAAAGAAGTCATTAAACACAAAACATCCAAAGAAAAAGTATCAACAAGTTCTTTTGATATAAAAGAATGGGACGCACCCGTATCAAAAAGAACTCGAATAGGATGATCACGAAATAAAATAATTCCATCCAGAATAGAATGAGAAATACCTTGGCCACGAGATGTGTTGCCAGGGGCTTGAGCAACATTAAGTTTTCCCTCCTTCCTGTCCTGAAGCTTGGGGTATGAAGATATAACATGACCGGGAACTTTGCAGTAGCGACAAGAGAGAGACCTTGGGCACTTGTTCGCATAATGGTCCTTCGAACCACAATTATAGCATTCCCCACGGCCAAAGGAAGAAGTCTTTGCCATGGAGGTTGCTTGCTTCCCTTTCTTATTGGGATAAGGTCCTTTGAATTTATTTGGCCTCTTCTTGTTGTTGAAGTTTGGTTTGGAACCCACCACTTCAACATCATTCTCCCTATCCGCCTCTTCAAGACGAAGAGCGATATCAACGAGTTGGTCGAAAGAAACTTCTAATTTTAGAAGTAATGGCTTCTTGAGATTTTTTTTTAAGCCATAGACGAATTTCTGGTTCTTCTTTAAAGGGGTGTTGATGTATTCAACCCCATATTTGGAAAGCGACTCGAAGGAGGCGACGTAATCAGTCACGGAGGACTCACCTTGAACAAGGTCTATAAATCGTCGAGCCAATGTCACTTTCTCAGCTTCCGGTACGAATTTCAACTCGAAGCGTTCTCGGAATTTCTCCCAGGTGAGATCCGCTTCATTAGTTTCAGAAATAAGAAGCTCGTACCAGTCCAATGCTCTTTCTCGGAGCATACTTGAGGCCACCTGAACTCGGTGAAGGTCAATAAGATTCATGTGAGAAAAGATTCGATCGTATGACCTTAGCCAAGCCTGTACTTCAATAACAGTTTCGGAACCTTTGAATGGCTCCCCACCCAAATTAGTGTAATCGCTACACAAGCGTGCAAATCCCGACTTTGGGTGAGTAGGTTCCGGGTTAGCTCCAGCTGCTTGAGCATTTGTCACTAAATCAAGAAGCTGTTGAGCAGTAATAAAAACTCCATCTTGGGGTGGAACACCAGATGGTCCAGCTCTGGGACGGCCTGGTCTAGACATTCCTCTTCCTTAGAAAGAAAGAAGAGCAAGAAGAAGATTATTCACTAAATTGAATATCAAGAAATCTTGATAGATAAACAAGGAATCATAAGGAAAATAGGATGAATCGGTACGAAGACTCGAATTAAATCCTAAAGCACGACTCCTAAGATGGACTTAGGACGATGATCCTTGTTATAATATTCCATATTGTTCCGAAGTTTGGCTCTGATACCAAGCTGTAACGCCCCACCTCTATACCCACGCTAGCCAAGAACATTACGGTGAATGCTGTCAACTAGCACGGAGAATAAGGCTGTTGAGGAGCGACCATCCATGTAATTGTTTTACGCGAGCACCGATATGTCAGATAGTATAACATGCATTTTATTTTAAGAGGAAATCCGACATACCGATACAAACACAAAGCTATTACACAGTGGCTATAATAATCTTCGGAAACAAATATAGAAATAAGCATAACACAAATCAGTCACAGATAATTCATATCACAAAGGCGGAAATAGATATGAATATTACACTAGGAAGTGTACATCAGAGTAGTGGTCTAAAAAGATCCACAATATCACAAAAGAATAGTTACATGAACTACACAAAAGAATAAGTATACATTATGGAGTCTATATCTCGAATGTATACTCCAAAATAAACTACTAATCTAAGTAGTAAGCCAAAAGTCAGAGAAATCAATCCCAAGTGAGAGGTCAAGCTGAAGCACCTGTAACATCTCGGTCTGACCCGAGTATTATTTAATAAGAAAATAATAAACGGATCAGTCTAACTATAGATATCAGATGAAATGACATAGAATAAGAGATATGACTAGACACATAATAATCACAATTCCAAGTTGTGATATACATAAGTAATTGAAAATCAACGAGAGATTAATCAATATCACCAAATCTACACAAGAATCAAAGAAATGCCATACTCCTTATTTCGTTCATCAAACCACAAATATTGATGATTATATCAACGTCAATCACAAAAGTCAATGACACACAAATTCACCAATGCACAAATATTGACAATAATATCAATGTCAATCACAAAAGTCAATGACGCACAAATTCACCAATGCACAAATATTGATAAAACTTATCAATAGAAATCACGAAAATTGGTGAAACACAAATTCTAAAAATCATCTCAAGAAATCCATAAATCACAAAGGGGGGGAGGCCTATCACAAACGGGAGCATAAAGCCCACCAACACGTGTATCACAAACGGAACGCTAATTCCATGGTCGCTAACCATCACAAATTGAGCCGAAGCTCCACAAACGGCCCGAAGACCATGGGTTGCTACCCCACCAAATTGAGTCGAAACTCCACAAAATGGGGTTTAGTCTCCCTCGCAGACAAAGAGACATCGCACATTGCTAGTCTAAATCACAAAGATGATCGTCATGATCAACGAGAAGTGTCAATTACACTAAGCTAGTAAATATATGAGTTTAGCTTCATGTCCCATAACCACTTGCTTAACTTAAATATTTACGAACAAACTGTAGATCTCCACTATAAAATTGTCACAAGAGATTCAATCGAACAAGTCCAAGAATTAACCGACAAAGTGAACGCAAGCGTTTCATACCGCTTGTTTTACTAAGTCGTTTAATTAGATTTCTCATACGAGTGAGGTAAAGGTTTATATTATACTAGTAGATTGGAAAAACGGTTTTATAAACGAATTTAGTATTAAAATAGTATTGAAATCGTTTGAGGAAAGAGTTTTGATATTTACTACTAGTATAGAAAACCTTTATATTTTTAAAGTGACAAAACACAAAGAAGATTGTAGGAACAATCAATCACTAAAATTCACATACGAAGATGTGAATAAAAATCCAACGAAACCGGTAAAGAATCCATAGAAATGGATATTCCAAGAATTCCCAAAGAAAATAAGTCATCAAAGTCAATAACAAATGATAACAACAAATAGGGAAACGACACAAATCGATTAGAGTTGGAAATTCAAGCAATTAGGCGAAAATAGGCAAAATTGCACAGGTCGGTCGACCGGCCTCAGGTCTCGGTCGACCGGACCTTGTTTTTTTTCTAAAAAACTTCTCGGCATCAGGTCGGTCGACCAAGCCAGGGGGTCGGTCGGCCGAACCAGAAACAGAAGTGCAGCCTGCACTTTTACAAGCAGGTCGGTCGACCGAACCAGGGGGGTCGGTCGGTCGAACCTGATGCTCTGCCCAATGATGCCCATAAATTTATATGCAAGCTCCACCAATTCGCATCCGATCGAGCACGGACTCTAGGGAATTATGCCTAACGGCTACCCGGCCCTATTGACTCCTCGATGCATCACCAAAACACATGTTCAAACATCAAAGTTATGATTTTTAAAGGATTGAACCCAAAACACCAAAAATTGGAATATTCACCAAATCAATCCAAACCAAAAGAAATTGCACACGAATAAGTGTTAGGAATTCATACCTAACAATCGAAGATAAATATAAGCATAGATGTGAGATAAAAATCTCACCTTTTCACAAAATCGAACAATGAAGAAGCTTGAAAGCAAATGGAGAATCAACCTCTCTTCAACACAACCAAATTGAGCTTGAATCTAAGCTCAAAAACAAGAACATTCCCCAAATTAGGTTTAGGGATTTCTGAAATTGGTAAGAGAATAAGTTGGAGAGGAAGAAGAGAATGCTTACCAATGGGTTCTCTTGAGTTTGGAGCTAAGGATTTGAAGTTGCAAAAGGAACTAGGGTTTTGGAGTTTTAATTTCCAATCCCTCCCACCATTAATACTCTAAAAACTTAAAAGAGAAGAGAATGAGGGTGAGTGGGGAAGAGTGGCTCAGATTTGAGCATAAGTTAACATAGGGCTGAGCCCAAAACCAAACCCAAAGTGAAAAATAGCAAAAATCAACTTTCTCCAAACATATCGAAGCTTATACTCAAAAAGGTCGCAAACGGCATTTTAAACTCAATGGGAATGGTCCCGAGTCCTAATTCGACTGTATGCAAAAAGTAGCTTTTCGGACTAAAATCCAACTAATTGATGAAATATTTAAATAATATTATTTAAATATAAAATCAATAAATATGCGGGTTGTTACATGATGGCTCAGAGATAGGTCGGGTTCGAGTGGAGGGAAGATCGCGTGAGTAGATGGTCGGTGAAGAGAGGCTTTGGGTCCGGTGCTTGACTGTTCGGCGAGGTGGTGCTATGGTGGCCAATGCTTGGCAGGAGGGGCGGCTTGGTCGAAACTTGGTGGAGGCAATTGCGGTGATGTGGCGCAAGGTGAAGAGAGGGGTGTGATGGTGGTGGGCATTCTTATGCATGGTGAAATAGGGTCGGGAAAGAGAGGAGTGGCTGCTTTAGGAAAAAGTGAGGGGAGCGTTGGTTTTGCTTTGGGGAGTAGAAGTAGAGCAGTCTCAAAAAAAATGTTTGGAGGCTACGGGCCAAAATATGATGTGTACGAGCATGACCCCGGGCAAGAAGAATAGTAGTGACCCATATCTTCAGAACGAAAAACAACCAAAAGAAATGAAAGTTTATCCCAAAATATAATTTTTTTAGTTTTATTATCAGAATGCTGAGAGCAAAATGAAGTGGGAGGAAACAAATAGGAGTAGCAGATGAAAATGAAAGGACGATGGTGAATATATATTAACCAATGGGAATCACAAAAGTTAAACATGTATTAAGGGAGTTGTCAAAAGAAAATGACAATTAATATATCTGGCTGATAGGTTAATATGATGGAAAATGGAAAGTGGAACGGCACAGAAAACAGAAGACTGAAATGATTATCATTACAACTACCGACCGTCGGTTTCACTGCATATCAGACTTCAAAACATAGAATTTGAGTATACTTTAGAGATCAACACGATAGAAATGATCAAAATGGTTTGCAGATATCAATGGTACGATTGAGTTATAAAAATTCGAATTTCCGCTAGCGGAAAATGCAGCAAAAACACGGAAAATAAGGTCGACGGAGCTACAGAAGTCCGAATTTGATGAAACGAATTATAACGTCTTGCTCAGAATATGATTTACAATTTTTCTATAGAGAAATATTCAAATTTGGAAAATATTTTGTTATCATCAAATATTAACTAATATAAATTGAAATGGAATTTCACAATAAAATAAACTTACATATTATCTGATGAAATTTTACCAGCTGCTATGTTTAATTAGACGTATTCCGAATATTAAAATTTTATTTTCCAACTCAAATGTTTAAAATTTCATAAAACATCAGTTAAATATATTATCAAAACAAATAAAAAATTTAAAATTTTATGAGTTGTTACAAAGCTTAAAGAGGTTTTTAAGTCAGAAAGCTCTGGGAAGTAGTGGTGGAAAAACAAAAAGGATACGAACAAGAGGAAAGAAGGAGGACCTCTGAAGCAGATCAAGAAAAGTGAGAAATGTAATAGTTGTGGATTGGTTGGTCATTACGCAAAGGACTGTAAGAATAAAATGATGAAGGGGAGGTGTTGCAACTATGGGCAGCCTGGTCACCTTAGTAGGGCTTGTCTTCACAGGACGGGGAAGAGAGCAGGCGCACCTATAGTGCAAGTACAGGCTTTGGATGTATCACCTTATAGTAGTGGACCGAATCGAGGTAGGAATGCCTTTGTGGAAGGTTTTGATATATTTCGGATTTTCCTATTCGGACTCTTTCATTTCTAGTTCTTTGGTTGATTGTGTATACTTAGGTATCTCTTTAGCAGTAGCCCTATAGTTGTTTCCAACCACATAAGAGGATCGACACATTTATCCATGATTTGTAGGGGTTTGAAGAAAAAAATTAGGTGCAGAGTTTGATTGTGACGCCTATGTGTTAGGATTTTCGGGGGATAGGATGATTTTGGGGATGGATTGGGTATCCACTTATGGAGTGATATTAGACTGCGAGAGGAGAGTCATTAGATTAGAGACATGCAGCAGTAGGACTCTCAAGGTTTCTTGCGAATCACAGGGTCAGTCATGTTGAGCTTCCTTTATTCACTTGATTCCTCACTAGGAGAACTAGAATCTATTCCAATCATCAGAGATTTCCCAAACATCTATGAGGAGGTTAGGGGACTACCCCCTAAGAGAGAGATCGACTTTAGGATCTATCTGAATGACGATGCTAAGCTAGTAGCATTGCCTGTGAGACATATGGCTCCTAGGAAGAGGAAGGAATTAAGCAGGAAGATCGATGAGCTATTGGAGAAAGGCTTCATCAGAAGGAGCATATCTGGGTGAGGAGCACAAGTCAGCTTCGTTACAAAGGCGGATGGTTCCCTTCGACTTTGCGCAAACTATAGAAAATTGAATAAGCTCATGAAGAAGAACCGTTACCCACTTCCTAGGACAGATGATCTAATCGATCAGTTGGTTGGCTCTTCAGTGCTTTCTCAGATTGATTTAGCCACTAGATTTCACCAACTTAGGGCCGCTGACGATAGCATTGATAAGACAACATTTAGGACACCCGACGGATTCTTTGAGTGGTAGATTATGTGTGACGCCCCACCTCTATGCTCACAATAACAAAGAGTATTAAAAGAAAATACTGTCTGTTATTACGAAGAATAAGGCTGGATAGGAGCGTCCATACGTAGTTAGACCTTACATTGGTATTGGTTATCTCGATAGGAGTGGTATATATGTTTTTCTTCTCTTTGTTTATATACTCCCATCGACATATCCAATTACAGTATAAAACGAACTACGATGGTTCATAATAGTTTAGGACAATATATATCATAACAACACAGATAAGCTAAATGCGGAACACAGATAATATCAAATCTCATATATATATATATATATATATAACTGTAGTCAATTATAATAAACGTGATACAATACATATGATACAACTACAACTGTCGGCATAGGATGTTACATATACAAGTATATTAATATAATTAATATACATGAATACATATCACCCTATACTATGACAACAACTACTCCAAAAGGTATAAAGAGACTTCATAGCTCTAGCAGCAACCCAAAGTAAGATATCTACAACCTGAAATAACTCGGTCTGACCCGAGTATTAAATTCAAAAGAAAATAATACACGGGTCAGTCTAATTCAAACTCAATTATTAATGCACGGAAGCAATAATAATTAAATAACAAACAGACGACAGTCACAATAAATCTCGTATATCCAATCTTTTAATGAGAAATCGGATAACGGTAAATATAACACGAAACAGCATTAAGCAGCGAATCAGCAAAGCCAAATCATCAACAAAGATAAATAGAAGTATTATCAATGAAGATAATTTGAAAACAACAGAATTGCCTAAACGGAAATTAATAACGAATGGCCAAAGTAAAACACAAACGAGCACAAGGTCAAACCCGAGCTGCAAGCTGGATTCAACACAGGTGCAAGTTCATGACAATGATCAAAACAAGTGGATGAATACATATGCAAATGCCACTGTGGTCTCGACAAACCAAGACAAGCTTATGTATCAAAGTGCATATGGACAGTCATACCCAAAACAAATGCAACATTAAAAAGTATCAAACTCAGCAATGCACAAAAACCAAGGCACAGTACACAATAGAGGCACATCCCTAAAAACTGCATATACAACCAAGCAGTCAACAAATGAATCTACAGTGCAATACAGACTATCAAAGGAAAAATCGAGTCACAGTGCAGATGTTCAACGAATGAAGATGTAACTCAAATCAAAATGAACCAAATGGAACCGCGACAGTCGGAATGGCGACATGCAGTATACAACTGTGAAATTGGATAATGCAAGTATCAAACTCGAGCATAAAGGCTACAATCTCAAGTGGAAGTGAATTAAATGACACAAATCAATGCCAACAACATGAACTAGACGGTGCACCAAAGATAAGGCAACACAGCAAGGCCCATCAAATAACAGAATACAAGGCAATGACAACTAATCAATGCCAACAACATGAACTGGACAGTGCACCAAAGATAAGTCAACACAGCAAGGCCCAACAAATAACAGAAAGGCAGTGACAACTAAAATGATGACCTGGTAGCAAGCCTCAAGGCAACAAAAATGCCAACTGACTCGAATGACTCAAGTGATACTAGAATACTGCTCGATACACAGCAACACAAAGTGATCCACATCAACAAGTGACTAAATTCAAATGGTACAACACACAGCTTTAAAATCAAAGAACGCATGAAGATAGTGTAGTCAAGACTCAGTGATGAAGCAACAGAACCACACATCAATTGATAATGTGTACACATGAATGTTATCATATGTATAAAATCAAATGCAAGCCAATCATCTAAGACATAGCAGAATCAAAGTGAACAGATAGTGGAAAATGCAACAACTGTTTCGTATGCGGAAGTTTCAAGTTAAGGCCGAAGCCATCAGAAATCCATGAAATCCGAGAACCAAGTCAGAAATCATCAAGTGAATGAATTCAAACAAACGGAAATCAAGGACCTCAAATCAAACATAAACAATAGATTGAACTAGATGTGAGTGGAAAAATCACTCACCTTGTTACCACGAGCGCAAAACCAAAGATCGAACAGTTCAAATCGAGGCCGTGGCACTCAAGAATCGAGCGGAGACAAACCCTAGCAGTCATTGCAAAATCGAAGAGACGATCATCCATCAGAGCAAAGAAATAAAATTTGATCGAGTCTCTGAAGTCGCAACTTAGAAATTTCACGAAAACCCTAATTTAATCAGAGAGGAACGAACGAAAGAATAACACGAGGCCGCCATTTTTGTTTTTATTTGACTAGGGCTTGCCAATGAAAAAAATCAAGAAGGAACGGTTGCTTTGATAATTAATACGGTACCAAAACAAACGAAAATGTAGGCCAAGATTTTAAAGCCCGTATAACCTCTCAATAAATTTTTAGAAGAATTTCGACTGATTATAACTTCCAACAGCGAGTAGCTATCACCATTAATCGTTTAATGACGATAATTAATTGATGCGAAACCCCGGGTTGTTACATTATGCCGTTTGGGCTAACCAATACCCCTCCTATTTTTGTAGATTTGGTGAGCCGTATTTTTTGAGATGTCCTAAATAAGTTCGTAGTAGTGTTCGTGGATGACATTTTGGTGTTTTCCAAGACTATGGAGGAGCATGCTATTCATCTAGAAGAGGTTCTTCGTTCACTTCGCAATCATCAGTTGAAGGCAAAATTCTTGAAGTGTCACTTTTGGCGTAAGGAAGTGCGTTTCTTAGGGTATAGAGAAGTTCAGCACATGGAAAGCATTTGAGAAACGGTTTTGTACATTTAGGTTCGGATTAGGAAATCCAAAGAGTTGCAGGCAAAGATTGAAGATGTACAATGGATTCAGTTGAAAGAGAAGAGGAAAGCCCATGTGTAGATAATTGCAAAAATTATATTTGTTTCAAATAAGTGATAGTGCCTTGGAATAAATTTAAGCATAAAAGATGAATAGGAATGAAAGACTTTATTAAGGAAATAAGATTACCAAGGTTTAAGAAGGGTACTCCTAGGATAGTAAGAAGAAATCCACTTTATTCCTAGCCCAATAAAATGAGATTTTTAGAATTGAAGAGTTGAAAAAAGTATACTTGTTAATATTGGGTATGAAATTTAAATTGGTTTTATATGATGTAAATTTTATTAAAATTGAATTTTTTTTGAAGAATTATAGAGCATATATAGCTCGCTAGTTTCTTGGTAGGTAAACATAGATTTTAATATAAAAACCTAGAGTATATTAAGTATTGAAAACATAGGTTACATCATTTATTGTTGTAATTGATGTGTTTGTGAAAAATAAGAGGAACATAGACTATACACACTATTGTTATAGTAGGTGACTCCCAAAGGAAAAGTTTTTACATAGTATATGAGATTTATTAGTATTTATTTTTGAATCCATACACTAGTATTTTTTGGTTGTAGTAACGGTGTTTTACGCAACATCTATTTTGACTCAAATAAAAATGTATTTTGAAGATAATTTCTAAGCATAGAAATAAAGTGGTTTATAAGTACACTTATTATTTAAATAAGTATAAGGAAATGTTTTGTGGTTGTAGATATATTAAAATAGTTTTGAAAATGAGTTTTTTTGAAAAGAAAAGTGTAGGTTAAATATTAGAAAATTAATAAATTTCATAGAAATTGTCAATTATAAGAGAATATAGATTAAAAATACTTTAATCTATTGAAATGAAATGAATAATGATACAACTTTCTATAAAACCAAATCACAAATAAAGATGTTTTGTGTAAGTTATGAGGAATACGTGAAAGAGATGTACAAGGTATGGGAAGCACCATATTTTGTATAGCCTATTTCAAAAAATATAAAAAAAGTTTATTGTAATTTCACGTAAACATGAAGTTCTTTTTTAAAGAATTCATAGAAGGTTTTAGCTTTAATAGTTTCTCATAAGAGAAAGTAGTTCTAATACATTAAGGTATAGAACCATTAAATGTAATAATTAAAGACAGTGTCAATTAGGATAGATAATAGAGAAAGCCTTAATCGAAAAACCTAAGAAATGGAAATTTTATATATTTTTCCATTGATTATGCGCATTAGTTGCTTGCCTTTATAGAAAGTCTGAATTTGTAGTAAGTTGGAAACTCCTCCAAGGTTAAGTAATTGGAAAGTTAAGGGGTTTTAATAAAATAATTGTTCTTATCTACTCTAGTTTTTGCAAAATTGAAAATATATAAAAAGAAGATGTTTTGAAAACATGTGAGGACATTTTAATGATATCTTAGAGAAAAATGATATGGTGAAAAGGTAAATAAGTTTTTGGAAGCGAAAAATTTAGTAACAGTTAAATTTAAAAATCCCAATTTTTATGGAAAGCTGTAAAGGTCTTTAAAAGAAAAGGGGGAATAAGTTTTGAACTTAGAATTTGTGAATTTCCCCTAGATTTGGGGAATAATGTAAATTCAAAAGGCTGTAAGGATACAAGTCCCTAAAGATAAAATGTTAAGTAACCAGGTACCTTTGAATTTAATAGAAACTTGAAAATAACAATTTCAAAGGAAATAATTTTGGGATTTGACATTTTAAAATTTTAGAAACTTTAGTTTTTGAAATGAGATAATAAATAACAAACCAAACTTTTAAATATGGAGTAGATAAGAATCATTTCCTAGGTGTGACGAAAAAGGAATAAGGCTATATAAATGATAGCGGTGAATAATAAAAGTTCCCGTAAAGTGTATAGGACACTAGTGGGAACCTAGGAATGTTGCTTAATGTGTGCAAACTATATAGTAAGATTATATTAGTAAAGATAGTAAGACACATGAGGTTGAGGATGTGTATTCTTGATTTTGGAGGAACTTGGAAGGAGCATTTTCCTTTAGTGGAGTTCGTGTATAATAATGGATTTCAAACTAGCACTGGAATGACACCTTTCGAAACTCTTTATGGGAGACCGTGCAAGTCGCTTTCGTGTTAGTTAGAGTTTACATATAGATTGATACTTGGTCCCGACATAGTTAAAGAGACTTCAGAGAAGATTGATTTGATTAGGAGAGAATTTTCACCTCTTATCCACATATCTTTGAAGATAAGTTTTCAAATTTCTTATTTCTATCTTTAGTTTTGAATATGTTCTTTCCTTTATTGTCCTTTGGGAGGGTAGATCTTATTATTTAACCTATGGATGGTAGGATTTGATGTAAATATGTTATTAGAACACGTTATGTATGATCGACGCTAGTGGTTACAAATGGTTGCTAGTGGATGCTAATGGATGCATATACTTACACTAGGCAATATTATCTCTTAGGGATCGGCCTAACTAGGACACTAGAGCATATGCATAAGGATGAATGTGCATTTGCATATTTTATTTCCATGGTTGCTATAAATGAATAATTATCATATGATTGTTGCATTTGGATGATGATTGTAGCATGCATATATAACTATCAGTTATCACTAGGAAACTAGCATTCACTTGGATGCATAACACGGATATGATTGCATAAAAGGAGGTCGACTGAATCAGTAGATTGCCTAATCTTCTACAATAGTTAGAGATATTGACACTACACTATTTGCATATATGTCATAAATTGCATTAGAAAAGCTTAAGGACAATGGATGTAATGGGTGATGGTTGGGTAGTCGATTGTAGAATTTGGATGAAAACATTTATCTCATTCTTTTATCTTTGGAGATTTCGGGGACAAAATCCTTTAAGGAGGGGAGAATGTAACAACCCAAAATTTAAGCTAAGATAATTAATTAAATAATAAAATAACTTCATCAAATTATCAGAATTGAGCCACAGAAGTTGCACCATTGTGTCCATGGTAATTTTTTGGTCAATTTTCATATATATATATATATATATATATATATATATTGTCAAAATCCGAGCTAAAATGAAGAAGTAATGAAATAACCAAGAAATGAAAAAAAATTGAAAAATAAATTAATAGGCAAGGTCGACCCTCACCATGGCCAGGTCAACCTATAGGTTTGACCCTAGCATGTGTGGGTCGACAGGTAGGTCGACCTGCCTTGCATTTTGTCGCTCAGTATAATTCGAACACGTCATTTTTCCATTTCTACTCCATCCTGTGTGTTTGTGCTACCATATGACTGTTCTCAGTGAGCCTATGACGTGGTTGCACCAGATTTAATCTTCAAATCCAATGGTCTGAGATCCGCAAGTGACACTACAAGTTAGACCTTAGTCCTAGCTATTTTTCTCATTCAGATTTTCTCCTTCTGGGTCCACTGGCTGAGGCTGGACCCTAAGGAATATTTTTCTAAGGAGAAGATCTATTTAATTAAAATATTTTATACCCTAAACGTGGATCCGGGAAGGCCAAGGAAAAGAGCTGGAGTGATTATTTAAGATTTTTAAGTAATTTTAAAAAAATATGGTCCTCAATAGATGTAGTTTTTCTGCAATTTTGAGACCGCCTTTATGTAAGTTGTTTACAGTTAATTTTTAATATTCTTTATAGTCTATTTTGTTCAGTTATTATTATTTAGTTATTTTATTCATTTATTTATAGTTATTTATATTATTTACAGTTATTTTTATTTTATTTACATGTAGTTTTACGTTAGAATTCAGCCTATAAATTTTAATTCTTTTTATCCTTTTTATGCGAATAAAAATAATAAAAAGAGGACAATTCGCTAATATGGACTAAATTATAGGAATACTGTATTTGCAGAAAATTTGATGTAAATAAGAAGAACTGTAATAAAAAAGAATATAGATTGAAATAGGCAAATTTGACATTTGTAAGCAAGTATATAACTAGTATTTATAACTAAGAAGACAAAATAAAAGGAAAATTATAACGTAGGTTATAATTAAGCAGAAAGAACAGATAGAGGCTTATTTTAAAATTTAGAGTTAAGCTAATAAGCAAATATAGTAGAGATAACAGAAGAGGCTTATTTTAAAGACTTACACTAAGTTAATAAGCAAATATAGCGGAGATAATAAAAGAGACTTATTTTAAAGACTTAGAGTAAGTTAATAAGCAAATAGAGAAGAATTAACAGAAGGGGCTTATTTCAAAGACTTATAGTAAGTTAATAAGCAAAGATAGAAGCAGGATCCGTACCTGCAGCATTCCTCTTCAGTCAGGAACTGATGGTCTCACGGTAGGTTAGGTGGGGCTGGGACATGCTTATGCTGTTTAGGGTACATAAGTGGTCAATAGATAGAAAATCAGGGGATTTGGACAAAGGGCGCAACTAGATTTTGTTTGTTAGTACCCGTATCGATTGCATTCCCCTTTCAGACTAGGACCGATGGTCTCACAACACTCTTAGGTGAGGCTGGGCAGGAGTGTGACGACCCGAAATTTTTAGCAATTTAAATTTGAATAGTTAGTTGATTCTTAAAATATTTAAAAGGTTAATTTAAGCTTGAATTCCAAATATTAATATTTATTAGATAATTAAAGTATTGAATTATATAATTGAAATTGGGTAAATTGTTGAATTTGAGATTTTATGCCTGTTTAAAATAATTTGAAGGCTTGTAAAATCTATAATGAGGATACTGAAGATAATAGAATGGTTGAAATTTAATTTAAAGGTAATTTGTTCAATTTTCATAATATATCGTTTAAATTGGAACCTGAAAATAGCCTTCCGAGGCACAGCCTCGGAATTCGACGAAACTAGTTCCATCGAGTCCGTAATATTAAATTGTTATCGGATTTCAATTTTCGTAGCAATCGGAGTTGTCGTTTGACCGTGGCAGCTCAAAACGCTTCGAATTATTTTAATCAATTTAATTTTTAATTGATTGTTTTCTTTTGTAACTCGCGCATATGATTGAATTAGCTTCCGCAACATGTTCCATCGGGTTCGGAACGCGGGTAAAACCCTGAAATCACCAGCGGTATTCCTTGAGTGGAGTTTGGAATTTTATATGGCAATTAACGAGACGGTTTGAGAGTTTTATAAATTAATAAAATAGTCAGAGATATTTTCACTTCAGCGCGTGCTCGAGAAGCCTCGTTCCATCAAAATCTTACTCTCGTTCCCTTCTCTATTGAAAAACACGAAATCTAACCGTAAGTATAAAAAAATGGTCGTAGCCTTCGGATCGAAGCTGATCTCAAATCGAAAAAGAAGAGAGGATATTATGTAAATCAATGGCCGATTCGTATGGGAAATCACGAGCTTCGAGCTCGTGCTACCGAAACAATGGGATTAGGGTTTTCGTGTTCGTTTACTTTGGGAATGGAATCGCGATGTGGTGTTCTTGTACGCGCGAGGCCGACCGATTCGTGGAGTAGGAGCACATCTAGGGGCGCATGATGAGGTGGTTGCAACGCGAGGGCGACGGTGCGATGTCGTGTTGGGTCGATCGAGGGCCGCGCGCGAAGCTAGGTGATGGAGGGTTGCAATGCTGCGGGCTGTCAACGCGAGGATGTGATGTGGTTCGTCGAAATGGTAAGGCAGCAGGTATTGCGTTTAAATTAATTTGATTTACATAAATGAATAAATATGAATAAGTAAATTTCTATGTTTACCGTAATGACATTTTAACAGTTCTATATATAAAAAAAAAGAAATTTTTGTAGATGTTTCATTTATTAGTTAACCCGCATTATTTTAGATTGATAAAAGGAAAACTTAGTTTAAAATTTTAGATTTATTTGGTTGAATTAAATCATTAGTTAAAATTTAAACTATTAAAAAATTGGTTAATTAAATTCGTTCATGGGCAATTAAATTGAACTAAGTGATTAGTGGTGTATTAAGGGTAAAATCATTAATTTTTATAAATTGGAAATTTTTATACAAGGTTTAGACAAAAAGAAATCAATGCGGAAGGATTCGGAGCTGTGGAAGGCGGGTAAAGGATTCATTCGGAACGATTAGCAAAAGGAAAAAAAAGAAGAATCAAAGGTGAGTAAATTTCACTCAGCTGAACTGTTATTAAATTTCAATAGTCAAATTTAAATGATTGTTTGAATGCTTGAATTGATTTGATGCGTGTTGCGAGTTGATGATTTGGTGACTTTGGTTTGTTGGATGGTTCTCAAGAAAATTTTTGTTTGACTCAAAGTATTGGGGTTTAAATTGTTTTAAACTCCAAAAGTAAATAGGGATCGAATGAATTGATTAAGGATTAAGTTAAGTAATGAAGTTTAATGAAGTTAGAATAACCAGTGGGCGGTTTAATAAGTAGTTACTTAAGTAATCAATAAAATATAATTATTTTGTGAGATAACTCAAGAGATTAATTAAATAGTTAATCATGATATAGTTAATTTATTTATTGAAGTAAGTAAAAGATGTTAGATAATTACAGGACGAGGTTAGTCGAGAATGATTAATATTGGATTGAATTAAAGTAATTGATTTAGATTAGAACAAATTAAGAATATAATTGAAAATCATTAATTTATATAATTAATGAATTAATTGAAGATTTAATTAATTGAGATTAATTAATTCATAATAAGTGACTTATGAGAAGTAAATTAATATAAGTAATTAAAAATTAACGTAATTGATTATAGTTAATTAATTCGTGAAGTAATTAAAGATTACTCATTGATTTGGTAAAAATAATTAATGTCGTGAAATTAATTAAAGATAATTACGTGAATGTAATTGAAAATAATTAATCTAGGGTGATTAATTAAGATGAATAAGGAAGGGTTGATTAATTAATTGTTCTGGAATTAATTAATGAAGGAGTCAAAGTGATTGAGGGTTGAAATTCAATTAGAATAAACTGAACTAATTTGTATGTGATTAAGCCTTGCTTATGAATGATTGAATGGTATTGGATGTTTTGAATGAGTTGATATCTCTAATATGAAAAGTTGTGAATTTCATTTGAATAACTTGGGTTAGGATAATATGAGTCTCGAAGAGACTGGGGTTGGGTATTTAGGAAATACCGGAAACTACTTCGAACATTTATACATTGATTTGTGGAATCAATAGGCTGAATTGAAATGATTTAAGTAGACTGGAATATTTATCTAAGTTTGGTACTTAGAAATTGATAGGTGAAATAAGTGTTGTCTATAGCGAAATTTGAATTGGTTAAATTGATATAAGTTACCCCGGGTTTTATATAAGTTGTTTGCTTTAGTACTCCTTGTTAAATGGGTTTACTCACGCTGGCTTCCAGCCTGACCCGGGTGTTACTTTGATGTAATGCTCGGGTCAGACCGAGTATTACAGATTTTCAGGTAGGTACGTCCTGGAGCTTAGGAGACGAGCTGGATGGCAAGTACGTATAGAACATTTCCGCTGCAGTATTATTGTATTTCTGAGACATGATAACTGTATATATTCAGTGACTGTGTATATGTAAAACCTTGATGTATGAAAATGAAAACGACAGAGATAATATTCTTTGTAAACTGTTATTATTTATTATTATATTTTATCCGCTGCGATTGTGAGATGTTTGGTGTTTCTGTTCTTCTTCTTCTATCTCTTTCTTCTTTATCATAACTATCTGAAATTTTCGGGTTCGAAAATTTCGGGTCGTTACAAGGAGCCTGTCAGACTAGGACTGAGGGTCTCACGACAGATCAAGTAAGGCTAGGCATGCTTATGCTATTCACGGTAGATAAGAGGTCAAAAGAGGGAGCAACAGATAGTGCAAGCCGAACGGTGGCTGAGTGTGCGACCTCGATGCAGGGATATAAGTCGCTATTGAGTTCCAAGCACTAAATAGGTGTCTATTTGCGGTGGGATCCACGGGATGGGACTAGCTCATAGTGGCACAACAAAGATAAAAGACTGATCAAAGGGTAGAATTATGATTTTATCCAAATTAAAGTAGAGTTAGGATTTCAGCCTAATCAAAGCAGTTTTCTAAGAATAGTGTAAACAATCGAAGATAACTAGAACTGTCTAAGCAAAGAAAACAGTTAAACGGTAATTCCAGCTTTATCTTTTCCTTTATTTCCTTTTATACTAGAACTGTTGCTAAGTCTATTACCTTTAACTTGCTTAAAAATACTAGTAATTACTTCCACTCACTAGACTTTTAGTTTGACCCACTCCTCCATTTGCCTTTTTTCCTCCCCATAGGCCAGCATAGGCAGGGATAATAGATTTCTAATTTTCTTGGGGATTCGGCTGTGGAGTGTTTCCTTTATGTATTCTTATTCTTTTCAATTTTTGTTTCATTTGGATATGATTTACTGGTACTTTTGAGAGGGATGGTTATTTTTATATACTCTGATGATATGACTAAGATGATGTTTTCCACTACACATATGTATTTTTTTCAAAGACATGTTCTATTTTGATGATTTATTTTCTGGAATAATAAAGTTTAATTTTAAATGTTTCCACTGTTTATTTAATTTTCTTGTAAATCTTGGTCTCTGTAAAGTTTTAGCTATACCTACAATGCACCACATCTTTTAGTATGTCCTTTTTAGGTTTACTAAGGGGTGTGGGGTGTTTTAGCTTAACTGATGTGTTTGGTTAGCTTAACTGATGTGTTTGGTTATAAAGATGTGATATTTAGTTGGCTATGATGATGATATGTATATGGATGGTTAGACATGTGTATGTGATGAAAGCTAAAAAAATTAACACTTGAACTTGTTAAGTGACATGGAGATTCCTTGAGTTCAAACTTGTTTTAGTCACCATGTTTCAGCAAAAAGTTTTATAATGTTTTCTATCTTTAGTTTTGCTCCAAAAAATTTATGCTTAGTTAGTAAAGTAATTCAAAGTAGTAGTAAGAGTTTTAAAGGATATGTGAGATGTAAAACAAGTTTGAAAGTTATGGTATTCGGAGCGATAGTCGCTATGGACGCAATTTCGCTTAAAAGTCCGATTTTTGCAAAATTTGGTTTTGTTAACTTAAAATGTTTTGAAATTGTTTTATAAACTTAATATTGATGTTTTATAAAGTTAATTAAGTTTTTAAATAATTTAATTTTTATCAATTAAGTTTGAATAATTAATAATTAATTAAGATTAACCAGGGTTTATTAATTATAATCAAGTAAATATTAGTTATTAATTAATAATCTTTTAAGGATATGACTAATTTCAATTAATTATTAATTAAGTAAGATTAATTTATAATATAATTTAAGTATATGGTTTATTTTTAATTAATTATTAATTAAGTAAGATTAATTTATAATATAATTTAAGTATATGGTTTATTTTTAATTAATTATTAAAGTATAAGGTAAACTATTTAAATAAACCAATTAGTCAAAATTATTTTAAATTAAAAAGGTTTTAATTTAAAATAAATTATTTATTTAAGGTTTAATTTATTATTTAAGTTTTAATTCAAATATTATTTAATTAATTAAGATTAATTAATAGTTAATTATTAATAAAGGTTTTAAATTATTATTTAATAATTAATAAAGGATTAATTATTGGTTTAATTTATAAATAAATTATTTATTAAACGTTTAATTAATTATTAATCTATAATTAAATTAAGGTCAAATTTAATAAAGATTAATTATTATCTAATAAGAGTTTATCTTGTAATTAATCATTTAAATGTTGTTTTAAGTTTTAAATCCTTGTTTTCCAACAATCAAATTGTTAAATGTACTTCTTTTTCAAAGATGGTTTTGAACACAAGGGATTCAAATGTCGATACCATTAAGAAACCATATAACTGTGAATGAGTTATAATGTAGATTTTTAGATTGTTTAGACGTGTGATAGCAGAATAAATCCTCGTTCTGCTATAAATTGATTGATTGATTGTTAGTTTATTTGGAAATGTGTTAGAAGAATAAATCTTCGTTCTGCTATAAATTGTTTGTTTGCTTGTTTGTTTGTTTGTGTGGACATGTGTTAGCAGAATAAATCCCCATTTTGCTATGAATTGGTTGAATGGTTTGGACATCTGTTTACCACGACAATCACCATCCTACTATTATGTTATTTGGATATGTACATGCTAGTAAGTTGATACTGACATGTTATTCCCTGATTTGGATATGAGTGTATTTACATGTATATTGATCTATGTAAATGACTGTTAAGTGAATTGAAATGGAAATTGAAAGGTAACTTTAAATAGTACCGTTAGGATTGCTAAGCCTCTTTTCGAATTTACTAAAGTATGTTTTTGAATTAACTTTAATTTTTTAATCAATTTGGGTTTAAAGGTTATAAATGATTTTTCAATTTTATTTTTATTTTATAAAGTAATTTTTAAATAATATCTTTTTTAAAAGGGGATTATTAAATAAAAGGTTTTACCTAAAGTGATTTACAAATGATATCTTGAAAATGATAATTTATAATGGAGATTCTATAAAGGAATTATGAAGGAAGTTTTTTAAATAGTTTTAAAAATAGGAAGAGATTTTATAAATCAATTTAGATATTTTTGAAAAAAGTTTTAAATCTAGTTTGAAAACTTCCAAGTTGTTTGGAACATGAAGGGAACTTATTAAAAGAATTTTTATAAGGGATAAGTAAATGTGTTTTATAGGAGGTAATGTTTTTGAAAGGGAATTATTTGGCCATTTAATATGGAATTTTGAGGAAAGGGAATATCCAAAATGTTTTGGTAAATACTTATATTGTTTTTTTCAAGTATAAAGGAATGTTAAGGGTTTGGGAAGTGTTTTGAAAGGATCTTTTGATCAGGTTTATAAGTGATTTTTTTTATTAAAGATTCATTAATAAAGGCTTAGAGGATCTTAATTAATGTTGAATGATTGTTTATTTGATAGTTAAACAACCAACTATCAAACCTTAACCTAAACGTAACTTTTGGAAATATCTAGGAGAAACACATGAGTTATATGGCACAGTCATCCCTAATGATGTTATACTGTGCGTGAAAACCTCATTTCGTTCTTTTAGATAAATGATAAGGAAATCCATCCATTAATGGTTAAGAGGTGAAATCCATTCTTATCTTTGTCCGTTTATTTCCTGAAGAACCGAGACTGAGTTTACCGAAAATTATCGAAATTTATTTCGAAGAGACCGGGATTTGATCTGTCATCCGAAAACCACTTCGATCCAACTCAAGCGTTTCGAACTGAAGGCATCTTAAAGAATATGGAATCGAAGGCAAAGCATCGAAGTGCAAGGGTTGCTTGCTACTAGCCTGAGGATAATTCCAAAGTGGATGTAGTAGAAGTAGTGCCTTCGGTTTGTCCTTATCTTAGGCAACTTGTATGGATGAATGTTGGCACTGCATTACTACCTGGAAGGCAATGTTAGCATTCCAAGTGGGATTGCTATTCAAAAGGTAAGCGTAGCCTCATTAACCGGGAATGACTAAATCAGGGGAGATGTTGCAAGGCTAAGTGGGTCGCTCCCATTAAGGTATACCATCACCTTTCTAGATACATTTACATATTTATGATTTGGTTATGCATGAGATCTTAAATAAAAAGGGTTGAAACGCAACCGAGGTGATGACATATTCGGTACTATCCAATCAGGGGTAGGTCAGTCTTGTGTTGGCAAGGGATCCCAGCGAGGTCCTCGATACATTTTCTAGATGTGTACAATGATAGGTGATACCCCGGTGCCTTGTCATAGTATGGAATCCAATCTCCAATACGTGCCTTTACAGTTTTGATTGTTGAAACAAGTATGCTGGAATTTAAAAATGGTAACAATTTTGGCTATTTTCATATATTTATTTTAAATGCTTAGACATTATTATAATATCAGGATTTTCTATAAAAGGTATTTTGGATATCGTAAGGTAAAAATCCGTCCATGTTTATGTGCGACGTGATCATACGAGATACCTTTGATTTTAAAAGGGTTTCAAACGTAATAATTCAGTTGTTTGAGTTTACTTACACCACTCACACCAGACCCATGTCTGGCCCAGATTTTTATTTTCTTCTCCTAAAACTCTTGGGTGCTTAAATTTTTATGGGCAACCAAGTAGTTCAGCTATCCCACGGATGCATCTTGGAGGAGCTTGGAGTAGGAGGCTTCATCGATCGCTAGTTGTTATCTTGTTTCCATTGTATTATATGTATCTTGTATAGTAAGGTAGGGTAGGCTGTAATAACTGTCCTAGGGTATAACTTGTATTCATATGACTTTGATGTATCGTTTTTGAAATGACTCTGTAAGTATTGTGTTGACTAAAATATGTTATTCCGTTGCAATTGTCAGATTCTGTGATTTTTTTTAGTTTCTTCTACATTCTTTCTCCTTTCTTTCCCCTAACAATCAGTTTTTCCGACACTGGAATACTTAGCACGAAATATGGTGGATGTATTAGTATCGATCTTCGAGGGTCGAAAATCCAGTTCGCTACTGCAACTATTTATGGTGGAGAGTTCGTTGATCAAATATCTTGAGCTTAAAGAAATAAATCTCATAGAAAACCATTTTCTATATGAAAATTCATTTCGGAATAGAAATCATATTTCTTATTCCAATATTAAGTATCAATTATTACTACAATTCTCGTTTCCAATGTTTCTTTGTGAAGTAGAAGTGACTCTTCATCTCAACTGTGCCTTAAATTACATCTATTCCTATACGTTCGTTTTCCTTTGAAATAGTCAAACTGTTCAAAAGAAAACCATACTACAATATCATAAAAAACTCTTTACAAAAGCGCGTTCGATTATCCTTAACATTTAAGGACACCAAATATGTTGCACTTCACGTAAACCGATCAAAATGACATTTCAACGATCGAGTTCTTATATCTATCTTGTAGTTTTTGGTCTTGTGTTAGATTAACACAACATGATCTCTTTTGTAATCAATTAGATTGAATACTCGATCTCGAACAAAGGTTTATTTGGTTTTTCGTATGAACTAATTTCATCGAAATATTGTACATTACAAACTTTGACATTACCATATAACATTTGTATGCAATTTTATATGGATCAAATATCTGTAGTCTTGAATTACTTTTAAAGTTCGAAACTAAAAGAATGCAATTGTGATGACCCAGAATTTTAGGCAATATTTGTTTGATAATCTCCTAAGATAATTATTTAAAGTGGTAATATTGGTTTAATAATCTTCATTAATAACTATTTGATTTGATAATCTTCTTTTGCAGATATATAAATTTGGCAAATGTTATTCTTTTTAAAGCTAATATTAAAATGTATTCTATTTATAATGTATATGTACGTATATACAATATGGACAAAAAGTTTTGGTTTAAATTTAATAAAAGACATGTTTTCAAATTTTAATTGTATATGTATGTATATATTGTGATTTGGAGGTTATGTTTTAAATTCAAGTTAATAATTTTCAAAGCTAGTTAAAATTAATTCTATATTTTCAAAAACCAATATATATGTTAATTAAAAGTATTTTAGCTTAAGTTTAAATAAGATCTGATAAAAGGTTTATTTTTCTTTCTTTTAAATTTTTTACATGATTCGTAAATATAAATAGTTTAAAATATAATTAATTAATTTAATAAAGGATGTAGTATTCTTTCTCTTGAAATTTATCATAAATAAGTATAGTTGTAAATAAACATAAATTAATAAAGACATAAACACATTACATAATGTTAGCACCAGAATTGGTCGCTAACACCCTTGAGAAAGATTGTGTAGAGAGATTAATGAAGAAACTAAATTAAAACAGAGAACGGTATGCTAAATTAAATGCAAAGACAAGAACACACGGATTTATAGTGGTTAGGCATAACTGCCTACGTCCACTTTGGATTTAATCTTTATTGCTTTACTCAATAATCGATTACAGATGCAACCCATACACCAACTACTTGAAAACAAATTCTAAGAAGAATGAGTCTTGAATGCGGCAGAGTCTCCCCCTCGAAAAAAGGTCCCTTTCACTATGCCCCTGCCCTTCTATTTATAGTCGAAGATGGGTTGGACTTTCCTCATGGGCCTAGGAGTAAGATACCTCGGCCTATAGCAAGTGACTTCTATACGCCGAGTCACAAATGCCGAATGGCAATTACCGAACCACATATCCAGGCCGAACGAGGCTTTATGCCGAATGAGGTGAAATGCTGAACGACCTTGCTATGCCGAGCGACGTGAAATGCCGAGCGACCTTGCTATGCCAAACGGCCCTTCCATGCCGAACGAGGCTCTATGCCGAACGATTCTCTTATGCCGAGTGATGTGAAATGCCGAACGACCTTGCCATGCCAAACGGTCCTTCCATGCCAAACGAGGCTCTATGTCGAACAATGCTCTTGTGTCGAGCGATGTGAAATGCCGAACGACCTTGCTATGCCGAAAGGTCCTTCCATGTCGAACGAGGCTATATGTCGAACGATGCTCTTATGCCGAGCGAGGAGAGGTGCGTCGAACGAGGCCGTATGCCGAGCGACCTCTTAATGCCAAACGGTGCTCTATGCCGAGCGACCCTTTTACGCTGAGCCTCTTCTTACTTGGTCAAGCCATCGGGTAACACTTGCCTCCCAAAGTGTATCATGTGGACGAACATGATGCGCTTTGAACTATGAGCACTCCGTACTTTTCTTTAAGCCCTTATTTTGTCCTGTCCATAGTGATCCCCTGAATGCCGAACGAGGCCTTGATGCCGAATGAGGTATCAATGCCGAACGATATAGCGATGCCGAACGACGCCTCAATGTCGAACGACATGTTGATGCCGAACGACCAAGGTGTCTTGGCCGATTCTAACGGTTACTTGCCTCTTCACCTTCTTTCCTTCCTACTATAAAAGTCAGTACTTCCCTTTTTCTTCCCTTTTTACCTTTTACCTCCGCTCCAACATTCTTACGAACATACCTCCTTTTAGATTTTTGCCAACACCTCAATCTCCTTCTTGACTCACGAGTTCCACACATTACATCTCGACTGCCTTCAATAACAAATCCAAGAGGACTCCACTTCTAAATCAAGCACCCCATTAGACCTCGATCCCTTCTTCTAGGTATGAACTCTTCATTCACTTGACTCTCTTCGAATAGAGATTTTAGATGAGACTTGAATCTACAACCTTCCTATAACCCATGAATAATGGAAGTCGCATAGATAAGGAAGGTGGATTCGAAGTTTTAGACGTGCCTTAGGATTAGATGGAGAGGAAGAAGAAGAAGATGTCAGCCTAGTAGGAATTGGAGAGGTTAATTAATATTGGTCGAGGGTGGCATGCGAGTTAAAGTAGTGGTCGACTGGACATTTAGGAAGATGTTTAATTTTTCTGAAGAAAGGAGTTAGAAGAAGATCAAGGGATGTGGCTCGGCATGACTTCCTCATGCCGAACGATGTGAGGGTGTGTGGGAGTAAAGTTGAGGTTGGGTTTAGCGTGCCGAGTGATGTGGTTTGATATAGCTACGTCTCGGTATGACCCCCTATGTCGAACAGTGTTAGAGGGAGTGCAGGAGAAAAGTGGGAGATGGGTAGAGTGCCGAACGAGGCAGCTCGGCATGACTTGCTAGATGACTCGTCTACGTCGAGTGGTGGAGAGGATGTGTAGGAAGGAATTTGGCATTGAGGGCAAAGTGCCGAGTGATGCAGCTCGACATGTCTGTGGTCCAGCATGATTGCGGTTTGGCATGACTTGCCGCATGCCGAACGGTAGTGATGGATGGTAGGAGAGTGGTGTACAACAACAACACTAGTCGAACATAATGCATACTTGATCAACCTATTTTTTAATGCCCAAACATATGATGTTGGATAAGGACAAGGACTTAAGCAATTAAGCATACCGGACAATCCAGACTGACAACTCTTCTGTTTAGACAACCACAAACTTGAATTTAACTTGATTAAAATGGATAATAACATTCAACGTACAGTGCTGATGTTGAGTTCAAAACATAAACCATCTTACGAAAAGCTCTCACAGACAGTCAGCGATGACGATCTTCGAAGACGAAAGTCCAAAACTTAACTTTACTTCGTCAACTCTGTGACTTTTAATTTCTTGGAACTTATACTTGAATGATAGCACTAGTTAACATACCATACTGGGGGAGAATTTTTGTCGTTAAGTCTAATGTCGATTGTTTTTCAAGTATAGTTCAAACAAGTATTTCGTCGGATCCTACACACATTAGAGATGTCTAGGAAATCAAGTTCTGCCACAATTTCGGATAGACCCAGGCCATCTTTTAAACAAGAAGTAGTTGGGACTTCAAATCCGTCGACTACTCCTACTCAAGACATGCTGAGCCCTACGATCGCATCCGTTGACTTGGCTCCTGATGCCCTAGATGTAGTGATCTTTTCAAATGATCTGATTAATTCTTAAGCCTAGAGAATTAATGAAAGCGCTCTTCGTCACTTATGCTTGGTGCATGGGATTCCTTTCGATGATGTGTTGGTTCCATCCAGGCAAGATCGTCCTCACCTACCCCTAGTCGAATACACTGCCTGCAACAAATTTATGTGTTGGGTTGGTAGCGTGCCCCCATTCAACTCCTTCCTCTATGATATGTTACAGTATATTGAGATCGCTCCATCGCGAACTACATGGAAACAGTCATGCATTCATATATCGCACGTGCATTCTCTTTATAAGCGTCCTCTTTAGGCTCCCAACTCCTTGCGATATTCGTTATATTTATCGTTTCAAGAGACGATCGGACAACCCATCTTTTGTATTTCTCAAACCACACAATTAAGTGTCAAATTATGACCGAGGCATGGAGCAAGTTCGCCCAGTACAAGCAAGAGTGCTTCTACATACGCTGTCCTTCTGGCTTCACAAGGAGATGGGTAGAAAGAAGTGAGTTTCTTTTCTGGATTAATACTTGCATTTGGCGGTGATTGCTCCTTTTCTAACTCTTTAACTACCTCTACAAGTATCATCCCACGTCCCGAAGGCTCCGGGTATTCTGAAGTCGTTGAGGCTATTCGAGCTATCCCCATAGGAGACTGGGACATTAGATCTCTTATTTCAAATGAGTCACTCTCGAAGTTTGGGTTGCTAGCGGCAGGCCACCGGATAAGCCTTCCACAAGGTGTCACCATAACAGCATCTGCCTCGGGCAAAGGCAAAAAGCAAGCTAGGCCCTCCGTACGTGACGCCCCTGACACATCTGAGGAGGGGGAATTAAAGATACTAAAACGCCCGAAGTACATGGCGAGAATGTTAGCCCCGCTCGAGAGCCGATAGCCGAGGTGCACGATATCGAAGTCACGCCCCCTCCTGCGAAGGGAAAGAAAAAATTGACTTACAAACTGAGGAAGAAGACAAGGGGTGGAACTTCTAAAGTCACAATCACCCCGGTGGAGAGAGAGCCTTCTCCTCAACGCTTAGAGAGTTAATTTAAAGGCCTATCGGACCTTACTATTCCCAACGATTTGCTCAACTACGGCTTCAATGATCCGGAAGCGCTTAAACTTCATTCGCCCACAAGAGGCGATGCAGGCGCTTAGGCCCATGTTCAGGGAGAAAAAACTCTCATAAGTAGAGATAAAGAAAATGGTCAGTCGGGGGGAAACACTAGGACACACACAGACACATGCACTTCACCTTGCACTTAACTTTCTGCCATCGCCCTACTCTTTGCTGACCTGTTGCAATTCAAATTCTGTGCAGGTGATATGGGATGTAAACATAGACTCGATCGACTTCGTGGGTCATCTATCTTTCACCACACTGGATGGGACTCAGGATCCGGAAGACGTCGGGATAGATATGATGATGACGACAGGGATTATCATTCCCGGGATTCATCATCTCGAAAGAAAACTTATCATCGGCCTTCATACCATTATAATCTTCCTTCTCACTCAAAGCAAGGCAGGGAGAAATACGGCTACAAGGGGTCCCAATCTGATGTCTCCCGTGATCAACATTCTGGTTCATCCAGCACACGGCAATCCCAGGAACCCCACAAGAAGATTGAACTCTCAAAACCATATCCTCCTGTTCCCACAACAAATCCGACGATAACGGAGAGGCTAGCCGAGCTTAAGGCTAAGTTCCCTAAAATATGCTTCGATGGTCTGAAGTTTCTCCCGGCGATCCATCACATTCTGAGACACGTCAAACAGAGTGTTATTGCTTGTAACAATGACGATTATGTTCAACATGACGCGTTTGTCCATTTAGCCAAAAAAGTCTCAGAAGTCTCTGTTGAGCGTCAACACGAAATTGATCACCTGAAGCATGAAGCTATTCACAAAAAAGACATTATCAAAGCTCAAGATGTAGAGCTCTCTTCGTACAAGTCTCAACTCGAAGCCGCCCAACAAAGTGATAAAGATACTGCGAAGGCCGTCAGACGTTTGGAAATGACACATAAGAAAGAAATTGATGAAGCAGTCCAGCGCCATGGGGCCCTGGCTCTAGAGAAGGATTTTATTCAGAAGGAAAGGGATGCATTTGCCCTCCGAGTCAAAGAGCTAGAAGATCAACTCCGCAGAGAGAGAAAGAGAGGAAAAAACTATTGCCCAAGAAGAGTCGCAACGATATTACGACGAGATTGTTACTACGCGACTCTTGAAGGCAAAGCTCGACAACGAGCTCTCTATGGTTGGAATGCTGAAGGATAAAGCCCATGAAGAGGGCAAGAGAATAGCATCCGCGGAGATTGACTCTCACCTTAAGGCAGCTACAGAGGCTTGCAGGGAGGAGATTAAGTGCATGTTCGACCCATTTATAGCAGAATACAATGCCTATGTCCTCATGCATCGGGACTTAACTTTTCTTGACGAGGTCTATCTCGAATCTCTAGCCGAGGCATGGGAGACTTTAATAAAGATCAGGAAGGTCGAGCTGGGCACCGAAGAGGTTGACGAGGAGGCTTTGGTGAAAGAATTTCTCAGGGGGAACGAGCCTTCAAACTTGTCTGCAGCGAAGGCCCTTTACTGCAAAGATTCCTCCTCGTCAAAAGGAAAAGATGTCACTACTGGTTCGTTTGGAACCGAGTCTCCAGCCCTTCCACCTACTCAATCAGCTGATCGGCCAGTACTCTATCCATTCGAGCAACACGCTGGTTATGGCCCGGAAGACCCTGGCATCGGCATTCACGTTCTATCTCCCATTCTTGAGGGTGAGGATCCTCGAACGGTTGAGAGCCAGCAAGAAGCCGGTATATAACTCTTCTTCTTAAAGTTAAAAGAGTTGTCATTTTCGGTGAAACGTTATTGCATTCTAACGTTTGTCTCTTGTGATATTATGCAAGTCGCTCTGACTGTGAGCCCACTCTGAGGAGCGGTGACGCCAAGGATAAGAAGGAGAAAGCGAGCGAGGCTACTCACGCGGGAGAGACTCCTGGTCCATATGCTCAAGTGACTGAGGCGCTCGATGAGGATAAGTATGAGACTTCGTCTCCTGCCAAAGGAAGTTATGAAATTGAGATCACAAGCGCCTTTGGACACACTTTTAAGAGCATGAAGGAGCAACTTGCGGAGGAAAAGAAAAGGACAGCTGAAATCGAAGTCGAGCCTCGAGTCGTAAATCTAGATAATCCTTTGAACAAGCCTTTGAAGGTCATCCTCCTTGGCGGGTCTAGTCCACTAGAGGTCCCTCGTTCTTCCTCGGTTGTTACCTCCCTATCAAGCAAAACGTCCAAATGAAAACGCGTGGGGGAAGAGTCTCCTGAGAAAACAAAGGAGGAAAAGAAACCCAAAAGGCAAAGAAGTAGCTGTTACACTCATTCAACAAGAGCAAGCTTAGATTATGTAATTATTTTTACTTATTTCCATAGTCAATGTAAATAGACTTTTGACTCCGAGTTTTGGAGGAGTTGAGGTAGAACCTCATTTTGGATGAATAACTAAAATTTAGTTCTTTTGTCTTTCAAACGACTTTTACTATTCAGTTTTTTGTATTATTGTGGTTGGAACCCGAGCTATTGGCAATTACATGAACTCCCACTTCATCTTCATATAACTCGAAAATTATTTGAAATTGTACATCCTTTATTCCATGCTTTGGGTACATAGAATATTTTTCAGTCCGTACGCCGGAGACTTGATGACTTCCAGTCAGTTGTATTCTAGTCTGCATTCCAGGGACTTAGAGATTTTTAAGCCGCATATTCTAGCCCGCACTCAGGGGACTAAGAGTACTCCAGTCCACACTCAGAGGACTTGGAAATTTTAAGTCGATCATACTTTAGTCTGCACTTTGGGGACTCAGAGTACTCCAGTTCGCTCTCAAGGGACTTGGATATTTTTAGTCGTTTATACTCTGGTTCGCTCTCAGGGGACTTGGAGGTTCTAAGTCATTTATACTCTAGTCTGCACTCAAGGGACTCAGAGTACTATAATCTACACTCTAGGGACTTAGAGGTTTTAAGTCGTTTATACTCTAGTCCGTACTTAAGGGACTCAGAGTACTCCAGTCCGCTCTCAAGGGACTTGGAGATTTTAAGTCGTTTATACTAGTCCGCACTCAGGGGATTTAGAGTGCTCTAGTCCATACTCAATGGACTTGGAGGTTTTAAGTCGTTTATACTCTAGTCTGCACTCTAGGGACTCAGAGTACTCCAGTCCGCACTCTGGTGACTTGGAGATTTTAAGTCATTTATACTCTGGTCCGTACTCAAGGGACTCAGAGTACTCCAGTCTGCACTCTGGGGACTTGGAGATTTTAAGTTGTTTATACTCTAGTCCGCACTCAGGAGACTCGGAGCACACCAGCCCGCACTTTGTGGACTTAGAGATTTTAAGTCGTTTATACTCTGGTCCGCACTAAGAGGACTCAGAGTACTCCAGTCCGCACTCTGGGACTTGGAGATTTTAAGTCGTTTATAATGTAGTCCGCACCCAGGGGACTCAGAGTACTCCAGTCCGCACTCAGGTGACTTGGAGGTTTTAAGTCATTTATAATCTAGTCCGCACTCAGGGGACTCAGAGTACTCCAATCCGCACCCAGGGGACTTGGAGATTTTAAGTCGTTTATATTCTAATCCTCACTCATAGGACTCAGAGTACTCCAGTCCGCTCTCAAGGGACTTGGAGATTTTAAGTCGTTTATACTCTAATATGCGCTCAGAGGGCTCAGAGTACTCCAGTCCACACTCAGGGGACTTGGAGGTTTTAAGTCATTTATACTCTAGTCCGCACTATGGAGACTCAGAGTACTCCAGTCCGCACTCTGGAAACTTGGAGATTTTAAGTCGTTTATACTCTGGTCCGCACTCAGGGGACTCAAGGTACTCCAGTCCGCACTCTGGAGACTTGGATATTTTAAGTCGTTTATACTGTAGTCCACACTTAGGGGACTCAAAGTACTCCAGCCCGCATTCGGGGGACTTGGAAATTTTAAGGTGTTTGTGCGCGTTCATACGTCAGACAAAATAATATAACTCTAGTTGTTTTCCATAGTATTATCATACACAGAAACATCAAATTCATGGAAATGACGGCTTCAAGCCTTTACTAATAAAAAAAGCTAAATTGTCTTATTACATGCCGAAAACTAAGAATCAATGAAATAAAAATATGTTGGAAATGATTGCAACTAAAATATGAAAGAAATAGACTAAGTGTAATAACGCCGCAAATGCTCGCTATTCCATGCTCGTGGGAGTGTCACACCATCAACGATCGCTAGCTTGAATATTCCCTCTCCAAGCTCTCGTTTAATGACGTACGGACCTTCCCATGTAGGATTCATATGCGACGGACCGGGAAAACTCGTTTCAAAACGAGGTCACCCATATCGAAAACTCTTGACCGGACTTTTTCTTTATAATATCGAGCGACTCGGGGCCTATATGTGGCCGCTCTTAAAGCAGCTTCTTCACGGTTTTCTTCAATGAAGTCCAGTGATAACAGCAAAAGATCCCAATTTATCTTAGGGTCGTAATGAGTTACCCGATGTGATGGAACTTCAAGTTCTACGGGTATAACTACTTCCATGCCATATGCTAATGCGAATGGAGTGTGGCCATTCGTGGACTTGTGGGTGGTTCTATAAGCCCAAAGCGCTGTTGGAAGTTCATCCACCCACTTGCCTCTAGCCTTTTCCAAATGCTTTTTCAATATGGACTTGATTAGTTTGTTGACAGCTTCCACTTGTCCATTGGCTTTTGGATGGGCAACTGCTGCAAACCTTTTTTCAATGCCATACTTTTGATAAAATTCTTTGAACTCTTTGCTTTCGAATTGAGTTTCGTTGTCTGTAATGATAGTCCGTGGAAGGCCAAAACGGCATATACGTTTCGTACAATGAAATTAGTGACCTTTTTGGTGGTGATCGTGGCCAAAGGCTCTGCTTCTGCCCACTTAGTAAAGTAATCGACCGCAACTATCGTGCATTTGGAACCATCTTTGGATATGGGTAAAGAATCGATTATGTCGATTCCCCACATTGCAAACGGCCAGGGACTAACCATTTGCGTGAGTTCCGTTGATGGAGCTCTCTAGATTTTTGCATACTTCTAGCACTTGTCGCATCTCCTTGCGTAGTCTGCAGCGTCTTGATTTATAGTTGGCCAATATTGTTCATAGTGGAGGATTTTCTTTGCTAATGTCTGCCCCCAGTATGGTCACCACATTCTCCTTTATGGACTTCCTTCTGGACTCGTTTTATCTCATTGTGGGCAATGCACCAGAGTAAGGGGTCGAGAATCCCATCCGATACATTATTCCGTCCTGCATTACATATCACGAAGCCTTAAGAATGACTTGCCGTCTTTCGCTTCTTCTTTCGGGCAAGACCCCGTGTACAAGTATTGCTTGAACAGGGTCATCCATGATTCCTTCTCGATTTCTGTTTCTAACACGAAATCTACCTCCATCATATTTATGCTCGAAGTATGTAAGGTTTCAATAGGAACCAATCCCATTTGTTGTGCATCGCCGGTGCTCGTAAATTTTGCCAATGAATCGGCTTACCTATTTTGTTCATGTGGGACATGCGAAATATCATAATATTCTAGATTTGTTGGAAGCTCTTGAACCCGTGCAAGGTATGGGGCAAGTCTCTGTTCCTTCGCTTGATAGTCCCTCGCACCTGGTATACCACCAGTTGTGAGTCACAAAAGATTTCAACTGATTTTACCCCTAGTTCTTTGATAAGTCTCAAGCCAGTAATTAATGCTGCATACTCGGCTTTGTTATTTGTTGCTGGGAATTCGAGCTTCAAAGCATAACAAACTGATCAGGTTTTAGGAGTCACAAGAACTATGCCAGCCCCGAGCAACGATCCTTAGATGCCCCATCGGTGTACATCTTCCATCGAATGGGAGGTATGACATTGTGACTGCTCGATTCGTCTAACATGGTGAGTTCAGCAATGAAGTCTACTAGTGCTTGCCCTTGTATAACCTTTCGTGGCAGGTAGGTAATGTCGAACTAACTTAACTCAGTATTCCATTATAACATCCTTCCAGAGGTTTCTGGTCGTTGGAGTACCTGTCGCAAGGGTTGGTCCGTATAGACACTGATCGAGTGTGCCTGAAAGTACGGACGAAGCTTGCGTGATGCAATCACCAAGCAATAGGCTAGTTTCTCAATCTTAGGATAATTTCTTTCTTCCCTATGTAGTTAATGCCCGGTATTGCCCCGCTACAACCCCGCCATATCTCATAGCGGATTTTTACTGCTATGATTTTTCCACATAGCCCAGAATATAGCCTTTCCGCTTTAATCCCCGCTATTTCCGCTATATCCCGTTATTTCCGCTATTCCCGCTATATCTTTTTTAATAAAATGAATTGAAAAATTGCAATTATACATTATAAAATTATGAAACTAATTTATATGATTTAATTTTTAATATATTTTCAGAAATGAAAATACTCAAATATTCTACCAAATTCAGTTTGTTATACAACAGTTTTTCGTTATTTAAAGTATATTCGCACATGTTTTTATTTAAATTTATTTATGTATTATTTATAATTCAATTGAATGATAATTTTTCATTTAATTACCATTTATATATTTGTAAAAACATTAAGTACGAGTTTTATATACTATATTAGAGCCATCCGCTATATCCTGCTATATCTTCGTTGTATCCCCGCTATGACTTTTTGCACCTCCACCGCTTTGAATCTACCGAGCGCATTAACTGCACAGTTTCTGCCCACGTCAAACATTTACTAACATAATACACAGGCTTTTGAACTCGGTCCTCCTCGCAAACCAAAGCCATACTGATAGCATGCTGGGATACAGCTAAGTATACATACAACCTTTCATGGTCTACTGGTTTCAATAGCACCGAGGAACTTTCTAAATGCCTTACCAGAGCTCGGAATGCTTCCTGAGCTCGGAACACTTCCTTACAGTCAGTCCATTCGAAATTTCTCTTTTCTTTATTTATAACATCGAAGAAAGGAATACATTTATCTATCGCTTTGGATATGAGTCAACTCAGCGCGGCCACCTTTCCATTCAAGCTTTGTACCTGCTTTATAGTTCTGGGCACTTGTATGTCTCGAATAGCTTGAATCTTTTCTGGGTTAGCTTCAATTCCCCATGCATTTATAATGAAACCTAAGAACTTCCCTGATGCAACACCAAAGTAACACTTAAAATGATTGATTTTCATTCCATAATGTCGAGTATATCAAACATCTCCGCTAAGTCTCGAATGTGGTCGTTTGACTACGTGACTTCACGAGCATGTCATCCACATAGATTTCCATTGTTCTACCAATCTGGTCTTTAAACATTCGATTCACCAAACGCTGATAAGTTGCTCCTGCGTTTTTCATTCCAAAAGGCATCACTACATAGCAATACAGCCTAACATCTATGGAAAAACTAGTGTGTTCTTGATCTGGAATATGCATCGGGATCAAATTATATACGGAGTACGCATCCATAAATGACAGTAACTTATGTCCGACCGTTGAGTCGACTATCTGGTCGATTCTAGGTAAAGGGAAACTATCCTTCGGGCATGCTTTGTTTAAATCAGAATAATCTACACAATTTCTCCACTTCCCATTTGTTTCCTTACAAGCACAGGGTTAGACACCCATTCAGGGTAGAGGGCATCGCGGACGAACCCATTGGCTTTAAGTTTGTCCACCTCCTCTTTGAGAGCAGCGGACCTCTCCGGGTCCATGCCTCTCCTTTTCTATTTTACAGGAATGTACTTCGGATCTATGTTCAATGTATGACTCACAATTACAGGAGAAATTCCGTACATGTCAAAATGCGTCCAAGCGAAAACATCCAGATTTGCTCGGAGGAAATCAGTGAGATCCTAGGCCACTGACGGGCCGAATTGTGATCCAATCTTGAGTACTTGTGATGGTCATCTCGGTTGACTGTAATGTCAATCGTCAATTCAACCGATGCTGCTTTGCTTCCCTGGGTTCCCCCATCATCATCTCTTGGATCTATGTCTCTGTAGATCCGAGAATGTCGCCTGAGCTAGGGCTTGGGCACTACTTGTTAATCATCAAGTATTCTGGATGCGGACGGAGCTGTCCGCAACGTTTCCTTACTCTCTCTGATGGGCCTCTCTCAGCTCAGCCACATAGCATGTGTGACTGGTCGCCTGATCGCCATGCATCACACCAACTCCTTTATCTATCGGGAACTTCAAAGTCAAACACCACAGGGCCAAAGCTGCCCTAAACTCCACCAGGACTGTCCTACCCAGAAACACATTATATGGATAATCAACATCCAACACTATAAATGGTAGGATTCGCACCCTCCTACGCTCACCTTCTCCTAATTCAGCTGCAAACTCAACATACCCCACTACATCAGTCGCTGCACCATTAAAGCCATGGATACAGGCTTTATATGGCTTTAAATCTTTTATCTCCATCTTCATTTGGTCATATACCTTTTTTAAGATGATGTTAACGGAACTTCCACGATCAATCAAAAATTCTCTTCACATATGCCGACCCGATCGTCGCAGATATGACCATCGGGTCGACGGTAGGAGCCTTCATCTTGTCCACATCTCGGCTCCTAATACTATATCGTATGTCATCATGCGTTTCTGCTTAGTGGGGGTCTCATCCTCCACATTCAAACAACACGCATAATCCTCATGCCTTAAGGAGTTAGCATACCGCTCCATTTCGTGCCGGTTCTTGTTTGCAGGATGAGGTCCACCAACGATAGTGTTTATGACAAGTCTCCCTATAGTTCGGGCAGGTTCCTCTGGATGGCGTGGGGCCAGCCCGCGTCCGGGGTCCGATGTTCCATGCCTTCCTTCCTGCGGTCTCTTGACAAACTCCTGCAATTTTTTCTGTCTAATCAGCTTTTCAATAGCATCGTGGAGGTGTATGCAATCCTCTGTATTATACCCGTAAGTCTCGTAGAAGTGATAGTACTTTCCAGTCTGCTTCTGTTCCTCTGTTGACTCCTTTGGGCAAGGCTTTTTGTATTGAAAAGTGTTAGAAGTTGACAAGTAAATATTTACAAGAGATGCATTCAGTGGGGTGTATTCGTTGTAGGTTGGAATCCTTGGCTTCCATTTCCCCGCTTCTCTTTTCTTTCCAGGATTTCCTCCTTCGGACCTTTTAGATTACCCAGGCTTGTTCTGAACATTGATTTGAACTTTTCTCGAATTGTCACCGGATTGTTTCACGGCGATGTTACTTTTCACAATCTCCTGAACAGGGCCTGGTGCCTTATCTTGCCTTGTCCACCTAGCTTCTTCTCTTCTTATGAATTGATGAGCCTTTGAATAGAAACGCTCTAGCATAGTTGGAGGCTTTTCTGCCAACCAATCTTCAAACTCAGAATCTGGATCCATTCCTCGCATTACTGCCATCAAAATTGCGTGGCCGTTAGGGTTGCTAACTTCGGTAGTCACAACATGAAATCTCTGCAAATACCCTTTCAATGACTCCTCCGGAGACTGGATTATACTAGATAGGGACGTCACATCCTTGGAACGAGTGGCGTGTATCCTGAACTGTTCCATAAATTTCGTCGCCAATTCGTCGAAGCTGGGTATAGACCGTAGGGGAAGTCGAGTGAACCACATGGCGGCGATTCAAGATAAAGTAATTGCAAAGCATCTACACTTGGTCGCGTCATTTGCTCTAGCAGAATCCATCATCCATTTGTACCTCATCACATGCTGCCTGGGATCAGTCTTTCCATCGTAGGCCGGGATAGTTGGTATGCTAAACTTCCTGGGGTACTCGGCCTATAGAATAGCATCCGTGAATGGAGTATGACTCCTGGATATCCCCCAATCTTCATTAGTCAAGCCTTGATTCTCTCTCGTCAACTGTCTAACCATAGCCGATAAGTCCCGGGTTTGTATGGAAGATGGAAGGTTGGACTCTGTTCTTCGAGACCGCTCAGGTTGGTGTCTTCTCCGTTGGCGGTCTGCCAAACGTGTATCTTGGGGACCAGCTTCATTGGGGTCATGGTGAGCCGGACGTCCAGTTTCCGCACATGCTCCAGCTCCTAAGTTTCCCATTCCGGCTTCAGTGTGGTTTCCAAGGTGTAAGTGATCCCTAGTTGATCGATCAGCAGCAGCTGCTTGTGCAGTTTTCGTTTTGCAGCGTCTACGCTTGGGAGGTTCGTCAGACGAGGTCGAACTATCAGATGAAGAGTATGGAATGGGACTACCTCCAGCATTCAGATGATGTTGCTGAGTAAGTTGAGTCATGAGGTTAGAGTTAGCTTGAATCTTCTCGGTAAGTTTTCTTCTACTTTTCATGAGTTCTCTCATCAGGTCGTTGAACTTCGTCTTAGTAACAACTTCCGTCTGGTTATGGATTCCGGCAGTCCCTACGCTAGGATTAACTTGCTGATTACTAGGTCCTATCTGTTGTAAGCTAGTGATCCCGTTGACGTCCACGTTACGAGAGGAAGATCTGGTACGTGGTTTTCCCATGGTAGAGTTATTGATAGGAACTCTGAGCAGAATCAACGGACATCGTGTGAATAAATTGGATCTCGTTCGAGGGATCTATTCAATCTAGTAGCTACAAAGCAGAACCTAGTGGCCCGAGAATTCTTCTGTCAGTGAAAATACTAAAATAGTAGCACCAGAATTGGTCACTAACACCCTTGAGAAAGATTGTGTAGAGAGCTTAATGAAGAAAGTAAATTAAAACAGAGAACTGTATGCTAAATTAAATGCAAAGACAAGAACACACGGATTTATGGTGGTTCGACGTAACTTCCTACGTCCACTTTGGATTTAATTTTTATTGCTTTACTCAACAATTGATTATAGATGCAATCTGTACACCAACTACTTGAAATCAAATGCTAAGTAAAGAAGAATGAGTCTCGCTGCGGTAGATTCACCCTAGTGTTCTCGAAAAAAGGTCGCTTTCACTGTGCCCCTGCCCTACTATTTATAGACGAAGATGGGTTGGACTTCCCTCATGGGCCTAGAAGTAAGATACCTCGGCCCGTAGCAAGTGACTTCTGTACGTCGAGCCACAAATACCGAACGACAATTGCCGAACCACATATCCACGCCGAACGAGGCTTTATGCCAAATGAGGTGAACTGTCGAACGACCTTGCTATGCCGAGCGACCTTGCTATGCCAAGCGATGTTAAATGCCGAGCGACCTTGCTATGCTGAACGGCTCTTCCATGCCGAACATGGCTCTATGCCAAACAATGCTCTTATGCCGAGCGATGTGAAATGCTGAACGACCTTGCTATATCGAACGGTCCTTCCATGCCGAACGAGACTCTATGTCGATCGATGCTCTTATGCCGAGTGATGTGAAATGCTGAATGACCTTGCTATGCCGAACAGTCCTTCCATGTCGAACGAGGCTCTATGCCGAACGATGCTTTTATGTCGAGCGAGGAGAGGCACACCGAACGAGGCCGTATGTCGAGCGACCTCTTAATGCCGAACGGTGCTCTATGCCGAGCGCACCTTTTACGCCGAGCCTCTTGTTACTTGGTCAAGCCATCGGGTAACACATAATTTATGAAAATATAAGTATTAAGGAAAATATGTAATAAATATTTAAAACATTTATAAACATAAGTAATTAATTAAAAGAGAGATTAAACATTTGTTATTCATATAATATTTTTTTATGACATTTGTATAATAATAATAACATGCAATGAAAATTGTAAGCAAAATATAATTTGAAATAACAAGTGGCAAGCATTGATTTTTCTTAATTTAAATTATATATGAACTGTTTTAAGGAAATGCTGTGTACAGGTCAAACACCTTCTTTTTCAAGTCTTTCTTTCCAAAAACAAAACGAAAAGAAGATTTAAATCAAACAAAAAACTGCAAGATTCAACTTGGTTCAGGCAGCAGTTTCAAAAATCCGACAAGAAAAGATTTCAAAATTCAATTTAAAACTAGCAAACTCAACATCAAGATCGGTTCAAATCAAATATAATAAATTTCCAGAACAATGATAACCTATTCTCTGCTTCTTTAAGTTTCTAGTGAGTAAACATTTTCCTTTAACAGCAAAAATCTTTTGGTACTAATGCATGTGATATATCTATGTGATGATGATGTACATATGTTCGCATGAATGTTTTCAACTTGAATATAGTTGAATTATGCTATACATTGTAAGCATGTCTGTATATGTATATACATATGTCTCTGTTGAATCTCAGGCTCAAGAACAACTTTTAAAAATTTCTATCTTTCCAAAGAATCACTGTTAGATTATGATCATTAAAAAGAAAATAATTATGACAATGTAATCTTATTTTTTAAAAATTATTTTAAGGATTTATATTTACTAAATATTCTGGAAATTGAAGATTACAGTAATAACCAAAAATAAGTTGAAAATCAATGAATACAATTTCATCTTTGGATTCAGAATCTGATTTGTATAAGAGAATCAGGAATTTTAATATAACTTTCGTGATTTTTAAATTGGTATTTGTCGTGAATTAGTGAGTTGATCGGCTTTGGCTTTATCATCAAATTCCGATGAACGGCGAAGTGAAGTGCGATAAGATCATTGCTGGAGGAGGCTAGAGTGTTAGGGATCTCAGGAGAAATAAGTGGAGATTTTTTTGATGAACGTGGAGGATCATTGGAGGTGACTTGGGGTTTTAGGGTTGGTTTTAGTCATTGGAGTTGTCAAGGCTCGTTCGACGTTGACGGTGGACCAGACTCGATCGCATGTGGGGGACATCGTTCGTCGTGTCGTGGTGCGTCTCTGGGTGGAGCGGCATATTTTCTGATGGTCGAATTGGGAGGCGCGAGTCAATTTTCGTCAGGATGTCTGGGTTCCGGTGACATCTGGGTTGCTCGATTTCGTTTCCTCGCGAGTTCGTGGGTGCTGAGTGGTTGGAGCATTCGCTTAGGTGATCGTCGACATGCCGATGACATAGGAAAGGGATCAGAGGTGGTCCGGTGATCGAGCAAGTGCACGCATGCACGTTGTATCAGGTGGTGTTGAAGTTTTGGGGAAGATGAGGTTCGACTCGGGTTAGGCTCGAAGCAGGCAGAAGTTTTCTCGAAGGAAGTTGACTTGGGGTTTTGCTCGGGTGTGTCTCGGGAAGGATCAAAGTTGGATCAGGTCGATTTTACCTTAAATTCCAGGTTTGAAATTTTAAATAAAATTTTAACTAGATTTTTAAAATAGAGTAAAACATGGATAGTTTTATAAAAAGCAAAGAAAATTCAAGTTTTCAAGCTTAAAGAAAGGTGCAAAGTTTAAAAACAAAATAAAATTAAGTTGCAAAACTTAAAGTATTTATTAAGTTTCCAAAGTAAAACGTTAAACAAGTTTTTAAGTTTTTAAGGTTTTGAAACGATTGATTTTCAAAAGGAATGTTTAGCCAAGTTTTAAGGTGTGTTTAAATGAATGAGTTTCCAAAGGAAGATAAACCAAGTTTCTTAAATAAATTTATTTAACGAGTTTTTGAACAAGATTTCAAGTTTAATTTTTTTTCAAAGATAAATGTTATAAATTTGTTTTGTTTAAAGTAATAATGATAGTGGGTTAATTATGTAATTTATTCCCAAATGTTTTTCAAATGAAGTTTGGTGATGTAATTAAGAAGTGGTTAAGATAAGTGTATCAATTTTAAATAATCAAAGAGTTTCAAGTGAATTTTGTACAAACTAATTTCAAGCATTTAAATTAAATAAGATTTAAGTGAGTAATTAATTAAGGTAAAGAATTTATCTTTAAATTAATTAAGGCGATGATTAATTAGGAATATTAATTAGTGAAATTTAATCACTTAATGTAATTAATAAGGGTAAATTAATTGGTGTTAATAAACAAAGGGTAATTCCTTAATGAAGGTAATTAAGGAATAGTTAATGAATGTAATTAATGTAAGGATAATTAACTAGTGATTAGGGGATAATAAATTTAAATTATTGATTGAATGATAATTAATAAATGTGATTAAATAATGGTTAATGAATTAAAGTAATTAGTTAAAGATAATTAATCAATTTAATTAATTAAGGATAATCACTTATGAAATTGATTAAGTATAATTAATTAATTAAGTGTAATTACTTAGTGTAAGTAATTAATGGGAAATCACTGAATGTAATTAATTAAAGGGAAATTACTTAATGGAGGTAATTAAATGGAAGTAATTAAGGTTTAATTACTTAGTGCAATTAACAAAAAGGATAATTACCTAATGGAAGTAACTAAGAATTAATTACTTGGTGTAATTAATTAAAGGATTAATGGATATAATTAATTAAAGAGTTAGTTAATTAATATAAGTGATAAAAGGGTAGTTAATCACTGAATGTGACTAATTAAGGTAATTAATGAATATGCTTAATTAAAGATTACTAGTTATTTGAAATTAACTAAAAGAGTAATTAATGAATGAAGTAATTAGAGGATAATTAATTAATATAATAAATTAATTAATGAGAATAATTAAAGGTTAATTAATGTGAATGGTTAAAGGTAATTAATCTATGTGATTAATTAAAGGTTAATTACTAATTAATCAAGGATGATTAACTAAGATGGATAATTAAAGATTGATTAATTAATGGTTAAGTATGTTTGTTCCAAAAATGGGCACAACACTCTTCGGAAGTTTTTGAAGAGATAGCAATGAAGAATATAAATTTAAAATGAAGATTATTTAACAAAAACTCCAACAAACAGAAAGGTAAATGCACAACAAGCAATTTAGAGTGGTTCGGCGTGTTGCCTATGTCCACTATGAAGTTTTTATGACTTTATTGATTCTCTTTCTATGATTACACGTGATTACATCGAACAACAGTAGATTATAGCTTGGAATTCGAATCCAACGGCAACATTAAAATGCAAAAAACGATCCGATAGAGTCTGGGCACTTCAGAATCAAAAGATCCCTTTTCTATAGGCTCTGGGGCTCTATTTATAGGCGCAGGAGGCTGATATTTCGCTCAAACTTCGAGAGACTTGTTCTGGCATGTGAGAGGGCCCACACGACCGATTCTGAGAAGTTTCGACTCATTTTGTGATCGATAGGAACTCAATTCGTATCGATCAAGATTGCGTCCGATGGAAGTGAAACTTGGCGAGAACAATCTTTAGCTCGCACATAATCTTCTGTGAAAATTTCATAGCATTTGGATCGGTGATACGAACTGACATTCTTCGGCAGGCCGATTCGTTCAAATCGATCTGATCGAATCGATTGCTTCGAATCGATAACGGCACGTGCTAATAGGTGGATGTGGCGCACGTTCTTCGTACCGATCAATCTTTCTCCCCATGTTGATCGAGTCATCCCGGAGGTTTCACCGCGTTCATATCGAAAATCATTGCGTCAATCCAGGCTCATTTGACTCGATGGATACGAACAAGTCATTGGGCATGTATTCGAACAAGGGCCCCTAACGGGTACGAAGTAATCATCGTCTGATGGATACGAAGAGCAGTTGTCTGATGGATTCGAACTAACAGGCCCTGATGGGTTCGAACAGTAGCTCCATGACAGGTACGAACTAACGAAAGTGGATGGATACGAACAGGGCGGTTACTTCAAGGATACGAAATAGTGACTTTTTGTAGTTGATGGATGTGAAGTTGTCATCAGCCGATCAATACAAAGATAATGGATTCGAATACCGATATCTTGATCGATACGAACCAAGAGAAACTGATCGATGTGAAGTGGGACTGTCTGATGGATACGAGACCGATCAGTGTGAAGTTGATGGATTCAAACCATATCGATACGAACCAAAGTGCCCTGATGCATACAAAAATGAACGATGCGAAATGATGGATACGAAATGGATGGATTCGAACTGTGGCTTGACGATGGTTACAAAGCTGATCGATACGAACTGTGGCTCACTGATGGATACGAACACGAGGTTATTTCCTCCAATTTGCATCGATCATAACTTGAGCATACGAACTTGGATTGACTTGAAATTTGGAATGCTGGCTTTCGTGGCTTTGCTTGTCATGTCTTATCAACTGTAGCATGATCCAGACTCGGACAAAATTCATCGAAATCCATAGCGTACCTGTGCGTACTTGATATCTGGTGATCCTTTGGTTTCCATTTAGTTCTTTGATATCTCTGTTTTTCCAAAAAGCAGGATAACATTTGCCCCCCAAAATATGTGTTGTGGAAACGTGACGTGCTTTGAAAAGCCGCAGTCTTCACTCTGAACAGTTATTGCTTTTTTGTTGAAGGTTGTAATCTTACGTTGCTGTAACTGATTGTTGCATGATAGTGCTCGGCTGTTTGCCTATTAGATGAATATCCAATTCCTGTGAATGCTGAAGATTGAATATTAGTCTGTCATGCACGTATACATGTTAACCTGACTCTTGTTACGTTGCACGTTCACGAGTCGTTGTCAGTTTCCTCTTATCGAATTCTATATTGATCCTCTCCTGAATCGATGTGAAACTCGAGTCGCAACAACGCTTGATGTTCGTCTTTGGGCGTTCCTTCGTATCGATCCTCTCCTGAATTGATATAGAAGTTTGAAAGATTGCTCTCGCATCGATGGACTTTGCCTTGGTGGATGTGATATAAATACTCCGCATCGATGTGTACGTGCTTTGATGGATTCGAAATTGATGTTCGTATCGATGAAACCGATGGATTTGAATAGAATAGTTCGCAACGATGGACGGTGACTATGAACTCGTCGATGCGAATAAAGGTTTCGAATCGATGGAACTCAATTGTCTCCAGAGCTATCTTCATCACGTACTTCATATCGATGGATCTACTGACCATTTCTAATCGATAGGAGCTTGGGCTGATGGATTCGAACTCGCCGTTCGACTCGATCTGAGTGTTGACCTGCAGTGACCGGTCATGTTGACTAGGAGACAAATCGCCCCTCTTTCTCCCTAGGATCCATACAAATACTTTGGGCTTCGGCCATTTTTCACTTTTCACTTTTTATTGTTGCCTCCTCTACCTTCTACTTTCGCATCGATCCACGAACTTGAGAAAAGAGGAACTGCACATTACCTTCGAATCGATCAAATTAAGTCCTACAATCCTTCGAATTCCAACTTTAATCTAGGTAATTAATCAGCTATGAATACATTCATTCGATAGAATTTGAATTTCAAATCCATACCATATTTGTCGATTACCAATTTTGGAAAGCTCTAAGGACAGATCTGGGCCAAAGTTTGGTCGAGAGTGGCCATGGCGATGCTCGTGTAGATTGGAGAAGGAGTGTGGAGGAGAAAGGTCTGATCCTTGCTTCGTATCGATCTGGGGTGCTCATGTCGAATCGATGGAGACGATAATGTTTTATCTTGGAGTTCGCATCGATCACAGGAATTTTAAGGGGAATGATGTAGTTCGTATCGACTAGGATGGTGGGAAATCGTGTCGATCTATGATGATTGACGCGAAAACAAGGCTAGTGATCAGTGCGAAACCCTCGGCTTTAGACCGATTCAAAACACATCCTCATGATCGATATGAAAAGTATCGACTCGAATGTGATCGATGCGAAGCCGAGGCCTTCCTGACCGATACGAACCTAAACACTGAGGATCGATTGGAAGCTACTGATCTTGATCGATACGAGCCCAAACGTTGATGGTCGATTTGAAATGAGCTCCCGGTGATCGATACGAACTTAAATCTTGATGGATACGAAATTTTGAGCACTTGATAGCATAATTCCGATGAGCTTCATTCTTTCATATCTGAACTTAACTGTTAAACTGCATACTTGACGGCCTTTCGAAGCTCATCGATGGAACTTTAACTTAGCAAAGTGACAAGAAATTTCGATCGGATCGATTGCTAACATCTGGATGTTACGGTTGTGATGGTCAGCGATGATGGTCACTCCAGCCGGATTTCGAATTCTTACTGTCGTTTGCATACTTCCTTTAACTCTTTTAATATTTTCAAGTAATGCACAACACTGCATTGCACAACACATTCACACATTTCACACTGGGGGACGCATAGGCTCATTATCGCCTAATAATGGTTTTTCATGTGTTAGTTAGCAATGGGAACTTCAAGCTCGCAGCCACAAGAAATTCAGAGTTTAATTCCTCCAGCAATTGTTCGTCGACGGAAATTCTATCGATTTAGAAAACCGTCGAACGAATTGAAATTAAAAATAACCGCAAGCGAACGGTGTACGAATGTAGCACGCGGCGAATACGGGTCGATCCGCAGGGAATTGTTAGAGTTTAAAAATCTATTCAATCAAATTAGACCAAATGGAGGAGAAGTTGTTAACTAGAAATAAAATGAAGCTAAAGCTAGAGTTAAAGTTTGATTTAAGAACTATTGAACTAGAGAACAATTTAGGGATAAATCCACTCCCATATTTTTGTAAATCAACAAACAATAATTTATGATCTCTAGTTTTGACATTAAGTGAAATATTGTTGTATTTATCATAAGTATGGTTTGTTTATGTTATTAATTAACATAACTCAAACCATCAAACTATAATACAACACATAAACCACTTATCTATTCTAATGAAAATGAAGTCAAAGCAAAAGCTAATTTAAGTATGATCTATTTACTATTGTAATTAGTAACATAGATCATCAAATTTCATTTTTACTTTCATTTCAAAATCAAAAATGGATTAGCAAATGATGATGCAAATTGTGTTTATGTTGAATAAGAATAGCTCATTTGCATAAACAATATAAGCTATCAAACCCACTTGTATAAACTTGCATCAAAACTTACTTCATGAAGCATAGACCAAAAGAGATCATAAATCATAAAATGTTGATATTACATAAAGTTAGAGAGCTTCATCACCCCTAAATTGAAGGAGTTTAGCTACTCATTTGTGGCATTAAAGCAACACATGTAAGTTTCAACATTAAAAAGAAAAGAGAATAGAAAATAAGCAAAGAAAGCAAAGAGATTAGCTACTAACTACTTGCATAAATGTAAATCTAAGCTATGAGCATAAAGAGAAAGAGAGCATAAAAATAAACATTAACAATAAAATAAAGAAAAACATGTAGAAAAGAGAGAAGAAAGAGGCTTGAAAGCCATTTTTATTTCATAGAACATTGAGCTTACACTTGATTTCTTAATTTCCTAAGTAAAATGAAAGAGTAGAAGATGATCTTCATGTACATAAGAGGGCTATTTATACATGCATAAAACCCTAATTCTCTTTTTAGGGAGCTTCCCAAAATACCCTTGAGGTGGTGTAGCCTCCAAGTAATCATTAACATTCACTAATCCCCCACTTAATATGTACATGAAGCTTTAAGTCCTTTTAGCATGTGCTTAGCTTCTAATTGGAAGTTAGGTAAGTGGGTGGGGTCCTCCATGATCTTGAACTTGAATTATTTCCTCTTCATTCCTTTGTATTTCCTTGTGAATGCATGTATCTTCATATAAGCCTCTTCCATATGCATCCAAATTCCTATAAAAATAATCAAAAAATGTCCAAGTAAAAATTCTTACATTGACACATGCACAAAAATGACCGTTTTGCCCTTGAATGATGATGAAAATATGATGGTTTGGAAATAATTGAATTTTGGTTTTAAACATGTTAAAATGCCCAAATATGATGATTATTTAAATAAAAAGAGATAAAATATGGATGTAAATATATGCACTAATACGTGCACATCAGCAATCGATATACCGAACATCGAGGCCAAAATCATTGGCCCTGCCCCGGATGAGGCTCCTAACGCATCTCTCATCACAGCCTACCGGACTCGATTCCGTCCAATATTTCTGAAGACATGCTTGGGAGAATATGCTTAAGACACGGTCTGTCGATGGATGACGTTCTATTGCTAGGACCAATTGACAGACCGCATAATCCACCGGAGGGGTACACCGCATTCAATCGTCATGCGTGTGCAGCAGGGACACTCCCCCCGTTCAATCAATATATAAGAGAAGTGTTGTCTTTTCTGGGAATCACTCCGTCCCAGCTACGCCCGAATGGATATGCTCTACTGAATAGCTTGTTCATTGTATTCATGGAGTACCTCTATCGACCACCTCTTCCAACCGAGATAAGATAGTTGTTCAACTTCAAGAGTTAAGCAGATAGCCCATCCTTCACATTCCTAGAGGCAGTGAGAAATTGCCAAGTAGTCATGGGGTTATGGACTAGGTTGAGCTATTTCAAGACGGAGTGGTTCTATGTCAGATGCCCTCCAGGATTTGCCAGTAGATGGCTGTTTAGACGTGAGTATTGTTAGCTTTTCGAACAGCTGATAATATAGTTGAAGTCAATCTCATCTCTCTTTTTTCTTTATAGTGATAATTCAACGACCCAAAGGTGCTCGTTGTAGGGAGATAGTCCGGGTTCTTCAGGAGGTCCCAAGCGAAGAGAGGAACATCGACTTAGTTTTGACGGATAGGAACCTTAGTATTCTAGGGTTGATCGAGCGGAGATAGAGTATAAGGCTCGAGGGCACACTAAGGGCTGTCTCGAGGGAACGAGTCAGCGCAAGAAACCCAAGGTCGTCATAATTGAGGAAGTTGATTCTGAAAGAAACCGTACTGATGCCGAACCTTTGGCCGGCCTGCAGATGCAACCCAGGATTTTAAAGAAAAGAGAAAAGGCAAGGTAGCCATTTTTAAGCAATCCAAAACGGGGACATGGAAATCTGTGATCATGTCGCAGCCCGCCTCTGGGATTAGAATTTCAGAGGCGTCTCCCCTACGGACGGAAAATCTCTACGAAGGGCTCGCCAGTCTTCCAATTTCGGATGACGTGTCCATGCAACATGATGCCAGATTGGATGAACTCCAACACGCCATAGTTTTAAGTGAGTCTCTTCCCAATAGCGTGGTCGTCGCATCCGGTTGGTCGGGGGGTTGCACATACATTCACACTTCACGACACCACACGATTTTTGACTATAAACTGCCGATTGTGAAAGATTACTAATCTTCGTTCCTGTTTTACTTTTCAGATACCATGTTCTATCAAGGCTCAATGATTGGTAGTATACGCAACAAACGCCGATATTCGTCATACTATGAATCACATAGGAGAGAAGGAGACAGAGACTATGATCAAGGGTACTGTAGTCAGGAACGGGCTGACAGAGATAAGGGTTATATGGGTCGGTCTCGATCTTGTACGCCACTTCCCAGAGCTCCTATACCGCCGCCAGTTCATGTTTCACGACCTTCGGAAGCGCCGCGACACAAACCATCTTCCCAATTGTCTAGGCCTGAATCTCAACGTAGAACTGAAGTTGCAGACCCCTCAACTATTGCACAGGCCCTCATCGAGCCCACTGGGGAAGGAGCGATTAGGCTCGCTCAGCTAAGAAAGGATTTTCCTGATATTTGTTTTGATAGGTTCGTCTTTCCTCCACTCTTGAAAAGGATTCCGACGTCGGCCTAACACACAGTGCGCGATTATGTCGCGGATATATTCTTCCAGTATAAGGAGTGGTCGAAAACTGTGAAAAAGACATCGAAGGTGGCCTTCGACCGGGCAGTCACGATTGAAAGGCTGGAGAAAGAACTCGGCCAGAAAGACCGGATCATTCAAGCGCTCAATAATGAGGCCGAGTCTTCTCGTAAATCGGAGATTGAAGCTCTTTAGAAGGTCGACGAGACCCACGCGGCGATGGATAGAATGAAACGGGAGCACTACACCATAGTAGAGGATATGGGTCACAGGAACACCATTATGACCGTTGAGCGGGATGCAGCCCTAAAAGAGCTGAACGAGCTTAAGGAAAAATCTCTGAAATCATAAAGGAAAAGGATGCTGCTAACGTTTTCGCACAAGAAGCATGCGATCAAGCAGTGGTGCTCCAGTGGGAGAGAGATGCGACCATGAAAAAGGTCCACGAAGTTGAGGCTGAAATGGATGAAAAGGTTCGGCTGGCGGAAATCAGGCTCGAGGCGGATATAGAGGAGCTTCTCGTCATATATAACGTCAATGTACTGAGACATAGAAATCTGGCATGGCTTGACGATTACTCAACTCATCTCTATAACGCTTGGTTTTTGTTAGTTGAGGAAGAGAAAGCGGTGCAGTTGGGTGGAGCTTTCGATGAGTTTGAGCTGGAGAACCGCATATTGAATGATGATGAGAAGAAGGTTCTTCATGACTCTATGATTTCTCACGCACGAGAAAGACTCGGCACCCAGCACCAAGAAATTGGGGAAAGCTCCCGAGTTGAGCATCATGCTTCAAGCTCCAAGATTGTAACTTCATCTCGATCCGAGCCTACTCCAGTGATTGAACCCCAGCCCGTCTCGGCTTACGACCCAGATCAGCCACGCCTATCACCTATTAAGGAGCATTCATCTGAAGCTGTTTAGCCAACCACAAGTCAAACTGAGGTAGGTACTCTGAACAAATTTCATGTGTATCTGAAATAAAGGACTTGTTTTGAAGTGTGTTCTAACACCTTCTTTTCTTCTTTATCTAGTGACCGAAGTTACATTGACAGCGCCTCCTACAATGCAGGAATCACATCAAGTGCAGGAGGCCATCATTACTGAGGCGATTACCACGACTGCGACTGTGCCTATTGAGGTGACACAGGGGAGCTCGCTTTCTTTCAATGAGTAGATGATGAATGAGCTCCTAGGCCGACATAGCGACCCATTTGCGGACTTACCGTTCGTCCTTAGTGGGCTTCCACCTGCTTCTAGCGCTTCGACACAGTCCACTGCTACCCCAGCGAAGCTCGATCCGCTCGCGAGGAAGAGATATTGGCTGAAATTAATGCCGAGTTGGAGGCAGTGCACATGGCGGTGGTTCTGGGAGTGGAACGATGGCGGTTGGCCCAACTCCACTAGGAGTGATATCTCCTGGGGGCATGCTCGTCGATACTAGCATGCCCATTCCACCCCCAGTTGTAGATCCAACTCCTCAGACTCCTCCTATCGAGAGTATTCCTTTAGATTCAAGTTTAGAGGAGGATGTTAATATCATGCCTTCGTCAGGGGATGATCTACCAAAGGGTAAAGGCTTGGAGCGAAAAACCGTTATCGGTTCCAGCAGTTCCACGTCGAAGAAAAAGCCGAAGAAGAATAAGTAGATAAGTCCCTCCAGCGCATTTTTGGTAGTTAGGAATTTGCTTTCCCTTCATAGGCTGTGTATAGATGCGGGTTCGGCCACTGCTAGTAGGCATTTTTTGGAATAACTTATATATGAATTTTCACGTACAATTAGTCGAAATGAAATTTTGTTTCTTGGCTTTAACTTTCATTGCTTTTTATGCTTAAGTATTGCAGTATTTGGATTTCAGTTCAGTGTGCTTGTGGAGTTTCAGCCTTTAAGTTGAGTTTGTTTTATTTGCCAAGTCAGAAAATCATGAACACAAGTCATAACTGGGGATTGAGTTAAACTTGGATGTTGTACAGCTTCGGTCAACGATTAACACTTGAGCTTTGCCCCCAGTCTAGGGGATGAGTTATAAAGATCGGCTAGCGATCGCAAATTGTTTCTACCCCTTCAGATTCAGCGTCGTCGGACCGATGCTAAAATAATTGAGAGTTGAGCGGTTGAATCACGCTTGTTTATTTATAAATAGTCACATCCACCCTCCGGGGATCAGCACTTGTATTTTGGCAATCAGTCATGCATGTCGAAGTTTTTAAACATCTGGGGACTTAGGTTAACTTATGAGTAGTCGTTTACGCTCCAGTTATACTTATACTCTGGCCACACTATGGGGACTCAGAGTTATTTATAATCGATAATCTGATTCGCACTCTAGGAATCCGAAAACTATCGATGTTTGTAACGCAGTCCACACTCCGAGAACTTTGAATTAGTATTTATACTCCAATTCACACTCTGGGAATTTGGAGTTAGCATTTATACATCGGTTCGCACTCCCGAACCTAAGGTTGATGTTTATACTCCCATTCGCACTCTGGGAATTTGGAGTTAGCCGACAGATGGTCAGTCACATCTGTTTAGGCATTTTAGGAATTCGTTCACACTTTGGGAACGATGGATTTATCGGGATCGTGGATGGTCAGATCACATCCACCCCAAGTTAACAAGCGAGGTCATTAGATGGACGGGTCCATCCTCCCCCAACTTGGTTAGGACACAGCCAAAGTCGTTAGGTGAACGGATCCACCCTCTTCGAAACCGCTTTTATGAGTTTTATACTCCAACTCACACTCTGGAGTTTGGAGTTGGCCGACAAATGGTCAATCACGTTTGTTTAGGCATTTAGATTGCGTTCGCACTCTGGGAACGACTGAATTATCAGGATCGTGGATGGTCAATTCACATCCACCCCAAGTCGACAAGCGAGATCATTAGATGGACGGATCCATCCTCCTCGAACTTGTTTAGGATATGGTCGAAGTCGTTAGGTGGACGGGTCCACCCTCTTCGAAGCTGCATTTGTAAGTTTTATACTCCAACCCGCACTCCAGGAGTTTGGAGTTAGTGTTTATACTTTGGTTCACACTCTAGGAACCTAGAGTTGATGTTTATACTCTAATTCACGCTCTAGGAATTTGGAGTTAGTTATAGGACTATCGTGTGTCGGTCCAATTCAGCTTTAATGTGATGGCTTGCCCCCGAGCTTGGGTTTCATGTAGTGAGTGGCCGGTCGTATCACAGTCACTCGCTATTTGAATAAATTCCATCGTATGATAGAACTTAGCTCTTCGTGCGTCATGATAGTTGAATGTCACATTCAGTGAATCACAGCTCTAGCTTGAAGAGATGACAATTTATTGCTGGAACGAAAAAACATGGCAAAGTCAGTGCCTTATTACAAATTCGAACTCCAAAATGCTAAAACAAATTGCAAGAGATTTATAGGCTAAATAGATAAAGCCTGTCATGTATAGTGGTGACGAAGATCCTCGTCATTCCAGCCTCTTGATAGAGTGGGACCGCCACTAACATCATTTATTACTAATCTCCCACCGGTACAAGCGGGTTCCTCCTGTCTCACCCAATCGGGCATATTATTCTGATTTGATGGGCCCGCTACTCCAGGCTGCGGTGCCCATACAAATTGTTCCAGCTTCCTCTCTCTAATTAGCTTCTCCAAGAGATCTTGCAAATGACGACATTCATTCATATTGTGGCCGTAGCTTTCGTGGAACCTACAAAATTTTCCCATCTGGATTTGCCTCTCCGACGATGGTTTTGGTGCGGGTTTTTTATACGAATGGTATTATAGGTTTGTAAATACATGTTCTCCAGTGATGTATTCAAAGGAGTGTAGTTGTCAAACATAGGATTTTTGCATTGTGGGCCACGATTTTGATCTCGCTTTCTATTTTGATTCACGTTCTCCCTTTGCTGATTTTGTTTGTTTTAGATATTTAGCTGAACTTTTTTGGAGCTCTCACTGGACTGTTTGACCGCAACATTACTTTGAATCCCTTCCATGCTCGGTCCTGCATCATCTTGTTTTCTAGACTGTTTCGCATCTTCCCTTCTTAGGAATTGAGCCGCCTTGGCATAGAAACGGTCCAATGATGCAGGTGGTTTTCCGGCCAACCAGTTGCCGAATTCATAATCGAGGTCAATCCCCTTAGTCAAAGCCATAAGAATGAAGTTGTCGTTCAGGTTGCTAATCTCAGCATAAGCAGCATGGAATCTTTCTAGATAGCACCGGAGTGTCTCTCCAGGAGTTTGAGTGACATTGGACAGGGTGTTAACGTCCTTCGGCCTCGCGATGTGCATGCGGAATTTCTCAACAAATTTTGTTGCCAACTGGTCAAAGGAAGAGATGGACCGAGGCGGCAATCGGGTGAACCACGTAGTAGCGATGCCCCCCAAGGAAATCGGGAAGCTTCGGCATTTTACTGAGTCATCTGCTATAGCATCACTCATTGACCATTCATATTTCAGAATATGTTGATTAGGGTCAGAGTTCCCTTCACACACTGGTAAAGTCGGCATTCTGAATCGCCGAGGAGGTTTAAGCATATAATATTTCATCCGTAAAGGGAGTGTGACTTCAGGAGATTCCCTAGTCGTCATTCGTGAGACCCTGGTTCTCGTGGATCATTTGACGTATCATGGTCGGAAGATCCGGCATTTGGACGTTCTGTGTGCGTTGAGCTAAAGCATTGTTGGGTTCCACATTGCGAGGCGGGACCGGACGCTCATGGTGATCTACGTCCCGTCTTCGTGGCCCAAAGTCTTCTGGCACGTATGGTTCAGGAGTACGTCCATGCTGATGATGGTCTAATTCTGGCTGGTTTCGGACATCAACCCCAGGTTCTATAGTGATGGTTGCAGTGCGGTTGCCGATGGCGTAGCAAGGAACGGTGCCCCCACGGGAGGAGGGCCCGGTATGGAAACTGGCCGATGGATCAACTCTCAGCTATCCAACGGTTAGTGCGGATTGATGTCCAATGGCATGTGCATGACTCCCGTCCAGTCGGAGTTGCGGAGATCGATGATGATAGTCAGAAGAGGCAGAACTTTCTGTGGAGGAACGAGAAGCATAATCTCACCTAGTTCCTCTACGCTTCTAGCGATTCAGCTGACTAGCCAGCTCAGCGTTGGCGCGCAGTTGTTCTGTTAGCTATTGATGACTCTGTTTCAACTCTTGCAGTAACATTTGGAATTCTTGTCTGCTAACCGGGCCCGACGACTCTGGGGGTCCGGTAGCATCTTGGTTGGATGGTGGTAGTTGTGAGGGATTTTGCCTATCTCGACCTTCTTGATCGACAGCATTGGAGGTGGTTCTTGTGCTAACCATGGCAGTGAATGAGATCCCTTCCTAGACTTTATGCAAATCTGAATAGGTTGGAAGGAATCTAGACTAGAAATCTGGATCTTTCTCTTAGATTTATGCAATCCGGTATCGACGAGAGATCCATAGACTAGGAGAAAATCTACGTTTTCTCAGTGAAAGCACCAAAGTGTTTGGACCAAAAATGGGCACAACACTCTTCGGAAGTTTTTGAAGAGATAACGGTGAAGAATACAAATTTAAAATGAAGATTATCTAACAAAAACTCCAACAAACAGAAAGGTAAATGCATAGACAAGCAATTTAGAGTGGTTCGGCGTGTTGCCTATGTCCACTATGAAGTTTTTATGACTTTATTGATTCTCTTTGAACGAACACATGACTACAGCGAACAATAGTAGATTATAGCTTGGAATTCGAATCCAACAGCAAGACTAAAATGCAAAACTCGATCCGGCAGAGTCTGGATGCTTCAGAATCAAAAGATCCCCTTTCTGTAGGCTCTGGGACTTTATTTATAGACGTAGGAGGCTGATATTTCGCTCAAACTTCGGGAGACTTGTTATGGCACGTGAGAGGGCCCATACGACCGATTTTGAGAAGTTTCGACTCGTTTTGTGATCGATACAAACTCAATTCGTATCGATCAAGATTGCGCCTGATGGAAGTCTTGGCGAGAACAATCTTTAGCTCGCACGTAGTCTTCTATGAAAATTTCATAGCATTTGGATCTATGGATCTTGAGTTATGGTCGATATGAACTGACATTCTTCGGCAGATCGATTCGTTCGAATCGATCACTTCGAATCGATAACGGCACACGCTAACAGGTGGACGTGGCGCGCGTTCTTTTTACCGATCCATATTTCTCGCCATGTTGATCGAGTCATCCCTGAGGTTTTGCCGCGTTCGTATCAGAAATCATTGCGTCAATCCAGGCTCATTTGACTTGATGGATACGAACAAGTCATTGGACATGGATTCGAACAAGGACCCCTAACGGGTACAATGTAATCATCGTCTGATGGATACAAAGAGCAGTTGCCTGATGGATTCGAACTAACAGGCCCTGATGGGTTCGAACAGTGGCTCCATGACAGGTACGAACTAACGAAAGTGGATGGATACGAACAGGGCAGTTACTTTATGGATACGAAACAGTGACTTGTCATAGTTGAAGGATGTGAAATTGTCATCAGCTGATCGATACAAGGATAATGGATTCGAATACAGACAGCTTGATCGATACGAACTAAAAGAAACTGATCGATGCAAAGTGGGACTATCTGATGGATACGAGACCAGTCGATGGATTCGAACCATAGCAATACGAACCAAAGTGCACTGATGGATACGAAAATGATCGATGCAAAATGATGGATACGAAATGGATGGATTCGAACTGTGGCTTTACAATGGTTACAAAGCTGATCGATACGAACTGTGGCTTACTGATGGATACGAACATGAGGTTATTTCCTCCAATTTGCATCGATCATAACTTGAGCATACGAACTCGGATTGACTTGAAATTTGAAATGATGGCTTTCATGGCTTTACTTGTCACGTCTTATCAATTATAGCATGATTCGGACTCGGACAAAATTCATCGGATTCCATAGCGAATCCGTGCGTACTCGATATCCGGGATGAGTGATCCTTTGGTTTCCATTCAGTTCTTTAATATCTCTGTTTCGCCAAAAGGCGGGATAACAAAGTAAGCAGGATTTATTGTGATGGAAGTAATCATTTGGTAGGTCGATCAATGATAACCCAAACACTCTCATTTTCCCTTCCACTCCTAGGTTGCCCGTGAATAAAATTCATAGATATGCTTTCCCATTCCCACCATGGAATATTCAAAGATTGTTATATTCCACTAGGCCTTTTCTGCTCTGCCTCTATCCTCTAACATGTCCAACACTTAGAAATAAACTCTGCTACATATCTTTTCATATTCAGCGAATAAAATACTCTCTTCGTATCTTGATGCATTTTTCACCACGAGATGGATTATCATCTTAAAACGATGAGACTCATATAATACCAAGTTAATCAATTCCTTGATAAAAGGAACACACAACCTACATCCTTACATAGACATCCCTTTGAATTAGTGGAATAACGGTCCAAGTGACTCGAATGTTTACTTCTTTTCAACTTCTCAAAAATACCCAACAACTTCGTGTCTAATGTAACAACCCGAAATTTAACCCGTAATAATTAATTCTTAATTAATTAAATAATAAAATAACTTTGTGAAATTATTAGAATTGAGCCACGGGAGTTGCAACATTGTGTCTGTGGTAATTTGCTGATCAATTTCCATATATAGAACGTCAGAATCCGAATTAATATGAGCAAGCAATGAAGTAAACAAAAAAAATAAAGAAATAAATAATAGGTCAGGTCAACCGACCGGTCGACCCGCCTGCCCATTTGGGCGAACGAACATTTGTTCGTTGAAATGTTATAGACGTGTTTTGCATTCTTCAACTTGATCTAGTTCTTCCATTCATGCATCATATGGCTCCTATTCAGCCTATGACATGGTTGCATCTTATTCAATCCCCAAATCCAATGGTCTGAGATCCACTTTTACTCCTATAAATAGAATCCTAGGCATAAGACGTTTTTCTCATTCTAATATTTTACCTAATTAGGTTCACCTGTTCAGGAAGGACCCTAAGCGGAATAATTTTCCAAGGACGAAATCATTTTAAATAAAAATATTTAACAACCCCAAGTGGATCCAGGAAAGCCTAAAGGGAAGAGCTAAGGACTAGAGGTGAGTGATTGTAATTATTTATAATTTAAGTAATTTAAAATAATAGGGTTTCCAATAGTTGTAGTTTTACTATGATTTTCGGAATAACCTTTTTAATAGTTTATTTACAGTTTTTAGAATTATTTTGAGTCTATTTCTTTTAGCTATCCTTTTCAGTTGATTTTAGTTTATTTCTGTTAATTATAGCTTTTCCATTTAATTACCGTTTATTAACAGTATTTTAATTTATTTACTATTATTTATGCGTTATTTACATCTTCTTACGTCTTGAATTTCCTTCTATTTTCAATTTTCTTTTATTCCTCCTTCTTCTTCGCGTTGGATTAGAATAGAATTGACTCGATATTGGATTAAATTATAAGAAATCTAAAATAATGGAATATAAGATGTAAATTATAAAAACTGTAATATAAATAGAATTAGACTGAAATTATGCCTAATTATGATATTAATTAGATTGAAATAAGAAGATTGGCCTAGTTATAACCTAGAATTATAACTAAAAAGAATAAAAGAAGAAAGAAGATTATTTTCACACTTAGACCTTGTGTAAAGTAATAAGAAGGATTATAACGTAAGTTATAAATTGATAAACTATGGAAACTATGGTAAACTATGGAAATTATGGCGCTTATTTTAAGACTTAGGATAAATTAATAAGCAATAACAGTAATTGATAAAAATAAAGGCTTATTTAGATAATTTATGTAAGTTAATAAGCAAAGATAAGAGTAGGACCTGTACCAAATAGCATTCCCCTAATATTTCTATGGTTACGCTGTTTCACATAATTCTGAAGTGAGACGGGGTGCTTCACATAACCCTGAAGTGAGGCAATGGGTACTCTTATGCATATAGTGGTAGTAAACGGTCAATCTATGGTAGTTCAAATCAAGGGGATTTGAATAAGGGGCGCAACTAGATTTTTGTTTGATAGGGACCAGTATTAACAGCATTTCCCTATTTTTCTATGGACACGGTATTTTACATAACCCTGAAGTAAGACAAGGTGCTTCACATAATCCTGAAGTGAGGCGAGGGAGCATGCTTATTCTGCCTAGGGTAAATAAAAGGTCAAAAGATGGAACAACGGGAACGCGAGCTTATTGGTAGTCACGCGTGTGGCTTCCAATGATGGCTCATAAATCGTTATGAGTTACAAGCGCTTAGTAAGTGTGTCTTTCGTAGACACCAAAGTCTACTGTGTAGAGAAATGTCCAGTCCACGGTAGATTCTATGGAGTAGCAGACCGATCAAAGGTAGAATTAGGACTTCAACCTAATCAAAGCAGCTACCAAGGACACGTGTAAACAATCTAAGTTAACCTATCTTATTAATTGGGTACTGGTTAATTCGTATTTATTTCCAGCTTTATCTCTCCTATTTCCTTTGTTTCCTTTTATATATACTAGAACTATTGAAGAGTCTATTACTTTTACTTTGCTTAAAGATTCTAGTAGTTACTATCGTTCACCAGATTTTGAGTCTGACCCACTCCTCTGTTTTCCCTTTTTCCTCCCATAGGCAATCAAGGGAGAGGGCAGTAATTTGCAGTTGCTCAGAGGTTTCTTGGAGAAGATTCTTCTATGTGTTTCCCTACTTTTATTTCCATTTTCTTTCTTTGTACTGGCACTTGAGAGGGATATTTATACTTTGATTTTTGTTGAGACTACGAGTTTTTATTTCATGAGATATATTGGGTTTTGAGACATGTATGTTGTATTGATATTTGACTTATTTGGTTTATGAAGTAATTATGAAGTTTTTGTTTTGAACAAGTTATTATTTTAGTTTCTGTTGTGCTTACCTATTATTGTCTTGTTAATCTGAGTCTTTGTTAGTTTCAGTTATACCACAATGCACCACGCCTTTTAATGTGTCCTTTTGGGTATATTAAGGGGTGTGGCATTTCATCTTACTTCTGAGTTGAACCGATACTATTCATAAGTGAAGGACAAACATCTAAGGCTGCTAATAACCTTAGTGTAAGGTCTGATGTAGGCCTGTTAATGGATACTTATGGATGCGGATAATGCCATATCCATATCTGCATCTGAAATCAATTCTGGATATCATATATCCGCATTCGTGGGAAACTGGCGAATATCAGATAATTATTCTGTCCGCTATTAATCGATAAATAATGAAGCATAAAATTTTGTTTTCACATAAAGTTTTCTCAATTCCATTGATTATAAAAGTATGCCAAATTAAAAAATATGATGATAACAAATAGTTTTGAGCATATAATGTGCATTTAATGCATATAATATAAACAATTAACCCAACATGAAATATATATCTTTCATTATGAAAAAATACACATAAAATGAACTATGATCTTGATAACAACTGAATGGATAATTTTCGAATGTGGATGTCTTCTTATCTGCATCTGTACCCGTTTCTTCGAATATCTAATATTTATTTGCTTTATAGATATGGATGCAGACAAACTTCGAATTTTTCAGGTATCAGTTGATAGCCTTAGTCTGATGAAGGTTGGAAATTGAATGTAGAAATAAACTTCAAGTGATTCCACTCCAAAAGAATAGAGCCTAACATCACATGTCCCCTACTTAAGGAATCAGCTATAACATTGCCTTTGCCCAAGGTATACGAAATATTGAATCATACAATGCCATGAACTTCATCCATCTCTGATGCCTAAAATTAATCTTTTCGGGAGAGCAAATATTTTTGGGACTTATGATTGGTAAACTCAAATCGTTCCCCAAATGGATTGTGCCTCAATGATTTGAGAGCAAAAAGAATAGCTGTCAATTCAAGATCCTGGGTTGGATAATATTTTTCATGTACTTTCAACTATTGACTAGCGTAACAAACAACTCCACCTTCCTGCATCAAAACAACACAATCCCTATATCGAAAGTAAGGGTTTACACGGTAGACGACTATGAACCATCGAAAGTACTAAAATCGATGAACTATTCAATAACTCCGTTGGCTTAATAAAAGCATGCTCACACTCCAAATTCCATATGAAAATTGAATTTTACTCTTAGTAAGGTGTGTCAACGGCATAAAAATATTTGCAAGTCTTCACTAAACTTCCTATATTGACTAGCCAAATAAAGAAAACTTCTTACTTTTGTAGCATTTTTTGGCATATGTCAATCTTGTATTACAATAACTTTATTTGGATCAACTGATAATCCATGTTCATAAACAACATGACCAAGAATGCAACTCCTTGCGCCAAAAATGACATTCATAAAAATTTTCTTTCAACTTATGCTTATGCAAAATATTGATTGCAGCTTGTGCTCCTCCTTGCTTTTCGAGTAAACAAGTATTCATCTACAACAACCACCATGAACTTATTAAGCAACCCTTTGAAGACTCGACTCATAAGGTCGATGAAATATGTCGATGCATTGGTCAGTCCCAAAAGCATGACTAACCAGTCATAAAACCTGTCATGTGTACAAAAATTCTTTTCTTAATAAACCTCGGTCATGCGAAACTGATGGTGTGATAATTCGCACCTTCGAGCACATCGATTCAAAGCCTAAAGTGACTTTTACCTTGCGTTAATCAAAACATTTTATATCATAATCACCTGATATTATAATAGTGTATATAGAAAGTAAATTAGAAAATAGCTAAAATGCTTGCATCTCATATTTCAGCATAGTTGGTATACAACTAAAATCGTACGGGCTCGTATTGGAAATTGGATTCCATATAATGACTGAGCTACTGGGTACCGCCCTCCATAGTACCTCGCTAGAAAAATGTACCGAGATCGTATCTAAAGATCCCTGCCGACATAGAACCGGCCTACCCCTTGCTGGATATATAGTACCAAATATGTTATCACCACGGGTGTTCCCACCCTAATCGAGCGCTTTCTTTTCCATGCACAACCATATCCATAATTATAATATATCCGAGAATATCTAGAAAAGGTTATCATACCCTACTTGGGTGTGACCTACTTAGCCCTGCTGCATCTTCCTTATTTTAGTCATTCCTGGTTGATGAGGCTTGAGGCGAAGTTCACCTTTAGAATAACATTCATACTGGGAATGCTAACACTGCCTTCTAGACCATGATGCAAATGATAGCATCCATTCATACAAGTTGTTTTGGGTCTGAGCAATCGAATCTCCAAATCATCATCTCCATTATACTCATGATATCATAATTCCTAACGCACAAATTGGATCAAAGTGGTTTTCAAATAATTAAATCCGATCTCGTTCTCTTCGAAACGACTAACGAATTTGGCCAAATTTGATAATCGGTTATTTAACTATCAAGTTTCACATATAAGCAGTCACTAGGCATGATTTTAAAAATCTTTCAAACATTCATTTCAAAATATTTTTACAAAGATATATAATTTAATCTCTTCTAGCATTTTAGCTTTTTTGAAAACGATTCCAAATACTTAAATCCTTAACAAGATATTTCAACCATGTCAACACTTGGAAAAATTTCCAGCTCCAAATTAGTATTTCATCACTTAGAAAAACATTCCTATAAAAATCATTTCGTCGCTAAAATATCTCCAAACCTTCAATTTCAATACTTAGGAAAATATTATAAGTTTATTTTTCAAAAATCGTTTCTAATATCTATATTAGGAAATATTCCATACTTATCTCATAAATCTCCGGACTTTCTATTAATTTTCTTTTACAATTTCCAAAAATTATCGATTATACTTATTTATAATCCAACCAACAATTTGTAACTCATTTAATGAATTCATATTCATTTCAAGTTCCCGAGTCCAACTATTTAGGAATTCCCTTAAATTTCTAGAAATCCCATTATAACAATTCGTTTATACAATCACATCCGTTTAAAAAAATTCTAGTTTACAATCTCGAGAGCATTTATAAATAAATTCTAACTACTTACTTTCAAATTCTATGTATATAATATAAAAGTAAATTTCAATAAAATGAATAAATAATTATTTAAAATATCAAGCACTTTTTAAAATAACGTTAATAACTAATTCCAATTCATTTATAAAATTTCTAATCGATTTACGAAACTTGTTTAAAATCTTAGAATTCATTTCAACCTACTTAAATATTTAAATAACTAACTTTCTGAAATAAATGCTTAAACAGTTTTTAAATTGCATAGTTTAATAACTAGAAATCCTTTTTTAAAAACAAACTTAACTTCTCGATAAAAATATATATTTAAATTTCCAATATAACCAATTTCAATTTATCAAGCTCTCTCTCGATTCATAACACATCAACTACTTTCCCAATTCCATAATCTTTTTCACATTCCAAGAATAGACTCAACCATTTCTTTTTAACTGGATTACCCCATCATATTGTAAATTCTCATTGTGAATTTATATCTCCAATTTATCAAATGATAATCATCTCACTTTATTTATAAACTTTGTTTATAAATTTCATAATCTCATTCCCCAGCTTATACAGATTTACATTACAAAAAATCTACATGTAAATCGATTTCTCATTAAAATCCCATTTGTAAATCAATTTATTAAATTATCCAAACTATATTCCAAAACCAATCAAATCTCGATTTCTACTTCCATTTCGTATTTTAAAAATATTATTTAATCCATTGTTTTAAAATCCTAAATTTAAAATTCTCTAGTTGAAACCATTTTACGAAATAGCTAATTTAAATATCCAAAATCCAATCATATATTTTATCCAATTTAATTCCCTTTTAAATAATCCCAAAATTCAATATAAATAATTAATTTCCAAAATCGCCTTCGAATTTCCTATTTAAATACAAAATATTATTTTTAAAATACTAAAATATAGGCAAGTTCTACTGTAGCATCCAATAAAACAAATCGCACAACAATCCATAACAGATTATTCAGTCACATCATATATCACTATATGTGAAAAACAATCAATATATTTAAGGAATCCGATTGGATCCCTCCAACCTATTTTCCTACATCCATAGATGTTATATAACATAAAATACCAATCTCGCTTTGAGGTGGGATATCGCGGTCCGCTATTATGCGGGGCTCATAGCGTGTTTCATCCACTCCAATAGGCGGGAATATATCCAACTACTAATATATATACTACTATATATATTATAACAATCAACTGATAATAATTTATAAATTCGTTCAATCAACCAATAAATAATTTTTAACTAAAACCAAAAATCCAAATAAGTGAGATTTATTCACCATGATTTTTAATTTGCTAATCGTTCCAATTTTAATTCTATTGCGTAGATTCTGTACCCATGAATCCCACACGACTGATTCCATGATTTTTGGACCTTATATGAATAAATTATATGATATATAAGACTTCGATTTTTATTAAATATCACTAACTTTTAAATCAAAAATTAATTTATGTTAACTTCAAATTAACAAAACTCAATTACCTACCGATTAACCACTCTAGAATGCTCCTCTAATTCCTTCCTCTCTCGCTTAAACCACTATCGCCAAGCCCTCAACTTTGGCATCGTCATCACGTCATGGTCGTCCCTTCTATAATGATCGTTTGCCATCAATTCGCCTACCATCACCAATGCGTTCAACCTGAGCCCATCCTCCACGTCGTGACTCAGTCCCTTCCAACATTTTCAACGCCGCTGTTGCTTCCTTAACCCTTCGACCTTTTCGGTGCCTCGGCCTCTTGTGCTCCGCCCTACCACACTATAGGAAACGTGACCCCTTCCACAGTGTCGCACCGCCTCAGCCCAGGGTCACTCTCCCTCGCACATTGTAGCGACCCAGAATTTTTATTTATTAAAATTTGAATATTTAATTAATTTCAAATATTAATAAGTAAATTTATAAGTCAAATAAATTTTTATTTGAATAATTGGATTTAATTGGATAATTAAATCGATAATTTAATATGTTAAATTATGGAAATAATTGAAAATTGGGTTAAATATGATTGAAAATGATTTGTAAAATCTTATTTTATCATGTTGGAGTTAGAATGATATTTTAGAACTTTTAAAATCGAATTAAAAGTTAATTTGTGAAAATTGAATATTTTAATATTTAAATCGACTAATGAAAATAGTCAATTTTTGAACAGTCTCAGAATTGAATGAAACTAGTTCCATTGGATCCGTAATAGTTAGTTATTACCGGATTTCAAATTTCGTGTCAATCGGAGTTATCGTTTGATCGTGGCAGCTCGAAACGTATCGAATTATTTTTAATATTAATTTGGCGAGTTAAAATAGCCATTTTTCAAAAAGTCTCGGATTTCGACGAAACTAGTTTCATCGGATCCATAATGTGATATTATTGTAAGGTTTCAAATTTCGTGTCAATTGGATTTACCGTTTGTCCGGTACAAATTAAAACGTCTAGAAAATCGTTTAAATCGGTTTAATTTAAATTGAACGTTTATAGCCATAACTCGCACAGATGTCCGAATTAGCTTCCGAAACCTGTTCCATTGTGTCCGGAACGCGGGGTAAACCTTAGCAACGCTGGTTACGGCGCGTGAATCGGAGTTCGGAATTTCCGGATGAATAGTGTTCGATTTTTTCCTATAAATAGCCCATAAATTCACAAAAATAAAAGAAAAAAAAGCAAAACCCTAATTCTATCAGCCGCCGCCTCCATTAGGCATGAATGGCCAGAAATTCACGAGCTTCTCCTCCAATCAATAAACTTTCAACTAGAGTATTGAAGAGGGCGATGAGAGCTACGTTTTCAACGGTGGAGATCGTGTTTGGAGTTGTGGATTGACGGCAATTGTTGTATGAAGGGGGCCGGTTCGTGCACGTGGTTCGAGGTGGGGGGATGGCCGAGCTCCACAAGGTGATGGCCGAACATAGAGCAAGTGACGAGCTTCGACGTGGTGGCGACGTGATGAAGTTTCATCGAGTATAAATGGCGAAAATTTAAACCCTAATTTGTTGAAATGGGTTTGAGTGTGCGTGTTCTTTTACTGGAAACGTGAAAGATGAAGAAGAAAGGAGTAGGGGACATGCGGTGATGATGGGGGGGGGGGCAGTGAAATCCAATGGCCATGAATTGTTTAGGTTTAAATTTAATTTAATTTGTTGTAAATTATATAGTAAAAAAATCGAGTAACTTCAAAAATGTATAACTTTTTCATACGAGGTCGAAAACGCACGAAACCGGTTGCGTTGGAATCGTATGGACGAGCACTACGCAATGGAATTGGATTGGAGTCGTTTGGAGTTAGTGAGAATTTTGGGTAAAATTAAACGTCCGTTTAATTTTATTCGAAATAAATCGCTAAAACGAAATTGAAACCAAGGTGAGAACTTCTCACTCAATCGAATCAGTTTCGTTTTTATTTTAAATAGTTAGATTTAAAATATTTGAATGCATGTTTGAATGATGATTGTTATCTATTGATTGTTAAAATAGACATTATACGCCGTTAGTAAGCGGATGTTATTTATTAAAAACATATACCGCGAATATTTCATAAACAGTGAAATTGGTATTATATATAATAGCAATATATATATATTGGCATATGTATATATTGGAGTTATTGATTTCCCGCATTTTTTGTTTAGCGGATGAGACCCTATTGCGCCGTCTATTAAGCGGATAATATTTTAAATCCCATATACCGCGATAATTTCGTACTGGAGCGAATGATGAAGTTTTTAAAGGAGTTTAAAGACGTTTTAAAAGAATAATATAAATTTATTTATATTAAGAGATTTATAAATGGATATTTATAAATTGAAATATGGACATTATAAAACGAGTTTTTATAAGTGTTTGAAATGAAGTGAAAATGAATTTCATAATTGAATGGAATTTATAGAATTTTAAACAGTGAAGTTATAAATGGAATTTTATAAACAGTAGGTTTATAAAATTTATAAAGATATTGAAAGAATAAATTTTGGATAAATAAACAATCTTATAAGCTATAAGATTGATAATTATGAAGTTCAAAGGAACGATTTTTGTAAACGAATAAATTATAAGTATTTAACTTATAATATGAACTTTTAGTTTATAATTGAGTTATAAACTGGAATAGGTTAATAAAGGAATTTATAAAAAGAAGTTTTTATAAAATAAATAGAAAAGGAATTTATAAACGTTGTTTTATAAATCCACAAACGACTTATTTTGATAAGTAAATTGTTGAAACCTATAAATGGAGTTATATTCACGTTTTTGACTGTGAATAATCCTTTGAAATAAATTGAATAAAAGGATGAAAATTGTTAACGTAGTTTATTCACGTTTTTAAATAGTGAATAATATGTTAAAGAAAATGTTTAGATTTGATATTTTAAACAGAATTAAAACGATCTAACGATGTTTTAAATTGTGTTGAGATCCGAAACCATAGATTTCAACATTCATTGTTGAAATAAACGTTTTCGAGAAATAAAAGAAAATAGTGGACTATAACACTGTTGTTATAGTAAATGATTTCCGAAAGGAAATGTTTTGGATAGTATTGGGATTTATATATCTATTTTAATTTCGAATCCCTATACTAGTGATTTTGGGTTGACGTAACGATGTTTTACGCAACATTCGTTTTGGCCCAAATAAATATGTTTAAAAGAATGATTTCCTTAAAGAATGAAATATATACTTAATCTCGATTTAAGTATATTGAATATTTTCTAAGTGTTGAAAATAAATAAAATTTGTGAATTACTTATTAAATAAGTATGGAAATGTTTTCCAATATAAAGTGAATATTTTGGGAATTTATCTTTTTGAAGATAAATTGAAATGAATAATTGAAATCGTATATGCATCGATATTGTGAAATATAAATTCACTATGGAATTTATGAATGAAAAGGAGAATTTGTTTAAAAATAAATATTGATTTATTTTTGAAGTGTGAAAATTATATATCTTGTAAAGATATGATTTTTGAGAAATAAATAATTTGGAAAATTATTTGGAAACTGGTGATGTGTGCATATTCATTGATAGTTCAATAACCGACTATCAATATTTCCCTTTGAATGGGTAATTGATGTGATTTGTTTGAATTTGAATGCCACACTTATTTTTGAATAAGCACTCACTATTTGGGTTAACCGGGAAAGGACCATGGGGTCGTATAACCCATTCCGAATATGTGATACGTCGTTGTGAATTGCATTGAAGATCGGTGTTGAAGACCGAGTATTTGCGAAAGCGATAGGATGACCTATCGATTGTCTCTGCACTGGGTAGCTCCTGGTATAGAGATTTCCTAAGTGATGGGAAATTCGATCGGGATTGTGAATACCCGGATTGCAAGGGCTTCGTAAGAAGTGCCTTCGGTTTTGTTCGAGCCCGGAACAGACTTGTATGGATTGTATGTCTGACATTACAAATTGAGATATAAAGCCGATTTCATTTAAATATATTTCTGTTGGTGGCGGAGAATTTATTCTTTTAGCTTAACACCCTTCTCTGAGACGTACGAGCTCAGAGGTTATGTAGTTGAATGTTATCAGCGATATATTCCCAATTTGGTAATGTGACATGCTGAGTGTTGCTGTGAAATGATCATTGTGTTGATTATTTGTGATAGGATCGTTTATTTGATCGTCTATCCTGGTGATCATTTCTATGATCATTTGTTGACCCAAAGCATTGCTTTTGTATAAAGTATGTTTTTGTGGACGTGACTTCGTCGAGCCTCACACCCCGTGAATGGTCAAAACAGGAAAGATGCGGCAAGGTTATGAGGGGTAGCGCCCTTTAGGATGTGTGCATTTCCTTCTGGAAAAGGGTGGTATCATGGTATGGAGCCCAGATACTTACTCATGTTGAAAACACTTTGTTATAATTGTGTGAATTGATTACGAGCGCTCGGTTAAAAGGTCCCAAAGGACCGGGGGATGGCATATTCGGTCAGTTGTTACTCAGTTAGGGGTAACCCGGCCTTGTGTTGGTAGAGATCCGGTTTGGTTCTCGGGGATGTCCATCCAGAGGCATTCTCATGTGGCAATGGGAAGTTCCTTGGCCTGATCATTCGTTGGAAATCCAAAGAAACAATACGAGACTTGTACGGTTTTAGTTGTATAACCTGCTATGGAATGTGGCGGTAACCTGCTATTGAACATAGTTAGCTATAGTAGGCATAGTTCGGAATGTCTATGCTGGCTAAGATTTATATTCTACTTTCGAAATGAAATTTTCCTACACTATGCACTAGTAATAATATAAAAATGTTTCTTTTAATGCGTATCAAGCATCTTTGACTATCATAAGGAGAAATCTCCTCCGATTCTGCGTTTGCATTGTGTGTGTGTGCGGGAGGCCTTATGGTAGTCTCATTTTTAAAAGCATTGCGAATTGACTTTAAAAATATTCCTCTATGTTGATTTTAAAGATAAATAAACTGTTTTGAGTTCCCACACCAGTCACATGACTGACTTGGAGTTTATCGTTTTCCTTCCTAAACTCTGGGTGCCCACCAATTTCCACACGGGCAGTCAAGAGTTAGGTTTATCAGGATATTCTGGATATTCAGGAGTTGCTGGAGGCAAGATGGATGGCATGGCGTATTACTAGTATATAGTATTTCTTTTTCCGCTGCACTGTTTGTTGTTGTTGTTGTACACTCTAATGATATGATGTAATGAAATGTGATGCAATGTAATAACTGATATAATTCTTTGTTTAAAGATTATTCATTTATCAATTATATGTTGTTCCGCTGCGAATTGTGAGATTCTGATGTTGTTTTGTTGTTTTCTTTCCGTTCTATTCTCTATTCTCTCTATTTTCCATCTTTTTCTCTCTTTTTTCCTTGTCTTTCTTTTTCTTAAACCCATAACATTCCGGGTTTCCGGCCTTCGATTTCTTGGCAGTCGATAAAGTGAGTATCGATGTTGAATTTTCGAAAGTCGAAAATTTTCGGGACGTTACCACCAGCGCTCGCCATCGCTTCTCAGGCAATTCGCGATTTGCTCGCCTTCTATACATTTTTTTCTCTTGATTTTTTTCTTTTGATTTTCAAATTTATTCATCTCTAAAAGAAAAGAAAAGGAATTGTATGCGACTTTTAAAAAGAAAGTGAAGGAAAAGAAGCAATTCGATGGTATAGGGTAGGGTGGCGCTTCAGAAGTTAGGGTGGCTATTGATTTAAAATTTATATTTTTATATTCAAAAATATTTCGTTTACGTACCCTGTAATCCTGAACTCCTATCGAGGGGTACCGCTTGGCGTTCCTGATGTTATACCCCTATTTCGAACGCAATGGAACAAGTTTCGAGACCTTATTCAATCGTATGGAGAAAATGGCTTTTTGAACCCAATTATAATATAAATTTTCAATATTTATTTCAAAGCATTTCTGTCACGTACGACCAAAATATAACTCCAAATGCTATGTAATTCCGATAATAGTACACTATTACGAATCCAATGGAACCGATTTCATCAAAATCCGAGACCGTGCTCCGGGTTGCCTTTTAACGTGTTGTTAAAATCGATGATTTCAAAAGTTGACGAAATCACTTGAAATTTCAGTTTTAAAAACTTGCTAACTCAATTCTAATTCAAATAGAATTTACATCAACATTAGAAATCATTTTGATTCATATCCAACTCAAATTTCAATTATTTACCATTTTGTATCACAATAAATCGCTATATTTGAAATTTAAAATCATTCTATAATTCTAACCAAAATTTTCATATTCAAAAATCAATTTATAATCCATATCAATATTTAAAACCATTTAAATACTCAAAATCAAATGACTGAAAACCTGGGTTGTTACATTCCTTCTCCCTTAAAAGAATTTGTTCCTCGAAATTGCTAAGTAGGAAAGATAAAGCTAACCCATTAACTTGTTAAAACCCACTTAGTTGACACTCGATATTTCATTTTACCAAATATTAAAGTTCCATTCAAAACAAATAGTTTCCATTTCTAAATCAAAACGTCTTATTTCAAGTTAAAGTTTCAAATTAACTTTTTTGTTAACCAAAATTTTCCAAAAAATTTTAAATTTTTTTAACACCCTGGATTTTATATTGTTTTTGGGCAAAGTTTCCCTTGTATGGAGAGCCTTTTGCAATATGACAAATATGATAAAAAGACATGCATTGGCACTCATGGCCGAAAAACACTATATATATATATATATATATATATATATATATATCAATATTTTTATTTTTCGAGCTAAATTCGTAAGCGTACCTCATTTTAGTGTTATTGAGAAAGCTTGCTCAATTAATATGCAATTGTGTATCCAAAATTTATCCATATAGCTCTTTTGTACCTGTACTTTCTCAAATAAACACGTAAGTTTTAATTGATGAAATTAAATAACTTTACATCCCTTTAACAACTTCAAACACATGATTTCATAACGCCAACATGGTATCATGTATTTTAGAAGGTACATGCAAATACATGGTTCCAACATTTAGTCATTCATTTCAAATACAATTTATACGCCATTTCATTCAATTCCAAATGATTCACATGATATTGACTTAAAATTCAATTCATAGTTACACACAACATATTCATATCCATTCAAATTGAATCTAAATAAATTTATTTACTTTCCATTGATTCACAAAATTTTGTTCACTTCCATTTACGACAAACGACAATTTTACCATGCAAATTTGGTGATATTCATTTAATAAAATAGTCAATTAAGCTTATAAACCATTTTAGTTGATTCTAAATTGATTTATCAATTTCTATTGATACACATTTATTTTATTCACAAAAATCTTGTTCGCTCAATTTTATACTCAACAACAATCCAACCCATGCCAATTTATTTATGAACCATTTCATAAATTTATTTGAGCCAAGCTTCCATTCAAAAAAAAACTAACTTAGGTTAATTCGTTTAGTTTCAGTCATTTCAACCATATAATTTAAGTTCATTTCCATTGCAATCAAGTTTAATTTCATTTTAAATTGATTGTTATTTGATTTATCTACCTTCGGTTAATTCACATTTCCATTTACTTGGTATATCTCAATTTACACTATATTAATTGAGAATCATTTCATAAAATTAATATTTAAGGTTTATTATAACCTTTTACACCATACATATATTCATTTCCACTTTAAAACTTAATTTCATACTCAAATTCATTTAAATGATATCCCAAAGCCATATTCAATTTATTTACGCTTAAATTGAATTTATTTATAACTTAAGTCATCATCACTTCAACCCATTTCTATTTTACTTTACCAAGTTAAGTTCCATTTCTATATTCAATTAACTAGTTAATTTGTCTAATTAGTTCGCTTCCATTTTATAACTAAACATATGATTTTTATTTCAAAAGTCACTTAAACTGGTTTGAGTTCAAATTCATTTTATAATTCAAGTCTGGGTTTACATTTCTTCACCGAAATATCAAACCACTTCCATTTTGGTTTTACCGTTCCACTTTTCCAATTTATAAGTTATGCAACTTATTCTTCACATTTTCATAAATTCTATACTTGAGTTGATCCCATTCAATAATTATAACTTACGGTTATATAATCATTTTACAACTTAAATTTCATATTTAACTCAATTCGATATGGTTTCAAATCTAATCCAATTTTATTTAACTTGGCTTAAGTTAAATTTTAATTCATTCATCCATTTACTAGCTCAATCCATTTAGATAGCTTAAGTTAAAATTTTAATTTCATATTGAAATTCACATTTCTAGATTATAAGTTCAAAAACTTATCTTCTTTCGATTTCACTAATCATTTAGATGGAAATTCCAGAATTCAAACACCCATTTTTAATTCAAATCATTTTGAAATCACACACACACACCTCTTTGTTTTAGCAAACCATTTTCCTTGGAATTTTAAACTCAAACTTGGTTTATCCAAAATAAACCTCATTGGAATTTCTAAAGTAACAATTTGTTTTTTAACAAAAATCTCCATATCAAATTACTATGGTAGTAATCCATCACTTAGAAACTCAAAAATGAACACTAATGATGTTGCGATCATCGTCGAAATTATTTTCCAGCGACTGAAGTGAGTTTAGTGCTTTATCACCTCAAAAATCCATTTAAAACCGTTTTTATTTCAAAAATATTATCAAAAATAATACTATTATAATTTTCACAACACTTCGGAAAATATTTTCCAAACTTTCCAGGATTTTAAATCTCCAAATTCTGGTTTGAATCCATTTTTATTTGTAATTCATTTGCATAGATCATTCTTACGCAATCTCCATTTGGTTATATATAACCATTTCAAATTTTATAATCTGGTTTGGGTTATAATAATAACAACCAAACAAAGCAATGTACTGTAATAATTTCCAGAAAATTATTTATTTTATATCAAAATATTATTTGGGTAAAATTACTTCATTTACCCCATTTCAAACAGTACTGCGTGGAATTGCTCTGTTCAAGTGCTTAAAAACCCTTATCGATACAGTTGTACAGACTATGTTGATCAGAATTCGTAAGCCACTCAATAAATCAACCAACACAATATAAAACATTTATATCACTAAAAAATACGCGCTCATATCTATTATTACACTCAATACACATTCTAGGGTGCTACTGACCCTATCTCTATTGAGTAATCTCCACCAAAGATAAGGTTCTCGCTTAACCTTCAGCTCTGATACTAAGTGTAATGACCCATCTCCATACCCTTTGAGTCGGCAATAAATTACACTTGCCCAGCTCAAATTGAATAGAAATACGAATCATTAGGGGTGAAGAAGAAAAGGGATAGAAGAAGAAACAATAACAATATCAGAATCTCACAATCACAGTGGAACAAAATATAATCTATAATAACAGATCTTTATACATAGAAACTGTAGCTGTAATCTAATACAATCATCAGAGTACAATAGTTAACAATCAACTTGGACAGTTATAATAACTTGTCCTCACAAGTGTTGAATATATAGCATACACACAGCGGAATATAATCAAGTACGTGGATTATGCCTGAGATTCCTGTAGCACTTCTCCTATGCTCCATAGCATCCTAACCTGAATTTGTAATACTCGTTCTGACTCGAGCATTATGATAGAATAACACCCGAGTCAATCTGAAAAACCAGCGTGAGAAACACATTAAGTTTGAATTTATTACTGTTACCAAAGTAAAGGTATCTCGTAAGACCATGCCACACGTAAATACGACATGTTTTTACCTTACGATAACCAAACATTTTATACCAAAATCATCTGATATTATAATGTGTCTATAGAAAGTAAATTAGAAAACAGCTGAAATGCTTGCATCTCATGATTCAGCATAGTTGGTACACAACTAAAACCGTACAGGCTCATATTGATGTTGAATTCCATATAATGAATGGGCTACTAGGGTACCGCCCGCCATAGTATGTGTGACGCCCCACCTCTATACCCACGTTAGCCAAGAACACTACGGAGCAATGCTGTCAACTAGCACGGAGAATAAGGCTGTTGAGGAGCGACCATCCGTGTAATTGCTTTGCGCGAGCACCGATATGTCAGATAGTATAACATGCATTTTATTTCAAGAGGAATTCCGACATACCGACGCAAACTCAAAGCTACTACACAGTGACTATAATAATCTTCGGAAACAAATATAGAAATAAACATAACACAAATCAGTCACAGATAATTCATATCACAAAGCGGAAAGAAGATATGAATATATAACTAACACATGAAAGTGTACATAAGAGTTGTGGTAAAAAAGATCCACAATAATACAGAAGAATAGCAACACGTGCTATACAAAAGAATACAACTATGAGTCCATATCTCAAGTGTATACAACAAAAACTGCTAATCTATGTGGTTAGCCAAAAGTCAGAGTAATGAATCCCTAGGGAGAAGTCAAGCAGAAGCACATGTAACATCTCGGTCTGACCTGAGTATTATTTAATAAGAAAATAATAAACGGATCAGTTTAGCTATAAATATCAGATGACATGATATAGAATAAGAGATATGGCATAAACATATGATAACCATAATGGCATACTACAATAAGTATGTAATTGAAAATCAACATGAGATTAACCAATATCACAAGAATCTTCTCAAAGATCCAAAAAGGGTTTCATACCCAAAACTTGTATTCACAACAAGTCAATGACACACGAATTCACCAATGCATAAAAATTGATAAATCATATCAAGGAAAATCACTAAAATTGGTGAAGCATAAATTTCAGAATTCAACACACGAAATCCAAAAATCATAAAAAGGAGGGGAAGGCCTATCACACGAATGGGAGCATGAAAACTCACCAACATATCTACCACATGAACGAGATGTTATCTCATGGTAGCTAGCAATTAAATTTTGACACACGAACGGCCCGAAGACCATGGGGCGCTACCCCACATGTGTGAGTCGAAATCACACAAAAACGGGGTCTAGTCTCCCTCGCAGACAAAGAGACATCGCACAATTGCTAGTCTAAATCACAAAATGATCGTCATGATCAAAGAGAAGTGTCAATTACAGTAAGCAAGTAAATATATGAGCTTAGCTTCATGTCCTATAACCACTAGCTTAACTTAAATATTTACGAACAAATTGTAGATCTCCACTAGAGAATTATCACAAGAGGTTCAATCGAATAAGTCCAAGAATTAACCGACGAAGTGAACGCAAGCGTTTCATACCACTTGTTTTACTAAGCCATTTAATTAGATTTCTCATACGAGTGGGGTAAGGTTTGTATATAGTAGTAGATTGGAAAACGGTTTAAGAGAAGAGATTTGTTATTGAAAATAGAGTTGAAATCATTTTGATGAAAGAGTTTTGATATTTACTACTAGTATTGAAACCTTTATATTTTTAAAGTGAAATATCATAGAAAGGATTGTAGAAACAATCAATATCATCAAAATTCACATTCGAAGACGTGAATAAAATCCAAAGAAATCGATTACGGAATCCATCAGAATGGATATTCCTAAAAATCCCGATATAAAAGTCATCAAAGTCGATAATAGATGATAATCAACAAATCGGAATCAACATAGATCGATAAAAGTTGGAATTCTCAAGCAAATAAGCAAATAGGAAAAAGAGTGTAGATTCAGACGTCTGAAATCAAGGATTCAGACGTCTGAATCTGGAAAATAAAATATTTTCCAAAACAGAATTCAGACGTCTGAATCTTTGATTTCAGACGTCTTAAATAGGCATATTTTAGCCCATTTCCTATCTGGTTCCAAATGAACCAATTCAGACGTCTGAAATATAAATTCATACGTCTGAATACCGAGGAATAAAAATTCCCAGTATAATATTCAGATGTCTGAATACTACGTTTCAGATGTCTGAATCAAGGGTTCAGGGCATTCCCTGAACCTAGGCCGAAAATGGCCAAACGGATACTGAAGCGATCGATCGAGCGACAATGACTAAGGATTTACGCCAAGCGACAACCCAACCTTAACGGCTCTTCGATATGCCTCAAATATCAATGTCCAAATATCCATAAAAGGATTTTCATAGATTTTGATTTCAAAACACCAAAAATTGGAATATACACCAAATCAATCCAAACCAAAATCAATTGCACAAGAATAAGTGTTAGGAATTCATACCTAACAATCGAAGATAACTACAAACAAAGATATGAGATAAAAAATCTCACCTTTGAACCCAAACAAGTGAAGAAGAAGCTTGAAAGCAAAGGAGAATCAACCACTCTTCAAATCCAACTCAAGAAGCTTGATTCTAAGCTTTAAAAGAAGAACATTCCCAAAGTTAGGTTTAGGAATTTCTGAAATTGATAAGAGAATGAGTTGGAGAAGAAGAAGAGAAGGCTTACCAATGGGTTCCTATTAGTTTGGAGCTAGAGTTTGATTTGCAAAAGAAAACTAGGATTTGGAGTTTTAATTTCCCATTCCACTCACCATTGTTGCTAAAGCTTGAGTACTAGGAATTAGAAATGAAGAAATGAAGAGTTGGAGTGGAGTTGGGACTGAATACATAAGTGGGGTTGTTGGGCTCAGCCCAAACCAAAGCCCTAAGTAAAAAGTGGCAAAATTCCTCTAACTCCAAACATATCAAAGTTTACACTTAAAAAGATCGCAAACGTCGTTTTGAACTCAATGGAAGTGGTCCCGAGTCCTAATTTGACCGTATGCAAAAAGTAGCTTTTCGGACTAAATTCCGAGTATCGACAAAATATTTAAATAAAATATTTAAATATAAAATCGATAAATATGTGGGTTGTTACAGACTCCCCTCCTCAAAGAAATTGCGTCCTTGCAATATTTAAGAAGAAGATATATAGTAACAACCACGAGATCATATTCACCACAAAAGAAATCTGAAATAAAAGGTTCACCTTAAAGAGCGCAGGAAAGTAAGTCTGGATGTGTTTGCTCGATGAACTCTCAAGATTCCCAAGAACAACCCTTAGGATTTGAAGACCACCGAACTTTCACAAGCGAGACATCTTTATTTCGAAGGCGTTTGACCTCCGAAGCAATAATTTGAATAGGATGCTGCTCATAAGTTAAATTAGGCAAAACTTCAATCTCTTCCACAACACCGGGCTCAAGAATAGAATCGGAATCTCGAAGACATTTCCGTAATCGAGAAACGTGAAACACATCATGCATGGTAGAAAACTGAGCCGGTAATGATAGGCGATAAGCCATGGAACCAATACGTTCAGTGATAGGAAATGGCCCAATATATCGAGGTGCTAACTTTCCCGACCGACTGAAACGTACAACACCTTTCATAGGTGAAACACGAATAAAAACAAGATCTCCAACAGAAAATTCTAGTTTCCTTCTCCGGCTATCGGCATAGGATTTTTGTCTACTCTGGGCTTCTTTCATCCTACGCCGAATAAGGTCAATTTTCTCTGTGGAATCCCGAATAAAATCTGGACCTAAAACCAGCTTCTCACCGGCCTCAAGCCAACAAGAAGGAGATCGGCATGGCCTTCCATAGAGTGCCTCGAAAGGTGCCACACCAATACTAGATTGGAAGCTATTATTATAGGAAAATTCAACAAGAGGAATATGATCTTCCCAGCCTCCACCGAAATCAAGCACACAAGCACGAAGAAGATCTTCAAGAGTTTGATTCACACGCTCGGTTTGTCCATCGGACTGAGGATGATAAGCGGTGCTAAAATTAAGCTTCGTTCCCAAAGCTTTTTGAAGACTCTTCCAAAATCCACTAGTAAACAATGGATCGCGATCACTAATAATAGAAGTAGGAACTCCATGTAATTTAACAATCTCTTTAACAAAGAGTTTGGCCAAAAGAGGAACGGTTCGGTTAGACCGAACGGGAATAAAATGGGCGGATTTAGTAAGTCTATCAACTATAACCCATAAGCTATCATGACCCGAACGAGAACGGGGTAGGCCATCGATAAAATCCATGGAAATTTGGTCCCACTTCCAAATTGGAATTTCTAAAGGTTGCAGTAACCCACCGGGCCTTTGATGTTCGGCCTTAACGAGTTGGCAAGTCATGAAACACTTAACGAAGTTAGCGATGCCAAGTTTCATTCCCTCCCAATAATAAAGTCGCTTCATATCCGCGTATATTTTACTACTACCGGGATGAATGGTAAATTTAGAACGATGCGAATCTTCTAAAATATCTTTACGAAGATCACTAATATTTGGCGCTATAAGTCTACCAAATTTCCGAATGCCGCCACGAGAATCGATATCAAATTTTTCAAACCTTCAATATCAATTTTATCCTTAATATTTTGGCCAAGAAGAGCCAATTCGGGATCTAGCCTTTGAGCTTCAAGAATGCGGTCTAAAAGAGAAGGATGAGCCTCAAGGCTACATAAAACAAAAGATGAACATAAATCGGATACGCGCTCTCGAATCTCACAAGTGGATAAGATCTCGAGATCGTTCCATTCGGATATCATCATAGAAACAACTGCTTGTTGCTTGCGACTAAGTGCATCGGCAACTCGATTTCCCTTTCCGGGAGTATAAAGGATATCAAGATCATAAGGTGCAAGGAACTCGAGCCAACGTTGTTGATGCAAATTAAGTTCCTTTTGAGAGAATAAATACTTCAAAGACTTATGATCGGTATAAAGAATAAATTTCTCTCCCAATAGATAATGACGCCAAATTCGAAGGGCGAAAACAATAGCCGCGAGTTCTAAATCATGTGTAGCATATCTAGTCTCAGCCGGCTTCAATTGCCTAGAAGCATAAGCAATAACACGTTCTTTTTGCATAAGAACGACACCTAAACCAATGAGACTAACATCGGTATAAACAATAAAATCTTGGTTTCCATCGGGAATCACAAGAATAGAAGCATCGGAAAGGAGTTCTTTTAATTCATGGAAAGAAGTTTCACATTTGTCCGACCAAACGTATTTAACACCTTTCTTTGTTAAGCTAGTGAGAGGCACGACAATTTTAGAAAAGTCTTTAATGAAACGACGGTAATAACCCGCCAATCCGAGAAAACTACGAATCTCTGTCACACTCTCCGGTATCTTCCAATCTTGAATCGCTTTAATCTTTGAAGGATCCACGGAAATTCCGGATTTGGAAATAATATGATCGAGAAACTTCACACGAGATCGCCAAAAATGGCATTTAGAAAATTTTGCTTTTAAATGATTACTCCTAAGAGTTTCCAACACAATCCGAAGATGCTTTTCATGTTCCTCCTCGGTTTTTGAATACACCAAAATATCATCAATGAAGATGAGAACAAATCGGTCGAGAAAATATTTGAAAACTCGATTCATAAGGTCAACGAAATAAGCCGGAGCATTCGTTAAACCAAACGGCATAATAAGCCATTCATAAGATCCATATCGGGTACGGAACGATGTCAAAGGAATGCTATCCTCTGCGATACGAAGTAATGGAAATCGGTAGCCAAGTCCAATTGTGAAAAGACCTTAGCACCACTAAGCTGATCGAATAGATCATCAATCCGTGGTAAAGGATATTTATTTTTGATAGTAAGATCATTAAGCTTGCGGTAGTCAACGCAAAGTCTAAATGTACCATCGGATTTCTTCACGAAAATAGCCGAAGCTCCCCAAGGCGAGGAACTAGAGCGTATAAATTGCTTCGTCACCAATTCGGATAATTGTTTGCGCATCTCCTCATTCTCCTTATTAGACATGCGATAAGGAGGACGAGTAATAGGTTGAGCTCCAGGGATAAGACTAATTTTGAACTCAATTGCTCGCTTAGGTGGCAATCCTAAAACGGGCTCAAATATGTCGGAAAATTCACGAACAACGTGAATAAGAGCAATGACATCTTCCTCATCATCATTACCGTCATCACGAGGATTCAAAGAATATAAAGATGCAGTCAAAGAAGAATCCGAATCTTTAAGAATAATAGAAATCTGCTTTACAGATTGCGGGTGTCGGAGATAAATAGTCCGCTCGGGACATAGGATGTGAGCTTCATAACGGTTAAGCCAATCCATTCCCAAAATCATTCCAAAGCCTAAATAACGCATGACATGCAAGTCGGCTAGGAAAGAAAAATCACACAAAATAATCTCCACATCTTTACAAAGCAAACTAAGAGTTGCGAATCCACCAACCGGATTCACAATTCTTAAAGAAGTCATTAAAGCAACAACACTTAAAGAAAATGTATCGACAAGTTCCTTTGATATAAAAGAGTGGGATGCACCCGTATCAAAGAGAACTCGAATAGGTTGATCACGAAATATAATAATACCATCAAGGATAGAATGAGATATACCTTGACCACGAGATGTATTGCCAGGGGCTTGAGCAACATTTAACTTTCCCTCCTTCCTATTTTGAAGTTTGGGAAAAGAAGATAAATAATGATCCGGGCTTTTGCAATAGCGACAAGTATGAGGCTTTGAACACTTGTTCGCAAAATGGTCTCTGGAACCACTGTTAAAGCATTTCCCTTCAGTAGAGGAAAAAGTCATCGCAGCAGGAGTTGCCTGTTTACCCTTTTTACTGGGATAAGGACCTTTGAATTTGTTTGGCCTCTTCTTGTTGTTGAAGTTTGGTTTGGAACCCACCACTTCAACATCACTTTCCCTATCCGCCTCTTCAAGACGAAGGGCGATATCAATGAGTTGGTCAAAGGGAACTTCTAATTTTAGAAGTAATGGCTTCTTGAGATTTTTGTTCAAGCCATAGACAAATCTTTGGTTCTTCTTTAATGGGGTGTTGATGTATTCAACCCCATATTTGGAAAGTGACTCGAAAGATGCAACATAATCAGCCACGGAGGCTTCACCCTGAACAAGGTCTATGAAACGCCGAGCCAATGTCACTTTCTCTACTTTTGGCACGAATTTTAATTCGAAGAGTTCTCGGAATTGCTCCCAGGTGAGAACCGCTTCATTAATCTCAGAAATAAGAAGTTCGTACCAGTCCAATGCTCTCTCTTGGAGCATACTGGAAGCCACCTGAACACGGTGAAATCGACGAGATTCATGCGAATGAATATTCGATCGCAGGTCCTCAACCAAGCCTGGACTTCGATGATAGTTTCAGAACCTTTAAATGGCTTCCCACCCAGGTTGGTGTAATCATTGCACAAACGTGCAAACCCAGATTTAAGGTGAGTAGGTTCCGGATTAGAACCAGCTGCTTCAGCATTCGTGACAAGGTCAAGAAGTTGCTGGGTAGTCATAAAAACTCCATCTTGGGGTGGAGCACTAGATGGTCCAGCTCTGGGACGACCAGGTCTAACCATTTCTCTTCCCTAAGAAAGAAAGAAAGAAGAGAAAGAAGAAGATTATTCACTAATGAATATCAAGCAATCCTGCTAGATAAAACAAGGAATCATAAAGAAAATAGGATGAATCGGTACGAAGACTCGAATTAAATCCTAAAGCACGACTCCTAAGAAAGACTTAGGACGATGATCCTTGTTATAATATTCCATATTGTTCCAAAGTTTGGCTCCGATACCAAGCTGTGACGCCCCACCTCTATACCCACGCTAGCCAAGAACACTACGGAGCAATGCTGTCAACTAGCATGGAGAATAAGGCTGTTAAGGAGCGACCATCCGTGTAATTGCTTTGCGCGAGCACCGATATGTCAGATAGTATAACATGCATTTTATTTCAAGAGGAAATCCGACATACCGACGCAAACTCAAAGCTACTACACAGTGGCTATAATAATCTTCGGAAACAAATATAGAAATAAACATAACACAGATCAGACACAGATAATTCATATCACAAAGGCGGAAGAAGATATGGATATATAACTAACACATGAAAGTGTACATCAGAGTTGTGGTCAAAAAGATCCACAATAATACAGAAGAATAACAACACGTGCTATACAAAAGAATACAACTATGAGTCCATATCTCAAGTGTATACAACAAAAACTGCTAATCTATGTGGTTAGCCAAAAGTCAGAGTAATGAATCCCTGGGAAGAAGTCAAGCAGAAGCACCTGTCACATCTCGGTCTGACCCGAGAATTATTTAATAAGAAAATAATAAACGGATCAGTCTAGCTATAAATATCAGATGACATGATATAGAATAAGAGATATGGCATAAACATATGATAACCATAATGGCATACTACAATAAGTATGTAATTGAAAATCAACATGAGATTAATCAATATCACAAGAATCTTCTCAAAGATCCAAAAAGGGTTTCATACCCAAAACTTGTATTCACAACAAGTCAATGACACATGAATTCACCAATGCACAAAAATTGATAAATCGTATCACGGAAAATCACTAAAATTGGTGAAGCATAAATTCCAGAATTCAACACACGAAATCCAGAAATCATAAAAAGGAGGGGAAGGCCTATCACACGAACGGGAGCATGAAGACTCGCCAACATATGTATCACACGAACGAGACACTATTTCATGGTAGCTAGCCATTAATTTTTGACACACGAACGGCCCGAACACCGTGGGGCGCTACCCCACATGTGTGAGTCGAAATCACATAGAAACGGGGTCTAGTCTCCCTTGCAGACAAAGAGACATCGCACAATTGCTAGTCTAAATCACAAAATGATCGTCATGATCAAAGAGAAGTGTCAATTAAAGTAAGCAAGTAAATATATGAGCTTAGCTTCATGTCCCATAACCACTAGCTTAACTTAAATATTTATGAACAAATTGTAGATCTCCACTAGAAAATTGTCACAAGAGGTTCAATCGAACAAGTCCAAGAATTAACTGACGAAGTGAACGCAAGCGTTTCATACCACTTGTTTTACTAAGTCGTTTAATTAGATTTCTCATACGAGTGAGGTAAAGGTTTGTATACAGTAGTAGATTGGGAAACGGTTTAAGAGAAGAGCTTTGTTATTGAAAATAGAGTTGAAATCGTTTTGATGAAAGAGTTTTGATATTTACTACTAGTATTGAAACCTTTATATTTTTAAAGTGACAAATCATAGAAAGGATTGTAGAAACAATCAATCATCAAAATTCACATCGAAGACGTGAATAAAATTCAAAGAAATCGATTACGGAATCCATCGGAATGGATATTCCTAAAAATCCCAATATAAAAGTCATCAAAGTCGATAATAGATGATAATCAACAAATCAGAATCAACATAGATCGATAAAATTTGGAATTCTCAAGCAAATAGGCAAATAGGCAAAAGAGTGTAGATTCAGACGTCTGAAATCAAGGATTCAGACGTCTGAATCTGGAAAATAAAATATTTTCCAAAACAGAATTCAGACGTCTGAATCTTTGATTTCAGACGTCTGAAATAGGCACATTTTAGCCTATTTCCTTTCTGGTTCCAAATGAACCAATTCAGACGTCTGAAATATAGATTCATACGTCTGAATAATGAGGAATAAAAATTCCCAGTATAATATTCAGACGTCTGAATACTACGTTTCAGACGTCTGAATCAAGGGTTCAGGGCATTCCCTGAACCTAGGCCAAAAATAGCCAAACAGATACCGAAGCGATCGATCGAACGACAACGACCAAGGATTTACGCCAAGCGAAAACCCAGCCTTAACGGCTCTTCGATATGCCTCACATATCAATGTCCAAATATCCATAAAAGGATTTTCATAGATTTTGATTTCAAAACACCAAAAATTGGAATATACACCAAATCAATCCAAACCAAAATCAATTGCACAAGAATAAGTGTTAGGAATTCATCCCTAACAATCGAAGATAATTAAAGACAAAGATGTGAGATAAAAAATCTCACCTTTGAACCAAACAAATGAAGAAGAAGCTTGAAAGCAAAGGAGAATCAACCACTCTTCAAATCCAACTCAAGAAGCTTGATTCTAAGCTTTAAAAGAAGAACATTCCCAAAGTTAGGTTTAGGAATTTCTGAAATTGATAAGAGAATGAGTTGGAGAAGAAGAAGAGAAGGCTTACCAATGGGTTCTTCTATTAGTTTGGAGCTAGAGTTTGATTTGCAAAAGAAAACTAGGGTTTGGAGTTTTAATTTCTCATTCCACTCACCATTGTTGCTAAAGCTTGAGTATTAGGAATTAGAAATAAAGAAATGAAGAGTTGGAGTGGAGTTGGGACTGAATACATAAGTGGGGTTATTGGGCTCAGCCCAAACCAAAGCCCTAAGTAAAAAGTGGCAAAATTCCTCTAACTCCAAACATATCAAAGTTTACACTTAAAAAGATCGCAAACGTCATTTTGAACTCAATGGAAGTGGTCCCGAGTCCTAATTCGACCGTATGCGAAAAGTAGCTTTTCGGACTAAATTCCAAGTATCGACAAAATATTTAAATAAAATATTTAAATATAAAATCGATAAATATGCGGGTTGTTACAGTATGTCTCTAAAAATGTACTAAGATCATACCTAACGATCCTTGCCAACATAGGACCGGCCTACCCCTTGTTGGATAGTACCGAATAGGCTATCACCCCTGGTGTTCCTACCCTAATCGAGCACTCTCTTTTCTATGCACAACCATATCCATAATTATAATATATTTGAGGGTATCTAGAAAAGTGATAACATACCATACTTGGGTGCGACCCACTTAGCCCTATTGCATCTCCCATATTTTAGTCATTCCCGGTTGATAAGGCTTGAAGCTATGTTTACCTTTAGAATAGCATTCATACTTAGAATGCTAACACAGCCTTCTAGACCATGATGTAAATGATAGCATTCATCCATTCAAGTTGTTCTGGGTCTAAACAATCGAATCTCCAAATCACCATCTCCATTATCCTCATGATATCATAATTCGTAACGCACAAAATGGATCGAAGTAGGTTTTGTATAATTAAATCTAATCTCGTTCTCTTCTAAATGATTAACGAATTTGGTCAAATTTGACGGTTAACTATCAAATTTCACACATAAGCAGTCACTAGGACTGATTTTATAAATCTTTCAAAAATATTCATTTCAAAATATTTTTACAAAGATGTATACTTTAATCTCTTCTAGTATTTCAAATTTTTTGAAAACGATTTCAAATACTTAAATCCTTAACATGATATTTTAACCATATCTGTTGGGGATGCGGATTAAGGATCTTAAGGCAGAAATAACACTAGAGGGGGGGTGAATAGTGTTTTAAAGGATATATGAACTATATGACTAAATTAAAACTTTCAACACAAATCTAAACAGAATTCTAACACAGAGTGATCACGGAACATATAACAAATGCAAATAGTAAAGTAAAGCAAGTAAAAGGAAAGAACACACCGGATTTTATACTGGTTCGGAATCCTCCTGCATCCAGTCCTATACCAAGGCAATATCCTTGTACAGATTTTTATAAGCCAATATCCAAATTACAACCCTCAATTTCTAAGGCCTTGAGGAACCCTCCTATCTCCGACTCTGGGGTAAACTCTCTTGATTTATGGGACACAAGATCACCCTAATACTTTCTAATAACAATCCTTTTGAATGGATAGACTCTATGGACTTTTTGAATACAAATTAATCCTATAACTCTGAATAGCACTTTCACCTTTAGTAGAATGATGAAGAATCAAATAGAGAGAGTATCTAAATGATTTCCTATTAAGAATTTGGCAGAATGATGACACGATCTTGAAAATATGAAGTTTTATGGATATGGAATGGTGGAGAAGAAAGAGTGAAGAAAATAAGAAAATTTGTTGTAAAAAAAATTCGTTTTGGAAGCCTTTATATAGATGCACAACAGTCATAACTATTGGCGAAAGGTTTTTGAACGAATGGACACTTCTTTTGAAATTTGAATTTTGAATCCAACTGTCACCATGTCGACATGGGGTATCCCCATATGTCGACATCCCTCAGTTCAAAATTGTAGAGATGTTGTTTTGTAAAAGCATTTGAATTTAAAACAAGTTGAAACTTCTCTGAAGCAAAATAAAGTATTTAAACAATATTTTGAAATAGAGAATGAATATAAAACATTATTTTAAATATATATATATAATTGATATAGACCGTCAATTATATAAGTAATATTTAAAATCAGAATATGTTTTGATGTTTTTAAAAATAGAAGTTTTTAAAATCAGAATGGAGGAATATTTCAAGGCTAAAACAAAGTTTGAAAACATTTTTGAAAACATGATTTTGAAAGCTAAAACATTTTGAAAAAAAGATTTAAAAACATTTTGAAAAATCTATTCAAACTGAAATTGCAAGAACCTTCCTACAGAGCTCCTCCATAGGACTCGAGAACTTGTACAAAGTAGTTTAAATGATTTTGATTTTCGTGGGTTTGTAAGTCACTTTGTCGTAGGTTTGTAAGCTACTTGTCGTGAAGTTTATAAGCCACTGGTTTCGATAGAAATTGGGTTCTATCCCAAAAGAAAATTGGAAGAAAGATGAGAGTGCTATTATGAAGTTTTAACAAAATACTAAACACTTATCTTGAGATCTTGAAATCTTGATTCTCTAGAGTCTTGAATCTTGAATCTCTAATCTTCATCTTGATGCTTGAGTCTTTATACTGATCAGTCTTCGATAATACCTGCATATACTTCCTATATACATATATATATATATATATATATATATCTATATGAAAATGTTAGTATATATTTTATAAAGTAAAGTATAATAACTATATAACGTTGTTGTCATCAAAACATCATCAACTCAGTTCCTAACAATCTCCCCCTTTTTGTTGATGACAGCCTTTATTTATAAAATATTCTTACCGTACCATAACTCCCCCTTACTCCGTGACTTCTTCTTAAAACTACAACTCCCCTTTATTCCATGACTCCCCCTTACACCAAGCACATATTTTTTTATAACTTTCTCCCCCTTTGTCATCAACAAAAAGGAATAAAAGATTTACCTGTTCTAAAGTATATATAAAATAAAAGTGTAAAGTGAACATGTAAGTGATCAAGTGTGTGTGCATATATATAAGTGTAACTTGACAATCAAATCAATATCATACATAGCAAATCAATCATGTATAGTATATGGAGTTATATACAAACCAAATCCAAATCAAACTTAAGCAAACAATCCAATCAAATCCTAATCAAATCTAAATCAAATCAAATCAAACAAACAAACAAACAAACATAATGATCAGACATTCCTTGGGACTTCCACCCATCCATCTTCTCCAAAGATAGGATTAGTTTTGATAACATCCCAATTATCTTTGTCGAGAGTGACTGGTGGATTTGCTTCGGGTTCGTCTTTGCTAAGGCTTGAGATCATCCAACGAAGTGCGTCGAAGTGTTTCTCTTGCTCTTTGATCATCTGCATTTGGCTTAATTCTAAGTGCCTTTGATTTCTAAGTATAAAAGAAAGAATATTCTTGAAATAAGTAAGAGCTTCTTCAAGATTTTCACTTAAATTCTTAATTGGAGAAGACATAATTTAAGAAATAAGTTGAAGTATGAGAGGAGATGAATAGAAATGGAGGTAGAGAAGTTTTTCTGGAAGAAATAGGTATTTATAGGAGTTATTGGCCGTTCAAAATGAATTGTCACTTGGTAGTTACAAGAATTTGAAGTTAGAAATTGTAACTACTTTTTGATTGTTATATGTCGACATGGGGGGATGGGGCATGTCGACATGGTCTAGACAGAATGACCAAGTTGAGTTATTTTTTATTTTTAAGTTTATTTTTGTACTAGTGGACCTATATAAACTTAAAATAAATAACTATCAGAGATATATAAAGCTGGCAAACAGAGAATAAGATAGCATTACTTATATTAGTTAACATTATATAATCTTACTAAAAAAGTAGAAAATACAAAGATAGATAAACGATAGCTAGAGAGATAATGGCTAGGATTAGTTTGATGAAGATGATGATGAAGACAAGCCAAGTTTCCTGCCTATCTGCCCAAAGAACTTGTCGATCTTGGTGGAGATTTTATCCATTTTCTTGCTAATAGATCTCTTAAGAACCTTTTGGTTTTGGGCAAGTATCTTTTGGTTCTTGAGTATGGTTTTGTTGGACGGATTGGCGGGGGTATGTGGATACTCTATACTTTCCAAAGATGTTTCTTTATCTTCCTCTTCTTCTTCAATTTCCATTCCTTCCCCTTCTTCTTCCTCTTCTTCTTCCTCTTCTTCCAACTCTTCATGAGCAAGTCTCTCTTCCTTTTCGGCAAGTGTTTTCATAAGAGAAATGTTCCCATGATTGAACACTTTTCTACTTACAAACTCTTCCTTTTTAACATCCACACCAAAATAGTTGAAAATCCGAGTAAGGTAAATTCCATGATAAAAAGTGTTTTCTCCCATATTAAAATTTTTGGGTCTTAACTCATCCAAAATAGTTTGTGCCCAATTAATATCATATTTTCCGAAAATAGAAAAAGGAGCTTTACACACTTTTGAGGTGGGATTATTGTAGTTTCCCGACCTAGGAATAATTGTGTGTTAAATAAGAAGGTTGACAATTCTTGCTTTTGGGCGGAAAAAGCGATTCTTAAAATCCATATGGTCATCGCTTTCAAAAATGTGATGAAAAGTCTCTCGATCGGTTTCATTGATTTGAAATTCCGAGAGATTCATACCGGTAGATTTGCAACCCAAAATAGTACCCAAAATATCGGAATCCAAAACAATAAGTGTTCTTTTAACACTACTCCAAATTTGATCTTCATTTCCATTATAAAATCCACGATTTAGGTTTGCATAAAACATTTTGACAAGGTTTGGATAACAAACGAAATCATTTTGCTTGTTATCAATCAAGCTAAGAATGGAGTTTTCTTCAAAAAGTTGATCGATTTCATAAGAAGAAAAATCATCAAAAATGGCAAATTTTCCCGTATTGACTTTACCATAGTTTACATAGTTTATGTAAGCTTTGATAGCCTCCGGGTCATTGAAAAGATCATTTTTGATGGATTTGGACAGCCTCATAGTTGATGGGTTACTTGAGGAAGCCATTGATGAGTGTTTGAGAGGAGTAGAAGATAATGAAGAAAGTTTGAATTATAAGAATAAAGTGAAAAGAGATGATAAGAGAAGTATATTAAATAGATTCTCTAAAGTCATGTTCTCTGGTCAAGAGGCGTCTTTCAGAATTTTGAAGTAAGTGAAAAGGTGGAGGGAAATTCAAAAGTTTGAATTCAAATTTCGAAATCAAATTTCTGAGAGGCATGTCGACATGGGGTATCATGGCATGTCGACATGTGCCTGTTGAATTTGAAAAGAGGTGTCTTTTTCTAAAATCTAATAAATTCCTAAAATCCTAAGAAAACTAATCTATATTCTATATCTATATTTAATTCCAGTAATAATAATAAATATAATAATATTAAAATATTTTAATATTTAAAATATTATTAAAATAATATTATTTTGAATTTAAAAATTCAAATTTCAAAGGGTGATTTTGAATTTAAAAAATCAAGAAATTGCAAACAAAATCAAATAAAGCAAGCATCCAATAAAATTAAAATAAATGTGTACCTATTTTTAGATCCAAACTTCGATCGTCTTCTGATTCGAGAATAGCCGTGAAGCACAGATTTGAATTATCAGTTTTCTTCTCGTCATCACTGGATGAATCTGAATCGTCAAGAGTTGCTGCAAGTGCCTTCTTTCTTTTCTTTGGTTGCTCGTTGTTTGGTTGAAATGTCTGTTTGTCTGGATATGGACAATCCATCTTGTAGTGCCCTGTTTTATTGCAGTTATAGCATCTATCACAATTATTGTTGTTGTTGTTGTAGTTCGCCGAAGTATTTCTGGAATTTCTTTGATCATTTCTTTTAAAGTTATTCATCTTTCTATACTTCAGAAATTTCTTGAAATTTCTGGTCATGAAAGCAATTTCTTCATCACTCTCTTGTTCTGAATCTCCAGTTTTTGCTTTGAATGCGATCGATTTGTTTTCCGTTGCCTTAGATTCTTTTCTCCCTTGTAGTTGAACTTCATAAGACATTAGATTACCGATTAACTCTTCGATCTTCATTTGACTAACATCATTTGCCTCTTCAATAGTAAGTGTCTTTTGATCCCATTCTGGAGTGAGTGAATTGAGTATTCTTCTGACTTGATCTTCTTCTGAGAAACCCTTTCCTAAAGCAATCAATGAGTGTACAATGTCTTGAAATCGACAATACATGTCGGAAATAGACTCATTTTCATGCATTTTAAACAATTGAAACTGGTTAGTTAATATGGAAATTTTAGTCTGTTTAACTTTTCTTGTTCCTTCATGAGTTGCTTGCAAAGTTTTCCAGATTTCAAATGCAGACTTACAAACAGAGACTCTATTAAACTCATTCCTATCTAGTGAACAAAATAGTATACTCATAGCCTTAGAATTGTTTTGTGCAACTGTCTTTTGCTCAGTAGTCCACTGGGCAAAATTTATAGTTGGTTCGACATATTCAATTTGTGTCATATTCCAAGTATCTAAACTTATGGATTGTAAATAAATTTTCATCCTACATGCCCAATATGCATAATTACTGCCATTAAAAAGTGGTGGTCTGACAGTAGACTGACCCTCTACAAATGAACTGGTGTTAGTACTTGTGTTGACAGACGTAGTAGTGACAGGAGTGACATTACTAGTGTGTTGTGCCATTAAAACTTTTCAAAATTTCAGATTATGAAAACAATGAAAACCAATGCTCTGGTACCAATTGTTGGGGATGCGGATTAAGGATCTTAAGGCAGAAATAACACTAGAGGGGGGGTGAATAGAATATATGAACTATATGACTAAATTAAAACTTTCAACACAAATCTAAACAGAATTCTAACACAGAGTGATCACAGAACATATAACAAATACAAATAGTAAAGTAAAGCAAGTAAAAGGAAAGAACACACCGGATTTTATACTGGTTCGGAATCCTCCTACATCCAGTCCTATACCAAGGCAATATCCTTGTACAGATTTTTACAAGCCAATATCCAAATTACAACCCTCAATTTCTAAGGCCTTGAGGAACCCTCATATCTCCGAGTCTGGGGTAAACTCTCTTGATTTATGGGACACAAGATCACCCTAATACTTTCTAATAACAATCCTTTTGAATGGATAGACTCTATGGACTTTTTGAATACAAATTAATCCTATAACTCTGAATAGCACTTTGATCTTTAGTCGAATGATGGAGAATCAAATAGAGAGAGTATCTAAATGATTTCCTATTAAGAATTTGGCAGAATGATGGCACGATCTTGAAAATATGAAGTTTTATGGATATGGAATGGTGGAGAAGAAAGAGCGAAGAAAATAAGAAAATTTGTTGTAAAAAAATTCGTTTTGGAAGACTTTATATAGATGCACTACAGTCATAACCATTGGCGAAAGGTTTTTGAACGAATGGACACTTCTTTTGAAATTTTAATTTTGAATCCAACTGTCACCATGTCGACATGGGGTATCCCCATATGTCGACATCCCTCAGTTCAAAATTGTAGAGATGTTGTTTTGTAAAAGCATTTGAATTTAAAACAAGTTGAAACTTCTCTGAAGCAAAATAAAGTGTTTAAACAATATTTTGAGATAGAGAATGAATATAAAACATTTTTGTAAATATACATATATATAATTGATATAGACCGTCAATTATATAAGTAATATTTAAAATTAGAATAAGTTTTGATGTTTCTAAAAATAGAAGTTTTTAAAATCAGAATGGAGGAATATTTCAAGGCTAAAACAAAGTTTGAAAACATTTTTGAAAACATGATTTTGAAAGCTAAAACATTTTTAAAAACAGATTTAAAAACATTTTGAAAAATCTATTCAAACTGAAATTGCAAGAACCTTCCTACAGAGCTCCTCCATAGGACTCGAGAACTTGTACAAAGTAGTTTAAATGATTTTGATTTTCGTGGGTTTGTAAGCCACTTGTCGTAGGTTTGTAAGCTACTTTTCGTGGGTTTGTAAGCCACTGGTTTCGATAGAAATTGGGTTACATCCCAAAAGAAAATTGGAAGAAAGATGAGAGTGCTATTATGAAGTTTTAACAAAATACTAGACACTTATCTTGAGATCTTGAAATCTTGATTCTCTAAAGTATTGAATCTTGAATCTCTAATCTTCATCTTGATGCTTGAGTCTTTATACTGATCAGTCTTCGATAATACCTGCATATGCTTCCTATATACATACATACATATATATATATATATATCCATATGAAAATGTTAGTATATATTTTATAAAGTAAAGTATAATAACTATATAAGGTTGTTGTCATCAAAACATCATCAACTCAGTTCCTAACAATATCAACACTTAGAAAAATTTCCAAGACCAACTTAGTATTTCATTACTTAGAAAAACATTCCTATAAGAATCATTTCGTCCCTAAAATATCTCTAAACCTTCAATTTCAATACTTAGGAAAATATTATAAGTTTATTTCTCAAAAATCATTTTTAATATCTATACTTAGGAAATATTCCGTACTTATCTCATAAATCTTCGAAATTTCTATTAATTTTCTTTTACAATTTACAAAAATTATCGGCTATACTTATTTATAATCCAACCAAAAATTTATAACTCCTTTAATGAATTCAGATTCATTTTAAGTTCCTGAGTCTAACTATTTTAGGAATTCTCCTAAATTTCCAGAAATCACATTATAACATTTCACTTATACAATCATGTCCGTTTAAAAAAAATCCAACTTACAATTGCAAGAGCATTTATAAATAAATTCCAACTACTTAGTTTTAAATTCTATGTATATAAAATTAAAAAAAAATCAAGAACATGGTTAAATAATTATTTAAAAATATCAAGCACTTTTAAAATAATATCAATAGCTAATTCCAATTCATTTATAAAATTTCTAATCAATTTATACAACTTGTTTAAATCTTAGAATTCATTTCAACCAATTTGAATTTTTAAATAGCTAATATTCTGAAATATTTCAGCTTAAACAATTTTTAATTTGCATAGTTTAATAATTAAAAATTCTCTTTTAAAAAAACTTAACATCTCGATAAAAATATATTTTTAAAATTCCAGTATAACCAGTTTCAATTTATAAATCTCTCTCTCGATTCATAACACATCGACCACTTTCCCAATTCCATAACATTTTCCACATTCCAAAAATAGACTCCACCATTTCTTTTTAACCCGATTACTTCATCTCATTATAAATTCTCACAGTGAATTTATATCTCTAATTTATTAAATGATAACCATCTCACTTTATTTATAAACCTTGTTTGTAAATTTCATAATCTCATTCCCTAGCTTATATAGGTTTACATAACAAAAAATCTATTTATAAATTGATTTCTAATTAAAATCCCATTTATAAATCAATTTCTTAAATTATCCATACTATATTCCAAAACCAATCAAATCTCGATCTCTACTTCAATTTTGTATTTTAAAAATCTTATTTAAATCCATTGTTTTAAAATCCAAAATTTAAAATTCTCTTGTTGAAACCATTTTATGAAATAGCTAATTTAAATATCCAAAATCCAATCATTTATTTTATCCAATTTAATTCCCTTTTAAATAATCCCAAAATTCAATATAAATATTTTATTTCCAAAACCGCCTTTAAATTTACTATTTAAATTCAAAATATTATTTTTGAAATACTAAATTTTAAGCCAGTGCTACTATAGCATCCAATAAAACAAATCACACAATAATCCATAATAGATTATTCAACCACATCATATATCACTATATGTAAAAAAACAATCAACATAGAATCCGGTTGGATCCCTCCAACACGTTTCCTTATAGCTACAGATGTTATATAACATAAAATGCCAATCCTACTTTGAGGCGAGATATCGTGGTAATATAGGGTCATCCGCTATTATGCGGGACACATAGTGTCTCATTCGCTTCAATAGGAGAGAATGTATCCAACTAATTATATATATACACACACTATTATATATAATATAACATTCAACTAATAATAATTATAACTTCGTTTAATCAACCGACGAATAATTTTTAATTAAAACCAGAAATCCAAATGAGTGAGATTTACTCACCTTGATTTTTAATTTGTTAATTGTCTCAATTTTAATTCTATTACGTTGATTCCACATCTACGAATCCCACACTAGTGATTCCGTGATTTTTGGATTTCGTACGATTAAATTATACGATATATAAGACTTCGATTTTGATTAAATATCACTAACTTTTAAACCAAAAATTAATTTATGTTAATTTCAAATTAACAAAACCCAATTACCTTCGGATTAACTACTCTAGAACGCTTCTCTAGTTCCACCCTCTCTCGCTTAAACCACCATCGCCAAGCCCTCAATTTTCGCATCATCATCACGTCATGGTCGTCCCTCCTATAATGATCGTATGCCTTCAATTCGCCCGCTATCACCAACGTGTTCAATCCAAGCCCATCCTCCACGTCGCGACTCATCCCCTTCTAACATTTTCAATGTCGCTGCTGCTTCCCCCACCCTTCAACCTTGTCACCGCCTTAGCCTCTCGCGCTCCTCCCTGACACACTACAGTAAGTGCGACCCCTTCTATAGTACCGCGCTGCCTCATCCCAGCGTCACTCCCCCTCGCATGTCCACCAGCGCTCACGCGCGCTCACCCTCGCTTCTCAGGCGATTCACGATTTGCTCGTGTTCTATATATTTTTCTCTCTTAATTTCTCTCTCTTGATTTTTAAATTTATTCGTCTTTGAAAGAAGGGAAAAGGGAGTGTACGCGACTTTTAAAAAAAGGGAAGGAAAAGAAGCGGTTTGACAGTATAGGGTGGGGTGGCGCTTTAGAAGTTAGGGCGGCTATTAATTTAAAATTTATATTTTATATTCAAAAATATCTCGTTTACGTACCTCGAAATCCTGAACTTCTATCGAGGAGTGCCGCTTGGGCTTCCTGGTGTTATACCACTATTTCGAATGCAATGGAACAAGTTTCGAGACCCGATTCGATCGTATGGAGAAGATAGCTTTTTGAACCTGATTACAAAATAAATTTTCGATATTTATTTCAACATGTTTCTATCCCGTATGACCAAACATTAACTCCAAATGCTGTGAAATTTGAAAATCGATAATAATACACTATACGGATCGAACGGAACTGGTTTCATCAAAATCCGAGACTGTGTCCCGGATTGCTATTTTAACACATCGATAAAATCAGCGATTTCGAAAGTTGATGAAATAATTTGAAATTCTAGTTTAAAAACTTACTAACTCAATTCTAATTCAAATAGAATTTACATCAATATGAGAAATAATTTCGATTCATATCCAACTCAAATTTCAATTATTTACCATTTCCGTATTACGATAAATCATTATATTTGAAATTTAAATTCATTCTATAATTCCAACCAAAATCTTCGTATTCAAAAGTCAATTTATAGTCCAAATCAATATTTAAAACCATTTAAATATTCAAAATCAAACAACTAAAAACTCGGATCGTTACACCAACTAGCTAATCAAATAAGTTATCAATATGTGCTAGTTGATAGCAATTCTTTTTCATTAGCTTGTTTAGTTCACGATAATTGACGTAAAGCCTTAAAGAGTCATCTGCTTTAGCAGCAATGACAATATTAGCTTCCCTTTTTGAAATACTGCTCCAGATAAAATCCTTCTCTAATAATTCGTTCACCCATTTATTGAGATCATGCCTTTCTCTACGAGCTATATGCCTTAGTGGTAAGGCAATAGGTTTGACATTCTTTTCTAAGTAAATTCAAAATTTGATCTCCCTTTGAGGAGGAAGGCCAGAAACTTTGGTACAGACATCTGAGAAGTCCTAGACTATCTGAAAGAAAGCTAACTCATTATGTGATGAGTCTAGGGAATACATGCAACTAAACAAAAAGAACTTTTAGGATCAAAATAAACCTCAAGGCCGCGTCTACCACGAGTACACAAGCGAACCACCTTCCTATCACAATCCAACATTGCTCCATACATAGACATTTAGTTCATCCCGACAATCAAATCAAAACTAGAAAATGTCAATACAAAAGCACCACGGTCGAATGCAACACCCAAAATATATAACTTCATACCCCTATAAATCATGGATAAATGGATCGATCCGGTACTATAATAGGGTTTGTGACTAAACTAGTTTCTAAGTGCAATTCATTTACTAGCTTATTCGAAATAAATGAGTGAGATGCTCCGGCGTCAAGTAAAGTGCAAATTAATAAATAAAAAAGAGTTAATACACCTTGCATGATGACTTTCTTTCGTTTATCCATAGATGGGGCTGCGCTTGAGCTAGGGGCAACATCAAGTGCATAAGCCGGATCCACTTGGACAAAAGTCTTGGGCAAGGTTGGACACTCCTTTATATGCCCGAGCTGGTTGCAGTTACATCATTAAATCTTCACAACATTCACCGTGCAATACTTCACCATATACCTTCTCATGCTGCACTTCTTACATTGAATCTCGGTTTCTTTATTCTGCCTTTAGCTCATACTTACCCTTCCGTTTGTTTTGCTAAATTGGATTTTCTTCTATCTTCTTAGGTTCTTCTTTGACAGCTAAATTCAACAACACCATCTCATCTAAACTCTCAAAAGTAGCTCCAGTGGGTATACAGATCAAAGCAATATCCCTTAAAGATAGGTTCGACCCTTAACAAACTTTGTCACCTTCTTCACTGGTGTATTCATAAGGTTTATGTCATACTTTGCTAGTTGGTCAAACTTATTTACATACTCCTTGATACTACGATCTCTCTGCTCCAAAGGGTGAACTTCTCCAACTCCATATTCCTCATTCAACCTCCAATACAAACTTAACTTCAAAGTCCCTTTTAAAGTCAGTCCACGTAATTTCAGTATCTTCTATCTTTATAATGACAATATGCCATCGGTTTAAGGCATCTCCTTATAAGTGCCATAAACCCAATTGCCTCTTCATTGCATCCTCCACGCCCATCATAGCAACCATCCTAACATAATTCCTCAACCATGCTCAAGTCTCAACAAATGATTCAATCTACAAGTAATTCTTTCTACCCGAACTCTGGAATTCCCGGTATAATTTGGAAAAATCCAAAGCATGCGGAGGAGCGAGAACTACCTCATGTGCCCGAGCCGTGGGTCCTTCATTGAGGTTAATTTCAATCTGGCCTCTTGCATGCAGATGCTGGCGGAACCATAATGGAATGTTCACACCTGGAACCTCCATCGCTACTTCACTAGGACCATTTTCAATTTGATTGCTCATTTCCTCTTATTTATAAGCAATAATTATTAGCACTTTCCTCAAATAACAGTAAGCATTAGTGAATTTTATGTGTGTATCCATGTTATACTTATATATATAATAACTTTTAAAATATACAAGTACACTCCCTCGAAACACACCTAATCCCTGAAGTATCCTAAACTAATCTCTGATAACAAATGTAACAATCCATGCCTCCCGACACATTGATTCAACATCTAAAAGCAACGTTCGAACTCGCATTGTGCTAAGAAGTATGGACCGTTAGGTCTTTTGATGATTTATGTGGTACACGGATAAAAATAAACTTTAGACATTTTACACTTTCAGATCTCACAATGGAAGAAATAAATATAAATACTGAAGTAAACCAAATTATCTCCACTAAAATAACATCAGTCCATATAGGAAATAAGTAACAAAGTCTTGATAATATATAACCAGAAATACAATAGGTAACTGATTGACAAGTATGATAAGATACATATGGAATGACTACAAATAAAATAACTCCAAAGCACATGGTCGCCTCCTTATCGTATCTTACTCCTCCTATCACACTACTCTACCATCCTATCAATATGTAAGTAGGTGTAACGAGGGAAAAATAGAGGCCAGACAAAGCCCGGTGAGTAAGAACTATCACTAGTATTACGGTGTTGATAGGCAATTATCATTTATAATCTACACAACCTAAGAGTGTTTATTTATATGTGTGCACTGCAACTAACAAATTAGCCAATTGACACGATATGGGGTAATAACCTATAATATGCCTAAAGTTCATTAATATCCCATATGGATTACCACACAAAAGTTGGACATCACATACTGGATAAACCTAGCAATACATCAAGTATACAGTCTCAATGATGAAATGCTTATATAGTACATCAAGTACATAATCCCAATGGAAAAACACCTAACTATATACCGAATAATAAACTCAGTGGTAAGCTACTTGACTATAATTAAGTAAACAATTTATGGTAAACCATCTAACTATGCATTGAGTAGACAGTCTCAATGGTAAACCACCTAAGGCATGACCGAATATATAGTCATGATGGTAAACTTCCTAAGGCATACAATGAGTAAATAATTTCGATGGCGAACTGCCTATCGAAGTAGCGACTGAACAATATCAATGGTAGATGTGTCCTATCATTCAACTGATAACATACAAGGGTTGATCGACAATTTGACTTCTTGCGTAGGTGCATTTGCCCAAACGATGCAAACCCTAATAACACGGATATCTCGAGTCCCCTTAAAGTCTCCAAGTTAAAATATGCAACCATGATACTGTAGTAACCATGAGAGCAACTAATTGTAATATAATCCCACGTCTCGTTGAGTATCACGTTATATAGCATTATGAAGCTATGTGAACTCTAGAACATCAACTAAGCAGGGAAACAAGTCCTTGAAACATTCCTGCTTGGCCTGTAGTAGGGCTGGGTTAAACTGGCTTGGTACAATTTTCTAACCGATTATAATTCATCCGAAATTTTCCCAATCAACTCCTTCCCTATAGCGCGCTTCCATCGCTCCAATCTTCATCGTTTCAAACATCTTGTTTACAATCTCATCCTATTTTATTTTCAGACTTCGAATACGATGCAGGGTTTATTTTAGATTCATTCTCTTATTTATCCATACTAACACCGTATATTGTATCCCATGGATTATGAATTCATTCAACTTGATTGTAATTCATTTCGAATGTAATTATTAAAATTCAATCATATAAGCCATGATTTAACAAATAAACTTTCTTTATAAATTCACGTCTCTTTATAAATGTTACCAAATCTTATGTTACTTAAAAATATGATTTAACAAATAAACTTATTTACAACTTTAAAATCCCTATCTACAAGTATTACTAAATCTTAATATCATTTTAAATTAGATCTGACAAATACAACAAATAAAAGTTCAAACTAACCATCCATGGTCTCATCGTACAAATGTTAAATATTTGTGCAAATCATTTTTCTTAAATGTGTTAAACACACCTGTTAATTAAGGGGTAAAATACACGGTTTATTGAAAAGTATGAATTCTGAGGGGGCATGAATGTACTTTGCTGTGAGTCCTCCCATATTTTTGCAATTTACCCCTATTTTAATTTTCATGAGCTGTTCAACAGTCTGTCAATTGAACCAAAAATGGAATAGAAATAATATGCGAGTCTAAAGTCATTATAAATTTGCGGTAATCAGATCCACAGCGGTGATTGTAAGAACCTTCTGCTAGTCACCTTCTCTCTGCTCCTTTGCGTAGGCAGCTATTCCAGGCCATGTAAGTGAACTATCTCAAACTCAGTTGTCGAGTTCTTTCTACTTAAAGAAGTAAATTGTGGTCGTTTAATAAATTGGAGCTGATACCGATTTCAAGAGACTGGTTACTATCTTTTTTTTTGTTCTTTTTTCCTTTTTCTTGCAATCAGTACGCCAAACAGTTGATAATAGGAAACAATAGAAAATTGAAAGAATTGATCCTTTCGTTTTATTTTACTTTAGCTTATAGGTGATTGCTGTTTGGCAAGATAGCATTAAATCTACGCGTAGCTGAATTTTGTTGAAAATTTCAGTTTTGAATATGATAATAACACTTAAACAGTTTTAATGAAAACACTAGCTTGCAGTTTTGAGGGTGAATGTAAAGAAGAACGAAGTCCATAACTTTAATTGCATGATGTGGTGCAAAAACCTAATTTTCTAGCCCAATGGGTAGAAAACTGGCTGTATTTGAATTGGAATTACGAAAGGTCTGTTTACGTATTAACTGGATGTTTTTTTCCCTTTCAAATATATGCCAAATATCCTTCTGTAACTCCAATCTTTTATCATCGTCTTTAATAATAGTTTTTTAATAATAGTAGTAAATTTGGTGGCACAATAATTTTTTGTTATCAACGTGAACTACCAAAAATGCCTATATAAAGATATTAACAAATCTTAATACTAGTATAACCGCACAAATGGAGAAACCGACCGTTCGGTTATATAACTTTGATAAGAAATATAAATTTTGTTAATATTACTTAAACATTAACTGATAATATGTTGGAAAAGAATAAATTGAGATTTGAATCTGAAAATATGAATTTCAAATTTAAATATTAATCAAAGCATTCAAAATTATCGATTTGAAATTGAAATTTTAGAATTTGAAAATCATAATAGATTTGAATTTGGAATCTTTGATGCCCGAAATAAAAGAAGGAAGTTTAGGGAAATCGCGATGAGACAAGATCCACATTTTAAGGGAAACCGCGATGAGACAAGATTCACGTATTTTTGGCTTCAGAAAAATTGATTTTGCCCAGTGACAGGAAGCAAACCTCCATAACGGTCGGTTTGATAATTTAAAAATAGGATTCAACTTACCAATTTAAAATGTCCATCTACAAATATTATCAAATATTAATATCACTTAAAAATAGCATCTACTAAATAAACTTATTTTACAAATTCAAAATGCCCATATATAAATATTATCAAATTTTAATACCACCAAAAACAGGATTTAACAAATAAACTTTCTTTACAAATTTGTTCTCTATTAACTAACAATAGAAATAAAAATTCAAATTAACAAAAAATTAAATGTTGCAACTTCAAAATAAAAATTCTAACTAAATAGACATGGTTTCAATGCAAAACATAGCAAAATATTTGTGCAAACCACTTTTTCTTTAACGTTTTAAACATATACAATCCTTAAAAAACAATTCACATGCGAAACACGTGCCGTAACACTCATAAGTTAGAACCATTTTTTCTTGTCTTTTGGGATTTCTTTTATTTGACTCGTAACTGTGATTGTCTTATTAGCAAGATCTTTCGTTTTTGTTTCAATGAGTGAATAATTTGTATTTCCGCAACTCAGGAATTGAATTGCAATCGTCAATTCATGAAGAATCATATTATTTATAGTAGCACACGCGCAAACACCTCCCCTCTCTCACCCACTCAATCACCCCACTCTCAACAACTCAAACACTTAACTTACCCGCACCACACATACCTCCACCTTTTCTTTTAGTGCGCCAAACGAAGCTTCTTTTTATTCCAAAAAGTTCTTCAAACCGATTTCTTTTCTCAAGCCTTCAAACTGTTCTTTCTTCAAAAATCATTTATCTTTCTTCTCAAAAAACATAATCTCAAAGTTGAACTTAGTTCAATTTTTTTGCAAGCAGTAGTTAATTCGTTGGAACGTATGTAGATTTATTAAGCTAAAAAGTTAATCTTTCCTTTTTAGAAATATATTTATTAAGCTAAAAAGTTAATCTTTCCTTTTTAGAAATATGTGACAAATAACATTTAATACAAACAGTTTTATAAAGTACACCGCCTAGAACAAATTTCAGGTTTACGAAACCATTCTGTTCTAACATCACATTAATTGCATTGTTATGAAAAAACGTATCATTTAATATTCTTATTGTTGTTTCATCCAAAAATATTAATAAAATCAAAGACTACCATTCTGTCAAACATAATTAATAACTACTATAAATTTTTCCCTAAAAATTATTGAGATTACAAGAATACTAATCAACTTGCACAATTTAAATATTAATAAAAATTTCTCAAATGATAAAACAATAATTCAAAATAATAAAATATGTTATACATACAGTGTTCATCGCTTTTTCATCTATTATCAAACATCAATGGATGATATGAGAAAAGGTAATCATTTATAACAATTAAGATTATTTATTAAGATTCGTTCGATTATGCCTAACCGAGCGACTATTTTTTTGCTCACTTTTCCAAAATCGTTAAGGGTGATTTTTATAGTAGTTTTGATAAATTAATTTAAAAGTTTTTGACTGGCATTACTATTAGTTTTGGTGTGTGTATAGTACCAACCTTAAGAAACGTGAATTATTTTTATGAGATCGCTTCTAGACTTATTTTTAATAATTTGAAACGTTTTCTTATCCATCTTTTTCTGCACTGGTTGAACTTCATATTCTTTTTGATAATAATTTTCATAGTCATCGTTTTAACAGCAGAAGCTTTTAGTAGGACATGTTCTAAACTTGCTAGGTGATAGAAACCAATAAAAAAATATCAATTTATACAGAAAAAGATTGTTATCTTACCAATTAATGTTATTAATCCTTGCATATAAAAATTTAAGTGAAACTTCTAACTTTGTCTATTAAAAATATTTACGATTATAAAATTTCTTATTAGTTGATAAATCCTGTTAGAAAAAAATTGAAAGATCATTTTATCTTATGTTTAAAGATGAAAGAAGTTCTTCTAAAAATCATGCTTAAATGCTTTCAATGAGAGAAAACAAAACCAGGGATGGTGATATGCTCTACTTTTTGTTGTTGAGTCTTTTGTTTTGTTCAAGCTGTTTGGTTCAAATTCTAATGTTATTCAGTTAAATAACAGAAGTTAATAATAGTACAATTTTAGTGCTAAACTTATAAAAACTTGAGATTTCATGTAAAAATATTTTAGATATTAACTTTTGGTTTGAATTGTAAACAAGTATAGCAAAATGAAACAATTGATTATAAATTGGAAACATGTTATCAAAGAAAGAGAACATAGTAAAGTGTATTATGAAGAACTATAATGATTTAAAAAAACTTCCTAATCAAAGTGCTACAGCGATTGAAAAAAAAAACTTCCAAGGACAATATACCATTTGGATTAAAAGTTGAAACTTGAAACAATAATGAAACTTTAAGGTTAACCGAAGTAACAACAAGTTATAATGGTTTTACAATGTTTGTTAAAGATTTTTTAATATATAACATTTAAATCTCTAACATAAAAAATCGCAAAAATAATAATTGAATTTCATGTTAATAGTTGTACTTATGTTAACCTTTTAATATAATACATAATGCTTGTAGTTTTCGTGTCATAATTTTTTTGATGTAGCATGTGCGATATCTAAGATATCTCTATCAACGATGAAAATAAAATAATTTTGCTAGGTACAAATAAATCCATTGTCACATAATGATATGGTATCTCCTTTCATTATTAAACCACATGTTTTTCTCCTCATGTCAAATCAAATATAATAGCAAATTTGAAATGTTGCAACGAGGTATTTTAAAACAACTCATGTTTTAAATTTTGGATTTTTCTAATATCTTTATGTTGTATTATAAATTTAGCTTTATGTTAGTTCAAAATTGGGTGTTTTCAGTTTAAGTATTGATTAAAAATAATCTAAGTTCTTTCCAATTTTTTCTAATATACCATTCAAAGCATAAGCAATTATAATTTTTTCCTAAATATTTTTTTATACCTACTTGTCATATGATATGTTCTTATCTTCTGTTTTCTTTTTCATTTTTGTTAAAACTTTAATTAATCACATAGTTTATAAATAAGAGCTTCACTTAATATCGCTTGTCTCACAAAATGCGTGTCATAAAATTATAATGAGTAACGATTGAATATGCATTTTTGATGGCATGAGAATTTGTAAAGTTCTATTTTGAATTTTTTTTCAACATACAGGAACTACTTTATTAACTTATTTTTAATATACACGCCAACATTGAAAATAATACCAATGAAAATAAAAATAACAATAAAAATATCAAATTAGGTGAAATTAAATCTGAAGTCAGTCAAATGTGATAAAATCTACAATTAATCGGTAAACCACATGCCTTACATCATCAGTATATCTTAGTTATTTTACAAGTTTATGTTTGACGACAAATCTAAACAACGTTGCAATTGGGATAATAGAATATAAAAACAATTCGTATAATATTATGATCTTACATACGTATATGTATTTATCAAAACAAAGTGTTTTTAGTTTACTCTGCTGATTTTGCAGCCTGAAATCTACTCGGAACAATTTGTGTCTTTGTTCTTTCGTTATTTAATAATTATGGATTGGCATTAGAGAAATTTGCAACAAATTAAAATAATAACGTTTTAATCTACAGTAGATCATTAGGTATAAGAGGAAAACAAGGCTACTTTGTTGAAAACCATACATGTACAAACACATAGTTAAGAGTTGTTATTTTAACATATAAAAATGAATAAGTAGGCATATAATTTAAGATTCAAAATATAAATTTTCTCATATATGATTACTTAACAAAATTAGAAATACCAGATTTATAAACTTGGGTCGATTGAATATTTTATTACATGTTTAGCTCATGTATTTGTTTTTATTATATGTGCATAATACATGTCGATTAACGTAAACTTAAAGTCTAATTGTAGTATCTTTCACTAGTTTTAAACTTTTTCGTTTGTTGGTATTTTTCTTTTTTCTTTTTCCTTGTTAAAGCTTCTAACAAAAACTTAATCTCTTCAATTTCCTAAATAGTGATGTTTGCACTTTCCAGTCAAATAATGGTGTTGAGATGGAGGAGTTTCTATCTTCCGTTCATTTTCCTTGTAACAACAGTTGTTATCTTGATGTACTCTACTCCAAGTCCATCTTCCCATTCGTTACACTACTCAGATGCAGATTCTTCTTCTAAGGTTATCCATTCATCTAAATACTTTGAATTTGTATCTTTGATTTTTTGTAGTTATAGTTATTGAATGTTTTAATTGTTTCAACTTACAATATCATGCAAGGATTTAAATATAGGTAATACATCCTATAAATGTAAAAGCCATATCATCAATAAAATAATCAAGCAATCAGTACATAAACGCCACAAATGGAATTCAATTGTCAAAGAGCAATAAACAAATAAATCAACATATAACAATGGTGATTGTATAAGAATGGTGATTGTATAATATTATATATTTATTTATTCCACAACCATATGATTGTATTAGTTCACTTTAAGGAATTTTTATTATCACTTATAAGAGTACAAGGGATTTGAATACGAATTTTCTTGAAAATGTATTCCTAGTGGCTAATACTAATGTGATGGAGTGCTTTTCGACATCCATCCATGTTTCATGAAATTTTGGTCTAATATTTATAGTTTCCTCAATTTTTTTGTTATATATTTCTACGATAAACCATAATCATCAAATCAGATCTAATATTCAATATTTTGCAAAATTTCATCGATTTTTTCCAAAATCAACCGCTTGGTGCATGCATGAGGGGTGAGTTTTGTTGAAAGAATCAAAGAACCTTATGTTGCTTGGTGGTAGAGTTATATCAGTAGAACCCAAGTCTCTAATTGAAAATTAATATGAATCTAGAAATTATCCTACCAGTAAATAATCCTCTTGCCATCTTACTCCTCTAGTATCCTGTATGATATGATTTTCAAAATATGTTTTAATTTTTGCTGGTTAAGTTCATTTTGTCGACCTCCTTAGGCTATCAACAGATATTTTGGAATGCAAGTAGTGCCATATTCGCATTCACATTCACATTCGTGGGTGTGGTTGATACTCATAATAAACATATTTTAAACTGTTTTTGAACTGGTGCTCATAAAAATATAAAATATAAAAATTATGATGATAAAAATAGCTTTGAACATAAATTTCATCTATATATACGCATGATATAAGTTATTGTGCTGATAAAAGAGTAAATATCAATCGTTTTATATAGTAAAATGCACATTTTATGAATTGTTACTTTAAAAACCAGACAGATAACTTTTGGATATGGATATATCATATCTACATCTTTTTTTTTGGGGGATTTTTTGGGATACGGATGTGAACGGATTTTTTGGATATGCATTGACAGACGTATACCTCCTTAGTTTATTCCTCCTTAGTTTATTCATTTATATCTTCCAACAGTTTGAAACAAGTAATTAATTTAACTACAAAAATTTATACATTTTCATTGCATTGGCATAATATTCAAGTTAGCTATAAATTAACTGTCAGTTTACGATCTTCAAATTATGTTTGTACTTCGGTGAAATTATACCTTGAAATACAAGTTATCTTACTTCAATATAAATGGACGATGACCGAAGTATAAATCATGCACTAGGCATATAATTTGGATACGACGAAAAGCAAAGAGCATAATATAAAAATCACCAGTAAAAGCTATAAGTATTGAGCATGACACAAACGACTAATACATGCTGATAACTTACTACTAAAAGAAACAATATTAATATTTAAGCATGGTCATAATTTCTGAAGTATTTGTTCTAAATTTATATATTACATGTAGATTGGAAAAGTTAATCTTTGTGCTTTCACTAGTTTTTCTATCCAGTATACAAACATTGTTCGTCTTATAAAGGCCTATTCGATCAATGATCATGATATGGAAAAAGAGAATCCGTTCAATTAAATATAGCATGTTCGACTGAAATAATTAAAGTATTGGCTAATATAAAACATATTTCCAAAACTTGACGAATCTCATTTTGAATGGACAATTAGGGAATTAAACGAGGAATGATTGGCAAACATGCATATAAAGAAGCTGCAAAATTAGTTTTAAGGTGGAGCTAAAATGAAGACATGCATAGATGAAGGTGGAATGTAATAGACTATTAGGATTGCGGTAGAGTATGGAGTTTACGATAACTCCATCATAAGAACGAAACGTGGAGCGGTGAAGCGAACAAGTCAAATACTTTTTTAGCACTACGAAAACGTGAGGGAAGAGTTCTATTGATAGAATCTATGTCCCGTTGAAGTTGTATAGTTAATGCCCCGCTATTACCCGTTATAACCCCGCTTTATCTCATATCGGATTTCTACCGCTACGATTTTTCCATATAGCCCCAAAAATATAGTCTTTCCGCTTTAAGCTCTGCTGTTTCTGCTATATCTCGTTATTCCCGCTATATTCCGCTATATCTTTTTTAGTAAAATGAATTGAAAATTTGCATTTATACATTATAAAAGATTATGAAACTAATTTATTTGATTTAATTTTTTATTTTTTTTCGAAAATGAAAATACTCTAATATTCTACTAAATTCAATTATGTTATATAACAGTTTTACATTTATTTAAAGTGTATTCACACATGTTTTTATTTAAAATTAACTGTGTATTAATTATAATTCAACTGAATGATAATTTTTCATTTAGTTACCATTTATATACTTGTAAAAACATTAAGTATGAGTTTTTTTATGATATTTTAGAGTCATCCGCTATCTTCCGTTATATCCTCGATGTATCCCCGCTATGACTTTTTGCACCTCCACCTCCACCGCTTTGAATCTGCCGTGCGCTTTAACTGCACAGCGTTGAACAACTTCTCGAGTTGAAAAAATGCAGTTTTTTGGGTTTATTTAGTGCTTATGGTTCTTGGTATTCTGGATTTTGGTTCAGAAGTTTCAGATTTAATTAATAGGCTAAGAGGTTGTGTTTAATATAACTAGCTAATCTAATGGTTCATATCTTAGCGTGGCTAATTTAAAATAAAATGCGTAGTTAATCTTTAACATTGATGCTGAGACATGTCAAGAGATTTTTATTTTATTTTTGTGAAATTTTATGAACAGTAAACAGAGTGAAATACTCAGATTTGTTCGATTGGCTAAGAGATTGTGTTTAAACTAATAATCTAATCTGATGACTCATATCTTTGTGTGGCTAATTTAAAATTAAATTTGTGGTGAATCATCGCTAATGAATCAGGAAGCTGAGGTGCACTGAGAGTGAAAATCTGTTAGAATTAATGAACAGCTGACAGAGTGAAATATTCTGATTTTCTTTGTAAATATTTATTATTGGTAAATGAGCTGTAGGTTGAAATTTGTTTATTTGCCGTTTTTTGTTCCCTTTTTAATCTAAGAGCAGTGTTTACTTTTATGTTAAAAAAAAAAAGATTAAATAAATCCAATAATAGATTTAATTTCGCAAGGGTGTTTCCTACAATGTTTTGACATCTTCTTTTGCAGATGCATAATAGAACTTTATCTACTTTTCATCCACCACCTCCCTTTATTGAAAGTTTGAATGATGAAAAGATTACTGAAGTCGTTGATGTGGAGAATCCTATTTTAGATTACAAGGTAGAAGATTTTTATGCATCTATGTTGCTTTGTTACTTAGCAGTACAGGGGAATCTGGTTTGGTATTTTTTTGTTTAAACAGGTTTCTGTTATAGCAGTTACTAAAGGTAGTAACGACGAGGTTCGTATTTTTTTTCACATGTTTTGTAATCTGAGTAGTGATCTTAAGTTCTTAGAGATGTTTCCTTTGATATTTTGATGTGAACTTCCCTTATAGGTACACAATAATGTTGCATCCTCTTTTTATCCACCACCTCCCTTTACTGAAAGCTTAGGTGATGAAGAGGAGAGCACTAAAGTTGTTGATATGGAAAATCCTACTTTAGATTCCGAGGTATGAGGTTATTATGCATCAAAGTTGCTTTATTATTTCGTATTAGGAAATTCAGGTTGATCTTTTAATATATGTTTTTTGCTTTGTTTAAATAGGTTCATATTGTAGCAACTACTAAGAACGGTAATGATGAGGTTAGGAATTTTTCTTTTTCTCTTCAATTTTTGTGATGATGTCAGAATGGTAATAAGACATGCTTTGTGTATTCATTAAAATTTGTTGTTGCTATAATTTCAAGTTAGATGATGTAAGTTCTGATAGCAGAGGAGACTTGAAGGAATATCTGTCAAATTCAAAGGTAAATAACTTAAATATAGATTTATTACCGAAATAGTCGTAGAGAATATGTAACAAGTTTTTATTTTGGTCAGAAGCGTATTGAATTGACTGAAGCTGACAAGCAACTTATGTATGCTAAGAAAGAGATTGAGAATTCCCCAATGGTTGTAGATGATCCTGATCTTTATGCACCTCTCTTCAAAAATGTCTCAATCTTTAAGCGGTAAGACATGATCTTTTATATGCGCACATAGATTTGTTGTCCATTAGCTATATAAATGCTTTATGCTGTTGTAAATAATGATGATCAATTTATTATATCCAAGTGGGTGTGTAATTTGCTGATCAGTTGATTTGGTAAATTTCATAATGCATAGTGGTGTGATTTGATGTAGTGTGCTTAGACAATCAGAGAAAAATTATGCCAGTTAGTAAAACTATAGTTTTTCCTTATTTGGGAGTTATGATGTTATGCAAAAAAGAGTAGGTTTGATTACTTGTAAGTGTAGCTGTGGACAGCTTGCTTTGACTCATGTACAATAACCATGTCGAAATCCTTGATAGTGCAGTCATACATAGATTTACTCGAAATTGATAAGGTTCAAAGAAACAAAAGCAGTAATAATGGAAGTTCTTTTGACAAATTAGAATCAATTGGTAATTTCTGTTTTTGGTTAACAAAGGATCAAATCGAGGAAGCTACCACACTGCAGTGCCTGAGATATTTTTTAGAGAATATATGGGTTTTTAAGCGTTCCTACCATAAGTGTTAAGAGTTTCAAAATTGCTGTCCGCAATTTTTCCGATTGAATCAGTATTTCCTGGTTTGTTCTAGTGTTGGATGTATATATGTATGTATATGTATATTGTTGTGCAAAAATTGCACAAATGTGGAAAAAATAATAAACAAGATCTAGATTTGCCAATTTGAACATCACTCAATCTTAGCAGCAATTATTCTATGACTCTAAATAAATAGTAAACGACTATAAAGAAGAAAAGAGAGACGCATAGTATTTATACTGGTTCCACTATCATCAAGATAGTGTACGTCCAGTCCAAATGAGAGAGATCTTATTACACACGAACGAGTTACAAGAGATTACAAGATAAGAGTTTACATACCAAAGCCCTGGATTACAGTTAACAAGAAAAAACGCTCTATTAGAGGATCACTAGCTGAATGCCGGGATGAGCTTACAATGAAGTCTACTCTCAATATATAGTCAGTGCAAATCCATGAGAGTCCTCGATTAAATTACAAAGATATGGTAAAAAGACAATGTAGGCAATTTACAATGGTAACAAATGGTGCAAACAAAGCAAGTAATTCGCTCATTCCTTTAGTTAGCAAAGATGAAAGAAAATAATCCCAAAACAATGCGTTTATTGAGAAAGAAATAATATGCATATCTTTTTACATATATATTATTCCATAACGTGCGCATGCATTTATTCCTTACCATCTCATGCAAATGTGATTTAATAATTTATGCATTTCCATAATCAATACACGTGATTACTTTCCTTTTTGCATATTTGTTTTCTATTTTTGATTTTGTTTCATCAAAATTTAACACTGCATCTTAATGCAAAATCACATATCTCCAACACCACCTCGATTCAAATTCTCTTTTCAATATAAAACTCTTTAAAAAAAACGAACTCCACCTTCAACCAAAATCTCTTAGCGAGATAGAACCAAAAATGAATACTTACTCAATGGGTTCCGGCAAGGCCACCCTCCATCACACCATGCTAACAAGCTCAGGCTACGTCTCCGTCTGCCAACAAAATGCTGCAAATATCCAAAATCAAAAGAAGGTAGATACCAAAATAATCTCTAAGCTACCAAGGCTAAAAAATTCTCTCAATCACTAATCGAAATACAAAGCCAAAAAACAAAAGCCAATGGACATAAAAAAAGCTAATCCAAATCTTTGTATGCAAGACAAATCTTTTTTTTTTCCATATACCATCATGTGGCATCACAAGTTGCTGAGGAAAAAAATGAACCAAGTTCGAGGCACGCTTGAACGCACCAATATGCAAATCGACAAATCCAAAGCTAGCAAGCAATTTCACAATGTCCTCAAAGTCCACACATGATTTGCATAATTCCTTAAGACGGCATCACCAAATCGATGATGTATTCAACAGCACCAAACCCGTCAAAAATCAACTCTATAAACTGAACTCTCCAAGACGGCATCACAAGTCGACAAGCATCAACGGTGCCAAATCCGTCACCAAAATCAGCTACATCAGTTGAACTCTTCAGTATTATAAGCACCATCCTCAATACTTGAAGAAGCAAGTGGACTACAAATATGGTGTACCAAAAGAAAACGGAATCTACTTCTGCAATTTTCCATATTTTCCATGAAAATCAACATAAGACTCATAGATCAGCGTTGAGCTGTAAAGTAGATATAGGTTTCCAAATCCAGATGTCCCTTCAACACACTAAACTTTTTATCACCAAAATTCCAAGACTGTAACGCTCATCTCTCAAGATAATCTCCTCCATCTTTTATCTTCCATACTGAACAAAATCTCATTTTCCATCCAAATGAGTAATAGCATACTTACCACCGGATCTACCACTTTCTAGAAACTATTGTTGCACAAATTTAAACAAATCGCCTTGCTTTGATACTAATATGTTGTGCATAAATTGCACAAATACGAAAAAAACAAGATCTAGATTTGCCAATTTGAACATCACTCAATCTAGTAACAATTATTCTATTACTCTAAATAAATAGTAAACGACTATAAAGAAGAAAAGAGAGGCGCATAATATTTATACTGGTTTCATCATCATCAAGATAGTGTACGTCCAGTCCAAATGAGAGAGATTTCATTACACATGAAAGAGTTACAAGATAAGAGTCTACATACCAAAGCTCTAAGTTATGGTTAACAAGAAGAAACACTTTATTAGAGGATCACCGACTGAATGTCAGGATGAGTTTACAATGAAGTCTATCCGTAATATATAGCCAGTGCAAATCCATGAGAGTCATCGATTAAATTATAAAGATATAGTAAGAAGATAATGGAGACAATTTACAATGGTAATAAATGATGCAAATATAGCAAATAATTCACTTATTTAACTAGCAAAGATGGAAGCAAATAATTCCAAAGCAATGCACTTATTGAGAAAGAAATAATATGCATATCCTTTTGCATATATATTATTCATTAACGTGTGCATGCATTTATTCCTTGCCATCTCATGCAAATGTGATCCAATAATTTATGCATTTCATAATGAACACACGTGATTACTTTCATTTTTACATATTTGTTTCCTTCTATTTGTAATTTTGTATCATCAAAATTTAACATATATGTATATATGTATGTATGTATATGTGTATGTATTCTAAATATTTCAAATGTTATAGCATGTTCAACGCAATATAAAATAGCCTTAGTACAAAAAACATACAACACTAAAGATCATAGTCTTATTTTAAAGGAAATTTTATCAAATTAGGCTTGTTTTAAAAAGTAATAACAACATTAGCCTAGTTTTAAAAGTAATTACAGAAAAATAGACCATCTTTTGTTTTTCTGATCTATACGGTTGGCGATTTTTGAAAAATCGCCAACTTGCGATTTTCGAAAAGTCACACAGGAAATAACCTAACCAACAACCTATCCTTCTGTCTCACTTTCACCTTTTCCATAAAACTGAAACAACGTTCTCTAATGATAGCTCTATTCAGAAATCAATATTTATACTCGTTAAAATCTTGGTTTAGTGGTAAATCTATAGATTCGGTCGACGTTGCTCAGCAAATTTCATCTAGTTGAAGGTAAAATCACTAAACTCTAGTTTTTTTATTTAATTTATATAGTTTGATGAACTTAGTAATTGGTTATATTAAGGTAAAAAATTGGTTTAATGTGTACATACTGAATGATTTGTATATTGATCTGTAGAATGACGAGAAATATGATTCTTACGCTTTGCTACTACGACTGCGAGCTAACTGTCAATGATCAAAGGAATGATAAATATGTTGGTAGTATTTGTAAACTAGGAAGAGTGCGAAAAGGTTGCAAATTGACAGAATTAAAAGAAGCTGTGTACAGAACGACGAAGATTAATAAAGAAGAATTTGAACTCGAACTAGTGGATCTGAACCTCTGTAGCATCGGCAGATATATCATCAGCTATAGGGTGTCGAAACCATTTCACTTCTACCATGTCGTTACCTCTGACTTGTTGTGGAGGAGTAATACTGAGCAAATCCGTACGCAACTGAATATAATCATGATGGTCATCACCCGTCACTGGATTGCCTTCTATAGGCAAACCTAAAAGCACGGTCACATCCCTAATGTGATCGTCATCTCTCCGACAGAAAGATGGAATGTAGATGTCTTCGGTCTCCATCTATCGATAAGAGCTGTGACCAGATGATGATCTAACTGGAGGTAGCCTAACCGCAGTACTGTCGAAAAGCCCGTTCGATCAATCTTCTCTAATACTCTAGGATGATGTGAAGTGACTTTCTTGAGAGAAATATAGTGATCAATGATGAAATCTGCTTTTTCGCTCTGTTTAACATTACATATACATATTATTATTTACACAATTTGTGAAACGAAAATAATAGGAAATTACCATCATATACACTTCACTAGACGTTGTGTGTCTAGGCTGTAAGTACAACACGCTCGGGTCTACTGGATCGGACTCCATCTCGATGTAATATACAACACAAAGATTAATGTATTCAACCCTTAATTATCATAATTTTTTTTTCTCAATCTATACTATAGTATATGCAACTGAATGAACATTCACTTGCAAAAAACCCCTAATGCAATCTACAACATATATAGCCTTCACAAAATCTTGCAATAAATTGAAATATATAAAACCCTAAAAATGTCCTAAATCATAAAATTGAAGGTGAGTGCATTACCAACATTCTCCACTATTCCGGATGTAGAAGCCATGGTCCGAATGAGCTTCGAATTTGATTAAAAAGCAATGAAAATTGAAATTTTTGGGAGGGAGAGAGCTGATACCCGAAATAAGTTTTTTTAGTTAGGTTCAATGCAGTAAGAGTGAGTAGGGGGCTTGGCTGTCTGTTTTGTAACAGGCTAAACAGTTGGCATTTTTGAAAAATCGCCAGAGTCAAAATTTCAAACAGCTTGGCTCTGTAATGGCGATTGTTTTGACTTACAAGATAGAAGTGATATAGAGATTCCTCCAAACAACTGTATATGATCATAGAAATTTACTCGACGACAGATACTTGGATATAACCATCAATTTCAAAGAAAATCACATATATTCTACGAAACATGAGGTTATCCATCAATTACAGAGTACTAACAACATAAGAACTAATAACACAAAACTAATAACATAAATTATACGAAACATGAAAATATCCATCAATTACATGAAAATAAATAAACTACCCAACATAGGGTTCATGATATGAAACAGTTTCTCAAACGTATCCATTGCGAACATAAGCTAAAGATGACATTTTCTTCTCTACCAACATTTTCTATTCATTTCTTCAACTAATTTTTTCAAACGTCTAACTTCATCTTGCGTTTCGAGGGCGTATTGCACTCCTCGAGCACAAAATGGAGGATCGATCCACTTAATAAAATCACAGCACCCCACTTCGCCAAGGTTCATCATGTGATCTTCGTACGAAGCACAAGTGTAAAATCTTCGTCCGACATTGGTTTCAGTTTTGGCTACAACAACCACGCATTCATTGCCACATCGACAAACTGGATATGCACCGGATGGCAGCGTAGGACCTACAGGATTCAATAGAAATTTGCTTGCCCGGTTTTTGGTTCGCTACAACATCGCGTAAGCGAGTGTTGAGAGAAGATGTTCCCGAATGGAACTTTTGATGTATCAGCCCAAATTGCGTTTCTGTAACAAATTCTATATCACTTAGATGCGTAATGTCCCTTTGAGCTTCAAAATCATCGTAACATTTCGACATCGTCTCGTCGTCTATCTTTCAATCGTCTATGTCTAGTTCAACTGCGAGTACGTCAACATTGGTTAGAATACATAACAGCTTCGAATTAGGATTTTAGTTAGCATAAACATATTATAAATCGATATACATTATCTTGTACCGAAGATTACACATAGTTGTTGAGAAGCTTTGATTATATCTTGTGAGAATCGGACTTTTTTTGGGTTTTTTATAAAGAAGTAGGGTTTGCGAAGTTTCAAGAATTTGATGATGAGCTTGGTAAAGTTGATAGTGAAGAAGGTATGTTGCTGGTTGGATTTATAGCAGGCTTTTGGACGATTTTTCAAAAATCGTCCAAAGCAAAAACCTTTCATCCGTTGGCGATTTTCGAAAAGTCGCCAAATGAAATATGTTATTTCCTCTGTGCGACTTTTCGAAATAGATCGAAAAAATAAAAAGTGGTCTATTTCTGTAATTATTTTTAAAACTAGGCTAATGTTGCTATTACTTTTTTAAACAAGCCTAATTTGGTAAAAATATCTATTTTAAATGATTAATTATATCATATCATATAGAATATATATATATATATATATATATATGTATGTATGTACACGATTGATTATTTTAAGTATTTTTGAATAAATGTTAGTAATTGATGTTAAACTATAAATTAATGTGAAAATTCAGAAATTAAGAAACATATACATTAAAAAAGAAATTGGTACACATGGTTTAGAAAAATAAATACATTAGACATAATACTAATACACAAAATAAGATACAAATTCTACGGATTATGAGTAGATTTGTTGATCAAATATTGTTAGTATGGAATATTGTGCCTTGTATGTTGTATCTCAACTCTTAGTCAACTTCATGCAATTTCATCATCCAAAACAGTGAATAATTCTATTTTCTTCTTTCCGTCAGAATTGTTAATGTTTTGCCAATGTTAATTTGTCCAGTCATCTTCTCACGATCAGCAAGAGTGATATACGGTGAAGACGATCCAGACTATTTATATTGATCACTGGATTTAAGCTTGTAGTAGTGATCGAGCTTTCTGTTTCTGAACGAGATTTCTGGTTTTGGCATTCATATATATCACATTAATAAGATCACTCACTTTTATTGGGTTTCATTTCGACGTCTATTTTCTCGACTACAAATTTTGATACTAGAAGATGAACCATGATCCGCCTTAGATGTAGAAGACATGGTAGAAAAAAGCTAAGTAGGTTGTTCATGAACATCTTCAAAACTATTGTACTTGTATCAAATGTCTAGGTTTGATTGATAAATGATTGGATAGTCTGAGAATGCAACGAAGATTGACGTGATTTTTCATTTGGCGTAGCAGCGGGCGAAAATGTATTGAATAGAGTATCATATGGACCGTAAAATACAGTTTGTAATAAAACTGCAATCTATAGTGTCTCTCTCCTATACTTCAAAATAGAAGCGTCGAACTCATTGACACGATCAGCCCACCATTCATTGGAACTCGATAATAGTTTTTTTTTACAGGATTCCACCCGCTTTAGTTTTATTGCACAAGCTTTGCCATAACATCCACTTTTTTGTGCATTGTATTTGTGTCGAACATGCTCGTTGGTTTTTCCTGCTTCTACAGGACACTCCTTTAAGGCGTTATTGAGCATTATTGCAATTTTTTTATGTATTTCTTTGTTATTTCCCATAGCAGCATATGCATTCGCTAGAAAGTGTGAAGTGACATAAAAGACAAGATTTTTTGGACTTCTACGTTGTTTTTACGACATTTTTGAAGAGATGATGAGACCGAGATTGGTGTGGAAGAAGTTTTGAAGGAGAAAGTGATTTTATCGTGGAATGAGAAGATAGTCATTAGGAGGAAATTGAACATGAAAGTCGATGTGTCTGGATAACAAAATTTATATTACATTTATTATTACAAGCTGCATTCAATGCACCCTGAGCAATTTTCAAGCCGTTTATCCAAACCATATATCCATCGAGTACTAAAAGCGCTAGTTTTATACATTCTTCGTCACATAATATTATTGGATAACAAAATTAATTGCAATGTAGATATATGACTTAATAAACAAAATGTGCTACACATTTTAGTGTAAGGCAGAAGCATAGAAAGTTGAGAAACATAGCATGAGATTAGAAAGGGAAAAAAATTAGAGCAAAATTTAACGAGGAGAAAAGCTACTTCTCCAAAATAGGCATGAACAAAAAATAGAGCAAAAGCACAATATAGTGTAATGCCAATGACAAAAAAAAGAGAGAACATTTTAGCGAAATAAAAAAAAAAGATTTTGTAAAAATGGTGAAAAAAAAGACAACGAAAATAGTGAACAAAAGGTATATGGACGGTGCCTTTAGTACTTAAATTTCGCCAACCATATATATAAAGTACGTACTATATTTAACCTTGTCACACTTTAGATTACTTGTAGTTATTTTTTCTCGTTGCTAGTAGTGTGATTCTGCTATAGCTTGGTGTGAGGGGTCCCAAGGGCATAAATTTGCTAGGCTCATCATTGGATCTCTCATGCTTGCTTCCACCTTTACTATTGAAATCTTTGGATAGTTGGCAAGAACATAATACACAATACACATGATAAAATAATTTACGTTCTTCTAGGCTAAGGAGTCCATCTTTTACTTTTTATTATTCATGTATAAAAATCCAATACTATAAAACATAAGCATATTAGTCCCATGTGCAAAACCAACATTTACAAACGCACCGCATTTCAGTATTTCTATTAATCATTCATTCATTGTTCAAAAAATAATCTTATAAATAATTTATATCCATAAAACTAAGATCACACTTGGGTTGTAATCTAAGGTGATATTGACGCGTATTTTCTCGTTTTCATTTGGTCTATTTATGTTTTGTTTTTTTTAATTATTTTTAGACTACACAATGGTTTTAATAAAAATAAATATATGCAAATTGGCTATATCAAAATCTATTTAAGGATTAAGTTGTAATAATGACTGGTATGAGATTGGCTGACTATTGTATTAAACCGATAATTTGAGGCTCCTTCCAAATCTCACAATCTTTACCATTTTAGTTTTTCTTTGACCAAAAAATCGGCTAATATAGTTCAATTTTTTTTCCGGTTATGTACCTAGTAAAATATGGTGAAATTCATGTTTTTATCAAGGAGTCCGACAAAGCATAATAATAATTTGTCGAAAAACTCCAAAAGGCGGAAACACACAAAAATTAAAGGGAAATCTCAAATAGTTTATGTGGTTTTTCAATTTCATTTGATCTAAAGAAGATGTGAGCCCATAATTTGAATTATCATAAAAAGCCACTGAAAATTGAATAATTTTTAAGAATTTTCGATGAATTTTGAAACCATATTACTTTGTCGAGTTCTAAGAGTAGAATTCAAGGTGTTATTTTGTTTTGAAATTGAACGATATAATTTAAGATCATAAACGAGTTTGGTTGAACAATTAAACAGGTAGTTACAAAGAGATGAAAATCTTTTTTGGGTCTCTTTGGATCCTAGAATTAGGCGAGTTTTGTTAATTTTTTTTTTCCAAATATATCCAATAAATATGCAAATAAATCATATATTATTATATTTTAGAAATAAGCTCAACAATTTTGCAAAATCCATACTTGTTTTAGTTTTGTTAAAAATAGATATGATTATAATATATTGTTTAAGTCAAATTCAATTCAAACAATATAATATTTTCGAGAAAACAATTGAAGATTCCTTGGATCATCACATAGTACGCACGATGGCTTTTCCAAATTATGCATATGCCATACATATAAACAAGGCGAAAATATATATGCTATTGTGATTTAATTTTAGTATTAAGCCTAATAGCCAGTCTTTTAGACAAGTTACAATGGTATGCATACATAGTACTGGAAATGAGCACTAATATCGAATATAATGAACAAAAAAAATTAGAATGACATGATTTAATTATAAAAGCAACCAATAATAGTTTTTAAAATATAAGGATATTAGGATTAAAATTTATTTAAGGTTTTAGTTGTCAAGTTAAAATTTTGATGATTCTAATATTAAATTTGTCATACAAAATGACTCATTTCATTCGTCATATACACATGCGCGCGAGCACACATATTGTGTGTGTATGTGTGTATACATAGAGAAGAAATCATTTCACTTCTTATGCTACGCTCCTATGCTACATCTCAATATTTTTTTTGAGTTGTACAAATTGAAAAGAAACCAAACATTAAAGATCTTTAATCTACATTATAAACATCATCTTCACAGATTTTAAGATTAATTAAAATTTTTATAGCATGTTTAAAATGTTAAGTGGAATGTTAATCATTGAATTTAACCTTTAATTTCAATATTATTTTTGAAATGTTAAAATAATACAACAAGCCAATTTTTTGTCAGTATGATCGTCAATTATATGATAGCATATCCTTAAAATTTTGATTCATGTCGAGTTGTTTAACTCAAGATATTATAAAAGTATAGTGCAAGAGATGTAGCCAATCACTTCACACACTCACATACGTATGTATGCATGTAGGGATGACAATGAGACGGGTCTAGGGTCCAAACCCGATTGACCCGCTTCCTGTTTTGGCCCTTCCAGACCCGTCCCATTGGGTCCATGGGGTGGGTAGACCCGTGACCCGTTCTTGAATGCTCCGGGTCAAGGGTCGGGTGGGGGCTCGGCTGACCCGTGGGACCCGACCCGCACTACTAACATCCCATGAAACTGCTTTATTACTATAATGATTTATTAATCTTCTTAGATATAAGTGATTCTAGCATGGATGTTAAAATATTCCAATCAATAATCTATAGAAAAATTAGAGTATTAAGTTGCGTCATTGATAATTATACAATAACATATGTATATATTTTCTGAATTGTTATCGTAGACATCATTTTTATTAACTTCCCTTAGACACATTGTTATTTGTATCTCATGTATTATTTGGTGATAACGAGTATAAACAAATAAATATATATACGTTGGTACACAATTTTAAATCAATACATAAAGACTCACCGGGTCTTGGGGCGGGTCGGGTCTACCCTGATCCGTACAGATCCCGGTTACGAGGCAAAATTCCAAACCCGCACCAAGTCTACGGGGTGGGTCTGAGACGAGATCTAAAAAATCCGAGATAGGTATGGGCACTAAAACCCGCCCCATTGTCATTCCTATATGCATGGGTATATGTGTGTATATGGAGGGATCTAGATCGTTATTTTTTTTACAATTCCAGTCATCCCTAAATACGCATCCATCAGACCTAAAAGATCATGGGATGATCAACAATGGTTTAACTAGAAAAAAATCAAACAATGAAAATGTTGCAAATTTAACGAATGAAAATTTGAAGATGATTGGGATGCAAAAATCAGGGACTTAGATACCTTCTATATATATGTGTGTGTTTTAAAAATCTCTCCTCAATGCTCGCCTTAAGGCATCTGGAGTTAATACGCCTTAGGCTTTCTAGTAAGGCTTTACCTCTGAGGCTTATGCCTAACAACTTGATACATGAAAAAAAATAAGGTCGGTCTCACATGCATCAATATTTTTTTACCTCTAACTATAAATTTTGGATCTAACAAAAGTTACAAAACCTTAATTATTTAGAAGCAAGCAAAAAAAGAGTAAAATTTAAAAATAAAAATGAAAAATGATGTTTTGGAGGTTTTAATTTTAATATCAACGTGGTTTAGTAAGATTGTTTTTCAAACTGAGATCGAGAGCTACTTAATTGATTTGAATGCTATTTAAAGAGAATTTCTGGATTGTTGGCAATGATTCTCCGAATAAATTTTGCTAGTCGATTCAAATTGGTAGAAGTTGAATATAATAATAAAAGAATAACTTGCACAACTTCTTACTGCTTGTAATAAAGATGGATTCCACTGGAATATATCTTAGAAAAAGTCGAAGATAAGTAGAAGAGTAAAGGAAAGAAAAAATGAAAATACATACCTTTTGTGGAGTTGAAAACTGAATGTGAATTCTTCTGACTTTCTATATATATATATATGTATTATTAAATGCTTAAATTTTATTTATTTATAGTTTTATTTGTTCATTTATACTTATATGACTGAATAATAAAAATGAATGACTAGGAGTGGATTCTTTGAAATTTAATGTTTATATTGATATTTGTTATAGTTTTGTATGCATAATTGTTAACTTTTAATTATTAACCAAAAGTTAATAATAATAATCTTATAATTAGCAACGTTAACTTACGCCTTAGTGTTTACTCGAAAAAACTTATGTTTCAGTTTCTTAAGCTTATGCATCTCATGTATGCTTTCGCCTTTTAAAATTTCTATATACATACATGAAGAGTATATTTTGACACAAATAGAGATACATTAGTGACATAATAGATTTCAACCATCGGGTCTCATTATGTTTTTATTTCATAAATTTGACGGAGATTCGCATGTTAGAATCCATTGTTTCACCAATTATGTTATCATGTGTGTCTCGATAACTGCTTATGTGTGTACATACGTACATACATGTGTGTGTACATACATACATGTATGCGTGTGTCATCAAATAATTATCTAATTTGATAGCAATACCCCTCTTTTGGGACACCTCTTTAGCATCTTTATTTACAGTTTTACACCATTTTAAATGCAGTAAAATTTATTGGTAAGTCCATATCATACTAAGACTCAAAAAAGGTGCTTACATGACTATATTTAATATAAAATTTCGGTAGCATTTTAGAATATGATAACTCAAAATATGATGATGGTGTTAAAGGGGTACTGAAGTAGAATGCTGCCATGGAACCTTCCTATCTCTGTGTGTGTATACATATACATACATAGATACACACACATACATATGTGTATACATATATAAAACATACACACGTGTGTGTATTCATGTATGAGTAGTGTAAAATATATTTTCTAGATAAAATTTAAAATCATGTGTAATAATGATATGTTCAAATAAAACCGGTTAAGTTTAGAATGAAAAACGAGAGGCTTATGCTAAATTGATATGCACAATTTTAGTATGTCGGTTTTGACCATATCTTTATAAATAGTTGTAATATCTTTTATGCCACATTTTTTGTGTAATCGCAAACTTTTCATATATCCCTATGTTTATGCATACGAGGTTAGAAGTTCGAATCACACTCTTCAAAATCATCCTTTTATTTTCTACGAGACGATGAGTTAGAATCTCACTTCTATTCAATATTTTTTTTTATGCGGTTATGTTTTCATATCTTTGCTCTAAGCAAAGTCATACTTTTCATATTTTTTTGTAATATTAACACCGCAAGATATTTTTTAAATATGTATTTTTCCATAGTTTTATCAATAGTTGTAATACGTTTGGGCCACAAATTACAAACTTCCTAAACTACGCCTATACTTGCACGTATGAGTCAAGAGTTCAAATTATATTCTTGAAAATGATCTGTTTATTTTCTATGAGATCACGAGTAATCCACTTCTGGCAAAAATTATCATTTATTTTCCTATAAGATAATATGTTCGAATCTTTAGCTTTAATGAAAGTTATATGTTTTTCATATGTATTCAATTTATGTATTTTAAATATTAATACCACAATATATTTATGAGAATTTTGTGAATTTAAGCCAGTCTTAAAGTCTAATTACACAAATAGGCCTTTAGAAACTAATTACAAATACATGTCAGTTTTGGCCACGTCAGTGCCAACATCAGCTAGCGACATTTCAAATGTCACTGGCGTAATTTTTTTTTTTAGATTATATACTGGTGAATTTTTGGAAGCTGCCTGATGTACTTGAGAAAACAACACAGGTAGGCTATATAGGCGATATTTCAAAAGGCGTCGATGTTATTTTTTTCAACTATAACTAGCACCTTTTCAAAAGTCGCCAAAAAAAATAAAATTAATAAAAATAAACTGGCTGCTTTTAGAATGTCGCCGGTTCATAATTGCTAGCTTGGCGTCAACGTGGCCAAAACTGGTCTATATTTGTATATAGTTTTTAAAGTGGTCTATTTGTGTAAGTTTTTAAAATCAGCCTAAATTCACAAAATTTCCTATATTTTTCAGATATACATTCTTCAACGTTTTTTTTTAGACAATCTCTTGCAACAATTTTAATGATTAAGATAACATCCTTAAAATATGCTCTAAAGTTCTTTGCAGATATATTCAAAATTTTATTTTATATTTATAATTATTTTATATACACGTGCATCGCCTGTGCCAAAACACTCATAAATATAATACTAGTTGGTACTGGTATTGGTTTCTCAATTAATTACTGTTTAAATTTATAGAATTAATTTTAGTTTTGAAATTATTTGGGCTTTTATTTGTGTAAATGTACCATTTGTTAAGGTTTTATTGGAAATCAGGTACGAATTTCGAATCAGAAATGTTTCGTGATTTCTTTTATACTTGTTAAATTTTCAAAACAATTGAGGTCTCAAATAATCAAAAATGGAAGCCTCAGCCTGAACCTTGGTTAAGTACGTGACATTTTCCGACTATTCACCAAAACTGTTGATTGTTTTCCACAATTTAACTTTTAATCAGGAACACTACTGAGAAATTGAAATTCTGAATGGTATTTTTGTTGTATGTTCTTTTGAGTTGTTTTTTCTTTATTTAATCAACAATCAGTATGCTTTACAATGCAGGAGTTATGAACTGATGGAGAAAATTCTCAAGGTTTACATATACAAAGATGGAGAAAGGCCAATTTTTCATACACCTGCTCTTAAAGGTATTTATGCTTCCGAAGGATGGTTTCAGAAACAGATCGAATCAAATAAAAAATACGTGGTTAAGGATCCAAAAAAGGCTCATTTATTTTATCTTCCATATAGCTCTCGGCAAATGGAACTTTACCTCTATAAGCAAGATTCACGTGATTTGAAATCTTTAGCTATATTTGTGAAGAACTATGTAGATAGCATATCAGCTAAATATCCCTTTTGGAATCGTACAAGTGGGTCAGATCATTTTCTAGTTGCATGTCATGACTGGGTATGTTTCTCATTAGCTCCTATCGTTATATTCAAATTGTTCTCAAATTTATTTCTTTTAGTTCTTCTAATTACAATGTTCATATAAACTTGCATACACAATTGTTTCCGTCCGAAGATCTACTTATGGTGCGTTCTTTAAGAAAGGCCTAAATTATGTTAATGATCACACTGGATAAATATGTTGCCATGTCCAAGCCAAAAGACAAAGTCTTAGAAGATTATACAGTTATGCGGTTCTAGAACATTTGAAACACAATACCCATGACATATCTTTGATTGGTCATGTCCATCAAAGACAAAATATAAGTGATTGTTTAAGGGGAAACACAAATTGGACAAGCGGCATGATTGGGTCAGAGGAAAGAAAACTTGAAATGTAGAATTATCGACAAGGAAAAAAAAATACAAGGATGATTCTGTTGTTTATTGACCAAAGTATCTTAAAAACATTTCTGGTAAATTTATTTAATGAAACAAATTAAAAAATTCATAAAAACCAATATTAAAATTTTCAAAAAAATTAGTACATATTAAAATTTTCAATAGGTTTAAGGTTAATAATTCTTAAATTATAAAATTTATTTTTTGTAGACAAGAAATGTCAAACATTAAAACATCAAGTTCAAAACTGTAAAATTTTGAACATTAATGAAATTCAAATTTCAAAAGTATGATATTTTAATTTTTTTTGGATATGTTTAAAACTATTTAACTTTTTTACGTTTTTAGAATGTTTTTAATTTTAGAACTGAATTATTAATATTTATTAAATAAAATTTATTTTTAAAGTAAAAAGGTAAGATGTTGTTTTAGTTATCATTACTAAGGGGGAGAAAAAACTTATTTTGTGCTTCACCCTTGTCAATTTAACTGTACTCTAAAATTACTTTTTCTACCAGGCCCTTGATTTTAAACGTTCTTCCCTTTAGCAATCACCAAAATCTATTTAAAACATTTATTTGGTGATGGCGTTCGACCGTAGAGGGTAGTTAGGTGCGCAAATGTGTTTTACGAAGACATCTCTCATGTTAATAAGTTTGATCTTATACAAGAGCAATGGGATATGATCATTCAATAATTTGAATTGAAAACCCTTACATCGATCTTTCTAATAAGATACCAATATGGCATATCTCACTTCGTAAAATAATTCAGGGGTTATACACAACAACACTGCATTCAGAGCTAAGTAAAAATTCCATAAGAGCTCTATGCAATGCCGATTCTTCAGAAGGATTCATCCGAGGAAAAGACGTTTCTCTCCCCGAAACACTGATCATAAACCCAAGAAGACCTTTAAGAAACATAGGTGGAAAACCTATCTCCGAGAGAAATATTCTTGCATTTTTTGCTGGTAATATGCATGGCCCAGTGAGACCTATCCTCGTAAATTACTGGAGAAATAAAGACGAAGAGATGAAAATTTACGGTCTGCTCCCATCTAAAATCGCTAAAAGTTTTTCATATGCTCAGCACATGAAATCAAGCAAATTTTGCCTTTGCCCAATGGGCTTTGAAGTAAACAGCCCACGGATCGTTGAAGCAATATACTATGAATGTGTTCCAGTTATAATAGCCGATAATTTCGTCCTTCCTTTTGAGGATGTGTTAAAATGGGATGAGTTCTCAGTTTCTGTAAGGGAGAAAGACATACCTAAGTTGAAGGATATCTTACTGGGAATTTCTTTGAAAAAGTATGTTACGATGCATGAGAACGTGAAGAGGTTGCAGAGGCATTTTCTTTGGCATAAAAGGCCAGAAAAGTATGATATATTTCACATGATACTGCATTCAGTATGGTTAAGTAGGCTCAATCAGGAGCAAGAAGCTTAGACATTTCAACTAAAAGTATACATGTAAACAGCATAGAAGGGTGTAATTTATGATCAAGTTAACAGTTTCTTACTGCTGCCTGATAGAACATAAAGCAAACAAACAAGGCTTAGCAAGTTCTTTGCGGGCTTGCACAGTTATACTTATTATGTATCATTGTTTAAGCTCTTTTTACAAGAACAGAGATTGAATCAATCTTGAGAAGTTTCTGTTGATTTTTTACTATGCTGTAAGATATTTGTAATGTGTCATTCGTTGTGTATAATGATTATGTTTTTTTTGCTACACTAAAATTGTCATGACTATGCTGGACTGAGAGCTTATAAGTTTTTTGGTTTTTCCAAAAGCTTGATTACTTTGCTGTTGTATTAATTATGATAGGGTGGACTATATTATTAGCTTTTAAGTAAAACTTGAGAACATTCTTCGGTGTTTTTGACTATAAAAGTTCATTTGGGGGACTTTACTGAAAATAGTGAATAATCTTTGGGAAACCATCTTGTTGATAATAATAGGTTTTGGAGTTTTGCTACCAACTTTGCGCACCGTTTTCAGAAGCAAATTTCATCTTAGTAGATTTGCTCAAAATGCTATTCTATGATTACTGACTTGAAACGTCATTCAGCCATCACTTATGCATTAAGTACATATTACAAAATAATTTTACGCAATCTATACTATATTATTATTACCGAGTCACATTTCAAGAGCGTATAGAGTATAGACCCCTTCCTTCGAAGTTTAAACACAGCAGTCGCGGTTTCTTCCTTTTGTTTTGTTCCTTATATGTTTTCCTCAATTCTTACGAAACCATCTTAATCCTTCTCTCGTTTCTTTTTTTCTCATCCTAATCCTAAATCTTTATTTTCCAAGATTACTCGTTGAATCATATCGCCTCAAATTTGCATCCTTTCTTCCTCTTTATCATAGATCGCTCGACCCTAACCCTAAAAACATTAATGCTTCCACTAAGTTTTGACATCATTCCTTCCTTTAAACCCTAAATTGTACAAGCGGCTTTGGTTTTCTTTCTTCAGGCATCGGCTTCCTTTTCTCTATGCCTTGCTTTACTCTCTCGATACCTTGGTTGACTTTCTATGCATCGATTATTGTGAGGTGTCGAGTTTGCTCTCATTTGCTCCAAAAAAATACTCATTTTGGACCTATATTTTTGGATCTATCCTCCTTCGCAGTCCATTGGTTAATCCTCCCAATGGAAGATTCGATTCTTTTGTCTCACGGTTATACTTTTCCTAGGAAATACTTAATATGACAATATTTTTTTGCTTTAGTTTTTTGATGTTGACATAATTGAATAATGGATGAGAAATCTATTTGTATTTTTTGTGTTGGATCTTTTGGTATTTGGCTTGATAATATTAGCTGCTTCTGATCAAGTTAATGGCTAACATAATTTTCTATTCCAACTATTCTGACCAACATGGTATGGTTATGTTTATTATACACATACATAATTTTAAAATGGTCCTTATCATAATAAAGCCCATACTTGGAATGAAAGCCAATTGTCATCCATTACCATCCTCAACCCCACATTCCAACTGATGAACCAGTCGATTCCTCCATAATAACAATGTTCCACATCTTCAGTTGCATTAATTTCTTATTGCTTGATGCTTTCATGTAATTTTACTAATTTCCTCCTTTTGCAGGACCAACTTACCTGAAATACCTTTATTTGATTACAAATATTGCAGAGATTAGCAATGTTTAGAAATTATACAATGCAATTTGATATAATCATGGATTTGGTGATGAAGTTCATATATGGTGGCAAGCTGAGTCATCTTTAAATGCTTTAAGTTTTATTTGTTTTATAATCTCATAATATGCATTTTTAATTTTACCTAATATAGTTCAACTATGCTGTTTTAGTTTTCTTTATTTTAGGGAAAGTTGGATTTTGGTGCAAGATAGTAAATCTCCGATGGAGAACATGGTACCATTCTTAGACTTCTTCCTAGGCTATACATAACATTGTTACATACTATAAACATATATGCATTCCACCTCATGTCCATTCTTACTTTGTGTTTGCGTCAAAATTGTTCACTAACACCCAAATATCGTGAAAGCACCAGTGTATGAACACGGATCAGCAGTATACAATCACAGATCACAGATCTAAGTAATGTAGAGAATAAAAATGAAGATTAACAAACTTAAAACAGAAAGAAATAGACGGGACAAAAGATTTATAGTGGTTCGGCTATCTCCGACCTATGTCCACTTCAAAAGATAATCTTTTGTTGACTTTGCTTGTTGGTTACAGCAGATTACAACAGTAATTTTTGAGTACAACAACGAAATTTGAGCACAATGGTGAATTCGGCAGAGTCTAGACGTCGCAGAATCAAAAGTCCATTTTCTGTAGGCTTTAAGATGCTATTTATAGGCGTAGGCTGTAAATATCTCGCTCAGATCTCGGGAGACCTCTTCTGGCACGTGAGTGGGCCCACGCGATCGATCCCAGGTGATTTCGACTCGCTCCGTGATCGATACGAACCAATTTCATATCGATCAAGATCTTGTCCAATCGAGCCGAGATCGATCATAAACATTCTTTAGGTTGTACACAAGCTCCTATGAAAATTTGGTAGCATTTGGACTTTTAGATTGTAAGATATGATCGATGCAAGTTCTTGTTCATCGGTTGCCTGTCGCGTTCGTATCCATCACTTCGCCTCCATCCTCTTCTCTCTTCGAATCAATCAAGTTCGCATCGATGACATGTCTCGAAGGTCCAAGGAAGATCCATCTTTCATGCCGTTCGACCGAATCAGTCGCCCTCTTATTTGTATCCATCCAACAACTTTTGTATCCAATCCACTGCTCTCTACTTCGTATCGCCTTCTAAAAACCTGCCTTTCACATCGATCCTCTGCTCTCTTGTTCGTATTCAACCCGCTCCTCGTGTCCAATCCTGGGTTCCCTTCTTTTGCGTTGATCTTATTCGCATCGATTATAGCTTGATCGATACGAACATGTACATTGTACCCCGCTTCTTGACCGATACGAACTATGTGTCTGCATCCATGCCGATCAATACGAATGACGTGTTCGTATTCATGCCGATCGATACGAATGACATGTTCATATCCATGTTGATTGATACAAATTCTTATCATTCGAATGAAACATCCTTGATATCCATCAATGTAACAGCCCGCCTTTTTGCACGATTTAAACAGACACACGTGCCAATTCAAACCATACGTAAGGGCGGATTGTTATGGGATAAATAAGAAAACAGAGAAAGAAACAGAATCTCACAGCGGAAGGATAAAATATAATAATCAAATATACAGTTCATAAATCTGTTTACAAAAACCTTTGATTTATTTATACAATACATATCAGAGTACACATACCATATAACAATGCAACGGAACAATACGAGTGTAGTGAAACCATATTATCTATAGTAATAATAATAAAATCTTCGTCTTCTTCCTTCGAAAATAAAATCTTCAATCCTGAAACGCTCGGACTGACCCGAGCGAATTTGGAAAGACAAAAACACTCGAGTCAGAACTAAAAGATCTTATGTGAGTTACATTAACAGAAATAAATATGAGTGCAGTAACTCAAGAGATGCTCGGGATTTACATCTCCTAAGGATCCGTTAAACTATTTACTATGTAGTATATTGCGCTATTATAATAGTGTCTAATTGTAAAATAAACTTAATTTTAAATAGCATTAAGGCTTTACATTTTCCACCTTAACACATTTATACATTCCCATAGTCTATACAGTACCGTAATCTCTCCCGTACTGGGCGTCGTCAGAGGGCACTCCATAGGTATGGTACAAAACCAAAATCGTATAAGGCGCGCTAGGGTAGGTGACACGGCACAACAAGGCAATGCCAGGGTAGATATACCAATTGCTATTCGGACTGATGAAAACGCATAGCCGCAGCTACCGCCCACCTCGAACAAACTCCCCCAAAAATCAAAGTAAAAGTGGCCACTGAAACAATCCAAAGTCAAAGTATAATATCGAAGAGGAGTGTCCGATCAGAGGAATGACCTCATTGGCCTGAGAATCGCTCCTGTTTTAGCCACCTTATGCCAACTCACGGGAGTCGGGTCCACGTATTTACCTTGCAGGAAACACCGCCACCAACCTACTTCATTCTGGAATCTCCACCGCGTACACGGTTGTTAAAGTGGTTTTCGGAGTTGGCAGAGAGTATGAAAACTTCCGATCCCGGTCTCTTCAACAACCAAACGTTATTATAACACCGCGGTCATTTAAAATAATTATACTTTAAAACCAGAACAAAATCCATTTTAAACCCATATAAATACGATATCGTTTATATTTTTAAACCCCCAAATCAATACGATATCATTTAGACCCAAAATCATATAATGTCATTTTATTTTCCAATATATATTCTTTTCCAAAATCATAGGGTTTTCAAAGTGAAATATTTAGAAATCACAACTCTTGTATGTAATAATTCCAAATCATACTACCTTGAAAATCATAACTTCGAAACAAATTTCCATCTCTTAAATGGTTAAATATTAAATTTCTTTATAAAACACAATAGCTTCTTTAGATTTCACAAATCAATTTCAAATATCGATTTAAACTTCCAAATACAATTTCAATTCTTATGTTTCAAAGCTTTAAATATTTCACCATTTCAAAACAAACTCATTTGACAATCCCATATATATTAAATTCAATTACTTATTATTTAGACTTAAAATATTTACTTAATGAATTCAATATAATTTAAGAAAAACCTTTAACTTCATACAACTGGATCATCTTTCAATTTATTATATATTCATTTAAATCAACCTGATATTCATTTAAATCACTTTACAAAAAAAATCAAGTTATAAAAATCATATCCTTTAAAAATTCTAATTTTTTATTAAATTTCAATTTAACTTAATATTCATCTTCCAAATCTTATTCTCATTTAAGTCATAAAAACTCCAGAAATTAAATTTTAATAAATGCTTAATCGTATTTGATCTTAAAAATCAAACTTTATTTTATACTTCAAATCAAATTTATACAAAGCTTAAAAACCGAAAATTTCTATATATATATAAATAACCAATTCAATATCCCATAAACCATATATATATATATATATAGTTTTACAAAACCATAAAACATTTCAATTTTTTTTTATATATACCGCGGTGCCTGTATAAAATTTTCTACCCTATGGTCAAGTGGTACGGATGTTTATCATTTCAATCCGCAATTTAAAATATAAATGCGGTTGTTTATCATTTCAAACCGCAATTCCGAATGAAATAAAAATGCACAGCAACTTGCAATTAATAAAATTAATCATCCATTCATCCATCAAATCATACATCCATTTATCACAGCCATCATCCAATTTCAAACAATCATCAATACATAGCAGGTGATAAATAATGGTATCAATTACCAGTTTATACTCAAAGTAAATTTAATAAATGTTAATTGGCAGTTTATATGCAAAAATAAACGTAAATTTAACTGGCAGTTAATATGAAATAAAAATTTAACATAACTATGACTGGCAGTTAATATGCAAATAAATAAATTCTAACTGTCAAATTTATGCAATAAATAAAATAAATTAACAGTTAAATTTAATAAATGCAATTTAACAGAGATAATGAATAAAACATGCCAAACAGTCATAAATAAATTTCTACTCATATCTAAAATTAATTTAACAGACATAAGAAGTTTTAGAAGTTGTGAGTGGGTTAAAACACTCACCTTTTGAATTTAAATTGAATTTAAATCTAATTTAAACCCAAAATTTTGACCGTCTCAGAATTTGTCCAAACCAGCATCATCAAGTTCGGAATTTCAATACGATCCTAACAAAAAAAACCGCACGTGAAACGGGATTCGTATGCGAGAGTTATAGCAATAATTGTGATTGAATTTAAATTTTAAAATAACAAAAAGAGAACATATTAGACTACTTGCCACGTCATCGCTTCACATCACTCCCAGAGCACGCGTTCTGTACCGCTCCATCCTTTCTCCCTCACGCTCACACCTGCAGAACGCACGCAAGCCACCAATCAACTTCGCCGTCAACACCTAAGCGCTGCGCCGCCTCTGCCTCAACGCCGCCGCCCAGAGCACGACCTCGCGACTTCTCCCCCATGATCGATCAGACACGTACCCATCAGCCCCCTAAAAACGAAAATCTAATGCAATTTTGCCGCAGATCCAGCCGTTGATTTGCCAAATAAACTGCATGGATGAAGTCCCCACGGTCCTCTCTTCAAAACCCAGAAAGGATTTCTCGATCCGACGAAGTTGATCGCGGCGATGATGAACGGCCGCGAATTCTTTGATTTTTACTGATCAGATGATGAGCCAAAATGGAAAATGAATTTCAGATTTAGGTTGCGCTCATCGAGAGCACCAACGTATATTTATTTCGAATTTTTCTAAGAACTTTGAATTTTGACTTTTGATTTGGATCTGTAAATGGTTTTAGGGTTTTGCAACCATTGAAGAAGAGAAAGGGTTGAAGAAATGAACGTACAACAAATGAGAATAGAATGGAGGCTAGGGTTTATGATCGTCTATTTATAGATAGATCGCAAAAGAATAGGTGTGCACGAATTTAACGTGCAAACGGAAGTGGTCCCAAAAGATAAATAATATTAATTACACACGTTACGGATTTAGAAAATAAATAAATTCCTTATCATTTACATTTTATTTTAAACGTATTTACAAATGTAAATCTAGACGTTTCGTTTACGTTTCAAAATATATCCACAATTTTATTAATTTCCAAATTGATCTAAACAAATTTAGATGTAAATTAAAAGCTGATAATTCTATCCATTGCAGTGTTAATTTCTCCGCTTCCTTATATTTAGAAATTATAAATTAAGTTTTCAAAAACCTATTTTTGATTTTCAAACTTTTATATACTCACCTTTTACCAGTAATAAGGATGCACTAACATTTGTTCATGGTTTCACCTTATTATCCTCAAATTCCATTTTAATTTTCAATAATTACAATTGTTGAATGTTGATACTTTAATCAAATTTATACATCTTGCTTTCTATTCTATATCAACAATTGGTCCAATTATAAATAGAATTAGCATTAATTTCCTCTTATAGAATTAACTACTCCAATTACAAAACAAATCTACGCTAACTGCACGATTTAAGTCAATTAATTGTAATTGAGTCTACATTAAATGTTATAAATTATAAATTGGAACCTCAATAAATTCGTTTATTGATTTAAAATCTTTCTATTCGGTAAATAGACATTTTATGGGTATAAATAGCATTTGAATTATAATACATGTCATTAGTGCATGCTTCATTTCTTATAAACTCCCCTTTATTAACTAGAACACATTAACCAAAATAAAATAATTAATCTAGATTTTTTTCAATCGATTGCCATTCTTAACTTAACATACTCAAAATGGTTAACCTAAATAATTGTTACCCTTTTACATTCAAATTCACTTACAACCATCATTACAACAATGTTACCATAGATTTAGATTTAATTAAATAAATTAGATGAATGGGTAAAATTTTGTAATTATCACCAATGCCAAATATATATGCATTAATCACTACTTATTATTTTGAATTCATTTATTAATTTACTAGTTGCCTTTGTCTTCTTATATCCTATTTACTACCAACTTTCTATTTAGTTATAGTTTATCAATATATATATATACCTAGGCAAATCAAGTTCTTGTCTTTTCTGTTATTTCAATTAAATCGGGTATGCACAAATAATTTGTTTATTAACTTATTCTTACAAAATTATTTACATGCATTCAGTTACACCTAATTTAATGCATTGATTTCCATTTATAAATCTTAACCCCCTAAATTTGACAACTTCTAACATGGTATTAATTCTCATATTAAATGTAACTTTTATTTAGTGCATTAACATTTATTTCTACTTACAAATTAATGCAATTATCACCTATTTCCATCTTTATCTACAATTAACGTAAAATGTGATATTCAAATTCCATAAATTTCAATAGATTCAAATTATCATATCTATGAAGAACATTTACGTTATTCTCCATTTATTACCTTAACTTATTCAACGTAACATTTAATTTATATTTATTGCAATGATTTCCAAATCAACTGAATTGAATTAAATATATATGTATCACTCATAATAACTTGTGGTCACAACTCTTGATCACCATTAATAAGTTTATTATTTACAATCCAATAATCGCCATTCTATATATATATACGAATTAACTAATTCAATATTTCCATTTCGTTTTCCTATCCTAAATTTATTACTAAATGTATTTACTCCATTCCAACAAGTTGGAATTCCATTTTTACTATACAATCATTTCCCTATTCAGTTTTGTTACTAACCCATCATCATTGCATTTATTGTCTTTTATTGATTTAATCAATTTACCCCATATTCCCTTAAATTCATACTAACGAAACATTCAATTCTATTTATCGCATAAACTCCATTTTCATAAATCTACCTGCAATCTCTACCTAGAAATAAGGTTACATTTCCTTTGAAAATACATTTACATCTTACGTTACTACATTAATAATTAACGTTTATATCATCAACCATCACTTATGAATAATTAGCGTTTCCTATTTATTTTGTTACCTTCACTTATATTCACTTTATGAATAAATTGGTATTCCCATTAACCTATTAATTACTAACTTTAATTATTGCAATTCATTTATAAATTTTGAATCTATTTCCAAATTTTCATATTTCAATTAATTAACACCTTACAATAGTTTACAAATAAAAGGGATTGTACTAATTACATTATTTATTTTCTTGCATTACTTTATTAGCTCCGTTTATATTCAATTTCCGTAAATCAATATTTTATTCCATTGACAAATTCAATATTTGCAAAAATTTCCACTACTACTATTAATTGCAATATATAATTTAATTTGTAAATTTTAATTACCCTTGATACATCAAATTTCAATATTTGCTTTCATATAAATTAATAAGATTTTTATTTCTTTATAAATTTAAAATAAAATCCTATTGATCTAATTCATTTTAGACATCGAATTTACACGGGTCGTTACACTCTCCCCCACTCAAAACTTTTCGTCCCCGAAAAGGAAAAAAAAAAGGAAAAGAAGAATTAAATACAATACATCTTATTCAAAATTATTTAATCTTATAAACAATTAAATTTACAAAATTAATTACTTTGAATAAGATATCTTAATTTATAACTATTTAATACTTTATATTTAAATTATTAAAGTTTGGAAAAACATTTTCAAAATATTTCTAAGATACTGCATTTTCTTATATAATCCAAAGGGTTACAATTTTATAAAGTGAATTTTTTTAAAAGTGGTTTCCATCACTAACAACAAATCAATACAACATCCATCAATTTCAACAACCAGCATACCCAACAAATTCAAAGCAACCATTCAATCAAACAAACAAATAGTCGTTCGGGTTCAAACTTTTAAATCGTACGGAATGAAGAATAAACCATCAAGTGCATCATTTACTCAACAGTCTAAGATAAACTAAATAGATTATTCCTTCAACCCAAGTCCAATTTTCAAAGTATTTACCCAACCAACCATAACCAAACAACAACAATCTAAACAACAATCAATTTAACCTTTTATTTTCATTTATTTCTTCCAATTTTATTTAGAAATAACTGCAACCCTTTTCTCAAGTTTACAATTTCTCTTTATTATAGTACATCCATTTATTTTCACTTACTACTTACTATTATTCATTTCCATTAACTCAGGTCATGCCATTAACTACTATAATTATTTATTCACTTATTATGGCACGACCTCATTTATTTACTCTTTAATTACTTAAGTTGATAATCATCTATTTGAATTACTTATAATTATGTTTACTTATAGGAAAGTTTCAATCATATCCTAAGTCTATAACATTAAATTCTCATTTAAAATAGCAAATTCATTGAATACTTCATTACCTACTTTTACTTGTACAAATTTCTATTACATTTCCTATTAAACATTTAAACTTTTAATATTTGGTAAGTTATATATGTTTTTAAAGAATGTACCTGAAAGTTACACAAGTTTCCTCATTACCAATGATTAATTTAAAAATTCAATAATAATACTCTTTATTTCGTAGGTTATAATTTCAAATTCCATTTAATACCATTTATAACCTATCATTAAATCTCTTATTTCCTTTAGAGGTTTTAATTTACTAATTACCTACGTTTCAATTCACTACAATAATTGAAATAATTAATTAATGGAAATCTAAGAATTTAATACCGGCTTAAATTTCAAATGATTTTAAATAATAGATAAATATATTTTTACAACTTATATATCTCTAATTATATTTAAAACAATTCCAAATTTATATATTTTTCAAAAATGAATCTGCAGTAAAACTACTATAGTGGCATTTCCCCTTCGAAACTCGAAAATGAAAGTCGATGATGTGGCCGCCATCACTGAAATTATTTTCCAGTGATAGAGAGGAAAGTACAAACTTATTTTCTTTTAAAACATTTCTTTCAAAACATTTCTTTCAAATTCTATTGAAACATTTATATCAAAAAAATACTTCTAACAATATTATTATTATATTCAAAAATCAATTGAAAGAAACCTTCAAAACCCCGGAACTTAAGTTCTAAGTTTCCACTTTTCATTTATTTTATTTTATTTTCAACTTAGTTTCAACTATTATTAATATTTTCATTACCTAACACCCAATCTATAGCAACCAAATATATATATCTTTATAAAATATTTTTATATATAGAAAATATAATAGGCAAAATTATTTCATTTACCTATATAAAACAAATATTATGTCGGTCTGTCCTATTAAGTGTTTAGAAATCCATATTGATGTCATAGCATCCCATGCACCAACCAGAATTTATAAATACAAAACGGAACAGGTTAACACAATATTAAAACCTTTTTATAACACTAACAAGTACGCTCTCTCATATATACACTCAGCGACTCCCATAGGGTATTACTACCCTATTAGTAAAGAGTCAAACCCCACAAAGCCAAGATTTATCGCTAAACCAAAGCTCTGACACCAACTGTAACAGCCCGCCTTTTTGCACGATTTAAACAGACACACGTGCCAATTCAAACCATACGTAAGGGCGGATTGTTATGGGATAAATAAGAAAACAGAGAAAGAAACAGAATCTCACAGCGGAAGGATAAAATATAATAATCAAATATACAGTTCATAAATATGTTTACAAAAACCTTTGATTTATTTATACAATACATATCAGAGTACACATACCATATAACAATGCAGCGGAACAATATGAGTGTAGTGAAACCATATTATCTATAGTAATAATAATAAAATCTTCGTCTTCTTCCTCCGGAAATAAAATCTTCAATCCTGAAACGCTCGGACTGACCCGAGCGAATTTGGAAAGACAAAAACACTCGAGTCAGAACTAAAAGATCTTATGTGAGTTACATTAACAGAAATAAATATGAGTGCAGTAACTCAAGAGATGCTCGGGATTTACATCTCCTAAGGATCCGTTAAACTATTTACTATGTAGTATATTGCGCTATTATAATAGTGTCTAATTGTAAAATAAACTTACTTTTAAATAGCATTAAGGCTTTACATTTTCCACCTTAACACATTTATACATTCCCATAGTCTATACAGTACCGTAATCTCTCCCGTACTGGGCGTCGTCAGAGGGCACTCCATAGGTATGGTACAAAACCAAAATCGTATAAGGCGCGCTAGGGTAGGTGACACGGCACAACAAGGCAATGCCAGGGTAGATATACCAATTGCTATCCGGGCTGATGGAAACGCATAGCCGCAGCTACCGCCCACCTCGAACAAACTCCCCCAAAAATCAAAGTAAAAGTGGCCACTGAAACAATCCAAAGTCAAAGTATAATATCGAAGAGGAGTGTCCGATCAGAGGAATAACCTCATTGGCCCGAGAATCGCTCCTGTTTTAGCCACCTTATGCCAACTCAGGGGAGTCGGGTCCACGTATTTACCTTGCAGGAAACGCCGCCACCAACCTACTTCATTCTGGAATCTCCACCGTGTACACGGTTGTTAAAGTGGTTTTCAGAGTTGGCAGAGAGTATGACAACTTCCGATCCCGGTCTCTTCAACAACCAAACATTATTATAACACCACGGTCATTTAAAATAATTATACTTTAAAAGCAGAACAAAATCCATTTTAAACCCATATAAATACGATATCGTTTATATTTTTAAAACCCCAAATCAATACGATATCATTTAGACCCAAAATCATATAATGTCATTTTATTTTCCAATATATATTCTTTTCCAAAATCATAGGGTTTTCAAAGTGAAATATTTAGAAATCACAACTCTCGTATCTAATAATTCCAAATCATACTACCTTGAAAATCATAACTTCGAAACAAATTTTCATCTCTTAAATGGTTAAATATTAAATTTCTTTATAAAACACAATAGCTTCTTTAGATTTCACAAATCAATTTCAAATATCGATTTAAACTTCCAAATACAATTTCAATTCTTATGTTTCAAAGCTTTAAATATTTCACCATTTCAAAACAAACTCATTTGACAATCCCATATATATTAAATTCAATTACTTATTATTTAGACTTGAAATATTTACTTAATGAATTCAATATAATTTAAGAAAAACCTTTAACTTCATACAACTGGATCATCTTTCAATTTATTATATATTCATTTAAATCAACCTGATATTCATTAAAATCACTTTACAAAAAAAATCAAGTTATAAAAATCATATCCTTTAAAAATTCTAAATTTTTATTAAATTTCAATTTAACTTAATATTCATCTTCCAAATCTTATTCTCATTTAAGTCATAAAAACTCCAGAAATTAAATTTTAATAAATGCTTAATCGTATTTGATCTTAAAAATCAAACTTTATTTTATACTTCAAATCAAATTTATACAAAGCTTAAAAACCGAAAATTTCTATATATATATATATATAAATAACCAATTCAATATCCCATAAACCATATACATATATATATATATATATATATATATAGTTTTACAAAACCATAAAACATTTCAATTTTTTTTATATATACCGCGGTGCCTGTATAAAATTTTCTACCCTATGGTCAAGTGGTACGGATGTTTATCATTTCAATCCGCAATTTAAAATATAAATGCGGTTGTTTATCATTTCAAACCGCAATCCCGAATGAAATAAAAATGCATAGCAACTTGCAATTAATAAAATTAATCATCCATTCATCCATCAAATCATACATCCATTTATCACAGCCATCATCCAATTTCAAACAATCATCAATACATAGCAGGTGATAAATAATGGTATCAATTACCAGTTTATACTCAAATTAAATTTAATAACTGTTAATTGGCAGTTTATATGCAAAAATAAACATAAATTTAACTGGCAGTTAATATGAAATAAAAATTTAACATAACTATGACTGGCAGTTAATATGCAAATAATAAATTCTAACTGTCAAATTTATGCAATAAATAAAATAAATTAACAGTTAAATTTAATAAATGCAATTTAACAGAGATAATGAATAAAACATGCCAAACAGTCATAAATAAATTTCTACTCATATCTAAAATTAATTTAACAGACATAAAAAGTTTTAGAAGTTGTGAGTGGGTTAAAACACTCACCTTTTGAATTTAAATTGAATTTAAATCCAATTTAAACCCAAAATTTTGACCGTCTCAGAATTTGTCCAAACCAGCATCATCAAGTTCGGAATTTCAATACGATCCTAACCAAAAAAACCGCGCGTGAAACGGGATTCGTATGCGAGAGTTATAGCAATAATTGTGATTGAATTTAAATTTTAAAATAACAAAAAGAGAACATATTAGACTACTTGCCACGCCATCGCTTCACATCACTCCCAGAGCACGCGTCCCGTACCGCTCCATCCTTTCTCCCTCACGCTCACACCTGCAGAACGCACGCAAGCCACCAATTAACTTCGCCGTCAACACCTAAGCGCTGCGCCGCCTATGCCTCAACGCCGCCGCCCAGAGCACGACCTCGCGACTTCTCCCCCATGCTCGATCAGACACGTATCCATCAGCCCCCTAAAATCGAAAATCTAATGCAATTTTGCCGCAGATCCAGCCGTTGATTTGCCAAATAAACTGCATGGATGAAGTCCCCTCGGTCCTCTCTTCAAAACCCAGAAAGGATTTCTCGATCCGACGAAGTTGATCGCGGCGATGATGAACGGCCGCGAATTCTTTGATTTTTACTAATCAGATGATGAGCCAAAACGGAAAGTGAATTTCAGATTTAGGTTGCGCTCATCGAGAGCACCAACGTATATTTATTTTGAATTTTTCTAAGAACTTTGAATTTTGACTTTTGATTTGGATCTGTAAATGGATTTAGGGTTTTGCAACCATTGAAGAAGAGAAAGGGTTGAAGAAATGAACGTTCAACAAATGAGAATAGAATGGAGGCTAGGGTTTATGATCGTCTATTTATAGATAGATCGCAAAAGAATAGGTGTGCACGAATTTAACGTGCAAACGGAAGTGGTCCCAAAAGATAAATAATATTAATTATACACGTTACGGATTTAGGAAATAAATAAATTCCTTATCCTTTACATTTTATTTTAAACATATTTACAAATGTAAATCTAGATGTTTCGTTTACGTTTCAAAATATATCCAGAATTTTATTAATTTCCAAATTGATCTAAACAAATTTAGATGTAAATTAAAAGCTGATAATTCTATCCATTGCAGTGTTAATTTCTCCGCTTCCTTATATTTAGAAATTATAAATTAAGTTTTCAAAAACCTATTTTTGATTTTCAAACTTTTATATACTTATCTTTTACCAGTAATAAGGATGCACTAACATTTGTTCATGGTTTCACCTTATTATCCTCAAATTCCATTTTAATTTTCAATAATTACAATTGTTGAATGTTGATACTTTAATCAAATTTATACATCTTGCTTTCTATAATCTATATCAACAATTGGTCCAATTATAAATAGAATTAGCATTAACTTCCTCTTATAGAATTAACTACTCCAATTACAAAACAAATCTATGCTAACTGCACGATTTAAGTCAATTAATTGTAATTGAGTTTACATTAAATGTTATAAATTATAAATTATAAATTGGAACCTCAATAAATTCGTTTATTGATTTAAAATCTTTCTATTCAGTAAATAGACATTTTATGGGTATAAATAGCATTTGAATTATAATACATGTCATTAGTGCATGCTTCATTTCTTATAAACTCCCCTTTATTAACTAGAACACATTAACCAAAATAAAATAATTAATCTAGATTTTTTTCAATCGATTGTCATTCTTAACTTAACATACTCAAAATGGTTAACCTAAATAATTGTTACCCTGTTACATCCAAATTCACTTACAACCATCATTACAACAATGTTGCCATAGATTTAGATTTAATTAAATAAATTAGATGAATGGGTAAAATTTTGTAATTATCACTAATGCCAAATATATATGCATTAATTACTACTTATTATTTTTAATTCATTTATTAATTTACTAGTTGCCTTTGTCTTCTTATATCCTATTTACTACCAACTTTCTATTTAGTTATAGTTTATCAATATATATATATATATACCTAGGCAAATCAAGTTCTTGTCTTTTCTGCTATTTCAATTAAATCGGGCATGCACAAATAATTTGTTTATTAACTTATTCTTACAAAATTATTTACATGCATTCAGTTACACCTAATTTAATGCATTGATTTCCATTTATAAATCTTAACCCCCTAAATTTGACAACTTCTAACATGGTATTACTCTCATATTAAATGTAACTTTTATTTAGTGCATTAACATTTATTTCTACTTACAAATTAATGCAATTATCACCTATTTCCATCTTTATCTACAATTAACGTAAAATGTGATATTCAAATTCCATAAATTTCAATAGATTCAAATTATCATATCTATGAAGAACATTTACGTTATTCTCCATTTATTACCTTAACTTATTCAACGTAACATTTAATTTATATTTATTGCAATGATTTCCAAATCAACTGAATTGAATTAAATATATATGTATCACTCATAAGAACTTGTGGTCACAACTCTTGATCACCATTAATAAGTTTATTATTTACAATCCAATAATCGCCATTCTATATATATATACGAATTAACTAATTCAATATTTCCATTTCGTTTTCCTATCCTAAATTTATTACTAAATGTATTTACTCCATTCCAACAAGTTGGAATTCCATTTTTACTATACAATCATTTCCCTATTCAGTTTTGTTACTAACCCATCATCATTGCATTTATTGTCTTTTATTGATTTAATCAATTTACCCCATATTCCCTTAAATTCATACTAACGAAACATTCAATTCTATTTATCGCATAAACTCCATTTTCATAAATCTACCTGCAATTCCTACCTAGAAATAAGGTTACATTTCCGTTGAAAATACATTTACATCTTACGTTACTACATTAATAATTAACGTTTATATCATCAACCATCACTTATGAATAATTAGCGTTTCCTATTTATTTTGTTGCCTTCACTTATATTCACTTTATGAATAAATTGGTATTCCCATTAACCTATTAATTACTAACTTTAATTATTGCAATTCATTTATAAATTTTGAATCTATTTCCAAATTTTCATATTTCAATTAATTAACACCTTACAATAGTTTACAAATATAAGGGATTGTACTAATTACATTATTTATTTTCTTGCATTACTTTATTACCTCCGTTTATATTCAATTTCCGTAAATCAATATTTTATTCCATTGACAAATTCAATATTTGCAAAAATTTCCACTATTACTATTAATTGCAATATATAATTTAATTTGTAAATTTTAATTACCCTTGATACATCAAATTTCAATATTTGCTTTCATATAAATTAATAAGATTTTTATTTCTTTATAAATTTAAAATAAAATCCTATTAATTTAATTCATTTTAAACATCGAATTTACACGGGTCGTTACAATCAATTATCTCGAGCAAATGAACTCCGTTTGACTTGAAACTTGAAACATAGCCTTTTATAGCCTTTTCTACCGTTCCCCATCGATCCCGTCTTGATTGGAGCTCGACCAAATTTTGACGATATCGATCATAGCCCTGTTTCCAATCGACCTCCAATCCTAATATCCATCCTTTCCAGCCAATCTATTGATATCCCGATCTTGACCAAAAGGTGGGATAACATTTGCCCTCCAAAACATGCCTTGTGGCAAGAAGGTGTGTTTTGAAAAGCTCTGATTCTGATATCCGGAGTCAATATTCCTCCACAGCCATACCATCCAATTCATAATCTGATCCATTACCAAGCCATCCTATCCAAGTGCCACTTCCTTGACTGCTCCGAGTCGATGTCCGATTCCAAATCCAGTAACCAAATCCTTAGCCAATTCCATATCCATTTGAAACTGACAACCGACTCCCAATCCATCCTTATCCAATAACCGAATCCAGGACCTCTCCGGGTCGATATACAAGTTCTTAGCTATCCCTAGCCGATATCTGAATTCATAACCTTTTCTAGTTCTTGTAAAGCACAATCCACACCTGACGACCTGTACTAATAAGTGCCTTGGTGATCATGGTCCAGTGTCCCTGAACACTGAGTAATGCCATGGCTTAATTCTTAAGTCGAATCTTGGTCGCTCTGGACCCTTGCCGATCATAGTCCATACTCGACGACCTGTAATAGTAACCGATAATATGGGGCCTAAGTCCTAGGCTAAAATCCTGGTCTCTCCGGACCCTTGTCGAGCATAGTCCATACTCGACGACCTGAATAAGTCGATTCGTCACGTTCGGACGAAGCAACTTACACCTTTCCAGGCATAATACATACCCGACGACCATTTACCAAAAACCAGACAAAAGTTCAACCAAAATCCAATCCAAAATCCAAATCAAATCAAAAATCAATACTATAAATCCAGACCAATGTCTAGAAAACAAGCATCCAAACTAAAGTCCAAAATAGAAAGCAAACAAAATCGGGAGTTCAAACCAAACTCCGAAACCAAACCAGGAAAAAGAAAATGTCCAAACCAAAAAAGAAGAAAAAAATTTCACAAACTATAGTGTCACGGTTCATCATCATTTCAGAGCATTCCTAGGGGCTAACTCTGCCCCGTACATGGGTAACTGATTTGGCCGTTTGTCCAGAGTTTGCTATTTATTCCATATCATCCCTGTCAGTTCATAACCAGCCAACCATCATTCCTAGGCCTCGCATCATCATTGTTTGTGGTAGATGGTGACTGCTCCTGTTTCACCGCTGCATTCCGAGCTTCGACATATTGTCGCAACTGACCACTCCTTACATGCTTCTCGATTAAATCTCTTAGATGCCTGCAGCTGCTGGTATCATGTCCATCCAAATCGTGAAAGAGACAGTGCCTTCCTAATGCCCTTTCACGTTCTGAGGGTTCTCTCCTTGTTGGCCTTCAGTAAGGAAAGCGATCCTGAGTTTCCGTGAATATCCGTTCTAACGTATCGTTCAATCTTGTGTAAGTGGAAATTTTTTACTCCCTCCACTGCTTCCTAGCTTTCCCCGATTCGTCATCCAACTTCCTCTTTCCTTTATCTTTACCTAAGCTTCCGCCGGATGGTTCTCTATCCTCGGCCGCGTTCACTTCCTTCAACTTCATATCTGAATATGCATCCTCCTGTTGAAGGAATCTCTCGGCTTCATAAAAGAATTCTTCGAGATTCATTGGTGGTGTGACGACCCGGAAATTTTTAACAATTTAAATTGGAATAATTAATTGATGTTAAAAATATTTAAATGTTAATTTTAACTTGAATTCCAAATATTAATATTAATATTTACTTGATAATTAAATTATTGAATTATATAATTTGAAATTGGGTAAAATATGGGATATGAAATTTTAAGTCTGTTAAAAATAATTTGAAGGCTTATAAAATTTATATTGATAGCACTGGAGGTAGTGAAAGTGTTGAAATTGAGTTTGAAAGTGTTTTGTTCCGTTTTAGAAATATATCGTTTAAATTAAATTTAAAAATAGCCTTCCGAGGTACAGTCTCGGAATTTGACGAAACCAGTTCCATTGGATCCGTAATAGTTAGTTATTATCGGATTTCAAGTTTCATAACAATCAGAGTTGTCGTTTGACACTGGCAGCTCAAAACGCTTAGAACTATTTAAATTGATTTAACTTAAAATTGATCGTTTACTCCCGTAACTCGCGCATACGATCAAATTAGTCTCCGAAACACGTTCCGTTGTGTTCGGAACGCGGGTAAAACCTTATAATTGCCCAACGACATTTCTTAAGAGGAGTTCAAAATTTAAGTGCCGGTTAATGAGACGTTTTAAAAAATAAAAATAAAAAAATAAAAAAAATAAAGGTCAAAGCCTATAACGTCTCCATCAGCCACCCTATGCGTACATAGACGCCCTTCTTCAACATTATCATGTGCGTCCTCTTCTTTCCTTTTTCTTTATTTATTACAGCCGAGTACATTGAATCTTAAAAAAAAAAATCTTAATCAAAACTAGTTCTCGTGTTCAAGAAGCTACCCCAACTTATTGTAGGATCGATTTCACCCTAGAGGGGGGGTGAATGGGGTGATAGTATAAAAATTAATTGCGAAAGCTTATAAAATAATTTCAACACAGATCACAGAATAGTAGCAGTACATATAAAAGCAGAATAATAAATGCAGAAATAGAACGACACAGAATTTACCCAGCTTCGGCAAAAACCTGCCTACGTGCTGCCCTCAAGGTTTCTACTAGAAATTAGATAGTCACACGCTTACACACGTAAACTCGCTACACCCGCTACTGACTAACCTAACTCTACGCTCAAAACCCTGCCACAACTCAGCCACTGAGTTGCGAATTCTCAAGCTACGCCACGTAGCTTGTCCCATAGTCACACGACTAGCAAATACAACGGTTTGAAAAGAGATTTAAAAATTAAAAACAAATTCAAAACAAATAATAAGATAAAACCCTTATTTTAAAACTAAAGCCTTATTTAACAAACAAGGCCCCTTTTATAAAACGCGCCGGCCTAATTGTTTTCTTTAACCCGATTCTCTTTTATTTTCTTTGAGATAATGTCGGCTTGTTCTTCTTTCTGAAATTAGGGCTTCGGCTCTTGTTCGTTGCTCTTTGTGAATTTAGGGCTTTGTTCTCGATCCAGATTAGGGCTTTCGAATGCCAATTTATTTTGATCGAATCTGTGGTTGTTCGAGAGTTTCCTTGCTCGATCGATTTCTCGTTGCTCCCTCTCTGGTTACTTCGAGTTGATGGAGTTCGAATTCGATTCGGTATATGATTTTCACCTTTTGTTTTCTGGTTTGATGCTTGCTTGAATTCCGATGCTTTTTAAATTGCCGATGATGACGATTGGGATTTTAGTGCTTGAATTCGATCGATTTTTCCACTTGCCGATGATGATTTGGGTGTTGCATTTATATGAATTCTGTACTTTCCTATTTCATTCTTTCCTGACTTGATGCACACGGCTTTGATTATGAAACGTTCGATTTGGCAGAAAAAAAACTTTCCTCTTTTTGTTTGTGACTTTTTCAAAGATACTTTTTTGATTTTTTTTTCTTTTTTCCTTTTAACAGTATACATACATGAATCCCCTTCTTGAGTTCTGTATGTTTCCATGATTTCGTGTTGGACTTGAATATGCCATTCCATGACTTTACTGGTCGGCTTCGACTCTGGCCTTGATAAAATTGATTTGCTATTTGCATGCTTCATTGACATCTGGATATTGATCACCATTGTTGCTGTGTTGATCTGAATTGCTTTAGCCCTGTTGCCTACACTCTGGTGCATTCCTGTATATGCTTTTCTTTTTACTTGGTTCATGCATTTTTGAAACTCTGTTTTGTTGCATCTCTGTCCATTGGGCTGCACACTTGCTCGATTTTACTTGTTGTTCACAGTCATTATATCTTTACTGCCATGTTGTTTGCATTGCATTTGTGTTGACTCTATGTTTGCTGTACTCTTCAAGCATTGCCGAGTCACTTGAATTTAATGTGGTGTTTATACTGCTGCATATCATGGCATTTTCTTTACTGCTATACCATCACTTGTGTCTGCACTTGCTCGTGAAAAATAGATGCTCATGTGCTTGTAGAATTTTCATGTACATTTTGTCATTTAAAGTTTGTTGTGGTCTTTGTAATTTCACCACCTATGTGTACTTGTGTCGAGGCTTGTTGGCATCTGATTGCTGTGGCTTCATTTTTATCTGGGTTCGACTTTGACATTAGTTTTTGTAGTTGGTTCCTTACGTTTCAATGTTGCTGTTCGAGTTCATTGTTCAGTTGTTTCTGTCTGCATCTTGTGGTTGCCACTGTTCATTGTGGTAGTAGCTGTCTGGTAGTAGCTGTCTTCACTGTCCACCTGTATCATGCTTGGTAATCACTGCTTTAACTTGTTGAGTTCATGTAGTTGCTGTTACATCACTTCGAATCAGTTTGATACTGTGTTGCATTTGATCACTTGTCTCATATCTTGTGCTCGAGCTCTGTCCATACTTGCCCAGTTTACACAGATGCTCCACTTGTTCATTTTGTTCAAGTGTATTTCTCTGGCCATTTGTGTTATTGCTTCATTATGTTGTATACATGTCCACTTCAGTATCCATTTGTAGTTGTATTCACTTCATGTTTTCCATGTTCATGTGTGTCTGCCATTCCATGAATTTCTTGTATCAGTTCTCGACCACACTGTTTCCATAGCTGGACTTTGACTTGGTCTTTGTTGCATTCATGTCATGTTGCCTTGTGTTGAACCCAGTTTCAAAACTCGGGATTGACCTTGTGCTGTTGACGAGATTTTGAATATATTGCACCTGAGTTGAACCTGTCTGTATATTTGGGTTTGACCTTGTGCTGTAGCATTATCAAGTGTATATCGGTGTGCACGGCCTTGTGGCATGTACAGTGATACACTGTGCATGTCACATTGTTCGTGTGTGATGAATTCAAATAAATCATGATGAACAACCCAAATAACTGAGGCAAATAATATTTTCAAAAATCATATTTTATTTTATATTGCAAAAATATTTCTTTTTCAATTTTACCGCGTTAGTGAATATTTTTGCAGATTGCTCAGATGCTGGATTCAAACTGGAAAGAAGTTGAAGATAAAAATACGAGTGTGAGTGATATGTAGTGAGGTTCTGAATGTAGAAAAGAATTGTGATGTAATCAGAAATTGTTTTGTAATTTAAAATGTATAGTTATAGTGAGAGCTTGAAATTGTACTATCAAAATTGTAATAAATATTTGTTTGAATAAAATATTCGTTTGAATTCAAATTCCGTGTTATTTATTTTATTCAGCAAATATTTATTTAATCTGTGAAAAATAAAATAGTATATTAACAAATACATTTAAACGAGTGTATATATGTTTATTATTATCAAACAAAAATCATATAAGCGCATATTCAACAATCTTGCCCTTTTGATGATAACAAACATATATTTAAATTTTGAATATATTAAATGTATTTGATCATTGATATGCTTTAATTGCTCTCTCTATTTAAATGCTTCCTCTCTACATGATGCTCCCCCTACATATATGCATACAAATAGAAATATATAGATGAGCCTAGATGCAAATGGAAAATTATTTGAGCTTTGCTTGATTCTATTTGACAAAATCTTAACTTTTCTCTCCCCCTTTTGTTATCAACAAAAGAATAACAGTGTTAGAAAAAATAGAGATAAAGTGATCAATATTAATCCAACATCAAACTCAAATTGAATATAAATATTAAACTTCAATAAAAATCAAACAAAAATCATAACTACCCCTGTTAGGCACATATTCCACTTTTAGAAAGAATGGAAATGATATTCTAATATAAAATCATACAATTGTATCAACTTATGGTACATTTATATCAGGAATTTGAATATCTACTAATCATGCATAACCGTTAGGACTTTTAAATGAGATTAGTAGTATTCCAATTTAATTTTTTAAAAATGAAATCAAGTATCTTCTAACCACGCATGACCGTGAAGACTTTTAAATGGGATTAGAATCAACTTGTCTATTTAATCAATTAATTTTGATATGCGTTCACATAACCGTAAGGACTTTTAAATGAGCATGGAAGCACATAATCAAAAATCCAAGTAATTCACCCATGCATAACCGTGAGGACTTTTAAATGAGAGTGAATACTTTGGATATTTATTTATTTTTAAAAAAAATATGAAATGAAAAACAAATGATCCCTGATTATAGTACCACATATCGACCAACTATATTTAAGTTTTGATAAACCATGGTCGATAGAAATATGATAGATATAAAAATGGTCGTGGAATCTTTACCCAACAAAAAGTTTTATAACTCTTGTTTGAATTCCTAATGAAATTTTCCAAATATACTCTCTTGAGTAATGCATGTTAAATATCAACACTTATCACCTTTTCAATCACTATTTATCTTTTTGATAATTAGTAGGGAGTCAGATTAGTCAAAATTTGTCATTTAAAATCAAATAAAAATGACTAATCTAAAAATATGGTCAAACAATTATTTTCTCGAAGGGGTTATATGAGAAAAAAATTCTGCTAATTAAAAATTATTTTAATGAAAAATATGCAAGTATTTTCTTTGAAAAACGATGCAGTTACTAAATGTCTCACCATAAATCACGTTCAACTAGTAATTTTTCTATCAACTAGATTACCAGTGTAATCTGCATCTGAATTTCTCTTTCACTCCAAAATATCACTAACTATATTTGATAGACCAGATCATGAAGTGTGTATGAAAACTCAAAACGCATTCTAAATGGCATTCTCTTGAATTTGGATTGAAGCCGTGTAAATAATAAAAAAAACTGTGAATATAGTTTTTTTGGCATAAATGTAATTGGCCAACTATTTTGAATAAGTCAGAATCAAAGTCATCATCTTTTCATCATCTCGATATTGGCTGATTCAGAATATGGTGCAGATTATCACATTTAATATATCGTTCAAATAAATATACCATTACCTGTTTTACCTTTACGATATTTTTCGTTGTTTATCCATTGTGATTCTGTCACCTTTATAATAGGCTAAGGAACTTTGCTTTGTCGCCCGTTGTTTTTCTGGAACAACCAACAACCCAGAAAACACTGTTGTTGTTCCTTAGCCTGCCACCAACCTACACGGGAAAAGATTTATGTGACCTATTTGTTTTTATAGGTCCATGGTTGTTAGTGGCAGAATATTTAGAAAAATAATTTAGTGGAGACCCAAAACTGTTTATATATGTTCCTTTTGGCACCCAAATTTGTTTAACTTTGAGAGATTTTATATTTGTGCCTTTTGGAACCCAAATTGGTATGATTTTCACATGTTTGGGTCTATACCAACAATTATTGTGATCGTGTCCATAGTTTCTACAAATTGTGCACATGGAATTTTCTTGATTAATATCGCTTTCAACATTTTCAGATTGACTATATCCAAGTCCTTGTCTAATCGTATTACCAGTTTGCTTTCCTAATAGCATATTCAACGATTTTTCACCTTTTGAAAATTTATCTAAGGTCGTCGACAATTGTTGGACTCGCATTTTGAGAGATTCATTTTCGTTTGACAATTGTGTGCATTTTTTAATAGAGTTCTCTCTCCTCGTTTTTTCACTTTCTTTCAAAATCAGAATTTCATTTTCAAGTGATTTTATATTAGTTTCTGATTTTTTGATTTCTTCTTCGAATGTTGGACACTTATCACACTTAGGGATCCTACTTTGATAGGTTTAACTAATTGGTCAAGTTGTTTATTTAAATCTATCAAAGTATCTTTTTGTGATTCAAGTTTGACGTACTTCTCCTTAAGTCGTTCAAAACAACCATTCACTTCGTGTAAATATATAAGTAATTCCGAATGAGAAAGTTTTGATACCTCACTTGGCTCGTCATCATCATTGTCAGTTATTTCACCATGAAGACACAAGTCTGCTTTTTCATCCTCACTGTTAGCACTTTGATTATCTTCATTACTTGTATTCCATGTGGCAGCAAAACTTCTCTTTTTTGATTTCTTTTCAAAGTCGCGTCGATTTTGAGGACAATTGGGCTTGATATGTCCGGGTTGGTTGCACCTATGACAGATGATCTTTTGTTCTTCTGGAATGTCCAATATTTTATTTATTCTGCTTTTCAATATTCGATTTAGAGCTGAATTTCCGAATTTGTAATTCCACCTTTTGACTTTCTTTATTATCAGCTCCAATTCTGCTGCTCCGTCATCATCATCATCACTATCACTTTCCGTTGTTCCTTTAAGAGCTATTGATTTCTTTCGAGTATCACCTCCTTCACGTTCTTCCTTGAATTTCATTTCTAGATCATAAGCGGTGAGATTTCCGATGAGTTCTTCGACTTTCATTTGTTTCAAATCTTTTGATTCTTGAATGGCAGTCACTTTGGCTTCAAAACTTCGTGGAAGGACTCTGAGGATTTTTCGGACTATCTCCAACTCTGTATATGGTTTTCCAAGAGCTTTTGATTTGTATACGATATTGGAAAGTCGTCCATGCATCTCTTTGACATGTTCTTCTTTTGCCATTGTGAAATTCTCGTATTCGCTGCTTAGCATGGCAAGGTTAGATTCATTGACTTGAGATGTTCCTTCGTGAGTCACTTCTAGTGTGTGCCATATTTCCTGTGCAGTTAGACAATGTGAGACACGATTAAATTCAAATTGATCCAATGAACAGATAATAGAATTCATAGCTCTAGCATTAGCATTTTGTAATTTATTTTCTAGTTCTGTCCATTGATCCATCGGTTTATCTATTTCCTGATTATCTACAATTATAGTTGGTGCTCTATAACCCGTCTCAACAATGTTCCAAGCGTCAATGGTTTTCAGAAAAATTTTCATTCTGTTTTTCCAATAAGCATATTCACCATTGAACATTGGTGGTCTAACTATGGACTGACCCTCAGCAAAAGCATTATTAAAAGAAGCCATTTTAAAAATTCAATTTTTTAAGATAAAAATTGGTTTTTGAAAAACGAATTTTTTAAAAACAGATGTTGACTTCTATTCCTAGCTCCGATACCACTTGTAGGATCGATTTCACCCTAGAGGGGGAGGTGTGAATAGGGTGATAGTATAAAAATTAATTGCGGAAGCTTATAAAATAATTTCAACACAGATCGTAGAATAGCAGCAGCACATATAAAAGCAGAATAATAAATGCAGAAATAGAACGACACAGAATTTACCCAGCTTCGGCAAAAACCTGCCTACGTGCTGCCCCCAAGGTTTCTACTAGAAATTAGATAGTCACACGCTTACACACGTAAGCTCGCGACACCCGCTACTGACTAACCTAACTCTACGCTCAAAACCCTGCCACAACCCAGCCACTGATTTGCGAATTCTTAAGCTACGCCACGTAGCTTGTCCCCTAGTCACACGACTAGCAAATACAACAGTTTGAAAAGAGATTTAAAAATTAAAAACAAATTCAAAACAAATAATAAGATAAAACCCTTATTTTAAAACTAAAGCCTTATTTAACAAACAAGGCCCCTTTTATAAAACGCGCCGGCCCAATTGTTTTCTTTAGCCCGATTCTCTTTTATTTTCTTTGAGATAATGTCGGCTTGTTCTTCTTTCTGAAATTAGGGCTTCGGCTCTTGTTCGTTGCTCTTTGTGAATTTAGGGCTTTGTTCTCGATCCAGATTAGGGCTTTCGAATGCCAATTTATTTTGATCGAATCTGTGGCTGTTCGAGAGTTGCCTTGCTCGATCGATTTCTCGTTGCTCCCTCTCTGGTTACTTCGAGTTGATGGAGTTCGAATTCGATTCGGTATATGATTTTCTCCTCTTTTTTTTCTGGTTTGATGCTTGCTTGAATTCCGATGCTTTTTAAATTGCCGATGACGACGATTGGGATTTTAGTGCTTGAATTCGATCGATTTTTCCACTTGCCGATGATGATTTGGGTGTTGCATTTATATGAATTCTTTACTTTCCTATTTCATTCTTTCCTGACTTGATGCACACGGCTTTGATTATGAAACGTTCGATTTGGCAGAAAAAAAAACTTTCCTCTTTTTGTTTGTGACTTTTTTCAAAGATACTTTTTTGGTTCTTTTTTCTTTTTTCCTTTTAACAGTATACATACATGAATCCCCTTCTTGAGTTCTGTATGTTTCCATGATTTCGTGTTGGACTTGAATATGCCATTCCATGACTTTACTGGTCGGCTTCGACTCTGGCCTTGATAAAATTGATTTGCTATTTGCATGCTTCATTGACATCTGGATATTGATCACCATTGTTGCTGTGTTGATCTGAATTGCTTTAACCCTGTTGCCTACACTCTGGTGCATTCCTGTATATGCTTTGCTTTTTACTTGGTTCATGCATTTTTGAAACTCTGTTTTGTTGCATCTCTGTCCATTGGGCTGTACACTTGCTCGATTTTACTTGCTGTTCACAGTCATTATATCTTTACTGCCATGTTGTTTGCATTGCATTTGTGTTGACTCTATGTTTGCTGTACTCTTCAAGCATTGCTGAGTCACTTGAATTTAATGTGGTGTTTATACTGCTGCATATCACGGCATTTTCTTTACTGCTGCACCATCACTTGTGTCTGCACTTGCTCGTGAAAAATAGTTGCTCATGTGCTTATCGAATTTTCATGTACACTGTGTCATTTAAAGTTTGTTGTGGTATTTGTAATTTCACCACCTATGTTTACTTGTGTCGAGGCTTGTTGGCATCTGATTGCTGTGGCTTCATTTTTATCTAGGTTCGACTTTGACATTAGTTTTTGTAGTTAGTTCCTTACATTTCAATGTTGCTGTTCGAGTTCATTGTTCAGTTGTTTCTGTCTGCATCTTGTGGTTGCCACTATTCATTGTGGTAGTAGCTGTCTGGTAGTAGCTGTCTTCACTGTCCACCTGTATCATGCTTGGTAATCACTGCTTCAACTTGTTGAGTTCCTGTAGTTGCTGTTACATCACTTCGAATCAGTTTGATACTGTGTTGCATTTGATCACTTTTCTCATATCTTGTGCTCGAGCTCTGTCCATACTTGCCCAGTTTACACAGATGCTCCACTTGTTCATTTTGTTCAAGTGTATTTCTCTGGCCATTTGTGTTATTGCTTCATTATGTTGTATACATGTCCACTTCAGTATCCATTTGTAGTTGTATTCACTTCATGTTTGCCATGTTCATGTGTGTCTGCCATTCCATGAATTTCTTGTATCAGTTCTCGACCACACTGTTTCCATAGCTGGACTTTGACTTGGTCTTTGTTGCATTCATGTCATGTTGCCTTGTGTTGAACCCAGTTTCAAAACTCGGGATTGACCTTGTGCTGTTGACGAGATTTTGAATATATTGCACCTGAGTTGAACCTGTCTGTATATTTGGGTTTGACCTTGTGTTGTAGCATTATCAAGTGTATATCGGTGTGCACGGCCTTGTGGCATGTACAGTGATACACTGTGCATGTAACATTGTTCGTGTGTGATGAATTCAAATAAATCTTGACGAACAACCCAAATAACTGAGGCAAATAATATTTTCAAAAATCATATTTTATTTTATATTGCAAAAATATTTCTTTTTCAATTTTACTGCGTTAGTGAATATTTTTGCAGATTGCTCAGATGCTGGATTCAAACTGGAAAGAAGTTGAAGATAAAAATACGAGTGTGAGTGATATGTAGTGAGGTTCTGAATGTAGAAAAGAATTGTGATGTAATCAAAAATTTTTTTGTAATTTAAAATGTATAGTTATAGTGAGAGCTTGAAATTGTACTATCAAAATTGTAATAAATATTTGTTTGAATAAAATATTCGTTTGAATTCAAATTCCGTGTTATTTATTTTATTCATCAAATATTTATTTAATCTGTGAAAAATAAAATAGTATATTAACAAATACATTTAAACGATTGTATATATGTTTATTATCATCAAACAAAAATCATATAAGCGCATATTCAACACTTATATCTATCTCCGTCCTTTTCTTCAATATAGAAGCTGAATAATCGAACTCATTTGTAAAAAAAGGGCTGAAGCCGGCCTCTAACAAAAAAAAAATCGAAATCTCATTCAAGAAAAAGGGGGAACGCGTGCGTGGTTAGGGTTTGGAGGCAAGGCCGCGACAAGTCTTCGGTCGGCGACGAGCTCGTGGAGGCGGGTGGTGATGCAGCGCGAGCTCGAGGCCGCGATTCTTGATGGTGATGGGGTTCGTGAGGCTGCACAAGTAAGGGAAGCTCGACAGAGACTTTGGGGTTTCGCTGTGTGGAATCGTGTGTGAGCTAGGGCTCGCGATCGTTGGAAGTGCGCGCGGCGTTGAAGAGCGGGGCCGAAGTCGAGATCGAGAGGAGGGGGCTTGCGGCTTTGGATGGCGATTGGGGTGCGTTCTTTTTAATATTTGTTTATCGTTTGTTCTATTCAAATAGCTAATTAAATTTTTTTATATCTGTAGAACAAATTATATGTAAGGATTTTGAAAAAAAGAAAAAGAAATTAGTTTAGGAAAATTTAACTATTTGTTTAATAAAGATTTAGTTAAATTTAATTTATAAAATGGAAATCAATTTATTTAGTTATTCGATAACTAGAACATATTTTGTAAATAGAGAATTAGTTTTAAATTTACTTATTTGGCAAAATGAAATTTATTAAATAGAAATTGAACTTGTTCGGATATTAATAAGATCCTATAACTGTTTATACAAGGTTTAGATCTGAAGGAAACAAATTGAGGTCGGATTTGCATTGCAGAATCAAATGTGAGTAATCTCACGCTCTGAATTTTTATTTAATTTTTAAATGGAAATTTAAATAATTGAATGAATGATTGAATTGTTTGGATGCATACTGGTGATTTAGTGATTTTAGATTTGGTTGTTTCTTGAGTTAATTGTGATTTGACTCGAGGTATTTGGATTTTAAATGGTTTTGAACTTAAATCATAAATAAGAAAATGGTTCTGTTTAAATTCAATAAAGATTTAATGATTGGTGATTCATTAAATAGGTAGGATAATTTAAATGGATAATTAATTAATTCAATAAAATAATGATTTGGGTTAATTAATTAATTAACTTAAATTAGAATGATCATTGGGTGATTAAATAAGTAATTACTTATTCTAATTAATAAAATATAATTACTTCGTGTGATTAATCAAGAGATTTATTAAGATAATTGATTAAGGAGAAATTTATTTATTTAATGAAGTAAATAAAAAGGGATTGTTAACTACAGGTTGAGATTAATCGAGAATGATTAATATTGTAGTTGAATTAAAGTAATTAATTTAGATTGGGATAAATTGAAATATAAATGAGAAGTCATTAATTTATATAATTAATGGCGTAATCAAAAATTGATTAACTAAGATTAATTAATCAATACTAAGAACTTATGAGGGGTTAGTTATACAAGTAATTAAAGATTAATGTAATTAATATAGTTAATTAATTTGTGGAGTGGTTAAGGATTAATTACCGTTTTGGGTTAAGAATAATTAATTGGTGAAATTAATTTAAGATTATTACTTGAATGTAATTGAAGGATAATTAATCTTGGGTGATTAATTAAGATGAATAATGAAGGGATGATTGATTAATTAATTTGAAATTAATTAATGTTGAATGAAGAAATCAAAGTGATTGAGATTAGTAATTCAATCAGGGTTAACTAAAGTAAATTTGTTTGTGATTAAGTTTTTCTTATGGATGATTGAATGGCATTTGGTGCTTTGAATGAGTTTATTTCTTTGATATGAAATGTTGTATATTTCATGTGGATAACTTGGGTTAGGATGACAAATAAGAGTCGAAGAGACCGGGGTCGGGTATTGGGAAATACCCGAAACCACTTTGAATTTTTAATAAATTGATTTATGAAATCAATAGGTTGGAATGAAATGATTTGAGGGAATTGAATTATTTTATCTAAGTCTAGTACTTAGAAAATTGATGTGTGGAATAAGTGTTGTTTATAGCTAATTGCGAATTTGTTAAACTGATATATGTCACCTCGGGTTTATATAAGTCGATTGCTTTGGTATTCCATGTTAGTTGGATTACTCACGCTGGTTTCTAGCCTCACCTGAGTGTTACTTTGGTGTAATGCTTGGGTCAGACCGAGTATTACAGATTTTCAGGTAGGTACGTTCTGGAGCTCAGGAGGCGAGCTGGATGGCAGGAGCGTATATAGTATTTCCGCTGTATTTATATTATTGTTAATATGAGACATGATAATTGTAAATATCCAGTGACTGTATATAATGTGAAACTCTGATGTATATTAAATGTAATCGACAGATATAGTATCCTTTTGTAGACTGTTATTATTTATTATTATTATATTTTATCCGCTGCGATTGTGAGATGTTTGGTGTTTCTGTTCTTCTTCTTCTATCTCTTTCTTCTTTTTTCATAACTATATGGAATTTTCGGGTTAGAAAATTTCGGGTCGTTACAGGTGGGTCCCGTATCAATGACACTTTGAAATCTGAGTTATCCCTGACTCCCGACCCTGCTACCGTTAAAACCATTGATGGATCCGGCCGATCCACCGAAGCATACGCTGCATTGAATCGAGTTAGGAAAGCTTTGAGCGATTCTTCTGTCCTTTGCTTCACCGATGTTAGCGTTTTTACATTCTTCGGCCTTTTGATTGAACCCGAAATTGCTTTAGAAACCTGTCCACCAGTTCTGTCTATGTCCTGATAGATCCCTCTTCGAACTGTCTGAACTACATAACAACTATATCCATCAAGTACAAAGGGAAACATCGGGGCATCACCTCCTCCGATGCCCTCAACACTTCCATATATCTTATGTATCTCATCAAGTGATCAGTAGAATCAACCTTGCCATTGTATACCTCCAGAGTAGGTAGCTTAAACTCTGGTGGATTCCGGGCCATTCTGATATCACGGGTAAATGGATTCCTGTTTACTCCTTCCAGATCTCTATTTACCAAACCTCCACGCATAGTTCGCTTGATAATCTTGGCCAACCCTGCGTTGTCCATCAAAGGTTGCCCCCCCGAGTCCCTGAGGGAATTCTGGTACATACTCTTCATCATGTACTCTTGTACTCCTACTAGCATCCTATTATGTCGTGTCACCTAGAATTCCTCCATGAATTGGACCATCGTTGCCGGGTGGTGTGCCCTCGTGCCTGGATCCATCCTGATTAACAGTCGTGTGCTGATTACGGGCTGCGCCTTGTTGAGTTTCTCCATCCGATTGCCTTTTGGGTCCCTCAGTTCCAGCTCCGTGGATCTGAACTCCAGCAACTCCAGCTGTCCCTACCAGTCCAAACTGTCCGAGGAGGTTCTGCATTAATTCCTTATGTCTTTTTAGAAAAATCTTCATGCATAGCTCCCATCATCATCTCTATATCATCTCTGGTGATTGATGTGCACGTAAATGTGCACATTTTTTTCGCCATATTTAATCTATTTAAATTAAATAAATGATCATATTGGGTATCTTAACTTGTTGTAACCAAAATTCACATTAATTCCAAATTGTCACACATTCATCTTCATACAAGGGTGAAATGGTCATTTTTGTGCATTTATTAAATTGAGAAAATTTACTTAGAATTTTCTATGTTTTTTGTAGGAAATTTGGTGACTTTTACAAGTGGTTTCATGAAGATATGCATGCACAAAATCAATACAAAGGAATGAAGATGGAAATAATTCAAAGTGAAGATAATGGAGGACCCCACCTACCCACCTACCTTAATGTACAAATTAAATGCTAATGCACATGCTTATGGAATTAATGGCTTCATGTACATTTAAGTGGGGATTAAAACATGCTAATGATAACTTGGCCTCCACACTTTCTCATGGGCATTTTGGGCATTCCCCAAAAATAGGAATTAGGGTTTTAAACTTGTATATATACCCCTTATGTTTCATGTAACACTATCTCTTCTCTTAGTCTCTCTTAGGCCTCCTTCTCTTTAGTTTAGTTTGGATCAAAAATAAAAGAAAGCTCTCTTTCTCTTTTCATGGCTACTTAGCCATTTTTATTTTATGTAATTTTCTTTCTTTTTATGCAATGTTAATTAGTGTTTCCTCTTACTTACATGTTCATTTCCTTTCATGCTAGTAGTGTAGATTTACTTTTATGCAAGTAGAATAGTTTTCTTTTCATTTGCTTTCATTTTTCTTTCTTTTTTGCTTTCATGTTGTTGCTACATTTGTTAATAAAATGACAAATATGAGAAGCTAAACCCCTTCAATTTAGGGGTAATGAAGCTCTCTAATTAATGTAGCTTCAACATTTTATTAATTCATGCTCTCTTTTTGTGCTTAATGATGATGATAGAAGTGGTTTTATTTGTTGTTTTTGCCTTGAATTTGATAGTCTATATTGTTGACACCAAATAGGCTATGCTTAAACAATCACTAACACAAATGCCTCTTCATGAATATATGATTATGGCATAAGAAAGTGATTTGAAATTAAAATTTGATGGTCTATGTTTCTAATCAATAGTTAATAGGCCATACTTAAAATAGATTTCATTTTCATTTTCTTTGTCAAGTTTCATGAAAGTTAGTAAGTGTTTTAAGGGGTGTGTTATAGTTTGATGACTTATGTTGGCTAACTAATAGCTCAAATATGTTATACTTATGATAAACACATCAATTAAAACACTAATGACCATAAAAGAGAGATCATGATTTCATGTGTTGAACTACATGATCTAGAGAGTGGATTTATTCTCTAAATTGACATTTAACTCTCATATTTGCATTTCTTTTCTTTTTGTTAGTTAGTTCATATTCTCATTTTCTAGCTTAAACACACTCTCGACTTTGGTATAATTTGATTGAATAGAATTTTAAAATCATCAATTCCCTGTGGATCGACCCGTATTCGCCACGTGCTACATTCGTACACCGTGCGCTTGCGGTTATTTTTAAATTTAAATTCGTTCGACGGTTTTCTAATTTCATAGAATTTCCGCGACGAACAAGTTTTTGGCGCCGTTGCCGGGGAGTTGTTTTGATTTTGATTTTCTATTCTTCGAGTTATTTTTGTTTGATCTTTGTGTGTTTCATTTTGTGTGTGTTTGTATTTAAAAAAAAATATTGTGTGTTTGTGTGCATTTGTTTGTGTGCTTATTGTTTTGCATTTCATTTGCTCTTCAATTATTAGAAAAAAAAGAACATTCACAATTTCAAAACAAAAACATTTTATTCCATTTTCTATTGTACAATTTAAATTTCATTTTTGTTTGCTTTCCAAAAAAAAAAAGACACACCCAATTCACTGTTTCCACTCTGTGCACATTTCTGTGCACTGCCATCACTATTGGCTCTGTTACAGTAGCCATCACCATTGCAGCATCTCTACTCGAACCACAGTAGTCTACTGCCCTCTTTAACAACTTGTCATTGCCACTTCACCCTTACCATCCCTGACCTGAAACCATTGCTTCCACCTTCCCATCTAACTGCCACAAACATTTCTGCCAGCACCATTACACTCCCCTTCCTTCATCATCCACTATTTGATTTCTACATTGCACTTCTTCTCTGCACTTTTCTCTGACCATATACTCTTTTCTCATCACTTCATCGTTTAACCACCTGATCACTGCACTTCTCCACTTCCTCAAAGAAACTACCATCTCCTCCCTTCAGATTTCAATTCACATCCTGTTTTTCCATCATACCACTGCAAACCACAGTGCACTGCAAACCATCGATTCAACCACCATATATAAATAACAGCAACAGTCACCTGACAAGCCACCCCGGACCAATAGCCACCTTTCTCTGTGCAACTCACTGTCAGCAACCATATCAAAACTTCACCTTCACAAGCAGCCACTCCATCATCAACCAGGACATCAGCCTTGCCACCATATTGCACTGCTCGATACCATCACAACATCTCTAACACTGCCAATTACAACTTCCATCACCTCCCAATTTCAATCTGACATCACCTCTACCCAAAACAACAAGTTGAGCTTCAACTGCCACAAGTTCTTCCCCATCAAACTGTCAGTCATCATCTCTACATCACCAAACAAATCTCCTACCCATTTCTTTCAACCATCAATTGCCATCAACCCTTGCCTGCAACTCCACTCAGCACTGTGATAGTCGACAAATTACTATCCCTCCGTCACAACATTCACATCCCCTTTGCTACAAGTTCAGACCACCCCTTCTAGCAACTCATCTCCGAACAACAACCTATACTTCATCGCTACTGACAGCAGACTGAAGCTTACAACTGTGACTTCATCAAATTCATCAAATTTACAACACTTGAAAACTACTCCACTCCTTTTCACAACTCCCCAGTCCAGCTTCTTCCTCCCAGACCAACTTCACTATCACCATACTTGTCGTTCTACTCCTCAACACAAACACCTTCATCATTACATTCACTAAAAAAAAACTGTTGTTATCACCTTTGTAACACAACTTTGGCCATCCATCACCACAAACTAGCAAATATTTCGCACAAAATCCATCACTAAACTTCAGCCATCCATATAAACCGCCTTTGTACCACAAACAATCACCTCCCCTTGCGATCGATTCCCACAACCTGAACTCCTCAAATCAAAAATACCTCTACAACCTCAGCAGCAACTTGAGCGACATCTCTACCTGCTACCCAGCTAACAGCAATCGCCTGCAATCACCTCACTGCTACATCAGACACCCGAACCCATCGACACCCATTCAATCAAATTTACCAGCATCAAACATCAAACATTAGCGAACCACTGACAACCCACCTCCGCAACCATCGCGAACCCAAGAAACAGCAACATCAAACTTCATCGCCGAATCCACCCACAATCAACATCAACCAAAATCATCACCACACAACCGCGCCTCATCACACGACAATTTCCTTCGCCAAATCAAACCACCTAGCCTGCTGGTCGAACTAATCGACTCGATACCACTATTCCATCGAAATTGAGCGAAACTGATTTTTTAATTTTGGTTGCGGTGGATGTTTATGTTTGTTTTTGAAAGAAATAAAATTTGACTGCTTTTGTAAGAAAATAAGCTTGGGCAGATCGACTTTGAAATGAAAAAGAAGTGATGCTCATGTTGTTTCGGGCCGGGCTCGATGCTTTGATACAATTTGTTTTTGGTTTTTAGTTTATATCCTTTTTGTTGTTGTTTACTTTTCGTTGTTAAAAAAAAGGAGTGAGTTGTTTTATTAGTGTAGTTAATTTGGTTTTAGCAAATTGTTTTGTTTCCTGATTTCTCTTAGTCTCTTCTTTCTCTTAAAAAAGGGAGTTGTTTTCAATTATTTTAATTTGTTTTAGTTCCTTTTTTTTTAAAGCAAAAGAATTTTTTTTCCAAGTAAAACCCTACTTTTAAATTTACTTTCCAAAAAAAAAACACCAAAAAAAAATATATTGTATATATCTTAGTTTTTAATTTTCAGGTTGCCAAAGCAGGAAATAAAGGAAGAATAACTTGTTGAAAATTGCTTCCTCAGCTAGCCAAAATAAATTTCCCTGCTTGCTAAAAAATTCTGCTTTCATTTCTAGTTTTATTTGAATTGAATTGTTGGTTGCTTGCATTTGCATTTTAAAAAATAAAAAAAATTCATTCGTAGTTGCATTATTAATACACATTTAGTTTCTGTTCTGCATTTTATCTTAGATTGTGATTAATAATAACGGTTAGACATCGATAACACTTAATTGTATATTGACAATTTGTCTTTTTTTTGAACAATTTAATTTCTTGGTGTTAGGCTACGGCAGATTAATAACCATTTATAAATATTACGGTGATTCGTAAATTATAGTGGTTGTTCCTCTGAAGGTACTTAAACCTTCGGCTGCATTGCTACGGTGATTCGTGGTGCACCGATAAATCCTGCCCGTTACCTGGCTTAGAACTATCTTGTTTATCTAAGACAATTTGTGAGTATACAATTTTGGGTTAACTTAGGATAAATCATTTGTAATTAGACCCTTGCATTCATTTAGTTGCATTAGTTCATGCATATTTAAAAAAAAAAATTCAAAATCCAAAACTAAAAAAAATTATAAATAGTTCTTAACTTAGTTTTTTTCCCTTTCCCTTTGAAAGTTTTCAAATCAAAATTCCAAAAATCCAACAAAAAATTAAAATCAAAAATCCAAAAAAAAAACTTTTCAAAAACAAAGAAAAAATTTGAAAAACCAAAAATCAATTTCCCTTTTGAAAAATAAATTCCATTTGTAAATATTTTTCTTTTACGAAAAAAAACACAAAAACATTCTTGAAAATGTCCGAGTTTCCCCACTTATGTGAAGTTTACAATAGTTGCGAAAATCAATATTATCCATATGATTTCACTCCAAATTCGTGTGGATATTTTAACGACAACTATTCTTTAAACGATTTGAATTTTGAACCACAAAATTTTCAAAACGATGACCAAGCTTCAAATCTTGAAAATAGTATTTCATCTTTACTTGAAATCGCTACACAGCAAAATCAAGAGATAAATGAGTGGTGCAATTCATATTTGTGTGATAACTCAAGTCAAAATTTTCAAAATAATCAAAATTTGAATTCACTTCAAAATTCAAATGACTTCGAGTATAACCCATGCCACTTCAATTTCGAACTCGAAAATGAATTTCAAACTCAAAATGAAAATGAAAACAACTTTTCAAACGAATTGGGCAATGGAAATAATCTTAACCATGTTATGAGTGAAATTTTTTGTTCTCAACAACTCCAAATCGAAAATTCTCAATTTAATAGCTACAAATTGGATTTTGTTGAACAAATGAATGAAATTTACGATGATCATGCGGATTTGTTGTTTGAAACTTATATGAAACAACGTGAACAACAAAATCAAATCTCAACGTGTGATGAGTCAAGTGATAATCCACCCTTTACCCAAATCGACGATTTTCAAGTAACAACTTTTGAATTTGATAATGACGATCTTAATCAAGTTGTTGAAAATAGGGTAACTAAGTTGGATTTCAATTCTTTTGAGGGTGCGAAACTCGATTTAAACTTCGATCTTCCTTTTTCTGAAAATTTGAATACGACAACTTTGAATTTTAAACTTGATTTACATGATGAAGTTGCTGATAATCCAATAAAGGAAGTCGAATTTAACGAACATGAGTTTTGTGAACTTTTTGAAAATGAGTTGCTAAATTCTGTAGGGGACGATTTGAATCACCATTTCGATTTTGAAATCGATGATAAACTTGAATTTGGTGAAATAAAATTTCAAGCAATTGTTTTATCAACCCTGAAAATCATCGAAAATAAAACAACTCGTACGATTTTTAATAAAACGACATTCGTTTTTCCAAATCGACAATCAACTTCAAATTCTTTTACGATTTGGTTTTTCGTGCTTAAGCCGTGTCTCACACATTTGACGAGACAAATGAATTGGTCTTTGGAAGACCGTTTCATTTACTTTTTGACTATATACTTTCTCATCTCTTGTAAATAGTAATCTTTCATGTAAATATAGGATTTTTATTTTATTTTTCTCCTTCCATTTGGGTTGACTGTGGGGACACAGTCAAAATCAAGTGTGGGGGGAGACTCATCTTCTACTTGATTTTTCAAGATTAATTTTTCATTTTTCTTCCAAAAACACAAAAAAAAAATCCAAAAACAAAAGGAGAATTTTTTTTAGCATTTTTTAATTTATTTTTAAAGAAACACTATAGGATAAATATATGGTTTTGGTTTATTAAATTGAAATTATTGAAAATTTATTTGTCTTAACAAAAATAAAAATGAAGTTTGATTATAAATAACAATGATTTAACTAGTATATAGGAAGATTCATATGTGTTAATTATGAAGTACATCCTAATTGAAAATCTTCGTTTTAAAAAGTGGTTGATTTAAAGTAAAGGATATAACATTTTTTTGTCTTCTAAGTTAAATGGTGCTAAAATGATTTTGCAAAACTCTATCTCCCTCTTAAAAAAAATAATTGAAAAATAATAATAACATCCAAGTATTCACTCTCATTTAAAAGTCCTCACGGTTATGCATGGGTCATTACTTGGAACTTTTGATTATGTGATTTCATACTCATTTAAAAGTCCTCACGGTTATGATGTATGGAACACATGTAAAAAAAAGACTTAATAAAAACCACCTACGGTCGATAGTGTATGCGTGAAAGTGTGTGCACTCGCCATGCTCTGTACTCCCCTCACATAAGCCCGAAAGGCAGTGCATGGGTAGTATATCTGGCCTCACATTATCTGAGCTAGGTGTGTAATTTTTCTTGCAAATAATGAGAGAGCAAGCAATTGAAATCCTACCACTATTTTTACTTATTTGATTTGTTATTGAAAAGAAATGAAAATACCACTTTGATAAACTTTGATAATCAACTAAGGATCCATTTTATAATGACACTTTGTTATCAACCGAAACAACAAGTTAAACTATTGTCTATTTGTTATGATAACTTGACTTTTGTTGGAAATTATGACGAGTAAATGACATAAATTTTCAAGATAATAACCAAAACCTATATTTAACTTATTCGTGTCAATTTAAAAGTAAATCCTTCATTTGTAAATATTTTCAAAAATTTGCATTCATCTCTTTGTAAATAAATCTTGCATTTTCATCATGCATTTGGATTTCGTGGGTAGTATCTGCTGAAAACCCTCACGAGACAACACTCGTCCTACTGGGGACACCCAGAGGTTTAATGGCTTGTTGCATACGCTCAATGCAATCGTGTTTCCTACGAAAACGGATTTACCTTAGTTTTCCTTTATTCGAGGACGAATAAAAAGATAAGTGTGGGGGTATTTGATGTGCATGTAAATGTGCACATTTTTATCGCCATATTTAATCTATTTAAATTAAAGAAATGATCATATTGGGTATCTTAACTTGTTGTAACCAAAATTCACATTAATTCCAAATTGTCACACATTCATCTTCATACAAGGGTGAAATGGTCATTTTTGTGCATTTATTAAATTGAGAAAATTTACTTAGAATTTTCTATGTTTTTTGTAGGAAATTTGGTGACTTTTACAAGTGGTTTCATGAAGATATGCATGCACAAAATCAATACAAAGGAATGAAGATGGAAATAATTCAAAGTGAAGATAATGGATGACCCCACCTACCCACCTACCTTAATGTACAAATTAAAGGCTAATGCACATGCTTATGGATTTAATGGCTTCATGTACATTTAAGTGGGGATTAAAACATTCTAATGATAACTTGGCCTCCACACTTTCTCATGGGCATTTTGGGCATTCCCCAAAAATAGGAATTAGGGTTTTAAACTTGTATATATACCCCTTATGTTTCATGTAACACTATCTCTTCTCTTAGTCTCTCTTAGGCCTCCTTCTCTTTAGTTTAGTTTGGATCAAAAATAAAAGAAAGCTCTCTTTCTCTTTTCATGGCTACTTAGCCATTTTTATTTTATGTAATTTTCTTTTCTTTTTATGCAATGTTAATTAGTGTTTCCTCTTACTTACATGTTCATTTCCTTTCATGCTAGTAGTGTAGATTTACTTTTATGCAAGTAGAATAGTTTTCTTTTCATTTGCTTTCATTTTTCTTTCTTTTTTGCTTTCATGTTGTTGCTACATTTGTTAATAAAATGACAAATACGAGAAGCTAAACCCCTTCAATTTAGGGGTAATGAAGCTCTCTAATTAATGTAGCTTCAACATTTTATTAATTCATGCTCTCCTTTTGTGCTTAATGATGGTGATAGAAGTGGTTTTATTTGTTGTTTTTGCCTTGAATTTGATAGTCTATATTGTTGACACCAAATAGGCTATGCTTAAACAATCACTAACACAAATGCCTCTTCATGAATATATGATTATGGCATAAGAAAGTGATTTGAAATTAAAATTTGATGGCCTATGTTTCTAATCAATAGTTAATAGGCCATACTTAAAATAGATTTCATTTTCATTTTCTTTTTCAATTTTCATGAAAGTTAGTAAGTGTTTTAAGGGGTGTGTTATAGTTTGATGACTTATGTTGGCTAACTAATAGCTCAAATATGTTATACTTATGATAAACACATCAATTAAAACACTAATGACCATTAAAGAGAGATCATGATTTCATGTGTTGAACTACATGATCTAGAGAGTGGATTTATTCTCTAAATTGACATTTAACTCTCATATTTGCATTTCTTTTCTTTTTGTTAGTTAGTTCATATTCTCATTTTCTAGCTTAAACACACTCTCGACTTTGGTATAATTTGATTGAATAGAATTTTAAAATCATCAATTCCCTGTGGATCGACCCGTATTCGCCACGTGCTACATTCGTACACCATGCGCTTGCGGTTATTTTTATTTCAAAATTCGTTTGACGGTTTTCTAACTCGATAGTACTTCCGTCGACGACCAGTGATGAAGGCTGAAGTCTGATTAGCTCCTCAAGATGCTTCCTGGCTTCCTTCATGCTGGCTTCTCTCTGCTCTTTTCCTTCTTGTTGATTGCTTTGTCAAAATTCCTTTTAGAGCTAATCCTTTAGCCTTCCAAATATGAACTCCAAATCCAATATAGCAGGTGCTAGTCGTTCTCGGTGAAAGCACCAAAGTATTTGCGCCAAAATTGGTCACTAACCCCTGAATATCGTGAAAGCACAGGTATACGAACATAGATCAGCAATATATAATCACAGATCACAGATCTAAGTAATGGAGAGAATAAAAATGAAGATTAACAAACTTAAAACAGAAAGAAATAGACGAAGACACAAGATTTATAGTTGTTCGGCTATCTACGACATATGTCCACTTCAAAAGATAATCTTTTATTGACTTTTCTTGCTAGTTACAACGGATTACAGTAGTAATTTTCGAGTACAACAACGAAATTTGAGTACAATGGTGAATCCGGCAGAGGCTGGACGTCGTAGGATCAAATGTCCATTTTCTGTAGGCTTTGGGATGTATTTATAGGCGTAGGCTGTAAATATCTCGTTCAGATCTCAGGAGGCCACTTATGGCACGTGAGTGGGCCCACACGATCGATCCCAGGTGATTTTGACCTGACCCGTGATCAATACGAACCAATTCCGTATCGATCAAGATCTTGTCCAATCAAGCCGAGATCGATCATGAACATTCTTTAGGTTGTATGCAAGCTCATGTGAAAATTTGGTGGCATTTGGACTTGTAGATTGTGAGATATGATCGATGCAAGTTCGTGTTCATTGGTTGGCTGTCGTGTTCATATCCATCACTTCGTCTCCATACTCTTCTCTCTTCGAATCGATCAAGTTCGTATGGATGATGTGTCTTGAAGATCCAAGGAAGATCCATCTTTCATGCCGTTCGACCGAGTCAGTCGCCCTCTTATTGTATCCATCCAACAACTTTCGTATCCAATCCACTGCTCTCTACTTCGTATCGCCTTCTAAACACCTGCCTTTCACATCGATCGTCTGCTCTCTTGTTCGTATTGATCCTGCTCCTCCTGTCCAATCCTGGGTTCCCTTCTTTTGCATCGATCTTATTCGCATCAATCATATCTTGATCGATACGAACATGTACACTGTACCCCTCTTCTTGACCGATACGAACTATGTGTTTGCATCCATGCCGATCGATACTAATGTTGTGTTCGTATTCATGCCGATCGATACGAATATCCATGCCGATTGATACGAATTCATATCAATTTGAATGAACCATCCTTGCGCACGTATCCATCAATTGTCTCGACAAAATGAACTCCGTTTGACTTGAAACTTGAAACATAGCCTTTTATAGCCTTGTTCACCATTCTCCATCGATCCCGTCTTGATTGGAGCTTGGCCAAATTTTGACGATATCGATCATAGCCCTGTTTGCAATCGACCTTCAATCCTAATATCCATCCTTTCCAACCAATCTATTGATATCCCGGTCTTGACCAAAAGGTGGGATAATACTTTGCATATTCATAGCTCTAACCCAGCAATATCAATAGTGTATAAGCTGTATGTATCTTTAATTAATTTCACTTACCAAATAACTAAGAATGTTTTTCTTCATTACAGCCTGGCAAATTACCGAGATTTTTAAAGCCCTACCACTGTAACATTGGGGGTAACTGTAAAATTATGTGAATGCATAATTTTTAGAATTGAATTAAACAAAGCAAAAATTGAAGATAGGGAAGGTAGAAATGAGATGGTACATGAGTTTTAATCTATCAAAGCCCTAACACAATATCATTATTATTTTTACTCTTTTTATGTATATTGTTTGGTCATAAACGTAGAAAATATAGAGATTAATGAACAATGATGAATAATTCTTTCCCCTCAAGAGGTTCCAAATAGAATCCAACTCTTCATTCTGTTTCTTCTTTATAGGCACCATTTGCCACATCAAGAAAATATACAAATAAACAACCTTAGGAATACTTTCAGGTTGGCTCTCAACTATCGGGTTGTTCATACCTTGATTTTCATGTTTTTTCTTTAATCTTTAATGCGTGCAATTAAATGTCTGTTCTAGTTTACTATCTTAGTTTATGTAATACGTGCATTATATGGTTGTTAACCCATTTGCTTCTACTTTAGTTTTTCAAGCTGTCAATTTTAATCTGCCAATTTATGACATAAAGTTAAGTATGAGTATCATTCCTAATACATAAGTTTATAAATGCTTATTTTAAGATTTCTATTATTATAGTGTTCTAGGTTAGTATGTAGAATTAAATTCAAGCAATGATAAAAATGAGAGTTGTAGTTATTTTCGAATAGTAACTTAATTCTCTTTCTTTTTGCTGAGCTAAAATAAAATATTACTTACCTTAGAAATAATTATAATACTAACATCATTGGTAATAATATATTGTGCATAATCATTTTCATAATAATTAGTTATACTACTACGTATTTATGCTTTTAGTGTTCAATAAAGAACTATATTTGCTGATCATAACATTTATGACAGTGACAGTTATGATAGTAAAAAAATTAGATAGTGATAGTTACTCAAAATCAACTCTTTGTTTTGGTGGATATATTATTTGTTGTGCGGTCATATTTACAGTTAATTGCACATAAATTTTGCATAGAATGTCTAAAGATAGGTGGTAAGGCAACTAGGAATTTGGATGAGCTGAATTTTTCATGTAGTTTTATATTAAAGTTGTCAGGTATTTATATTTTGCAAAGGTTGTTGAATATGCTTTGAAGATGATAAAATAGTAAAAATTGTGTTCATGCTTTACATGTTTAGACAGTGGCAGAGTCAACCAAATTCTAATAGTTAGCAACTATTTTTTTTTATATTATTGTCTAATTATTTAGAAAATGAGCTCTACAAATTTATTTCAGGTAGGGCCCATAGGGGATCAAATGCGATTTCAGTTACAGCTAATTACTAAAATTTACTATTTGATACTAGTGTATGGAACGTGCAACGCACATGGGCAGTGTTAGTAGTCAAATTGGTATTAAAAGCTATTTTAGACTATAATGTGTCAATGTAAAGCGATTTTATATAGTAGAGGAATGTAGATTTCAAGTGTATTTTGATGTATAGGAGTAATTGTAATATGCATACATACTGATGTGTGTGCGTATGCATTGAAAAGTGTGCATATGTGGTAAAGGCTTGTAAATCGCTAAATTTCATGGAAAAGCAGTAGAGTTAAGTGAAGATCTCTTAAGCGTGCGTAATTGGTGCATATATGTGGGTAAGCAAAAAATAACTACGGTTGGTTAGTAACATATTTTATTTAAAATAGGAAGAAATTGGTTTATAGCAAAAAAGCTATATTTAGTAACAAAATTTGCTTATTTTATATTTTATGGGTTGATGGATGGTGAGTAGTTTTTCATTTAAGATAAGAGTATATTATTTTCCAAATGTGACCGGTTTATGCTCAACTGGACCATACTTATTGTAATGAATAATGAAATTGATTTCTAGCTTTTGCAATCTATAAAGTTATAAGTTAAACCGCACTTCATTGTCATCGGTTTGTGAAGACATAAATGATGCACTTACTACACTCTTTTTAAATAAAGTTTGGTTGATATGAATAATTAATGCTAAGAAATTAAGCATCAGTCAGGTGATGAGTAAGTAGTAGTTAAGCAACATTAAGTGCAGTTAGACTTATATCACCTTGATTACTGCTTATATATGTATGTATGTGTAATATATATGTATTTTTGTGTACAAATGTGTGTGTATATAAATATGTGTGTGCATGTATATATACATATATGTATATACATATACATATACCGATGCATATAAGTGGTAATGACACCCCAATTTGGGAGCATCCAAATTGCATGTAAATTTCAATCATAAGTTTCTGTTTAATTAATGGAAAGAGTGGAGTGAGAGTCTATAGGAAAAAAGAAAAACAGAAACATGGGGTCGATATCTGAGGGCTATAGGGCTAATGCACTATTTGGGGTGTAGTTGAACGGTTTTCAAACACACATAGACATATATACATATGTGTGTCTGTATGTATGTATATATATAGAGGTTTGTTGTTTAATATAGTGGAATACATATATAAATTGATGTATTCAATTTTTAGTTGAAAACCTATGTTTATTGTATTGTAATAAGCATGTAGAATAGTAAGGGCAGAAAATATGGAAACCAGAAATGCATGCTTCAGTTTAAACCTAGTAAAGGCAGGTTTTATATTGCATTTCGTATTCAACAACATGCCACTGATTGGAATAACATCACACTTATACGTTAAGTTTTATGATACTCAATTTGCAATTTGATTAGAAACAGGCTGAACATATATGCCAGTAATTGACATTAAACCATTGCACTATTTTCATCATCTTCCTTCATTGCCATATGAGATACAAACAATTTTGTGGTGGAGATCGAATCAGACACGTGTTGGAAATGCAATGGTTCAAATTACCAAAATCAGAAATCATCACACTAGAGGAATTCCAGAAAATTATCAATTGCATGACAAATTAATGCTTCTTGCTACACAGACGTCAATTAGTAGCACCCTTATTTAGTCATTATTTTACATAAGATTATTGAAAATATCGTATCTATTGAACCAAGCAGTATAACTGACCGCATTGAACTTTGATTCCCTCATTTGTTCAGCTGATGAATATGCAATATAAAACCTATCAAAAAGCGAGACACTGTTCAAGAAATTTCCTACAGTAGTAAAAAACTACATCAATTTCGTATAAACAACATGAACCAAGAATCATAAAAGTTAACATATCTATCAAATTCGAAAGCCATCTTTCACGTTCAAAGGAATAAATTACAAAAATACCTATTATATCGTCATTATATACCCTCCCATCTTAACTTGCCAAAGTTTATAATATAAAACATATTATATCAGTAAGCCCCCATGGCAATATTCTGAGCATGTTTCAGGTTGACCCAGAGGAAGAATGGAGGATATTAGTCAAAGAGAAGCAAGCGTCAAAAGAGTATTTCTCGACCACATTAAAATGACACACTCTTGTTTTGAAGAAAAGGGATTTGATGCGAAAGAAAAAAGCAAAAGATGAGAAACATAAAGTCATTGCACAACTTTTAGCTGCAGAAGACCTGGAGCTTGATACCGAAAATGAAGATGAATCGGTTTGAAATTGTATGTCTATGTAATCTCCACTTTCTTAATATAAGCATAGCTTTGATTATATATAGATATATATGGTTCGTTACTTATTTTGTGATCTCTTGCATAAACAGCAAATGGGAAATTCATATGTAAAGTTTATTTTCTTAAATATGATTGTGGATATTAGTATTACTGTGTATGTAGTCAATTGGCATAGGATTTGGTGGGGATTTCTATTTAATGCGTATGAATAAATGTATAATTAGTCCCACATATATAAGCTAAGAGGTAGAGAAGGTAGTTGTTCCAATTGCATCTAACTGAGTTAAGATGTTGCATAACATGATCTATTGATGAATGACATGCAAATTGAGAAATAATTGAAACAATTTTAACCTACTACTTCAACAACGATCCAACGGTTGCCATCTACATCGCTCTTGATATATAAAGGGTATTTTAAAAAGACACGGTTGAATTCTATTCATTGAATTCTCATTATTAATAGCAAAGACGTATTCTTTAATGGATAACATGTAGATCAAAGCAATAAGTGTTTAAAGAATGCAAACCAACTTTCTTCTATACACTACGCTTTCGTTAAACAAGGTCATGTCAGTATTTGCTTTAGAGAAGAAAAAACAAATACCGTGGTAAGTCAAAACACTTGGCCCAAAAAGTGGATGAAGCCGAGGCACAAATAAGGGTGTGTAAAGATTTTATGTTAGCTAATCTACCATCCATTTTGAGCAATTATGATTCATGTAAACATATATAATAGTGATCAATCAATATTGCTGTCATTATAGCTTTTAAGGATTTGATCTTGAGGAACTGGATGCGCTATTATTGTATTTTGGTTTGGTGAATAATTTTTGCAAATATAATTTTTGATGCGGGACACTAATCATATCCTAGATGACATACGTTTCATACATACATTATGGAGGTATATTTGTCATGCAAAGACTCTACTTCATCATATAATAGTGAACTTATGAAGCGTCGATAATATTTGTTTTTGTATCTATTCAATATGTACTATTGATTGATCCATTAGACTTTGCAGTGTAATGATTTGAGACAATTATTTACAGAATCTAGAGTAATTGTTGATATTGCTGACATGGATGCTATTGCGTAAACACCTCGGCTATGTTGCTATTTATTCATTTTGTTTTTATTAAAAGGTAATCCATATGTATTTTTTCATGCAAAGATTATTACGAAAGGTTAATGTATTTAATGTAGTCATCATTTCCTTTTTAGATCTTGGCATTTTGTATATCACTTTTACTAATAACAATCGCTCATACAGAGACTGCACAAACAACTCGCCTTGCTATTGGACCATAGAATGGTAGTGCGACCAATCTATAACTAAAAATTATGAGAAATAATTTTTAACTTAGTACCGTCTATCCAATCAGATTTCATGAGTGCACAATTAATCGCTTTGTGCGAGTAACCATAGCAAACCTCTTTGTATATTACTATGAAATATACAGTTAGTGAACCGACTACAACTGCAAGGCATAAATTGTTTCCTTCCATATACTTTGTTGAACTGTATTTTATCATCTCATGGTTTTAAGGTTCAGAAATAATAGTCAGTTGAACACTGGCTCTCAACAATGTTGATATGCTTGCAAGATAATGGAGTTGTCTTCCATAAATCCATATTTAAGCGCACTCGCCTTCCATTTTCCTAATAAAGACGTCCACGGCCGGTCCATTAACCATTCACCTAAAAAAAATACATAATTGTTTCTCAATGGTGTAAATAATAATAAGCCTGCAACATTTTCAAGTAAATATCCTCAACTTTTTTCATGTTATATTTTTTCGTACTGAAGTATGCATTGATTCAATAAAACTGCATGTAACATCCCTAATTTTTGATAACGTTATTCAGGAAATTTAATTAGATTAATTAAACATAATAATGATTATAAGGGGATTGAGATTTGAATAAATTATATAAATGGCCGTGCTTAATAATAAAAATTTAATGGGCTTTAAATTGTTTTATAAGATAATTAATTTACATGTGGGCATAGTGGTAATTAGCTATTCTATTATACACGGCTATACACATCTTATTCTTGCACATTCACATTCCATTTTTCATTATTCACAAACGCAAATCAAAACTAAATAGAGCCGACCATTAACAAGGAGAAAAAAGGAGAAATTTTAATTTAAAGCTAAGGATCAAATCTAGGAAGGATTAATCAACAACAAATCTCAAATTCCTTATCAAATGTAAGGTGAATAATAATTCATTCCATCTCTTTTTGGTTTTATAATCATATGATTTTGGATTTGAGTATTTGTTTTGTTTCTAAGATCTATTGGATGATGATATGCTTAATTTATGAATTATTTGATTTAAACAATTTATTTGTACATAAAATTCGTACAGTTTTAGTGGCAAAGACATCGGTTACTGATTTCAAAATGTCATGGAAAATTTTAATGTTAAGTAAAACATGATGTTGAAGATGGGTTTTAATTTTCAGAATTTTCCAAATTATGGAAATTCTATTATGAATTTTTGATGATAAATATGATGTAATTGAGTTTAAAATTTATTTTGAATATTTCAGGAAGAAATTGGGTCTAAATTTGTAATATGTTTGATTACATGATGAAATCAAATTTCAATAATTTTTGGGGATTTTTCCAATTGATTTACTAGGAAAATAAATTATTTTTAAAAAAAGGACTTTTCTGCAAATATTACATTTGTTATAAGGAAGGGCTTAAGCCTTACATTTTATGGTTTAAATTTAATATAAGTGCGGAAGTTTTAAAAGTAAAGTATTTGATAAGTTTTGTGGCAGCTAATCAATGGTTTATAAATAGGCAAGTTAATATAAAACAATTACTAAAAAAACAATATTCCATCTTTTAATTCAGAAATAGTGCTCTGCCTCAATTAGTAGCCCCTTTCGACTCCAATGATTCCGCCCCATCTTAGTCGAAACTCACATAGACGAAACCAATACACGAGGTATCACCTTGTGGTACGCTGTGGATTGGAAGGAAGGCAGAAGCCTAGATGTCGAACGGTAAGCTTCCGATAGGGTCGAAACCATGCTTTATTTTCAAAACTTAAAGTCTTTCCTTGTTTTACTTAAAGCCTTCGATATAGTCGAAGCATATGCTTTCGAAAGGGTTTTATAAATAGTTTTCAAAAAAGGTCGTCATATTATGTTAAAGTATCAGCCTTCCAAGGGATGCCTTTTTCCTTTGATAAGAGCTTTCGAAAGGGTTGGTTCCGACCTAGTCAAAACTTAGTCGCCATATTTCTTCTGAAGTATTGAAGTCGTCAATGCCTTCAAAAGGTTATCTTTTCTTTTACCCAGCTTAAGTCGCTTCCTAATTGCTTTTGAAAGGGGTTGAGGGTTTCAAAGGTAACAGAGTCGAAATGGGGTTTTGACTCCGTCCTTCGAATTTTTAATTTTTAAAGGTCTTTGTTTTTGACTAGATAGTTCCGACACCATCAACTTTCCCCGCATTAATTTTAGTTGGCTTCGAAAGAGATACTTTTGTATATAATCAATTTGACCTAAAGAATGTTTTAAAGAGTAAACCCAATTCTTTCGAAAGGGTACTTTATTTGTTTCGAAGCTATGTTTTAAAAGAATGTTTTCTTGATACCATCGAAAGGTTTCATTGGTTTTGAAAGACATACACGTAGAGTTTTGAAAAGAGGTTTTCTATCCTTTCGAATGAGGTCATCCAGCGGTTCCAAAAGTGACGTTTTAAAGTTTCAAAATAAATAACCCATTCTTATTTTAAAGATAAATACCATGGCATAAATAAAGATTTAGGAAATATTTTTCACATTGTTACTAACCCATAAATGTATGTTGGGGATGTGCAGATTAACCAGATAAGTTGACCCAGTAGTGAACATAAACTAAGAAATGTTAAATCCTTCAAACTAAAGATATTGGCATGGGCCAATAGGTTTACATTAAGCCCATGAAAACTGTATATAACTAATGATATTGGCAGGGGCCAATAGGTTCATAATCAGTCCATGAAAACTATGATTTGATACTGGCAGGGGCCAGTAGGTTTGTAGTTAGCCCATGAAAATTATATCCAGATTAAGATATTGGCAGTCAGTCCATAGGTTTCTAGTTATCCCATGGAAACTAGGATAAGAGATAAGATATTGGAGTTACCAATAGATTCTTAGTGATCCCATGAAAACTATGATATTGGACAGATTTTCCATAAACATTTAACAGGTTAATAGTAATTCTTGAAACAATAATTGAGATAGATAGTCAGAATAAATGGGAATGGGTAATCCAGATTTGATTTACTTGTTTTGTATATCATTTTGAAATACTATGTTTTAACATTGTGGATGCAGGAGCACAGTATATGGTTTTATAAATGTTTTAGAATACTAGTAAGGGGAAAACCCATTCCGCTAAGCAGCTGGTCTCATTAGATATCTAAATGGGTTGAGATGGTAAATTATTGTTCATACCAGGCTTTATGTCCGACTCGAAGTTTTTGTTTTCCCCTTAAACCCTCGGGCACTCAATTGATTTTGAGTAGGTTGAGAGTTAAGATTTTCAGGTGTTTTTTTAGACGAATACAGCTTTCGAGGACGTGCAGGAGGAAAATTTGTTATTAGATTTCTTTTATTTCCATTGTATGTTTTGTTGTGAAGGCAAATTTGTTTTCTTGCCTATCTGTGTACTTAGATGAACTAAGTGGACATCTTCATATGTCTCTCTTGGTGTATTTTGTAATAATTATATGTTATCTGAATGTGGATTGCGAATTGGGATTATGTAATCAATTTTAAATACTTGTAATGGAATGTGGAAATTTTGTTTGCTGTTTAAAATCTTTCCATATTCTTGTATTTATGTGTATCAATGTATGTAATATCATCGTATTTGGTCGTTGAGGATTAATAACTATGGATGACTGTAGCATCCATAGCCGTTAGTATTGGACCTCCAAGTAGGGGGATGTTACAAGTTTGTATCAGAGCATAGGTTTATGAAACCTTAAAAAACTTAAACCTAAAAGATTTTTCCAATCATAATCCAATGAATCAGATAATAAGATTGGGGATTGGGTTAACGTTATAGTAACATACTTGTATTTGCTATATATATATGTATGTAAGTGTGTATTCCCCGCTCTCTTAGACCATTCTTCTGTATCTTACTAAAGCTCGTATGCAGATTTACGAGAAAAGAGATATGGAAGCAGGAAACGAAAGTGGAAATCTTGGTGGAGGAGGCACCACAACTATTGGAAATGCTCGACCCACTACCAGGAGGAATCCGGGTCGACAGACCAATGGTAGTAATCAAAATGCCGATGCCAATGTAAGTGCTGAAAATCATTAGTAGACATAGGGACAATGTATTAGTTCTTTTTTGGTTTGATGCAAGCTGGAGCTGTTGCCGGTGTTGCTGGAAATGCAAGAGGAGCTAATCCTGTGGCTTCAGTTGGGAATAATTATGCTTTGCCGAGTTGAGATAACACCAGTTTGGGTGGGAAGCCATTCTTGGCAACAGAGAGTGCCATAGAGGTTCAGAATTGGTTGTTTCATTGTGAGCGTATATTTACTGATTTGTGTCTAAATGATGGGCAAAAGAGAAGGTTTGCCTCTATACAGTTGCAGGGGTCAGCACTACATTGGTGGAATAGTGTCACTGCTGGAGTTCCGAAAGTGCAGTTAACGTTGGCTGATTTTAAAACGTGATTTGAGAAGAAGTTTGTATTTGAGTTTTCTAAGTCTGAGCTAATGAGGAAGTTTATAGATGTAGTGCAAGGAGGGATGTCAGTAGTCGAGTATGCTACTAAGTTTGAATAGCTGTCTCGATATGGATATGCTGTTATAGATACTGACATAAAGAGGAATGAGAAGTTCATTCGGGGATTGAGGCCCAAGCTTGCTAGAATGACCATGACACATTTTCATGATCCTTGTAATATAATAGTGGAGATAACCATTCGCCATGAGGAGTTACTTGCTGATTTAGCTAAAGAGAGGTCGATGGAAACTCGGGGTTCTCAAGGGAAGAAGAGGAAGTTCTTTAAAAAGAAGGGAGCCTAAAAGGGAGATACTGCTAAAAAGTCATAGGCTGAGGTAGTTTCTTAAGTGTGACAAGAAGGGTCACTTTGCTAATGAATTTTAGTCAGGAAATGGGAAGAAAGCTGCAAATAAGAAGATTGTGAAGGTGCTTCAACTGTGATCAAGTTGGGCATTACAAGAATCAGTATCCAGAGCCAGTTAGGGAGGATAAAGGAATTTTTTTGCTATAGGACTAGTTAGACCTACCGCGACCGATAAAGGAAAGACTGTGATGGAAAGTACGCTTTTGATTCAGAGTATTTCAACTAGAGCACTTTTTGATACTGGTGCTTCGCATTTATTTATATCTTAGTGTTTGGTTGACAGATTATGTTTAGAACCCACCTACCTTGCTACTTCCTTAAGGGATGCAAATCCATTAGGAGGGTATGCAACTCTAGGGTTAAGATATGACCAGTTAATACTTGATTTGTTAGGTCATAAATTTGCATACAGTTTGTATGTTAATGATTTCGTAGAGTTCGAAATCATTTTGGGAATGGATGGTTGGGTAGGTATGAGGCTAGAATATTTTGCTAGGATAGAGAGATATCACTGAGACACCCTGATAGTTATAACAGAGTGATATTCTCAATAGAGAATACTGACTGGAGTGTTAGTGCTATGCTTAATGCTATAAACGTAGGAAATGAGTTAAGTCAGGTTCCAGTAGCAAGAGAGTTTACAGATGTCTTTGAACCAGCCACTGGACTACCCCCGAAAAGAGCTGTTGAGTTTAGAATAGATCTTGTGCCAGGAGCTAAACCTGTAAGTAGACCACCTAGCAGGATGACACCAACTGAGATGAAGGAATTGAAGGTGCATCCAATAGATCTAGAAGGAAGGAGTTTTATTAGACCAAGCAGTTCCTTTTGGGGAGCGGGCACTGTGTTCGTAAAGAAACCAGATGGGTCGTTAAGGATGGGCATTGAATAACGCAAGTTAAATGAAAGAACAATTAAGAATAAGCATCCTTTGCTGAGAATAGATGATCTATTTGATCAGTTGAGTGGGGCCAGAGTGTTTTTCCAGTTGGACTGGCCAACGGTTAAGAGTGGAGGAGGACAGTATTCCTTTGACAGCATTTCGACCTAGGCATAGTTCATATGAGTGTTTGGTGATGTCATTTGGATAAATGAATGCACCTTCTTTCTTTATGGATTTTATGAACTGAGTTTTCCGAGAGTACTCGGATAGATTTGTGTCGGTGTTTATAGATGACATTCTAGTCTACTCTAGGGATGAGAGAGAACATGAAGTTCATCTTAGAGTGATGTTTGAGACACTGAGACAAAATCAGCTAAAGGCGAAGTTTACCAAGTGCCATTTTTGAAAGAAAAAGGTAAAATTTCTTGGTCACATGGTTTCAAAGAAAGGATTGTTAGTCGATCTAGATAAGATCGAAGCCGTGAATAATTGGAAGAGACTAGAGACGGTGACTGAGTTAGGAGTTCTCTTGGACTTGTTGGCTACTATCAGAGATTCATTAAGGATTTCTCGTGGATAAAACTAAGTTAACCAGGAAGGAAGTGAGATTTGTTTGGTCCAACAAATATGAGGAGGAATTCCTTAAATTAAAGCATTTATTGACCAATACCCTCGTGATAGTAGCTCCCAATGGAAACCAAGGATTGGTGGTGTATACTGATGCATGTGGAATTGGATTAGGAGCAGTGTTGATGCGGAATGGTAAAGTCATTGTCTACGCATCTAGGCAGCTTAGACAGCATGAAGTTAGATATCCTACTCGTGATTTGGAGTTGGCAGCTGTGATTTCATATTGAAGATTTGGAGACATTATCTCTTACAGAAGAGATTTGAGTAATATACCGATCATAAGTCTTTACGATATTTATTCTCTCAAAAGGAGTTGAATATGAGACAACAGTGGTGGTTGGAGTTTCTGGCTGCTTATGATTTTGGTATAGAGTACACACCAGGGAAATGTAATAAGGTAGAAGATGCTCTCAGCAGGAAACATAAGAACGTGGAGTTCTCTATGTTGGTGGAGTGGAAGGATTTAAAAGATTTAGTCGGCTGCGATGTGCAGTTATGATTGGCTTCTAGTTCTAGCCAGAGCACTACCAAGTTGTCTTGTTTAGAATGTTGTCCAGTATTGATTGAGAAAATTACTTCTATGTAGAAGGAAGATCCAGTATTAGTTGAAAGGATCAGAAGACTGGAGGTTGGAATAGAGGTCGATGATTTAAAGGACTTTAATCTTGTCCAGAAAGGATGGCTGAGAAAGAAGGGACAGTTGTATGCTCCGAATGTGGAGGACCTAAGGAAAAATGTTCTCGAAGAATGTCACTGGTCTAAGTTTACGATTCATCCTGGAGGGACCAAAATGTATCAGAATATTAAAAGGAGCTTCTATTAGGAAGGCATGAAGATGGATGTTGGCTTGTGGCTTAGGTAGTGTGCAAATTGTCAACAAGTGAAAGCCGAACATCAGAAACCAAGTGGGTTGCTTTAGCCTTTAGAGATTCCAGTTTGGAAATGGGATTCGATATCTATGAATTTTATAGATGGTTGCCAACGTCAAATGAAGGTAATGAAAGTATAAAGGTTATAGTGGACAGATTGACCAAGAGTGCCCACTTCATTCTATTTAAGTCAACCAGAACGACACCTGTTTTAGCTATGTTGTTCCTGAAGAACATAATTATATCGCATGGAGTTCCTAGAAGTAGATTCAGTGACAGAGATGCTTTGTTCACTAGTGAATTATAGAAGAATCTACAAGAAGTGATGGGTACCAAGATTAATACGAGTCCTGCGTTTCACCTTCAGACAGATGGAAAGATAGAGAGAGTCAAAAAAGTCCTCGAGGATCTACTGAGAGCTTGTGTATTAGACTTTGGTGGATCTTGAGAGGATCACCTACATTTGGTTGAGTTTTCCTATAATAATGGTTATCAGACAAGTATAGGAATGGCGTCATTGGAGCTTTGTATGGAAGACCATGCAAATCACCAACATGTTGGTTGGAGACAGTAGAAAGATTAGTCTTAGGTCTAGATTTGGTTAGAGAGGCGTCAGAGAAGATAGAGTTGATTCGAGGAAGGATGAACGAAGCTCAGTCAAGGCAGAAGAGTTACGCAGATAAGAGACTTAAGGACTTAGAATTCTCGGTTGGAGGTAAAGTTTTCATTGAAGTATCGCCAATGAAGGGTGTGATATGGTTTGGAAATTAAGGGAAGTCAGCGGCAAGATATGTAGGTCCATTCCAAATTATAGAGAGGATTGAAAAGCTTGCATGCAGAATAGAGTTGCCAAGTAATTTGGTAGGTGTCCATAATGTATTTCATGTGTTTCATCTTTGCAAGTATGTGCATGATCCAAAGACACTATTCCTCCGACAGGGTTGGATGACTTAGTGGTAGAGCCTAATTTGACTATTGTTAGACAACCTGTTTGGGTTATAGCTGGAGATGAGAAAAGACTAAGGAATAAGATAGTTAAGTTGGTGAAAGTTTAGTGCAGCGAAAACGAGAAGAACTGTACTTAAGAGACAGAGGACAGGATTAGAGATACTTATCCTGATCTTCTTTGAGGGTATGTCTATATTAGATTTATATATATAATTCCTAGTCAGTTAAACTAGAATTGTTGTTAGAAATTGCTACATATGATTGCTATGTTTAGTATTTAGTCCTTACTGGATTTAATATTCACAAACGAAATTCTTTGTGGGAAGAGCCTGTAACATCCTTAATTTTTAACATAATTATTCAGGAAATTTAATTGGATAAATTAAATAGAATAATGGTGATAAGGGGATTGAGATTTGAAAAAAATTATATAATGGGTCGTGCTCCACAATAAAAATTTAATGGGATTTAAATTGGTTTATAAGAGAACTAATTTACATGTGGGCATAATGGTAATTAGCCATTCTATCATACACGGATATACACATCTTATTCTTGCCCATTCACGTTCCATTTTTTATTATTCACAAACGCAAACCAAAACTAAATAGAGCCATCCTTTAACAAGGAGGAAAAATGAGAAATTTCAGTCTAAAGCTAAGGATCAAAGCTAGGAAGGATTAATCAACAACAAATCTCAAATTCCTTATCAAATCTAAGGTGAAAATAATTCATTCCATCTCCTCTTGGTTTTATAATCATATGATTTTGGAATTGAGTATTTATTTTGTTTCTAAGATCTATTGGATGATGATATGCTTAATGTATGAATCGTTTGATTTAAACAATTTACTTGTGCATGAAATTCGTATGGTTTTAGGAGAAAAACCGTGGGTTATTGATTTTAAAATGCCATGGAAAATTTTAATGTGAAGTAAAACATAATGATGAAGATGTGTTTTAATTCTCAGAATTTTCCAAGCTATGGAAATTTTATTACGAATTTTTGATGATAAACATGATGTAATTGGGTTTAAGATTTATTTTGAATATTTTAGGAAGAAATTGGGTCTAAATTTTTAATATTTTTATTACATGATGAAATCGAATTTTTGTGATTTTTGGGGATTTTTTCCAATTGATTTACTGGGGAAAGCAAATTATTTTAAAAGAGGAACTTTTCTGCAAATATTACATTTGTTATATGGAAGGGCTTAAATGTTACATTTTTATGGTTTAAATCTGATATAAATGCAGCAATTTTAAATGTAAAGTATTTGAAAAGTTTTATGGTAGACAATCAATGGTTTACAAATCGGAAAGTTGATATAAAGCAATTACTAAAAAAAGCAATATTTCAGCCTTTAATTCGGAAAAAGTGTTCCACTTCAATTAGTAGCCCCTTTCGACTCCAATGATTCCGTCCCATCTTAGTCGAAACTCACATAGTCGAAACCAATGCACAAGGTATCACCTAGTGGTACATAGTGGATTATAAGGAAGGCGGAAGCCTTGGTGTCGAATGGTAAGCTTCTAATAAGGTCGAAACCCTGCTTTATTTTCAAAAGTTAAAGTCTTGCCTTGTTTTACTTAAAGCCTTCGACATACTCGAAACATATGCCTTCAAAAGGGTTTTATAAATAGCTTTCGAAGACGGTTGTCATATTATGTTAAAGTATCATCCTTCGAAGGGGTGTCATTTTCCTTTAAATAAGAGCTTTCGAAAGGGTTGGTTTCGACCTAGTTGAAACCTAGCCATTATTTTCCTTACGAAGTATTAAAGTCATCAATGCCTTCGAAAGGTTATCTTTGCTTTTACTCAGGTTAAGTCGCTTCCTAATTGCTTTCGAAAGGGTATGAGGGTTTCAAAGGTAATGGAGTCGAAAGGGGGTTTCGATTCTGTCCTTCGAAGTTTTATTTTTTAAAGGTCTTTGCTTTCAACTAGATGGTTCCAACACCATCAACTTTTCCCCAAATTAATTTTAGTTGGTTTCGAAAGAAATACTTTCATATATAATCAATTTGATCCAAAGAATGTTTTAAAGAGTAAAACCATTTCTTTCGAAAGGGTACTTTATTTGTTTCAAAGCTATATTCTAAAAGAATGTTTTCATGATACCATCGAAAGGTATCATTGGTTTCGAAAGGTATATAGTTAGAGTTTTGAAAAGAAGTTTCCTATGCTTTCGAAGGAGGTCATCCAGTGGTTTCGAAAGTGATGTTTTAAAGTTTCAAAACAAATAACTCATTCTCATTTTAAAAGGAAATACCATGGCTTAAATAAAGATTTGGAAAATATTATTCACAATGTTATTAACCCATAAATGTATATTGGAGAAGGGTAGAATAATCAGATAGGTTGACCCAATAGTGAACATAAATTAAGGAATGTTAAAACCTTAAAACTAAAGATATTGACAGGGGCCAATAGGTTTATAGTAAGCCCATGAAAACTGTACATAACTAATGATGTTAGCAGGGTCCAATAAGTTCATAGTCATCCCATGAAAACTATGATTTGGTACTACCTGGAGCTAGTAGGTTTATAGTTAGCCCATGAAAACTATATCCGGATTAAGATATTGACAGTCAGTCAATAAGTTCCTTGTTAGCCCATGCGAACTAGGATAAGAGATATGATTAGAGTTACCAATAGGTTCTTAGAGCTTCCATGAAAACTATGATATTGGACAAGTTGTCCATAAACATTTAACAGATTAATAGTAATCCTAGAAACTATAATTGAGATAGATAGTCAAAATGAATGGGGATGGGTAATCCAGATTTGATTTACTTGTTTTGCATATCATTATACAGATTTTGGAATACTATGTTTTAACCATTGTGGATGCAGGAGCATATTATATGGTTTTATAAATGTTTAAGATACCAGTGAGGGGAATTCCCCTAAATGGCGTGGTCTCATTAGATGTCTAAATAGTTTGAGATGGTAAATTATTATTCATACCATGATGTATGTCTGACTCGAAGTTTTTGGTTTCCCCTTAAACTCTCGGGTATACAATTGATTTTGAGTAAGTTGAGAGTTTAGGTGTCCAGGTGTTCTTTTAGACTAATAATGCTTCCAAGGACGTGAAGGAGGCAAACTTGTTATTAGAGTTCTTTTATTTCCACTATATGTTTTGTTGTAAAGGCAAACTTGCTTTCTTGCCTATCTATATACCCTGATTAACCAAGGGGGCATCTTTATACGTCGCACTTCGTGTATTTTATAAAAATTATATATTATCCGAACGTGGTCCGCGAATTCGGATTATGTAATCAATTTGGAATATTTTGACATGGAACATGGAAATTTGTTTACGGTTTAAAATCTTTCCATATTCTTGTGTTTCTGTGTATCAATGTATCTAATATCGTCAATTTTGGTCGTCGAGGATTAATAATTATGAATGACTACAACATCTGTAGCCGTTAGTTTTAGGCCTCAAAGTAGAGGGATGTTATACTGCATACTTGTGATATGCATGCTACACTTAGTTTGTCAATGTTTTGATACATTTTGTTAACCAGTATGTGTATGTGTAAGGCATTTTCCTTCTTTTTTATAGCTTTTTGAAGGTTAAATGGCGCAAGTAGGACCCATTTTTATGGACTTAAATAAGCTCTCTCATTTTGTTTTTTGAAATGGAAAACATATTCATTTTGGCTTTCAAAATGCCAAAAAGTTTCTTATTTAAGTCAAACTAGACGTGTCCTTAAAATTGAAAATAATTCAAGGTCAAGATATGATGTTTCATTTTAGCCGCATTGTTAAGATGCCATATTTCATGATCCCTACCAGAATATTTTATTTCATATGCATATGCTGCATGCTATTTATTGTAATTAATTCATACTTAACATGCTTTTTTTTTTGCAAAATTATTATTTTTACACAAGAGACACATAACATATTCTTTCCTTACATATTAACAAATTTTTGTACTTAATTTTTGATGACATGTCATTTTCAAACCAAACTCGTTAATCATTTCAATTATTATATTTCTTCCACCTAACAAAAAAAGTTATTAAAGTTGATCAAATTTTGTCTTCCTTTTGTTTGGAACCCAAACTTCATATAAGGTTTTAGCCTATACGAGATTTACTTTTGAAAAGTTTTTTTTACCTCGGCTATGTTAAATTTTATATTCCACAACAGTTTTAATTTCAGCATAATTTAAGTTATTAAATAGAATCTTTATAAGTTTTCTCATGAACTAACTGATATCAATAGTATCCAACTAACTAACCTTGATATCAATAGTATCCAACTAACTAACCTTACTAAATAAGTTATAATAGAACACATATTAGTCCTAAATGATACTTCAAACAACTTAGCCTATAGACGTTTTCAACAACATATCTCTTAGCAAACTATAAAAATATAAAAATAAAAGACTTATAGATAATGGATTCTACCTTTAAGTTTCTATACTCCTAGAATAAACAAATATAGCATTGGTCGTTGATACCATTTGAAGTTCATCTAACATCTATTTAGTGATTCGTGTGCAAAGGACAGGTTTGCACTAGTATATTTTATAACACATCAATATCGGATTACGATGGGAGATAAACATAAGTTCCATACATGCTCGGATAAAACATAAGTAGCATAAAATGCCAAACATACTCAAATAAAACATTAGTAGCACACAAGTATACATAAATTTAATGATAAACATAACAAGTGCTATTAGCTTCCACATGTTATTCTCTTATGATCCAAGTTATCATATTTTCAACATTTATCATGTTACGATATGTCGTTTCTCCTATAGCACATTTAATTCTTATTAATCTTGGTCTTCTTATAGATCTATGAAGTGGGGATGGTTGTATGATCGACCTTCGTACACATCTCGATATGTACTATCGGGAACAGGATGAAAAACTGAAGCATATGTATCTTTATATTTTCCACTGTAAACAATGGTGAAATGGGATGATACACTTTATTAGCACTTCCTACGCACCATTCAGATGCAGCTAGTGCATGTGAACATGGAAACTATGCAAGTATAGGAATGTTGCAAAACACTTACAAACGTTGTTGGTATTCACCGTGTAACTATTTGTGTGTGCATCAGTTACTTGCCTCTTACTAAAGCTAAATATTTGGATACTCATGCTTCGTGCTTCCTCAACATATTTTCTCATCATTTTCTCATAAGCAGGAATCAACTGTGTCATGTATTCCAATCCATCCGCAAGACATTTGTTGAAGTAAATGACAAAATGTATGCACTAATGCCTTTACTCATAAGTGTCACCTCCCTAATGGTTTCTGTAACGACCCACAATATTACGTACAAGTGGATTTAAAAACATTATATTTAGTATCAAATCGGAACTAATGATATTATCCACTCATAAAAATTTTATTGGATAGTTTTGACCCTGAAAATATAGCAAGTCCTATAGCTTTTGTTGGAAGATGGATTAGGGTTTCAAACCACTTCCAAATGGAAGCAACGATGGCTTCCAATTCTATAGAGTGATCAAAATAGATTTTTTAACTTACGATTTAGAAGATATGATTTTTTAGAAGTTTTGAAAACTTTTAGGTGGGTTAACGGGTAATTAAAAGGTGATTAGTGCAGCCGTTAACCCATTTTGGGATTAGGGTTGTAGCAGCCTCCAAAATAGCCACTAACCACTGTAAATACATCTTTAAGCATCTCCTAACCCTCCTTAGCCACATCTGACTTTCTTCTACCTAAATTTCATCATTCTTTCAATAAAATTAACATAAATCATCTAATTAAGATGGGATTAGAAAAGATATTTGCAAGGGGCGTTTTCTATTTCAAAGTTTATGTTTAGGGAAGTGTATAATGTTGTCCAAATCCAAATTTAAACTTGTTTTGGCATATGCGGATCTATGTTGAATTAATGATTTATGTTGATTTTACACCCTAGGTGAGTGATTCTATTCACTCACTTTGCTATAGTTATTGATATATTATTCTAAAAGTGTTTTAAAAATGTTGTTAAACTCAAAAAAATGATTTTGAATAGGTTTTTTAATTTGGGTCGATTTGCGCGATTTTCATTTGTTTTTGGGTGATTAGTTTTTGATTTATCATCTATAAATATGTCATATATGTTTCTATAGATATTGATATGTTTTGAATCAATTCTTAAAGTTAAAAATACATTTTTTTCATTGTTTTAAAATTAAAATGGAAACAAAAACGAATTTAAATGTACTTAAAATGATTTAAACATGTTGTATTAAAGTGTAATTGTTAATACAAATGTTAGTCTAGAATATAAATATGTTTGGTATAAATTGCTATGATTTGATGTATAATCACATGTTTGAATGATGGTTGAATGTTATTGTTTTATTTTGTGTTTTCATGTTTGAATATAACTTGTATGTTTGAATGGTTGTAAACACTTATCAAAACGAATTGGGGTTGGTAATCGATTTTATGGTCGGAGGTCTTTATGTAGGAGTAATAACGATGCGCTCTCCAATTTGATACACAAAGGATGGTTTCATAAACATAGAATTGGACTTCTATGGATAGAGTGTTGGAGATATAGATCGAATTGAAGTGCAAAAAAGTGCCAGAAGTGTTGTAGGATTGGAGTGCGGCATAAGCATAGTCGATAGTGGTTAGCTAGACATGTGGTGGAAGTACGGGCAGTTTTGTGATGCTCGACGATGGATTTTGGGTTAGGAGGAAGGCTTCAGCCTAGACTATGGTCGATGGTTGGAGGAACAGGCAAGGATGTTAGATCGACAAAAGTGTGCTTAGTAGTAGACTTTGGTTCGCGAGTGGGCTTACGCAGTGTTCGCTTCGGTCTGAGATGCAGGTGGCCTGGTTCAGTAAAGAGTACCAGACAAATAATTTTGCTCGGTGTTGCTTCGGCCTGGTTGCCCAAGGACTTCCCGCTGGTCATAGGAAAACCGGGTAGAGTTTGGAGTCAGGGATTTTGCATCGCCTCTTCGTGATTTTTTAAGGTTTCTTCAAGTAGAGCAAGGGTAGCTTTAGGATTCCAGGAAGCTATGAATGAGATGATAAGACTTAAAGTATTAAGTGTGTTAGATCGATGCTTCAAGTAGAAGGAGTTTGTAACATCTAGGAATCGCCCAAAAGACAAGTTCGATATGAAGTGAGCTTATATAGTAGAACATACGAAGATTTCTACTATGACTATTCAATAAGGAAATTCGATACAGAGTGCACTTGTAAAGTAGAACATAAGGGGTTTCTACTATTGTAACATATGCCAAAGGGATTGTAGATAACTCAGAGGTCTTAAGTATGCTCGAGAAGAAGGGGATGGTGGTGACGCTTACTGTAGATCGATATGGGGTGATATGTTCATCCCTAGATCTATACAAGATGGTCTAATTTCTCGATCTTATGGGTGGCATGATTTCGAGCATCGAGAGGACCGGGATGATAAGTAGTCGTGGATCAATATGGGGATCATATGAATTATCTCATATCCATCGGCATTTGAGTTAAGATATGTGAGATTGTTTGATGGTTGTTATGTTTGCAATATTTTCTACGTCTGATATGGATGCCATACGATGTATATATTATTACATAATATACCTAAGAACCTATATTATACTTATGTAGTACTATAATGTAACAACTTGCAATATTAATCACCGGATATGTAGATAATTAATTTTATTGAATCGTTAATTAATTGAAGGTCCAAAAATCTGTTTTTTCACGTACGGTTGAGTTAGGACTTAAGACCACTTTCGTTGAGTCAGGATCGATGCAGCGAATTTAAATAAGTATAAATATCACTATGTTTGAAGTCACAATATTTATACAATTTACATATTATTATACATATTTTATAAAAATATATGCATAGTCAGATCCAATGTGATCTCGGTCGATGGCTTGTGATTTTGAGATGAAGACTTCATTATGAGATGTATGGTTGAAGAATTTTTAGAATGGGCGTTCTAATGGCTAAAATGACCTAGAATGCGTAAAATTATGATCCCAGAGCACTGTCTCAGACAATGGCAAAATTTATACCATCGAAACTGGAAAAATAAAGTGATATGCACCAATGAGTTTCATGGAAATTGATGTGCTTTGGGACCGTATGAGCTTAAAACATATGTCGTTTTATTTAAGAAATTATATAAGGAATATATTTCATTATATATTCACTTACTCACTCTCCCTAAGGCTTATTCCCTCGTACTTTTTTCCTCTCTCAAAAAAGCAATACGGATCCAAGAAAGAAGAGTTTGGGTTTCCTCGATTTCAATGGCTTTGGACCACGGAAAGAGGCAAGATTGAATCCACTGAGCTTATGAAGGAGAGAGCATCACATTTATGGCATCTTTTGCGGTGCGATGGCATGTGAGGAGGTCATCATCGTGAAGCCATCGCCTAGGGTTAGTGTTCCTCAAAGATGGAAGAGGCTTGGGAAAAACAAAAGGTGCCATCGTGTTTCTCGCAGTGATATGCACCTTCCAGTACCGATCATTTTGGTCTAGTCTTTAGTAGCGAGATGCAACATTATAGAGACAATGGGGGGCTACATGTCACATTTTGATCTGTGTGGCCGAGCTTGAGGAGTTGGGGACCATAGCAAAGACACGATGTGGAGTGCATAGGAACCGATTATTCAATGTTCATGGACCCAGCTCAAGAGACGGTGGAAGTGCGTACGACTTTGTAGGTTGTGGTGTGTACATATGCTTGGTAATAAATTGGGTAAGATGGTTAGTTTATCAATTATCTGATTAATCTCGATTTGCATATAATTCGTAATTTTTGCATATGAGGTACAATCGAGACACGGTCTTCGCCGTTGCACTCGTATGAAGATTATTTACGACCGAATATAGATTCTGACGGATACAAACACTTAAGAAATTATGGATTAGGTGAGCGGAGTTATAACTCTAAATTTATATTTCAGTATAAATTCCCGTAATTATATATATTGAAAATTATAAGCTAGAAGGAGTAGGATAATATATATATGTAATTATCCTCTATTTGATTGGATCAGTTTGTGTAGATAGTTGGGATAATTGATTAAAGTTCTATATATATATATGTGTGTGTGTGTGTGTGCACATATTGAATCGAGCTAGATTAAGTTGATATTAATTTGTAACATGGTTATAAATTAATTAAACTCTAATTTTTAATCACATCACTGATAGAAATATTATTATATATATATTCGGGATAATTGATAAAGATTTATTTTGTGTGTGTATATCGTGTTCTATTCATATTGAATAAATTTTGATGAAGTTGATATTAATTTATAACATGGTTATAAATTAATTAAACTCAAATTCATTGTTATATTGGTGATAGAATATTATTATATATTTTAATACTAATCAAGAGTGAAAAGTATGACCTTTAATATAAGCTGTATAGCTAAAACAATTGTTTAGGCAGGTTAAACTTATATTAAATGGCTTTGAAGTTTATCTGGCCTTAGCACTAGTTTATTATTATGTAATTTGACTAATTGGCGAATTTTTATGAAGGTGATTTGAAACGTTAGAAATTTCAAGAGAAGTATTATATTATTTAATAGGGTTTGGTTAAGGTTATAAAATGATTTATTTAATTTTAGACCCTAAGAAATGGTTTGTGATATATATATGTGTGTGTGTGCTCGCGCATGCTGTGTATGTGTGTGTGTGTGCGCATTTGTGTATTATGTATATGAGCTATATAATATATTAAGTCCTTATCATTAGCTCAACTTGATTTTAATAGAAAGATTAAGTGATCTTATATGCTATAATAAGATAAACCCACGAGAATATTATTTTTAGGAAAATAGGCACAAGGATAGACTTTGAAAAAAATTAGGTTATAAGACAATAAGCTTTTTTAGGCAGAAGGACAAAGCTAGTTATAACTAGCAATCCGTATAGTGTAAAAAGGAATACAATGCTAGTTATAACTAGTTATAACTAGCATTTCGTATAGTGTAAAAATTGAATGTAATGCTTATTATAACTAACATTTGTCCTTCGGTCCAAAAATAAAACTTGACATCCTTCAACCATTTTTTTCTCTAAGAATTGTCCTTTTCTTTATTTCCCCTTATTATTGTAAAATAAGTTGGAAACTTCTACAAAATAATAATGTGAAGATATAATTGTTAGATTGGTTACTTAAGTAAGATGCATTTTTTGAATTGTTTATATAATTTTACGTGTGATACTTATTGATATTGAGATGATATATTTGTTACTTTGGTTATGCATTGACTTCGTATATATAAATGTGCATAATATTCGTTTCTTATTCCATAAAGTTGGATTGGTAATACACACACACACACCTACATATAGTCTATATGATTTATATTTGTTTATATGTATAAATATAGTTTTGGTATGTCCGACTTGGGGCTAGTGGGAGATGTACAGAATATTAGATGTATATATTTATTGATACGTGATTTAGAACATTTGTATTAGTTTTGGTATGTTTGACTTGGGGCTACCAATTGGTTTAAGGAATCCATTGTATCATTGAGATGCACGACCCATGGACGTGGTTCCGTAGTAAGGGTAGAGAGAGGTTAGGACGCCAATCTAGTCATATATTGTTGTGTTGTAAGGATAGGTGTTGCGACAGGACCTACATGCCAACTTCTTTTAAGGTGTTTGTTTTCAAAGGTGTCCATAAGTTAGTTGTGGCTCTTGATAGTTCTTTTTTGTGGTTAATGGAAATTCAACATGATTTATCGATACACAACTTGAGTGTATGTATAGTTTGGTATGCCTTGCTTAGGGTTACCGAATAGTGGATGAAATATTATACAAATGCACAAAATATGTGGTTCAAACGATATATATATATATATATATATATATATATATATATATATATATATATATATGCACAGTTTCGAAAATTTATGTATTTGGTTTGGTATGCCTAACTTGAGGCAATCGGGTAATGTGAGGCATTTAAAGAATGATTCATGAACGCATATGGATGACAAATTTGGTGTTGTGAAAACATATGAGAAGGGTGTGCATGGGGTAACTTGAATCCATATTGCCTATCCATAGGTAATTGGATGATATCAAGTAAAAGGAATCCATTATACCATTGAGACGCATAGCCTACAGGCGTGGTTGTAGGGCATGGGTAGAGACTAGGATGCCAATCTTGAGTAGGTCATATACTATTGTGTTGTATAGATGGGTTCTGCAACAGTACCTCTTTTGAGGTGTTGGTTTTCAGGGTAGTCCACAAGTTAGTTGTGGCTCTCAATAAGTCTCTCTGGTAGCTAATGGAAATTCCAGACGGGTATCAGTTATAGGTATCAGTATTTCTGTTTTGGATATAGAGATGCTATTTTAGTAGTATTGTTATATTATTGTGTTTATTCTGCATTTTAGATGCTTCGATAGGGATCATTGAATTGATTGGTATCCAATGTAGAGTCCTCCCATTAGTAGGACGAGTATCAATTTATTTCCTATTTGTCATTTACCATTATGTTATCTTAACTTATTAGTTGGTTGTTAGTATTATTATGATATCTATATTACCCCTGCATTTGTATATCGGGTAACCTTTAGCATGGTATACTGTTACATATCAATCACACTATATTAGTTGTGCTGACTTGTTGATAATATGAGAAGAGTAGGTTATCGTATGATTCCCTACCTTTGAGTTGAGTTTACTTTACTTGTTAAGCAGTTCAGATTATCCCTAAGCCACATTTGTGGAGAGGACTGCACTTTAGCAGTTTTCTATTTATTTGTACATGGTTTTGATATACAATATTTTGAGATAGTTCCCCTTGTACCAGGCATTATGTTAGACTCGTATTTTTTCTTTGTCTATTTATGTCATGAAAATTCTCGAGTACTCAATTGAGTAGTTTGGTAGCCAAGTGCTTTTCGGGATATGCTTTCTGGACAACTGGAGCACTTTAAAGGCAAAGAATATACTTTGGATATATACTTGATATTATAGTAGTACATGATAGGTATGCTATTTATATATTAGCTTGTTGTATCAATCATTGTATTCTAACTTTCTATATTGATATTTATTTATCATTTACTTCCATCGGTACAGTTCTCTATATATTATATCATGTTATGCTCATGTGTATTCAATGTATTGTAGATTATCGTTCCCCTACGGGTTTCTATCGCTATGCCTTAGTTTGATTTTTTTATACCCCAATACGCTTTCTATTGTGGTACTCAGGAGTTAGATGTTGTCATTTGACGTTGATTCAGCGTATTAGCAATGGCGAGTCGTCACAGTTGGTATCAAAGCTTGGACTTAACAGTCAGGATCGAGTAGACCAGTTTGACTTAAGCAAGCTAGTAGTTGGGGATACATTGAGAGAGCGTACTTGTATTTCTCTAATATATTATAAAAATACACCACTTATCTCTTGAAATTTGATTTATTCAGTTGGTAATTGCTAAGGTATCTTCCTTTAAGGCTATTTATATAAGTTGACAGGGTGCACATGCTTTCATGGATTAGCAATCAGAGATGTCTGATAGGTGCAGAGACTACTTGGCTACCACACAGGATGTTCTGCCGTTTGCGAACATTCCAGTAGATGTGGTGGGTGTTGGAGGTGGTGTAGCCCATAGGGCATAAGTAGATAAGGATGACAAACATGCCAAGGCTTGGATTGATTCTAAACGTTGGTTTGAGTTTCGGTTTATTTAGGGTCGAAAGGGACATGCAACTTAAGCCTTTCATCCATTTTTAATAGGGTAGCTTGTCAGTGAAGGAGTAAGTTAGCTAATTTAAACATTTGGCTAAATTTGGAGTGGGGATGATTGCTACTCCTTAGAAGTAGGCAAGGAAGCTTGCTTAGGTCTTAATGCATGTGTTTGGGATTTACTGCTTAGTCATATCCCAAACTCAACCCCATATTGTGTTGGTTAGTCCCTTTGTAGTGCTTAATCTTGTATACGTAATCTTGGCTATTAAGCTAAGATATAGTGACCGAGGGTACTTCCATTCGAACTTGATGCATGAGTTTTTGGGTAGAGTGGGGTTGTTTGGTAAAGTGTGACTTGGATTCTGTATCCAAGTAGGAATTGGTGGTTTCCCAGAAATGAGCAAGGAATGAGCTAGTGACCTCTACTATTCATGTTGAGTTATTCACATTAAAAGTGTTTAACTTTGTGTTAGCATACCTTAAGTGATAGGATTAATCTCATGGACTATGGTGTTTTTAAGGATTAGTCCATTCACGTACCCGTTCTTATTCCCTAGTTTGAGCGATGGGTTTCTAAGTGATTTGTATTGGTTTAGAAAGGAATTTTCACTTGATTCTTAAAGACGAGCACTTGAGTCAGACTCTTTGGGTGACTTAGAAATTTTTGAAGCGTGATTATGGTCCTACAAGGAAATTTCGTTGATCAAACCAAGGGACTAGATTAGAATTCACATGAGAGGAACCATGAGAGGAATCAGGTGGCCGACCTTAGTTTAACAAAAAAAATCTTGCAAGTGAACAAAAGATTGGATCATGCAACATATATTATTTTAGATGGTCTAGATTCATTGTAAAATTATTCGAGTAAGCTACAGTTAGGATTTCTTAAGATAATTCAAGCCAGAACTTCTCGACTACTTTTGTGACGATTCGAATAATCTTCTAAGCGACGATATGATACTTGCCTGGGCGAGCATCGTAGTGCATTTGGTATATTATTCTTATAATCATTGTGCAGTTGAGGTAAATATGAACCCAACCAAGCCCAAGCATGTATAGATTGTCATTCAATATTGATACAATCAGCAAAGTTTTCTTCTTTAGAGATTGAGTTCTGTTTGGAAAGAGTGGACAGTTGAGACTTAAATTGTTGGATTTAATATAGAGTTTTGATGTTTGGTGGTCCAACATATCATATATTATTTTCCTATTTACAGTGAGTGGTGTGATAGTCTTTCATGTATTGTATTCATGAAAGGGAGTTGCACCACTTAAGCAATCGGGTTATCTTGGATGTCAAATAGACTTAAGGGAGTTTACAACTTGGCATGCATGCTATAACTATTATGGTTTACCATGCATGTTGTTATAGACTCTTTTTAAGTGACTGGAAGTTTGTATGGTAATTCTTGTTGATTGCTTGCTATTGCTTGATTTTGATTGATTGTTTATTTTCTTTGATTGATTTTTGTTGCTTATTGATTGCTTACTATTGCTTGATTTTTTTTGATTATTTATTTTAGTTGATTGATTATTAATTGATTGCTTATTTTTATTGGTTGATTGTTGATTTTTTTGTTGCTTGTTAATTTCTTGTCGTTGATTACTATTGCTTATTGTTGCATTTTGATTGATCATTGTTGATTGTTTTTGCTAGCATATTGTATGAATTCTATTTGTATAAGTGCGTAATTCTAGTGGCATAGTCATGATGAGTCAACTAAAGAAAGTGGAAGTGAACCAAATGTGGCTTTAGAGCTATTCATTTTTGAGATAGGGGTATGTGGCTTCATACTAATGAGGGTCAAGCTTATCCATGTTCGATGGAGCTTTGTATTGATATGCCTCCAATTACTGAAGGAAAATTTTATTTTTATTTCTTTTTTGTTAAAATGTAAGAAGTCATTGTGCAGAGCTTGATTTTATAGGTGTACCTATTGTTTTTGACGATAACATTTTTCAAAGATGCCTGTTACATTAAAGATGCTTGTTGCATTAGGGATGTCTATTGCACAGTTTATTATAGCATGTTTATTTGAGATGTTTCTTGCATTGGAGATGCTTGTTGCATTAGATATTGTTTTTAAACAGTTAGTTGTAACATATTTATTTAAGATGCTTATCGCATGGTTTGATATAGCATATTTATTTGAGATGGTCATGATATACGGTTTAGCATGCTTAAACCATGGTTTAGTTTTGCAATTGTGTTTGATCCTCTTTGTTGAGTATAAGAATAGGTACATGGAAGCAGTTATGCGCTATTGGGATGCTTATTCGCTCGGATTTGCATCAAAATGGCACGTGCTTACTGTGAAAGAGGCACGTAAGATACATAATGTCGATGGTATGGATATATATGCTTGTATATCCTCGGAATTAAGATGCCTTAGATATAAGATGCCTCAGATATGGATGTGTGTGTGCGTGTGTATGTTGTTTTAGGATTTTTTGGAGCTAGCCACATAAATGAGGTGTTGCCGAATTATTCCAAAACGAAAGGGGATTTTGAATCCTAAGGGTTAGGGGTTATACTCCATGCATGGAATTTTGGTCCATCAGGTTACATTGTCTTACTCATAAGAATTTTAAGGACGAAATTCTTTTATGGAGGAGAGAATGTAACAACCCACATTTTTGGCGATAGTATGTTTAAATAATTAATTTAAACATTAAATCCTTGAATATTTGAAGGTCCAAAAATCTGATATTTTGCATACTGCCGAGTTAGGACTCAGGACCACTTCCATTGAGTCAGGATCAACGCTGTGAACTAAAATGAGTATAAACAACGTTATATTTTGTAACGACCCGTTAAATTAGATAATATTGAATAAATTTAATTTATATGTTTTCTAATCTAATCCAGAATAAAATAGAAGCCTTAGGATTTTTAAAGAAATGGAATGTGAGGGTTAGATAGTAACTGTAATTAAAGTTAAATAACTTAAATGTTATATGACATAGATTGAAATAACTGGAATTTGTGATTGAGGTTATAAGTCATAATTTGTTGATTTTAAACGGTATTAATGAAACTGTAACTGAATTGGATTGCATAGACATAAATATTAGGAAAAAATGTATTAGGTGGACTAAATTTTTTAAAGTTCATAAGTTGTGTAATCCAATTTAGTAGAAACTCTAAATTATAAACGAAGATGTAAATAGACGCTAAAATTTAACTATGTAAATGGTGACTGAAGACCTAGTTATAAGAAATGGGAATATAACCTAACTTGAGTTAAGTAGAAGAAGGATTTGATTTAATATGAAAATTATTGTTCTAAGTATTGAATAAAATTGGGAATCAAATTTTATTTAATGATAATAACGTTAGTATTGGTTAATAAATAGATTTCAATGCAGTAACCAAATGAATGGAATAAGATGAGTATATATTGCATAGAAATGAAATGTAAATTGTCACATTTGGTTGGAGCTAATTTTTAGAAACATATAAATGTTGAATCAGTAAATATTAAATTCCATTTAATATAAGAATTCAAAGGTGGAAGATTTACATTTGGATTGGAAAATGGATAGTTATTAATTAAAAGTGACCATTGAATAAATTTATGTAAACGTGATATAATGTAAATAGATGGGGATCAACTTTTATTTATGTGGTTAAGGGAATTTAATTTCTATAGTATGATAATCGAAATTAATGGAAGTTGGAATAGCTAATTTATATGTTAGTTGAAATTCAGCTAGAATATGTAGATATTGAATGATAGTAAAAATTTAATGGATATAAAAGTTTCAATTATACATTGAAATTCATACTCGCCATAAAAGGTTAATTGAGACCAAAGAAGTAGTATAGGAATCTAACCTTCTTTATTAATTTGGATTTATTGCAATAGTTAATTTCATAAAATAAAGGTAAAGCTAATTCAAATTTAACTGGACCATTGTTGGTATAACTTTAGAAAGCAAGATTTTATTTATAATTTGAATATTAAATCCAAAAAGGGTATTTACTACAAATAAAATAGAATTAAACGTAAAATATTACGTTATTAAATTGAAATGGAATTTGTAAACATTGAGTGAAATCTTAAACTAATGTTAGTATTCGTCGTATTTACAACAATAACTTTGAATAATAGAAAGGAAGTGAATATAATAAATTAATCAAATTTATAGTGTTAAATTCAATTGGATTGGAATTAATAAATAGTTAAGAAAAATAAGGGTTATTAATAATTTGGAATTTAATTATGGTAAAAAGGTTAATTGCAATCCAAAGATGAGTTGGAATGGAAATCAAGTATTTATTTAATTTGATTTAAGAGGTGAGTATAAAGGTATAAGATTTAATAATTGGGTTTAGAATAAAATTTATAATCTCTAAATAATAAGGAAGTGCAGATATTTAGCTGCAAGTTCATATACTGATAGATTTTAATTCACATCCAAGCTTGGTAAATAATTTAGAATTGATTGAAGTATATAAATAATGAAATGGGGCCTATATTAGAAGTTGAAATATAAAAATTGGATTTTTAATTTATTTGATTTATTTAATAAATATTAAAATGGTCATTTTTGTCACGGACTCGGATTTCGACGAAACCAGTTTCATCGGATCTGTATCGGTGAATTGTTATAGGGTTTCAAGTTTCGTATCGATCGGACTTGTCGTTTGATCGTACGGACGCGAAACGCCTTGAAATCAATTTTATTAAAAATCAATTTGAAATCAATTTGGAAATCTTGTTTTCAGCATAACTTCTTCATACGATCGAATTTGGTCGTGAAACTTTTTCCATCGCATTCAGAATATTTTAAAAAACCTATTTGGATATATAGCTTTAACAGATTCGGTTCCGGGGTCAGAACGGGCTTTTTGGGCCAACTACCGTTTAGCACGTTCGTTATCCGTACCCACCTAGCCTTCTTCTATTTGTCTATATATATGCGATCATAAACCCTAGCCTCCTTTCTTCTGTCAATTGAATATGCGTATAATTTCTTCATCCCTTTCTCCTCTCCAATGGTTGAAAAACCTAGATCTAACCACAGTTCAAAAATCAAAAGTCAAAACTCAAAAATTTCAGAAAATTCTCAAAAAAATATATGTCGATGTTCTCAACATACGTAATCCAGCAATGCAATTCGTTTTTCAATTGGAGCTGTCGTTTGCTCAGAATAAATTCAAACAGCCCGTGGCCCTCCATCATCATCGTCGCAAACTTCATCGGATCGAGAAACGATTTCTGGGTATTGGAGAGGGAACTGAGGGGATCGCATCTATGTTGTTTGTTTCGAGTTTCAACGGATGGATGTGGCGTATTATTGGGACTAGGGTTTAGATGGGCGGCGGCGGCTGGAGGTTCTGGGCAACCGGAGTGGTATGGGGGGGGGGCGGCTCTTCAAGGCGAGTTGGATGGTGATGGTCGGCCGAGGGTTGGTGGCTGGTGGCGCGAGCAGTGGGCGGTCATAGGAGTGGTCAACGGTCTTCGTTCGTTCGTGTAAAATCTGTAGCGCGTGAGCTCCTCTGATTTCGTGCCTCTGGAGAATGTGTGAGAAAGGTGCAGCTGACGTGGATGATTGGTATATGTGAGTTGTTTTGGTTAATTTAAATTTAATTTCCGAATCGATTTACGATGATAATTTTTGCATACGACCTTGTTTTCACGCGAGATTTTTTTTGTTAGGATCGTAATTAAATTCCGGACTTGATGACACTGGTTTGGGTGAATTCCGAGACGGGCGAATTTTTGGGTTTAAATCGAATTTAAATTCGATTTAAATTCAAAAGGTGAGTGTTTTAACTCACTCACAATTACTAGAAGCTTTTATGTTTGTTAAATAAATTTTAGAAATGAATAGAAATTTATTTATGAGCTTTTGGCATGTTATTTCACCCATATCTTTTGAATTGCATTTTTTTTGAATTTAGCTGTTAATTAAATTGATTGATTGCTTATTAATTGGCTGTTAGAAATTATTGTTTGCATAAGAACTGCTAGTTAACAGTTATGTCAATTATCACTGAAAATAAACTGTTAGATTTATAGTTGATAAATATAATTTGAATTAAACTGCCAATTATTACCTGTTGTATATTCCCAAACATATTTTGTTATTGGTTGATATTGCTTGATGTTTGTGACTGGATGATGGATGTGTTGTTGAATGGATGTTTTATTTGATATCATTAAACTGCAAGTTAGCATACATTTTACATTTCATTCGGGATTGTGGTTTGAAATGATAAAACCGCAAAGTTTTATTTTTTAAATTGCGGATTGAAATGATAAATATCCGTATCACTTGACCATAGGATAGAAAATTATATACAGACACCGCGGTCTATATATATCTATTTTAATGTGATTTCTATGGTTTGGATTGAATACGGTTTATAAATCTTAAATTTATATTGTATAAATATTTTATTCCATATTTATATACCTATGAAGTTGAAATTTTGAAATTAAAAGGAATATAAATTTATTTATTGAAAATGGAAGAAATTTAGAAAATGGAGTTTGGTAAATTTATATCCTATGTTTAAATGTAAAGTTGGAAATTTTAAGATATGATATTTGTAATTGGATTTCCCCAAAATAAATAGAAATGGATATTCTAGTATAATTTGAAGTGGAAAATTTCTATATATATATATATATATTTTACTAGAAATTGAAGTCTTATTAATTATGGATTTTATGTGAATGGTCAAGATTAATTAATAGAATATTGATTTTGAAAGGATAAAAATCCAACTTAAGTGAAATATTAATGCTCAAAAATGGATATAAATATACATAAAATTGAAATGGTTTTGGGACTTGAAGTAATATTTTGGATTTTGGATTAACTTTAAAAGAAGAAATATTTGGAAAGCCATGTAATTTATTTCTTTATAAAGCAATAGTAAAGTTAAACCTTTTTAATTCGCATACCGTTGAATATCCAAACCATTTAGTTTTGAAAATAATGGTTTTAAAATACTATGGATTTTCGAAGAATTATGTTGAAAGTTACAAACAAAATATTGGTTACATGGGATATTAAATAATAAAAAGTGACATAATTTTTGGAAAGGAAAATTTTATTTGGGAAACGATATCATTGATTTGGGCTTTTATAAAATAATATGAAAATAAATTGTTTGTGTTTTTAAAGAAGAAATGATATCGTAATATTATGGTTTTGAAAGGGATTATATTCTGGTTTTAAAGTATAAACTGTTTTTAAATAACCGCGGTGTTATAATAACGATTGGTTGGCAAAGAGACCGGGATCCGATATGGACATACTCTCTGTCGATACCGAAAACCACTTTGACTAACCATGTACGCGGTGGAGATTCCAGAATGAAGTAGGTGGTAGCGACGTTTCCTGTAAGGTAAATACGTGGACCCAACTCCCGTGAGTTGGCATAAGGTGGCTAAAACAGGAGCGATTCTCAGGCCAATGAGGTCATTTCTCTGATCGGACGCTCCTCTTCAATATTATACTTTGACTTGGATTTGATTCAGTGGCCACTTCTATATTTTGATTTTTGGGGAGTTAGTCCGAGGTGGGCGGTAACTGCGGCTACGCGTTTCCACCAGCCTAGATAGCAATTGGTATATCTACCCTGGCATTGCCTAGTTGTGCCGTGTCACCTACCATATCGAGCCTTTACTAGGAGTTTCTATTTGTGTCGTACCTATGGAGTATCCTCTGGTAGCTTCCCGATCAAGAGGTATTACGGTACTGTATAGACTATTGGCATTTTACGTGTTAAGGTGGAAAATGTAAAGCCTTAACGCTATTTAAAAGTAAGTTTATTTTACAATTAGACACTATTATAATAGCGCAATATACTACATAGTAAATAGTTTAACGGATCCTTAGGAGATGTAAATCCCGAGCATCTCTTGAGTTACTGTATTCATATTTATTTCTGTTTATTTAACTCACATAAGATTTTCTAGTCTGACTCGAGTGTTTTTGTCTTTTCAAATTCGCTCGGGTCAGTCCGAGCGTTTCAGGATAGCAGGTTTTAGCTTTGGAGGACGAAGACGAAGATTCAGTATTATTTTATATATATAGTATTGTACTGCACACTCTTTCTATTCCGCTGCCTTGTTGTATTTGGTATGTGTAACTCTGATATTCATTTTATAAATAAAATCAAGCTTTTGTAAACTGTTTATGAACTGTATGTTTGTTATTATATTTTATCCTTCCGCTGTGAGATTCTGTTTTGTTTTATTTCTTCTCTGTTTTTCTTATTTACCCCATAACTATCCGCCCTTGCGTATGGTTTGAATTGGCACGTGTGTCGTTTTAAAGTGTGCGAAAAGGCGGGTCGTTACAGTTGGTATCAGAGCTTTGGTTTAGCGATAAACCTTGGCTTTGTGGGGTTTGACTCTTTGTTAATAGGGTAGAAATATCCTATGGGAGTCGCTGAGTGTATATATACGAGAGAGCGTATTTGTTAGTATTAATAAAAAGATTTTTATATTGTGTTAATCTGTTCCGCTTTGTATTTATAAATTCTGGTTGATGCATGGGACGCTATGTCATCAATAGGGATTTCTAAACACTTAATAGGACAGACCGACATAATATTTGTTTTAATATAGGTGAATGAAAGAATTTTGCCTATTATATTTTCTATATATAAAAATGTTTTATAAAGATATATATATATATTTTTGGTTGCTACAGATTGGGTGTTAGGAAATAAAATATTTATAATAACTGAAGCTAAGTTGAAATTATAATAAATCAAATGGGAGATTTTAGAACTTAAGTCCGGGATTTTGAAAATCTGCTTTCAAAGGATTTATGAAATATAATGATTTGGTTTATAAGTATTTTCTTATATAAGTATTTAGTCTAATTTGGAAGAATTGTTTTAAAGAAGATTTTGGAGAGAATAAATTTTGTACTTTCCTCTCTGTCGCTGGAAAAAAATTTCGGTGATGGCGGCCGCATCATCGACTTTCATTTTCGGGTTTCGAAGGGGAAAGGCTACTGTAGTGAATTCTACTACAGATTTATTTGAAAGTTTCTAAAAAAATTTTCTTTTATTGCTCTAACTATAATTAGAGATATTGAGTTGTAAGAACTTATTTATCTATTATTTGAAAATAAATTGAAATTTAACCCGGTACTTAATTCTAAATTTTTCCGTTAATTAATTGTTTAAAATTTGTTAGTGAAATAAAAGTTAAGTAATAAATGAATTGAAACCTCTAATTGAAATAAGAGAATAATTGCAAAGCTATAAAGATGAATTTGCATACATATGAGACAAAGAGTAATATGGATAAACATTAAATTTAATTAAAAGAATGGAGATTAAACTTGTATAAGTTCAATTGCAATTTCCTTAACATAAATAACTTACCCAAATATAAAAGTTGAAGTGTTAAATGAGAAACTGGAATTGAATATTTTACAAGTAGGAATTTAGGAAAAATGAAGTATTCAATAAATTACTGTTATAATAAGAATTTAATGGTATAAACTTAGGTTATAACTGAAATTTTACTGAAAGGGGTTAAGAATTATTAATAGATGATATGAACCTAAGTATATAAAATGAAATTCAAAATAAGAATTGATTGTATGATTATTGACTTAAGTATGTTTTAATTTTCCCTATTCTAATATAATGGAAAATAGGAAAAATTAAATGACTGCAATTCATAGTCAATGGATAAATAAAAACTTCCACTTATAAGAATGAATGTTAGCAGATTTAGAATTTAAGGGAAATCTTACAAGTGAAGAGTAAGGAAATGAAGATATTCAAATAATTGTTGTTATTAACGAGAATTTATTTTATAAACTTAAGTAATAAAAAGGAAATACAAATATAATGAATTTTGTGATAGTTGGAAAATAAAACTTGTAAGAAACAAAGAAATTCCTCCATAAATGAAGGAAAGAAAATTTAACCACTGAATTATGAAATAAATGTATAATAAGCTATCTTGATGTTGGTTTGAATTGTTTGGTTAATGTATGATTTCAAAATTTTGAACCCGAACAACTGATTGTTTGTTGGATTGAACGACTGTTTGTTGTGGTGTGTGCTGTTTGTTAAAATGTATGGTTGTTGCAATTTATTGGATATGAAGGATTGAATCTACCCAAACATTTCACTGTAAAATAAATATTTAACCTTTTAGATTTTATAAGTGAATACAGGTGATGGAAGCCACTGCTACTGCTTTGGTTCCATAAAAATATAAGCGTTTTGCCCGACAAATAGGTACGTTTTCGGATTACGTTTAAAGCGCTTTTTATATATTTTCCCGAGTTGGGATATTTTATTTTGGATATATGTGTAATATATTTGTATATTTGGATATTATATTTTCTCCAGAGTCCCTCCGTACAAAGGAGACTCTGCCAAAATTTTTCGAAAATTTTGGGACTTAGAATTTTGTGAGATTATTTTTCCAACTTTAATAATTCAAGCATTAAAGGAAATTTATCCAGTAAAATATTGTTTATGAGTAATATCTGAAATAAGTATACTGTTTTATTCTTCCTCCTCCCTTCTTTTCCTTTTCGGAGACGAAAAGTTTTGAGTGGGGGAGATTGTAACGACCAGTTAAATTAGATAATATTGAATAAATTTAATTTATATGTTTTCTAATCTAATCCAGAATAAAATAGAAGCCTTAGGATTTTTAAAGAAATGGAATGTGAGGGTTAGATAGTAACTGTAATTAAAGTTAAATAACTTAAATGTTATATGACATAGATTGAAATAACTGGAATTTGTGATTGAGGTTATAAGTCATAATTTGTTGATTTTAAACGGTATTAATGAAACTATAACTGAATTGGATTGCATAGACATAAATATTAGGAAAAAATGTATTAGGTGGACTAAATTTTTTAAAGTTCATAAGTTGTGTAATCCAATTTAGTAGAAACTCTAAATTATAAACGAAGATGTAAATAGACGCTAAAATTTAACTATGTAAATGGTGACTGAAGACCTAGTTATAAGAAATGGGAATATAACCTAACTTGAGTTAAGTAGAAGAAGGATTTGATTTAATATGAAAATTATTGTTCTAAGTATTGAATAAAATTGGGAATCAAATTTTATTTAATGATAATAACGTTAGTATTGGTTAATAAATAGATTTCAATGCAGTAACCAAATGAATGGAATAAGATGAGTATATATTGCATAGAAATGAAATGTAAATTGTCACATTTGGTTGGAGCTAATTTTTAGAAACATATAAATGTTGAATCAGTAAATATTAAATTCCATTTAATATAAGAATTCAAAGGTGGAAGATTTACATTTGGATTGGAAAATGGATAGTTATTAATTAAAAGTGACCATTGAATAAATTTATGCAAACGTGATATAATGTAAATAGATGGGGATCAACTTTTATTTATGTGGTTAAGGGAATTTAATTTCTATAGTATGATAATCGAAATTAATGGAAGTTGGAATAGCTAATTTATATGTTAGTTGAAATTCAGCTAGAATATGTAGATATTGAATGATAGTAAAAATTTAATGGATATAAAAGTTTCAATTATACATTGAAATTCATACTCGCCATAAAAGGTTAATTGAGACCAAAGAAGTAGTATAGGAATCTAACCTTCTTTATTAATTTGGATTTATTGCAATAGTTAATTTCATAAAATAAAGGTAAAGCTAATTCAAATTTAACTGGACCATTGTTGGTATAACTTTAGAAAGCAAGATTTTATTTATAATTTGAATATTAAATCCAACAAAGGGTATTTACTACAAATAAAATAGAATTAAACGTAAAATATTACGTTATTAAATTGAAATGGAATTTGTAAACATTGAGTGAAATCTTAAACTAATGTTAGTATTCGTCGTATTTACAACAATAACTTTGAATAATAGAAAGGAAGTGAATATAATAAATTAATCAAATTTATAGTGTTGAATTCAATTGGATTGGAATTAATAAATAGTTAAGAAAAATAAGGGTTATTAATAATTTGGAATTTAATTATGGTAAAAAGGTTAATTGCAATCCAAAGATGAGTTGGAATGGAAATCAAGTATTTATTTAATTTGATTTAAGAGGTGAGTATAAAGGTATAAGATTTAATAATTGGGTTTAGAATAAAATTTATAATCTCTAAATAATAAGGAAGTGCAGATATTTAGCTGCAAATTCATATACTGATAGATCTTAATTCACATCCAAGCTTGGTAAATAATTTAGAATTGATTGAAGTATATAAATAATGAAATGGGACCTATATTAGAAGTTGAAATATAAAAATTGGATTTTTAATTTATTTGATTTATTTAATAAATATTAAAATGGTCATTTTTGTCACGGACTCGGATTTCGACGAAACCAGTTTCATCGGATCAGTATCGGTGAATTGTTATAGGGTTTCAAGTTTCGTATCGATCGGACTTGTCGTTTGATCGTACGGACGCGAAACGCCTTGAAATCAATTTTATTAAAAATCAATTTGAAATCAATTTGGAAATCTTGTTTTCAGCATAACTTCTTCATACGATCGAATTTGGTCGTGAAACTTTTTCCATCGCATTCAGAATATTTTAAAACACCTATTTGGATATATAGCTTTAACAGATTCGGTTCCGGGGTCAGAACGGGCTTTTTGGGTCAACTACCGTTTAGCACGTTCGTTATCCGTACCCACCTAGCCTTCTTCTATTTGTCTATATATATGCGATCATAAACCCTAGCCTCCTTTCTTCTGTCAATTGAATATGCGTATAATTTCTTCATCCCTTTCTCCTCTCCAATGGTTGAAAAACCTAGATCTAACCACAGTTCAAAAATCAAAAGTCAAAACTCAAAAATTTCAGAAAATTCTCAAAAAAATATATGTCGATGTTCTCAACATACGTAATCCAGCAATGCAATTCGTTTTTCAATTGGAGCTGTCGTTTGCTCAGAATAAATTCAAACAGCCCGTGGCCCTCCATCATCATCGTCGCAAACTTCATCGGATCGAGAAACGATTTCTGGGTATTGGAGAGGGAACTGAGGGGATCGCATCTATGTTGTTTGTTTCGAGTTTCAACGGATGGATGTGGCGTATTATTGGGACTAGGGTTTAGATGGGCGGCGGCGGCTGGAGGTTCTGGGCAACCGGAGTGGTATGGGGGGGGGGGGGGCGGCTCTTCAAGGCGAGTTGGATGGTGATGGTCGGCCGAGGGTTGGTGGCAGGTGGCGCGAGCAGTGGGCGGTCATAGGAGTGGTCAACGGTCTTCGTTCGTTCGTGTAAAATCTGTAGCGCGTGAGCTCCTCTGATTTCGTGCCTCTGGAGAATGTGTGAGAAAGGTGCAGCTGACGTGGATGATTGGTATATGTGAGTTGTTTTGGTTAATTTAAATTTAATTTCCGAATCGATTTACGATGATAATTTTTGCATACGACCTCGTTTTCACGCGAGATTTTTTTTATTAGGATCGTAATTAAATTCTGGACTTGATGACGCTGGTTTGGGTGAATTCCGAGACGGGCGAATTTTTGGGTTTAAATCGAATTTAAATTCGATTTAAATTCAAAAGGTGAGTGTTTTAACTCACTCGCAATTACTAGAAGCTTTTATGTTTGTTAAATAAATTTTAGAAATGAATAGAAATTTATTTATGAGCTTTTGGCATGTTATTTCACCCATATCTGTTGAATTGCATTTTTTTTGAATTTAGCTGTTAATTAAATTGATTGATTGCTTATTAATTGGCTGTTGGAAATTATTGTTTGCATAAGAACTGCTAGTTAACAGTTATGTCAATTATCACTGAAAATAAACTGTTAGATTTATAGTTGATAAATATAATTTGAATTAAACTGCCAATTATTACCTGTTGTATATTCCCAAACATATTTTGTTATTGGTTGATATTGCTTGATGTTTGTGACTGGATGATGGATGTGTTGTTGAATGGATGTTTTATTTGATATCATTAAACTGCAAGTTAGCATACATTTTACATTTCATTCGGGATTGTGGTTTGAAATGATAAAACCGCAAAGTTTTATTTTTTAAATTGCGGATTGAAATGATAAATATCCGTATCACTTGACCATAGGATAGAAAATTATAAACAGGCACCGCGGTCTATATATAACTATTTTAATGTGATTTCTATGGTTTGGATTGAATACGGTTTATAAATCTTAAATTTATATTGTATAAATATTTTATTCCATATTTATATACCTACGAAGTTGAAATTTTGAAATTAAAAGGAATATAAATTTCTTTATTGAAAATGGAAGAAATTTAGAAAATGGAGTTTGGTAAATTTATATCCTATGTTTAAATGTAAAGTTGGAAATTTTAAGATATGATATTTGTAATTGGATTTCCCCAAAATAAATAGAAATGGATATTCTAGTATAATTTGAAGTGGAAAAATTCTATATATATATATATTTTACTATAAATTGAAGTCTTATTAATTATGGATTTTATGTGAATGGTCAAGATTAATTAATAGAATATTGATTTTGAAAGGATAAAAATCCAACTTTAGTGAAATATTAATGCTCAAAAATGGATATAAATATACATAAAATTGAAATGGTTTCGGGACTTGAAGTAATATTTTGGATTTTGGATTAACTTTAAAAGAAGAAATATTTGGAAAGCCATGTAATTTATTTCTTTATAAAGCAACAGTAAAGTTAAACCTTTTTAATTCGCATACCGTTGAATATCCAAACCATTTAGTTTTGAAAATAATGGTTTTAAAATAATATGGATTTTCGAAGAATTATGTTGAAATTTACAAACAAAATATTGGTTACATGGGATATTAAATAATAAAAAGTGACATAATTTTTGGAAAGGAAAATTTTATTTGGGAAACGATATCATTGATTTGGGCTTTTATAAAATAATATGAAAATAAATTGTTTGTGTTTTTAAAGAAGAAATGATATCGTAATATTATGGTTTTGAAAGGGATTATATTCTGGTTTTAAAGTATAAACTGTTTTTAAATAACCGCGGTGTTATAATAACGATTGGTTGGCAAAGAGACCGGGATCGGATATGGACATACTCTCTGTCGATACCGAAAACCACTTTGACTAACCATGTACGCGGTGGAGATTCCAGAATGAAGTAGGTGGTGGCGACGTTTCCTGTAAGGTAAATACGTGGACCCAACTCCCGTGAGTTGGCATAAGGTGGCTAAAACAGGAGCGATTCTCAGGCCAATGAGGTCATTCCTCTGATCGGACGCTCCTCTTCGTTATTATACTTTGACTTGGATTTGATTCAGTGGCCACTTCTATATTTTGATTTTTGGGGAGTTAGTCCGAGGTGGGCGGTAACTGCGGCTACGCGTTTCCACCAGCCTGGATAGCAATTGGTATATCTACCCTGGCATTGCCTAGTTGTGCCGTGTCACCTACCATATCGAGCCTTTACTACGAGTTTCTATTTGTGTCGTACCTATGGAGTATCCTCTGGTAGCTTCCCGATCAGGAGGTATTACGGTACTATATAGACTATTGGCATTTTACGTGTTAAGGTGGAAAATGTAAAGCCTTAAAGCTATTTAAAAGTAAGTTTATTTTACAATTAGACACTATTATAATAGCGCAATATACTACATAGTAAATAGTTTAACGGATCCTTAGGAGATGTAAATCCCGAGCATCTCTTGAGTTACTGTATTCATATTTATTTCTGTTTATTTAACTCACATAAGATTTTCTAGTCTGACTCGAGTGTTTTTGTCTTTTCAAATTCGCTCGGGTCAGTCCGAGCGTTTCAGGATAGCAGGTTTTAGCTTTGGAGGACGAAGATGAAGATTCAGTATTATTTTATATATATAGTATTGTACTGCACACTCTTTCTATTCTGCTGCCTTGATGTATTTGGTATGTGTAACTCTGATATTCATTTTATAAGTAAAATCAAGCTTTTGTAAACTGTTTATGAACTGTATATTTGTTATTATATTTTATCCTTCCGCTGTGAGATTCTGTTTTGTTTTATTTCTTCTCTGTTTTTCTTATTTACCCCATAACTATCCGCCCTTGCGTATGCTTTGAATTGGCACGTGTGTCGTTTTAAAGTGTGCGAAAAGGCGGGTCGTTACATATTTAAAGTCATGGTATTTTTATGATTTTTGTATTATTATACGTATTGTATAGAAATACGTGCATAGTTTGGTCCAGTAGGATCTTGATTAATGACTTGTGATTTTGGGATGAGGACATCATAATGAGAAGTAAGGTTGAATAATTTTTGGAATTAGAGGACCTAGAAATGCATGAAATTACATCCGAAACGCTGTCATGGGTAGCGACAAAATTTGTACCATCAGGATCGAAAAAATGGGTTGATGTGCGCTAAAGAGTTTTATGGCGATCCATTGTGTCGTGGAATCGTACGAGCTAAAAATGCATTACATTTTATTTAAGAAATTAAATAACAAATATTTTTTATTATATATCCACTCACTCTCTCTGGCTTATTCCCTCCTACTTTTCTCCTTCCTCAAGAAGGCAATACAAGTCCAACAAGGAAGAGTTCGGGCCTACGCCTATTCTAAAGGCCACGGGCCATGAAAAGAGGCAAGATTGGATCCATTTAATTCGTGAAGGAGAGAGAGCATCACATCTATAGTGGCTATGGCAGGTTCAATGGCACCTGAGGAAGTTGTCATTATGAAGCCATCGCCTAGTTGGCCTTCGTCAAAGATAGAAGAGACTTTGGGCAAAACGAAGGGAACCATCTTGTTTCTCATAGTGGTGTGCACCATCCAATGCCAATTGAATTGGGTTCGGTCTTTGGTAGTGAGATGTGACATTGTGGAGCTGATGAGGATGGCAATAGGTCGCGTTTGGATCATGTGCGGCAAGCTTGAGGAGTTGGGTATCGTAGTTAAGTACACGTGACGTGGAGCACATAGGAACCAACCATTCGACGTTTCATGGATCATAGCTCAAGAGAGGGAAGAAGATGTGCTTGGCTTTGTGGGTTTAGGATTGCACATGTACAAGGTGGCAAATTGGGGAAGATAATTAGTTGAGGGATTAATTAAGTTAATTATGTAATTAACCTTGATTCGTATTTAATTCATATTTTTTATATGAGGTCCAATCGAGATGCAGTCTTCATTGTTGCAATTGTATGGAGATTATCTATGACAATGTATAGATTTGGATTAGATCTAGACAATTGAGAAATATGGTTCAGATAAGCGGAATTATAACTCTAAATTTATATTTCAGTATGAATCCTTGTAATTATATATACTGAAAAAATATTATCTAGAAGAAGCAAGATGATATATATAAGTAATTATTCCCCGTTTGATTGGATTAGTTTGTGTAAATATTCGAGATAATTGATTTGGGTCCTCTGTGTGTATGTATCATATTCTATTCGTATTGAATAGAGTTAGATGAAGTTAATATTAATTTATAGCATGGTTATAAATTAATTCAATTCCAATATATAATCATATCAGTTATATAAATATTATTATATATTTATTACGTATATTCGGGATAATTGATCAAGATCCCCTATATATAAATATATGTTGTTATATTTGTATTGAATATCGTTAGATGGAGTTGATATTAATTTATAACATGATTGTAAACTGACTAAAGTCAAATTTATCATTATATTAGCGATTGAATATTGTTATATATACTTTATTACTAATTAGGAGTTAAAGCATGACCATTAAAATAAGCTGTAAGGATAAAATAATTGCTAGGCAGGTTAAACTTATGTTAAAATGGCTTTGAAGTTTATCTGACCTTGGTATTAGTTTATTACAGTGTAATTCAATAATTAAACAATTAACGAATTTTATAAAGGTGATTTGAAAATTCAGAAATTTCAAAAGAAATATTGTATTATTTAATAGGGTTTGATTAAGATTATAAAATGATTTATTTAACTTTAGACCCAAAGAAATGGTTTGTGATATATACATATACATATACATACATACGTACATACATACATTAATATGTGTGTGGGTGTGCGCGTGCGCATGCGCGTTTATTATATACATTAGCTATATAATATTTTGAAATCTTATGATTAGTAAACTTGATTTTAAAAGAAGAACTAAGTGATATAAAATTATAATAGGATTGATTCGGTGAGAATATTATTTTATAAAATAAGTTGAAAACTTCTATAAAATAATAAGAAGAAATAGTTATTAGATTTGTTACTTAAGTAAGATGCATTTTTTTGATTTGTTTATATGATTGTAGGTGTGAATTGTTACTAATATTGAGATGATAGATTTTTTAATTGGGTTGTGTATTACCTTCATGTATATAAATGTGCATGATATGTGTTTATTGTTCCATAATGTTGAACTGGTTAAATACACACACATGCACACTTGCATACAGTTTATGTGATTTATATATGTTCATATGTATAAATATAATTCTGGTCTGTCCAACTTGGGCCAACTAGGAGATGCACGGTGTATATATCTTTATTGATATGCAATTTAAAGCATTTATACATAGTTTGGTGTGTCCGACTTGGGGCTACCGATTGGTTCAAGGAATCCATTGTACCGTTAAGGTGAATACCTGCAGATGTGGTTCTGAAGAGGGATGAAGAGATTAGGATGCCAATCTAGAATATGTCATATACCATTGTGTTATGCGGATGGGTGCTTGGATAGGACCTACAAGCCAACATCTTTTAAGATGTTAGTTTTAAGGAGAGTCTATAAGTTGGTTATGGCTCTCGATAGGTCTCCTTGGTAGCCAATGATAATTTGACATAATTCATCGATACACAATTCAAGCACATGTATAGTTTGGTATGCCCGACTTAGGGTTAGTGAATAGTGGACAAAATATTCTTCAAATGTATAAATACATGATTCAAGTGAGATATATATATATATATATATATTATAGATGCATAGTTTGGGCAATTTATATATATTGGTTTGGTATGCCTGACGTAGGGAAGTGGGTAATGCGAGGCATTTCGATAGCTAATCACGATCCACATGCCGACGACAATACTTCGGTGTTGTGTACATATGTGGGAAGGGTGTATGTGGGGTAGCTTGAATCAGGATTGTTTACCTGCGGACAATTCAATGATATTGGTTTTGTAAAGGGAATCCATTATACCATTGAGACACATGACCTGCGAATGCGGTTCTAGAGCAGGGGCAGAGAGAGATTGAGATGCAGATCTAGAGTAGATCATATACTGTTGCATTATAAGGACGGGTGTTGCGGTAGGACTTACAGGCCAACTTCTTTTAAGGTATTGGTTTTTCGGGTAGTTTACAAGTTAGTTGTGGCACCCGACACGTCTTTATGGTAGCCAATGGAAATTTGGGATAGGCATCAGTTATTGGTATCTGTATTTTGGTTTTGGATATGGAGATGCTATGTTAGCAATACCGTTATATCGCTGTATTTGTTCTGCATTTTAGATGCTTCGATAGGGGCAGAGAGAGATTGGGACGCCAATCTAGATTAGATCGTATACTATTGCGTTGTACGGACGTGTGTTGCGTTATGACTTACAAGCCAACTTCTTTTAAGGCATTAGTTTCTAGGGTAGTCTACAAGTTAGTTGTGGCACTCGTAGGTCTTTATGTTAGCTTATGACAATTCGGGATGGGTATCAGTTATAGGTATCTGTATTTCAGTTTTGGATATGGAGATGCTATGTTAGTAGTATTGTTATATCGATGTATTTATTCTGCATTTCAGATACTTTATAGGGTTCATTGAATCGATTGGTGTCCATAATGGACTCCACCCATCAGTAATGATGAGAATCAATTTATTCTCTATTTATTATTTACCATTATGTTGTGTGTAGCTTGTTAGTTGGTCGTTAGTATTATTGTTATATCTATATTACCTCTATATTTGTATTATGACGACCCACAATTCTGTATCCTTTGAGCCAACAAATAAAACACTCATGTCCGACCCATGTTGCATGGAATTATGGATGATCAAGGGTAATAAAGAAAAAAAGACAAAACAGAATCTCACACGAATGGAATAACATATAATATTGAACAAATATCTATACTGCAGAAAACTTTTAAATACATATATCGGAGTCTAACCTAAATTCAGCTTGGACAGTTATAAATATCCGTCCTTACAATTGCTGACAAACATCAACTAAAACAACTAAGTACAGTGGATAATAGAATATGTTTATACGTAGATGAATATCTCCAGCTCTCCTCTAGAAACTCCAACCGTCTTCGACTAAACCTGAAACAACTCGGATCTGACCTGAGTATTGAAAATACCCGGATCAGGCTTGACAAACCAGCGTGAGGAAAACTCAATAATAAATGACAATATCATATATCAGCCTTTGAAGAAAGTCCTTTGAAAAGAAAGAGTATCTCATAAGACCAGGCACAAACATAAACATAAACGGGTTTTTACCTTATGATAACTAAAACATTTTATATCAAAACCTATGATATTATTTCTAATGACATTCTTCAAAATTTTTTGCAAATAAACTTATTAATCTTAGCCCAAATTGTACCATTATTAAATTTCAGCATACTAGGTTCTACAAACAAAATCGTAGATTGTTATTAGAGGATGGATTTCCATACAAGTGACCAGGTAAAGAATCTACCTTCCGAATGGGTACACCTTCAGATGGATATCCCGAGGGCCATCACAAAGGATCCTCTTCCAACACAAGACCAACCTACCTCTGTAACTAGATAGTACCAAATATGTCATCCCCCGGTTATTACAGACCTTTATACTGGGCGCCCGAGCAAACAAACCACATTAATTTACATCCCGAACGTCATAGTGGGAAGAAATATATCTAGAAGGGGATGACCATACTCTACTTGGGAATGACCCACTTAGACTTGCAACATCTAATCCTATTTCGGTCATTTTCGGTTTGATGAGGCTTAAGGCAACGATTATCTTTTCACATAGCACATATCATATCTCTGAATGTCACATTGCCATTTTCGTTAACTACTAATTGCCTTCCATAAAAATACAACCCTTGAGCTCGTACGTCTCAAGGAGAGTGTTAAACTAAGAGAAGTTTCCTTCTCCGCCATCATTGATGTACGTTTGTAAAAACCAATCTACGTAATCTTTAGAAATGCAATGTCAGACAAACATCCATACAAGTCCAGGAACAGGACACCGAAGGCACTCTCCTAATACCATTGGTAGCGAGTAATCCTTACAATCCGAAAAAAGTCCACAACGAGGAGACCACTGCTATATATAACTCTATAATGGGTGCGACCCAGAGCAAGTCAACAAGCACTCCTCACACATACTAGCCGTTTCCGCATACTCAGTTATCGACTTTATTTTGTAATTGATAATAAAGATTCCAAATTATATTTCAAATGCTTAATTTTTTTAAAACATTCACAACTAATTTTGGAAAAAAATCGTTACATTTAAACTCACATTCAAAAAGTTATACAATTCGCAACATAAAAGTGCCGCGGAAAGTGCTATATAAGCTTATTTGGTTTTAACAACTTTTAAACATTCGATAATTCATATTTTTCCTACCCAAATCTCTTTACACTATTTAAATAGATTTATAAAATTTATTTCATATTTTTCCAATATTAAAAATGTTCATTTAAACGGATTTCTTATGGTCACTTAACTGCATTAGCGCGATTTTTCTAGAAAATCGATTTGGAATTAATTCAAATCTACTCAACGAAAATTTGATTTTCTTTCTTCGTTTAGAAGATATGAATATAATAGTCCGGAATTTTCTTATTCTAAAGAATTCCAAGATATATTCCACTCTATACACTCATTTGAACTTTTCGACGCGAAATTGCATACTACCGTTGCGCGACAAACGTAGTTTCAATTTATTTTTACATATTTGAAATAATTTACTCGAATTGAATTCTATTACTTATAAAATTATTAAAAATCATTTTAAATCAATATTTCACTTTTATTCAAAAGGTATTTTCACTATTACCATATTATAATATTATTATATTACCATTGTTTTAATATTAAATTTTAAATTCCAATTTCAGTTTAATTTCAATTCTAACTTCAAATTAAACTCATTTAAAACTTAGATTTTCAAATCTAATTTCAATTTAAACTTCAGTTCAACCTTAATCTCAACTTCAATTTTTCAACATCGATTTCAGTTTCAGTTTCACTATTAATCTCAATTTCAATTTTAATTTAACTATCCTTTTCAAACCCGTTTCACTTCAAATTTTCAATTCTCTTTTATTTTTACTTTAATTTCACCTCTAATTGAAAAGAGACTTATTTTTTCAAAATATCTCATATCACTAAAATTTGGTCTTTCTTTGCAAAGGGATAAATCAAAATGAAATATAACCAATGTCCATATTCATCACCAACATAACATCCATACAACCAATCACATAAAATATGATTTCAAATCCAACATTCACTATTAATACCATAAAGGGATATATTATCATAATTCAATTATCTAACCAACTATCAAACATCCATATTAACAATCAATTTGGTATAAACATTCATATGTCATAAAGGTATAAATGTGATTGTTTTAACGTAACCAAAACATAATTTCAAAAGCGATGAGGATTTCTCACCTTCATATCCACTCCGTCAATTTTTTTGTAGACTAACATGCTTCTCGAACTATTGCGTTTTTTTCCAAACATCTCGAATTATCGCCTTAATTTATTTTCCTTCTCCTTTTTTTTTTGTTGGTGTGGCTGTGGGCTATAGAAAAGGGGTAGGTGCTTTCGCTGTGGTTTTTGAGAGGGTATGTGGTTTTGGAGAGGGGTAGGTGATCTAGGGGGCTCGGCCTTGGTGTGTAGGAGGGGGTGCGGCCTTGGTATGCGCGATTAGTTGTCTAGGGGGAGGGCGTATGTTATAAGAAGGGAGTAGAGTGTTTTGGCCAACAGTTAGGGTGGTTTTGGCGATGGTGTGGCCAAGTTTTGGTGATGTGCAGGTGATAGCTTAAAGGTAGAAGAGAAACGGAGGAAGTGGAAGGAAGTAATGGAAGAGGAAGCGAATAGAGTTTACAAATTTGTAGAATGGAAACGTAGTGAAAAATGAAGGGATTTTGGCTTGTATTTATAGATGGAGAATTGAGTGGCAAATGACCTTACCACCCTCTTCATGTTTACATTTAAATACACTTTTCTTTTATGCATGCAAGGAGAGATTTGATATGCATTAATGGTGATGTTAAAGATAGGAATGATTACTTACTTTTCCTTTCTTAAATACGAAATTAAAAAGAAGACTTTTTCCTTTGATTTGATTTGCATTGATGGTAAGCATATGTGTCACTAATCCCTTTAGTTAGCCTTCTTTTCATACTTTATTTTGCTTAACTTCTATGTGAATAAGTCCCGTCTTACATAAGAGAAAAGAAGTGTGTGTAATGATGTTGTTTTCTTAGTTTACTTTTGCACTCTTTTGTCGAATCATGTATTAACATTATTTTTATCATTTTTCTTTTATTAACTTATAAAAAGTGACATTTTGATTTTATAAGATGTAAATGAAAGTGTTGTATAGTTTGTAAAGTTGTATTATATAAGTTATAAAGTGCATATGATCATTTAAAATTGCGACAACTTGTTTTGCTTGAAAATGATGTTTTTGTCGACAAATTTTACAGTCAAAATTTGAAGTTTTTGTTAAGCTATATATTGAAGTAAACCAAACTTTAAAATGAAATTTTTTTACTTCTTTAAATAAATTAAAATATGTCTCTTTATATTTTAAAATCATACTTACTTAGTATCAAAATCTCTAATTTTACAGTGTATGTAAAACTGACAAAATGCAGCAAAATTTGGTTATTTTTGTAAAATGATTATTAACATATTTTTAAATCTTTTAATATAATTTTATTATCTTTATTATATGTTTTAAATAAGATTTATCTTTTTAAATAAATATTCATATCCATTTATTTAAGCCTTTATTTATTATTAACAAAACTTAACTTTCATTGATTTGTTCTAAAATCCAAATTTACACTTTTACTTATTAACTATAAGAATAGATAATTATTTATTATATATAACATATTTATTTAAGTTTTAAATTCCTTTTAATTTAAAATGAATGAAATCTCTCATTTCTGAAGTAGCGAAATTATGGGTCATTACATTCTCCCCTACTTAAAAGCATTTCGTCCTCGAAACGAAATCAAAGATAAATAACTATAAAGGTCAACAATATGTTTCATAGGAAATAATACTACTAAATACTGATCTTGAAATACAATCATCGACCCTAGTCCCAATCTGAGTGCGTACTACACATTTGAGGTAAGTACATAGTCACAAGTCAACTATCTACATCAATCAGCCAAAATATCATACTAGAGGACTAAATCCCATATCTTAGCGTGTACTACATGCTTAAGATAACAACAACTACTATAATACAAACCAAAAATATCCCAAAATATCCCTAAGTGTGAAACACTACTCAGCGGATGAACCCTCTGATGGTGCCTCCAGTTCGATTTCTTCTGGTTCCTCTACGTTCTCAGCTGGCTCCTCATCATCTTACATCTAAGAAGCTATGTCCCAACCTAGCAGCCGCCACTGTTAGCCTCCCAGAATCCATGGCTCATGCTCCTCCATCTCAATATCCTCCAAACTGTGATCCTTAACTTTCTCTAGAATGGAGATCTTATCTCTTGAATGGCCGTACCTCTCTCCCGAATGATCTTCTCATCACTCTCCGAATCATCATCCTCATATAACCATACATCGTAAATCGCCGAATCTTCCGTCTCCATTGCCACGGGTTCCTCTATCAGCGGCTCGATCTCATCTGATACTTCCATGGGCTCCTCTATAGGTTCTTCTTCCTCTGGCTCCTCGTCCTCACTCAAACAATAATCTGCTTCATCATCGGCTTTTGCTCCTGCATCAATATCGACGCATACTGGCAACACATCCTCCTCATCTGAAATAACTATCAAATCCTCATCCTCTGAGATATCTATCGGATGGTCGAATGATCCTGGTACTATCCCCGAGGGCTTCCCTGCTTGCATATCCTCCTCATCGCTCGAAATCGGTGTATCCAGTATTCTAAGTCCTCGTATTTAGACAAGGCTTCCTTAAATCTCTGCCTAATTACTAGTCTTTCGGCTTTGGTTCCTTTCTACAATTTATAAAAGAACTTAACATCAGTTATTCTTTCTTATCAAAGATCTTATCTCAACTTTACTTATTTCATCCTATTTTATTAAGTGCTTCTTACTTCATTATTATTGTTTTTCTTTTCATTCTTTTTCTTAAATAGGACTAAATCTTTTAGCTTTTCTAATAATTAGGTATTGACAAAGCAACAAAATGATAGTGTGTATATATATATATATATATATATATATTCCCAAAATACATTCATACTAAGTGACTTTTACGGAGTACACTCAATTTTTTTTACAAAAGTCATACGGTTAAATTACTTAGATGGCGTTTACTAATACATGATTAACTAAGTTATGCTTCCACTATCCCTCTTCCTTTTTCTACAATAGTAGGTGGACGAGTAAGGATAAAAAAAGGCCTAGGTTGTTCTGCCGTCTTGAGCATTGGACAATCTCTAGCGATATGTCCTATAATATGAAGTAATAACAACTCTTTGGGATAGTTTTCTTAAAGGTCTTGATGTTTATTTTTGATCTACACTCTTTTGACCTCTTTATCTACATTTGAAACAATAAACTTTGTTCTTCTTATGCTTTTTCTTCTTAGCTGGTACTTAAGTAGTTGGCTGTGGAACAACATCTTCGAATTTTAGGGCATTGCTTATCATCTCCCTAAATGATCCATTGATGAAGCTCACCATGCTATGCTGGAGCTCATCACACTAGCTTAACCAATCCTTAACTTTCATAATATTTCCCGATCCCAAAAACTTTCTTTGACTTGGGAACTCGAATTCCCAACAAAGTGAAGCGAAGTTCAGTTGGTTTGGTCTTTCCTAAAAAGAATATTGTTTTTATACATATTATCATCAAATACCTTATAATAAAATTATGAAACTTAATTCACAAGGTATTTGTTCTTAGTCCTTTAAATTAACCCATTTTATAATTATTATATCGTTATTATTTCTTAAAGTTGAATGTCTAGGGTTATACGGTGAAAGTTATAGATTCCAGTTCTTAAACAATTGATTCTATATAAAATATATTTTAGTCAAATAGTGCAATTCTAATCACAAGATATTCATATTTTAATTTTACTAAAAAATGTTACAATCGATCCATAATTTTTACTCGAAAATAATAATATCCCCTTTTGTATATTTGAAATATAAACCCAAGGTAAAATTATTTCATTTACCAATTCTTTAAAACAAATCCATTTTTACAAAATTAACAAATACGCACTTATATATATAATACTCTCATAACTCATTCTAGAGTGTTACTAACCCTAATCATCCTAGGATATTACTAATCCTATCTTTGATGAGACTTACCCCTATTAGACTTTGGTGTTCGCTCAACCAAAAGCTTTGATACCAAATGTGACAAACGGGAAATTCCATACCCTTTGTGCCGACAAATAAAACACTCATATCCGACCCAAGTTGCGGGGAAGTATGGATGATCAAGGGTAATAAAGAAAAATTAACAGAACAGAATCTCACATGAATGGAATAACATATAATATTGAAAAAATATCTTTACAGTGGAAAACTTTTAAATTCACATATCAGAGTCTAACCTAAATTCAGCTTGAACAGTTATAAACATCTGTCCTTACAATATCTGACAAACATCAACTAAAACAACTAAGTACAACGAATAATAGAATATGTCCATATGTAGATGAATATCTCTAGCTCTCCTCTGGAAACTCCAACCGTCTTCGACTAAAACTGAAACTACTCGGATCTGAACTGAGTATTGAAAATACGCGGATCGGGCTTGATAAACCAGCATGAGGAAAACTCAATAATAAATGACAGTGTCATATACCCGCCTTTGAAGAAAATCCTTTGAAAAGAAAGAGTATCTCATAAGACCACGCCCACACAAAAACACGGACGGGTTTTTACCTTATGATAAATAAAACATTTTATATCAAAACCTTTGATATTTTTTAATGACATTCTTCGAAAGCATTTGTAAATCAACTTATTAATCTTAGCCAAAATTGTTACCATTATTAAATTCTAGCATACTAGGCTCTAAAACAACACCGTAGGTTCTTATTGGAGGATGGATTTCCATACAAATGACCAGATGAAGGATCTATCTTCAAATGGGTACACCTCTAGTTGGATGTACCAAGGACCATCGTAAAAGATCCTTTGCCAACACAAGACCAGCCTACCTTTGTAACTAGATAGTATCGAATATGTCATCTGTCGGTCGTTACCGACCATTAAACCGGGCACCCGAGCATACAAACCACATTAATTTACATCCGAAACGTCTTAGTGGGAAGAAATATATCTAGAAGAGGATGACCATACCCTACTTGGGAATGACCCACTTAGCCTTGTCGCATCTAATCCTATTTCGTTCATTTTCAGTTTGAAGAGGCTTGAGGTATCGATTACCTTTTCACATAGCACATATCATATCTTTGAACGCCACATTGTCATTTCCATTAACTACTAATTGCCTTCCACAAAAATACAACTCTTGAGCTCGTATGTCTCACGGAGGATGTTAAGCTAAGAGAAGTTCTTCTCCGCCACCACTGATGTACATTTGTAAAAACCAATGTACGTAATCTTTAGAAATGAAGTCAGCAAACATCCATATAAGTTGTCCAGGAACAGGACAAACGAAAGGCACTCTCCTAGTACCACTAGTAGCGAGTAGTCCTTACAATGCAAAAAATGTCCACAATGAGGAGACCACTGCTATATATAGCTCTATAATGGGTGTAACCTAGAGCAAGTCAACAAGCAATCCTCACACTATGAAGATCCACGGTCTTCAATAATCATCATCTTCAACATGCTTCATGTTCGAACGTATACATTGGTTCGAAGTATTTTTCGGATAGGAATCACCCAAATCCGACCCCGGTTTCTTTGAAATCCAATTACCGATAAAAAGTGAATATGAGTATACATAATTTATTAAGTCTCTTTTCATTTTAATTCTTTTCAGATGATTTCGAAATCTCTTTCTTTTGACTTATAATAATTCTAAGTAATTCATTCTTTCGCTTTGGGAAATATCTCAAATTTCCTTACTTAACACTCGATCCAAATTCCTTAACTTTTAGGCGGGTCAAAAATAATGCTATTTTAGATAATGTTTACTATAAACCCTAAAAAAAACGTAGCAAACGTTTTTGAGTAAATAGGATCATAGAAATCATTCATTTTGGTGATTGCTTTTAGATAATACTAATCTTCTTTTACTTTAGAAACTTAATACAATATTTTTCTTAGAGCATTCGGGCTTTCGTTTTGATCTATTCCACCCCTCGCATATAAAAAGAAAATATAGGCCAGTTAAGTTCAGGAACCTGGTTGCTCCATCCCTAACTTTAGTTAAACACTTTGTTTTATCTTTCCAGATCTAACAGGTGGGACAAATGTACAAGTCGTTTCCACATACTCAGTTATCGACTTTATTTTGAAATTGATAATAAAGATTATAAATTATCTTTAAAATGCTTAATTTTCCTTTTAAAAACATTCATAATTTATTTTGGGAAAAAATCGTTACATTTAAACTCACATTCAAAAGGTTATACAATTCGCAGCATAAAAGTGCTGCGGAAAGTGCTATATAAGCTTATATGATTTAAACAACTTTTAAACATTCGATAATCCATATTTTCCAACCCTTTTAAACCATTTAAACAAATTTATCAAATTTATTGCATATTTTTTCAATATTAAAAACATTCATTTAAACGGATTACCTGTTATGGTCACTTAACTACACTAGCGTGATTTTTCTAGAAAATTGATTTGGACTTAATTCAAAATCTATTCAACGAAACTTTGATTTTCTTTCTTTGTTTAGAAGATATGAATATAATAGGCCGAAATTTTCTTATCTCGAAGAATTCTGAGCTATATTCCACTCTACACACGCATTTGAACTTTTCTACGCGAAATTGCAAACTAATGTTGCACGACGCACCTGGTATTAACTTATTTTTCAATATTTGAAATAATTTATTGAAATTGAATTCTATTACTTATAAAATCATTACAAATCATTTTAAATCAATATTTTCACTTTTTAAGTATTCAAAAGGTATTTTCACTATTACCATATTATAATATTATTATATTCCCATTAATTTAATATTAAATTTTAAATTTCAATTTCAATTCTAACTTCAAATTACACTTATTTAACACTTTGATTTCAAATCTAATTTCAATTTAAACTTCAATTCAACCTTAATCTCAGCTTTTATTTTTCAAAGTCGATTTGAATTTTAATTTCACTATTCATCTCAATTTTAATATCAATTTAATTATCGTTTTCAAACCCGTTTCACTTCAAATTTAAAATTCTCTTTTATTTTTACTTTAGTTTCACTTCTAATTGAAAGTAGACTTATTTAAAATATCTCATTCACTAAAACTTGGTCTTTCTAAACAAAGGAATAAATCAAAATGATCGTAACCAATGTCCATATTCATCACTAACATAACATCCATTCAACCAATCACATAACATATGATTTCAGATCCAACATTTACTATTAATTCCATAATGGGATATATTATCATAATTGAATTATCTAACCAACTACCAAACATCCATATTAACAATCAATTTGGTATAAACATTCATATGTCATAAAGGTATAAATATGATTGTTTTAACATAACTAAAATATAATTTCAAAAGCGATGAGGATTTCTTACCCTCATATCCACTCTGTCAATGTTTTTGTAGGCTAACTTCATGAACTAATGTGTTTTTCCTAACGTCTCGAATTCTCGCCTTAATTTATTTTCCTTCACCTTTTGTTTTTTTGTTGGTGTGGCCATGGGCTATAGGAAGGGGGTAGGTGCTTTGGCCATGGTTCATGAGGCAGGTATGTGGTTTTGGAGAGGGGTAGGTGGCCTAGGGGCTCGACCTTGGTGTCTAGGAGGGGGTACAGCCTTGGTGTGCTCGGGTTGGTGGTCAAGATGGAGGGAGTGTATTATAGGAAGGGAGTAGAGTGTTTTAGCTGAGAGTTAGGGTTTTTTAGGTGATGTTGTGGCTAAGTTTTGGTGATGTGGAGGTGATAGCTTGAAGAAGAAGAGAAATGGAGGAAGAGGAAGGAAGTAATGGAAGAGGAAGAGAATGGAGTTTAGAAATTTGTAGAATGGAAATGTAGTAAAAAATGAAAGGAGTTTGGCTTGTATTTATAGACAGAGAATTGAGTGGCAAATGACCTTGCCACCCTCTTCATATTTACGTTTACATATGCTTTTCTTTTATGCATGAAAGAAGAGATTTGATATGCATTAATGGTGATGTTAAATATAGGAATGATTACTTACTTTTCCTTTTTTTAAATTTGAACTTAAAAAGAAGACTTTTTTCCTTTGATTTGATTTGCATTAATGGTAAGCATATGTGTCACTGATCCCTTTATTTAGCTTTCTTTTCATACTTTATTTTTCTTAAATTCTATGTGTATAAGTGCCATCTTGCATAAGAGAAAAGAAATGTGTGTAATGATGTTGTTTTCTTAGTTTACTTTTGCACTCTTTTGTCAAATCATGTACTAACATTATTTTTATCATCCTTATTTTATTAACTTATAAAAAGTGACATTTTGACTTTATAAGATGTAAATGAAAGTGTTGTATAGTTGTAAAGTGGTATTATACAAGTTATAAAGTGCATATGATCATTCAACGTTGCGACAACTTGTTTTGGTTGAAAATTGTGTTTTTGTCGACAAATTTTACAGTCAAAATTTGACTTTTTGTTAAGCTATATATTGAAGTAAACCAAAATTTAAAATGTACTTTTTACTTCTTTAAATTAATTAAAACATGTCTCTTTATATTTTAAAATCATACTTGATTAATATCAAAATCTTTAATTTTACAGTGTACGTAAAACTGACAAAATGCGACAAAATTTGGTTATTTCTGTAAAACAATTATTAACATACTTTTAAATCTTTTAATATACTTTTATTATCTTTATTACATGTTTAAAATAAGATTTATCTTTTTGAATAAATATTTAATTCTATTTATTTAAGCCTTTATTTATTATTAACAAAAACTTAACTTTTGTTGATTTGTTCTAAAATCCAAATCTATACTTTTTAATTATCAACTATAAGAATAGATAATTATTTATTATATATAACATATTTATTTAAGTTTTAAATTCTATTTAATTTTAAAACGAACGAAATCTCTCATTTTTGAAGTAGTAAAATTATAGGTCGTTACATGTATATCGGGCTACCTTTATCACGGTATACTTTTACATATCAGTCATACTATATTAGTTGTGCGGACTCGTTGATGATAGGAGAAGAGCAGGTTACGGTATGATTCCCTACCTTTGAGTTGGGTTTACTTTACTCATGTATGGGCAGTTTGTTATCCCTAAGCCACAGTTATGGAGAGGATCACATTTTGATACTTTCCTATTTATTTTTATATGGTTATTACATGTAGTATTTTGAGACAGTTCCGCTCGTACCTTGTTTTATGTCTGACCCGCATTTTATCTTTGTCTGTTTATGTCATGACAATTCTCACGTACTCGGTTGAGTATGCTTAGGGCTAATTGATTTTTAGTATACACTTTTACGAAAACTAGAGCACATTCGAGGCTAGACAATACTTTGGATGTATACTTGATATTGTAGTAGTACATGACATATATGCTATTTATATACAAGACTTGTTGTTCGGATATTGTATTCTGATTTTCCGTATTGATATTTATTTATCCTTTACTTCCATCAGCATAATCTCTTATACATTTTACCCTGTTATGTTCATGTATGTTAAGTATATTATAGTTTATTGTTTTGCTATGAGATTCTATTACCACGCCTTGGTTTGGTGTTTTGTTTTTCTATTTTACCCTGACAAGCTATCTTTTGTGGTATTCGAAAGTTAGACGTTATCATTTGCTGTTGATTTTGGGTATTAGGAAGGGGGATCATCAATACATCTACATGATAAAGATAATGGATTGGCATATACCGATATTATGTGCTAACTTGTTGGATGTAGGAACATGTCAGGCATGATTCTCCTACCTTGTATTCCTATTTATTATATCGATTTTTATAGTATTTTGAGATTATATATCGCTCATGCTAGACTATTGTCAGACTCAAGATTTTATGCTTCGCTTCTTATTATCTCGAATATTCTTAAAAGCGTATATTAGAGATAACAGGTCTGAAATAGCGCATGGAGCTGTATGGAGGATGGTTATGTGGCTAGTTCTATAATTTACTATATTTTGGAGTTGTTACTATTATTTCACCGTGTAGTATTATGGTATTATTTTCAGTACTTATTTATTAGAAACATCATTTTACTTAGATTTATTTGTTTCGATGTATAAACTCTATTTCCACTTTTCTTTTATATAACTATGATGGACCAATGTAATATGATTTATCTTGGTTCATTTTGTTATACGGGTACCTTGTGTAATAATCCATCCTCCGTAGTACTCAAAAATCAATGTCCCTGATCAATGCCTGACTTTTGAATACCATAAAAGACAAATTGTTTGGGTAAATTAAAAAAACAACATACCAAGGCATAACAATATAATCTCACAATGGAATGTTGATATCTAAATATACATGAACAAAATAGGATGAACAATATATAAGAGACAGCACCGGTGGAAGTAACCGATGAATAAAAATCAATACAAAAGGTCAGAATAGAGTATCCGATTCAATAAGTCACATATACTACTAACATCTGTAATGTACTACTACTATGTCAAGTATATATCCAATGTATTGTCTTTGCCTCCAAAGCTCCAACTATCCTGAAAGTTTATCTCTAAAAGCATCTAACTCCTAAACTACTCAATCGAGTACCTTAAAGTTGTCATGATATAAATAGACAAAGACAAAATGCAGGTAGACATAAAGCCTGGTGTAAGGGGAACTATGTCTAAATACTACGTATCAAAACTATATTCATATATAAAACAAAAAACTACTAAGGCATATCCGGTCCTCTCTACAAGCATCGCTTGGGGATAATTCGGACTGCCCATAAACAAGTAATGTAAACCCATCTCAATTGTAGGGAATCATACCATAACCTGCTCTTCACCTATCATCAACGAGTCAGCATAACTAATGTAACATGACAAACATGTAATAGTATAGCATGATAAGGCAACCTAATATACAAGTACAGAGATAATATAAAATCACAATATAAGCATAACTTAGAGTAAAAAACAATATATCAATCAATAATATAACACACATAATATAACAATACGTGGTAAACAAGGAATACAAATCGATGCTTGTCATTTTTGATGAGTGGAGTCCGCAATAGACTCATGCCTAGGGTATAGAGTCAGTGCCTCAGTGTACCATAGATCCTGATCACATCTAGTTTGGTTTACTCATACAGATCTCACCATACCGCTTAGTAAGCATAGGTGATATATGACGTACTCTATATATTTGTAACACCAGTTTGCATTACATCGATTTATAATTCAAACTATTATGGTTCGATGATTCTCGTTGGGGGTCGAAAATAAATAGATTCAGTATCTTAGTGTACCATAGAGCTCGAGCAACATCCTTAGTGATCGAACACTTGTAGGTCACACCGTACCCTTGGTGAGCATAGGTGATATATGACCTTGTCTATTTACTTGTAACCAATGTGGATCTCACCATGCCCCTTAGTGAGTATAAGTAATATACGATCCATCGGTGGATGATTCTAATCATCTTCCCTTCAACCATAATGGATTTCTTAACTAATTCGTACAATGTATCTATAAAAGAGAATTATGCGTGTATTTCGAACAATATGCCATTGGGACCACAAAGTAACACCGATGTCATAGAGATATATACCAAATATAATGCCACGTAATCAAACACGTCTATCACAAATGAAGACCGATATCTCATCACCATCTATCTATATAGATAGCCTCTACTATAAGACAGTAATATGCATGCTACTAATATAAGGCCATAACAGAATGCAGTCACAAATATAAGACCGATATCATTCATCAAACATATATATTCACGGTTGAAATCAAGAGGTATGGACATGCAAAACATTTTCTTAAGTAGTCCAAAATCTTCTTAAAGACATATAGAGGAAATCGGGATGGTCCGAGAGAAAAATGCTTAGGATCTGCGCATTATTGCTCGGCCTAGCACTGACCTGTAGATCGGTCAATGCCACCGGTCCATGCTTTCAGTTGGGTAATAATGGATAGCTTGGAGCACGATCCAAGGCCCTATTTTTGATCGTTCCATTTTTGCCTTCTCCATCGAGTCACCTGTACATCTCACGGTTGAAGTTTGGTGCCTTATGGTTGAGTCTACATGCCAATTTCTTCGAGTATTTAGGAGGGATGTCCATGTCGTCACGAATCCTTCTCCTGATCATTTTGCTACCAAAATGCAATATGCATATGTATATGCTAATGCACATAATACACACCAGTTCGCACATATTTACACAAATATTTAAATAAACAATTTGATAGTTTAATAATCAATCTTACTTTTATTTACTAAATCTTATATATAAATGTTTAGATATCTTCTTTTACTATTTTATAAAATCGTGAAACATTTTATAAAATACATAACTTGCTTATAGATCATTTTAAGAATTCTATCTTATCTTTAAAAGTCATACTCTAGATCTCCAATTAGTAATAAACTATAGTAATATTCCTAACATAAAAACAAATTAAAGTTTAATTAATTTTCTAACTATGTTATAAATTAATATCATCTTTATCTAACTCTATTTAATATAAATAGGACACAACACATATATACGATCTCAATCAACTATCATGAATATCCACCCAATCCAATCTAATCAAACCAAGGAATGGTTACATACATATATATATATATATATATATATATATATATATTATTCTATGTCTTCTAGGTAATATTTTCTATATATAAATATATAATTACGATGATTTAGATTACAATATAAATTCAGAGTACTAATTCCACTCACCTGAGCTATAATCCTCAAGTGTTGAATCCAATCCAAGACTCTACTAAGAGTAAATCTCATTGCAAGTGCAATAATGAAGAACGCATCTCAATTGGATCTTGTATGCAAATGATATAGGTTAAATACGAATCGAGATTAGTTAAAATGATTAATTTACTTAATTACCTTAATTAAACGAATATCCTCTTCTTAATCTCTTCTTCCTAAATTCTTTTCCTATGCACAACCATGCACACCAAGCCCATTAACGCATAGCTTCTCTCCTCCGCTTCTCCATCTCCGATCAATGAAATTACATGCCACCTTTTCCTTCTCTCTACGTTGAGCGAAAACGGGCACCGTGGTGCTGACGATTTCATGTCTCTGTTCCCTTAGGCGAATGCGACATCTCCATCCATAGCTGCCTAAACATTGTGACCCCCAAAGTATGATTGGACTTCCTCCAAGCATCGAGTCTCTTCGAACCAATTTTGCAATGACTTCCTCCATTTTGTCAAACAACACCTCAGGTTCCTTCACATCTTCACCTAAGTCACGACAAGCCAAGGTGACACTCAGCCAAACACTGTAGAACCCTACCCCACCGCCATAGATGTGAAGCACTCCTCTCCACTTGTTCAACAAATCCAACCTCTTCATCTATCGCAACCCGATGCTCCCTGTATCAAGGCAAGCCCGAAACCAAATTATATGGACCTATAATGACCTAGAATTTAATTGCTATTTAAACAAATATTTAATTATATTTTAAGTAATTAATAAATGTATTTTTATTAACAAATAAAACTATTTTAAATAATAACTAATGATGATAAAATTGTTTTCAAATTTTTTTATCAATATATATAGTTTATAGAGAAGCAGAAATTGTGATCGAAAATTATTTAGCGAAATATCGATATTTCATTGGTTAAACGTTAATTAAAATGCTAAAACGCTATTTCAAACATATGTGCATAGTACAAACCATTTAAACATGTGTACATCTACACATATATACATGTACATGTTTCTCCTTAAGTGTGTGTGTATATAAGATAAAAGAGGATTTTTTAAAATAAAAGTGTATATATTTTAGTATATATTAATGTCTTTATCAACATATGGTACATGGATCATGACGTGAATAGTAAAACATAATGGATTGGAGGGTACGGAGGGGAGGGGGCGAGGGGGGCAGATCATGGGGGGAGGTATGGTAATACATACACACACATATTTTAAATATAATCACTTTATATTATTTTAATTAATTACTAAGCCTATATATACCACTCACCTCTCATGTTTCTCAACTTTCAAGCTCCTTACTCACTTCTAATTCCTAAAAACTTGAGACTATATTTCCATGGCTCCTCTTGATAATTTCTAAAATAAGAAAATATCATTTCTTTCATTAAAAATCACCTCTTTATTTCACAAAACCACTTCTACAAAACATTCAACACCTCCTCTTCCAAAATACAACACTCCACCACCCAAAAGCATAAGGGCCAAGCCCAAACTACCCTAGGTCGGGCCTAATTAGCCCAGGCCGAGCCCATCTTGGAGGTCCAAACACCCAGAAATCTTTGTATTTCAAAGTTCCAAAGTTGCTTTCAAGGTCTTGCAAGAGTTTGGTTTGAAATTTGTAAATTTTGATGAGTAAAACAAAAAAATTTGACAAAGAAAACAACTTGTGTTTAGTGATCTATATGTTGTGGAAATATAGTGTTTTTGGTGTTGAATTATTATGTTATTGGATGATATATAATTGTAAGTTGGTTGTTTGGTATATATTTGTAACTTGGATAATATCTTGATATGTTTGGATATGTATATGGATATGGATATGTGATATGGGTTTATTATATGATGGTAGCGTGAGAAATGCGGATTATGGATCTTAAGGCTAAGATTAACACTAGAGGGGGGGTGAATAGTGTTAATAAAGAATTACTAAATCTTTTCGATTTATGTTAATTTAGACACAAAAGTATGCAATATACAGACACAGATATGATTACAGAAACAATCACAGATACATAAATAAAATAAAAGTAGTAAAGGAAAGAACATACCGGATTTTATACTAGTTCGGAGTTACCCCACATCCAGTCCCGCAATACAAATACGGATTTCCTTTCAAAAGCAATTGTACAATTACACCCTCGGTTTCAAGGCTACGAGGTACACCCTCCAGAATTTCGATCCTATGGGTAGAGATACTTGATTTCCACGCCACAAGTTTACCGAATTGATTTACCAAGGCTACAATCACACCTTTTTCCTTTTGATTGATTTCCAAGGCTGCAATCACAGCTTTTCTCGCTTAATAGATTACAAAGAAGTCTATAACTCTGAATAGCACTGAGAATCTTGTAGAGATAGCGATAGAGAATCAAACTAGAAGTAATCGAGTATGATTCAATGTTGATTTCGGTAGAGGAATGATAAGAATATGTATTAAGAAATGAGGAAGAAGAAGAGGAGTGAAAACCAGAAAAAAGTGATTAAAAATTCGTTGAAAATGACCCCTATTTACGGAAGAACAACAGCCATGTCCATTCATGAAGAGTTATGGCGAATAGATACTTCTTTTGAAATTTGAAAATTTGAATCAGACTGTCAACATGTCGACATGGTACCCATAAGCATGTCGAAATCCCAAAGCTTTTTATGATGTTTTGAATTTCTTTGAAAATAACCTTTATCTTTTATAAAACTAATTTAAACTTTATAAATATACTTGACTATAGTTGAAATTCATAAGTAAATATAAAGAATAATATATATAGAATTTAACCATAATTTTATATTTAAATCTAAGTATAAATATTTAAAAGTTAAATATATTATTAAAAAGATAGTTTAAAATCAGGAGCAATCTGACTTTGAAAATAAAGATGTTTTTGAGGCTAAAATTATTTAAAATCAGGATCGAGGGTTTTGAATCTTTTAAAAGGAAAGTTTTGAAAACATTTTGAAAACAGGATATAATTTTGAAAAATCATTTTGAATAAAAGTTAACGGATGCAAAATAAAGTTCCACTAGATTTTTCGTAGGTTCCATCCTACTTAGGGTTCCATCCTTTTAACGGGCTCGAAGTGGATTCCATTCCATGAATAAATTGGATTTTAAGATGCCAGTACTTTTCTATGAGTTTTAACAAAAATTCCTAATAATAAAAAATACTTATCCTTGAACTCTTGATAGTCTCGATACTCATGAGTCTTCTATCTTGATATCTTGAATCTCTATACTGTACAGTCTTCATTCTTAGTACTTGCATGGTTAAATCCTGCATATACATATATACCTAAACTTATAATGTTAGTATTTATATTTTATAATCTATTCTAAGGTTGTTGTCATCAAAACCATCATCTCACGGACTAACAATCTCCCCCTTTTTGATGATGACAACCTTTGTTTATAAAATATTATTTCTATCCTAATAACTCCACCTAAAACTAACATCTCTTCCTTAATCTATACCTAACTATCCTATTTTATATTTCTCCCCCTTTGTCATCAACAAAAACTTACTCCCCCTCATTCTTGGACTTCAATACCTGCATTATTAAACTATACAACGGAATATATGTAGAGTAGGAAATAATTATACTTCTAAGCATGATGACTAATTCAATATATATATATATATATATATATATATATATATATATATATATATATATATGTTTTACACACCAATATTCAAATTAATAAGAAATAAATCCACACAAAGTATCAATTCAAACCAAATCCATTCAAACAAATCAAAAAAGTAAATAAAAAATCAAAAGTTACGTGGAACTTCCACCCATCCTTCTTCTCTAATGATTGGGTCTGCCTTAATAACATCCCAATTATCATTGTCATTGGTGAGAGAGACAGGAGGATGTGATTCGTTATCATCCTTGTGTAGAGAGGAGATCATCCATCGTATCGCATCGAAGTGCCTTTCTTGTTCCTTTATCATCTGCATTTGACTTAATTCTAAATGACGCTGGTTTCGTAGAATAAATGAGAGAATATTCTTGAACGAATTGAGAGTTTCTTCAAGATTTTTGGATAAATTGTGAATAGGATTAGTCATAGTTGAATTTGTGAAAGAAATGGAGGATATAGATGATAAGAAATAAATTTCAGTGAAGAATTCTGGAAGAAACATGTATATTAGGTGTAGAAATTCGTTTGAATTGAATAGACATGTGGTAGTTATTCAAATTTCCAATTCAAAATCAATTGCCATTTCTGACCAGTACATGTCGACATGGTCACATAGGGGATGTCGACATAGGTTAGTGAAATGTTATGACTAATTTTGATTTTGTGAATAATTGTGTGTATATATATATAATATACTAACATTTATTCTAGAGATAAGATAAGATATATAACAGAAATAAAATTTCATTTCATTGCATACTAGGATAATACAATGATTAAGCACACAAAAAACTACACGAACATTCGAAATAATGCAAACTAAAACAAATACAACAAGATACGAAAAGATAAAACTAGTTAGAGGATGAAGATGATGAAGATAGTCTAAGTTTCTTGCTGACTTTGGAAAAGAACTTGTTCATCTTCGAAGAAATGTTATCCAACTTTTTACTAACGGATCATTTTAGAATCCGTTGATTCTCCACAATTATCTTTTGGTTTTTGAGAAGGGTTTTGTTGGATGGATTGGAAGGATATTCAATAATTTCCAAAGACGTTTCACCTTCTTCTTCTTCTTCAATTTCCATTCATCCCCTTCTTCTTCTTCTTCAACTACCTCTTCTTCCATTTCCTCATGAGCCAACCGCTCTTCCTTTCCGGTAAGTGTTTCATAAGGTTGAAAAACAAATGGAATTTTCATAAGCGAAATATTGGAATGATTGAAAACTTTTCTAGAAACAAATTCTTCGCCTTTAAAATCCACTCCAAAATAGTTAAAAATCCGAGTGAGATAAATTCCATGGTATAAAGTATTCTCACCCACTTCAAGAATTTTAGGACGAAGTTCATCCAAAATAACTTGCGTCCAATTTATGTTATAGTTTTCGAAAATAGAAAAAAGAGTTTTAAAAACTTTTAAAGTAGGATTGTTAAAATTTCCCAATCTTTGGGTCAAAGTATGTTGCAAAAGAAGATTAACAATTCTTGCTTTTGGTCGAAAATTTCTATTTTTAAAATCAAAATCATCATCTCTTTCGAAAATGTGATGAAATGTCTCACGATCGTGTTCATCGATTTTAAAGTTAGAAAGGTCCATTCCCAAATTCTTGCAATTGAGAATGGTTCCCAAAAGATCACAATTCAAAACAATTTGAGTGCCTTTGACACTACTCCAAATTTCATCTTCATTTCCAACATAAAATCCGCGATTTAAATTCGCATAGAAAATTTTGACAAGATTAGGATAACAAACAAAATCATTTTGAGAAGCATCAACAAGACTAAGAACACCATTGTTTGCAAAAAGAGAATCAATTTCATAAGAAGAAAAATCTTGAAAAATAGCAAATTTTCTGGGATGGACTTTGGCATAGTAGCATAATTGATGTATGCTTAATTGCCTCCGGATCATTGAATAATTGCTCTTTGATTTTTTTGGAAATTCTCATGGTTGAGGGGTTGCTTGAAGAAGCCATTAGAGTAGAGAGTAGATAGCTTGAAGTTATGAAGAGAGAGTTTTAATTTGAAAATGAAAGTGAAAAGATATGATAAAAGATAGTGAATAAATAGATTCTCAAAGGACATATTCTCTATTCAAAAGGTATCTTTTCAGAGAATTGAATGAAGTGAAAAGGTGGAAGGAAATTCAAACATTTGAATTCAAAATTTTAAATTCAAATTCAGGTGGCCATGTCGACATCATGGTAGGGACCATGTCAACATGTGCTTTTGAATTTTCATGAATTTATTTTTTCTAAGATCTCTAATATATATATATATATATATATATATTATTAATGTGTATTACGTATTTCTGAAATATTATTATACTTATAACATATTTCAGAAAGTATTAAAAATAATAAAAATATTAATAAAATAATAAAAAATAGAAAATAAATTTTAAAATTCAAATAACACACCAATTCAAAAATCAATCAGTCAAACAATCAAGCAACTAATTCTAAGCAATCAATTTCAACCAATTGTATTGTAAACGTGTACCTTTTCTGAGTCCATTTCTCTGAATTCGTCGGAGTCGTAAACAGCTGTGAAACACAAATTCGAATTATCCATCTTCTGATCATCATCACTAGAGGACAAGTCTGAGTCATCTGGAGTAGCAGTAAATGCATGCTTCCATTTCTTTGCTGGTTCATTGTTCATAGGAGGATTCTGCCTTTCGGGATACGGACGGTCTCTTTTGAAGTGGCCTGGTTTATCATAGTTGTAACACTTGTCATTATTTGGCACTATATTCCGATTTCCAAAATTCTTATAGTTGTATCTCTTGATATTATTTATCTTTATGTATTTTAGGTATCTCCTAAAATTTCTGGTCATAAAGGCTATCTCTTCATCATTATCGCTGTTTGAGTCTGATCCATCGGTCAATGCATTGAATGCCATTGATTTCTTTTCAGATGCTTTACTTTCTCTTCTCCCGATCATTTGAACTTCATACGACATTAGACTTCCAATTAATTCTTCTATCTTCAAAATACCGATGTCATTTGCCTCTTCGATCGTAAGTGTCTTTTGATCCCATTCTGGAGTTAGAGAATTTAATTTTTTTTGACTTGATCTTCTTTAGAAAATTCCTTTCCCAAAGATATTAGAGAATGCACAATATCCTGAAATCTACTATATATGTCTGGAATAGACTCATTAGCATTCATTTTAAATAATTGAAACTGATTTGTGAGCATGGAAATTTTGGTCTGTTTAACTTTGCTTATTCCTTCGTGAGTAACTTGCAAAGTTTTTCATATTTCATATGCAGACTTACAAACTGACACTCTATTGAATTCATTTCTATCTAGTGAACAAAATAGAATATTCATTGCCTTAGAATTATTTTGTGCAACAGTCTTTTGCTCAGCAGTCCACTGTGAAAAATCAATTGTGGGTTCAGAATATTCAGTTTGTGTGATATTCCAAGTGTCTAATCCTATAGATTGTAAATATATTTTCATCCTACATGCCCAATATGCATAGATACTGCCATTAAAAAGTAGTGGTCTGACAGTTGACTGACCCTCTACAAATGAATTAGTGACATGGATACTAGTGTTAATAACAGTACCACTGTTGGTAGCCATTTTGAAAACTTTTCAAAAATCAGATTATGAAACTTTGGAAACCTTGCTCTGATACCGATTGCGAGAAATGCGGATTATGGATCTTAAGGCTAAGATTAACACTAGAGGGAGAGTGAATAGTGTTAATAAAGAATTACTAAATCTTTTTCAATTTATGTTAATTTAGACACAAAAGTATGCAATATACAGACACAGATATGATCATAGAAACAATTACAGATACAGAAATAAAATAAAAGCAGTAAAGGAAAGAACACACCGGATTTTATACTGGTTCAGAGTTACCCTAAATCCAGTCCCGCAACACAAGTACGAATTTTCTTTCAAAAGCAATTGTACAATTACACCCTCGGTTTCAAGGCTACGAGGTACACCCTCCAGAATTTCGATCCTCTGGGTAGAGATACTTGATTTTCGGGCCACAAGTTTACCCAATTGATTTACCAAGGCTACAATCACACCTTTTCCCTTTTGATTGATTTCCAAGGCTACAATCACACCTTTTCTCGCTTAATAGATTACAAAGAAGTCTATAACTCTGAATAGCACTGAGAATCTTGTAGAGATAGTGATAGAGAATAAAACTAGAAGTAATCGAGTATGATTCAATGTTGATTTTAGGAGAGTAATGATAAGAATATGTATTAAGAAATGAGGTAGAAGAAGAGGAGTGAAAACAAAAAAAAAGTGATTAAAAATTCGTTGAAACTAACCCCTATTTATAGAAGAACAACAGCCATGTCTATTCATAAAGAGTTATGGCGAATAGACACTTCTTTTGAAATTTGAATTTTTGAATCAAACTGTCACCATGTCGACATGGTACCCATAGGCATGCCGACATCCCAAAGCTTTTTATGATGTTTTGAATTTCTTTGAAAATAACCTTTATCTTTTATAAAAACTAATTGAAACTTTATAAATATACTTGACTATAGTTGAAATTCATAAGTAAATATAAAGAATAATATATATATATATATATGTATATATAGAATTTAACCATAATTTTATATTTAAATCTAAGTATAAATATTTAAAAGTTAAATATATTATTAAAAAGATATTTAAAATCAGGAGTAATTTGACTTTGAAAATAAAGATGTCTTTGAGGCTAAAATTATTTAAAATCAGGATCGAGGGTTTTGAATCTTTTAAAAGGAAAGTTTTGAAAACAGGATATTTTGAAAAATCATTTTGAATAAAAGTTAGCGGATACAAAATATTATTCCACTAGATTTTTCGTAGGTTCCATCCTACTTAGGGTTCCATCCCTTTAACGGGCTCGAAGTGGATTCCATTCCACGAATAAATTGGATTTTAAGATGCCAGTGCTTTTCTACGAGTTTTAACAAAAATTCCTAATAATAAAAAATACTTATCCTTGAACTCTTGATAGTCTCGATGCTCATGAGTCTTCTATCTTGATATCTTGAATCTCTATACTGTACAGTCTTCATTCTTAGTACCTGCATGGTTAAATCCTGCATATACATATATATCTAAACTTATAATGTTAGTATTTATATTTTGTAATCTACTCTAAGGTTGTTGCCATCAAAACCATCATCTCACGGACTAACAGGTAGCATCGTTTGTGAAACAAAACCAAGTATGTTGTGAAATGGCTATGAAACTAGCGTTTTAAATGTTCAAAAAAGGACTTGAGATCCGATGGAGATGAAATGCTTCCTTTTTAGTCTTGGCGTTTGGAAATGATTTCCAAGTTTATACCTTTTGTATAAAGTTTTCAAAATCTTTCATTTAAGTTTTCAAAAAATGGCACAGCTAGTGTTAAGTGAGATTTCCACCTAATATCTATTCTAGCAAACTACGCGTATAGCGGTAGTCGTTATGGATACAGTTTAGGAAATTTCAGAATTTCAATTTTTCAAGTGTTTTCTTTAAGATTGTTTTAGAAAACTCATTTCAAAATAATTAAGTAAGTCCAATGTTTAAGTTTTAATTATTTAATAATTTATCAATTAAGTAATTATTAATTAATTAATTAAGTAATTATGTTAAGTAATTAGAGTTTAAGAAATTATTAACTAAATCACATATTTTTGATTAAATAAGTTTTAAACAATGATTAATTAAGTTAAAAGAAAGTTAATTTTTATTTAATCAAGTTTAATTATTTTAAATAATTATTTAATTAGAGTTAATCATTTAATTAATTATTATTTAATAAAAGGTTAATTATTCAATTAATTCGGGTTTGATTTCTTAAATAAATGTTATTTAACTAAAGTTTAATTAACATTTAGTTATAGATAAAATTAGGATTATAAATGATCTGATTTTGATTTAATTAATATTAGTTAAGGTTTAATTGAGTTTTAAACTTATTATCTAATCAAGGGTTATTTACTTTAAAGTTTGTTTTAAAACTCTATCGATTATTTATTTCTAATCAGTTTTCTTGTTTAAATGAATTGTTTTAAAACCAAGGGTCTCTTGTCCATGCTATTAAGTAGCCAAATGAATTAAAATAGTTATAATAAAACGATGACGCATTTTATTGAAAGTAAGTTGACTCGTACTTATCACAAATACCGCACTTCGAGAAAGTGATGATTTCGAAGGGGTTAATTTTGATAAGCGGGTCATGATAATTTAAGCATATGGAACATATGTCTATTCATAAATCTTTACACCTTGATTATGGGATAGTCCACTATAAACAACCTGACCTTTTAAATAATCGAACATTGGTTTGGAGAGACCGGGATCGGATATAGTTGTTATTTGAAAACCACTTCGAACCAACATAAACGTTCGAATTGAAAATAGTTAAGGCAAGGTCCAAGAAGAAGACTCAGAAGTGCAAGGGATGTTTGCTACTAATCCTGAGGTGATTCTAAAACGGGTGAAGTGAAGGTAGTGCCTTTGGTTCATTCATCTCCTGAATGACTTGTATGGATGAATGCTGACATTGTGTCAACATCTGGATGGCAATGTTGGCATTCTAAGTGGCAATGCTATAATAAAAGAAAAAATAGCCTCAGGCCTCATCAACCAAAAATGACCTAAAGTATGTAGCAAGGCTATGAGGGTCGCGTCCAAAAGGGTATGTCATCACCATGTCTAGAATCGATATTTGACCCATTTTTGTATGCTTCAATACGGTTGCTGGTCCCAACTGTGGTGGTGATGTTTTTGGTACTACAAGTCAAGTGATAGGTTGTTTCTATATTACAGGGGTATAAGATGTTCTTGTCAGACTCAGGTGTATTTTATGTAGAGGTGCACCTTCGGAAGGTAGTTCCTTACCTAGTCATGTATGGAATCCGTTTCCCAATAAGTGCATTCGGTCTTAGTTGTATACTTATTATGCAAGAATTTAATTAATATGACAATTTCAGCAACCCTAGACATTATTATAGTATCACTTGATTTCTATATAAAGTATTTTGATTATTGTAAGGTAAAACCGTGTTAATGTGTGACACGGTCTTACGAAATAACTTTGATTTTCAAATCGTTTTATAAAAGTAAAAACTAAGTTCTTTGAGTTTACTCACACAAGACCCATGTCTAACCCAGAGTTTTCTTTACTTTTTCCAAAATTCTTGGGTACTCAAATTTATATGAGTAGCAAAGTAGTTCAGGTAACTTACGAAAGCTTTTTGAAGGAGCTGGAGCAGGTGGCTTCACGATTAGCTAGTTATTTTTTTGTTCTGCTGTGTTTATGTATGATCTATGTATTTTGTGATGGATAGGTAGTTATAACTGTCCAGTTGAGGTTGTAACGTAATGACTCTGATGTATCATTTATATGGAAATGACCATGTAATATCCTATGTTGTCTATTATATGTTATTTTGATTCATGGTGGGATTATGTGATGGTATAGTTTCTACCTATCTTTCATTTTCTTCTACCCATAATGGCTCATCTTTTAGATGCAAAAAAGGCGGTTGTTACAATTTTGGTATCAGAGCCTAGGTTAAGCGAACACTTAAGCTTTGGGTTAGGGTCAACTTCGAGAGTGCATACTTGTAATTTTTATCTCTGTGTGTGTGTATATATATCTGATTGATAGATCGGCTTGTTAGGTTTGATTAGTACCCTTCTTTCAAGATTTTCTCATCCAAGCATTCTAAGAATTATCTTACTATGTCCAATAGTAAGACATGAGTAACTGAGGTGAAAAGGTAGGGAAGCAGGTAACACTACGACCTCAAATGGTCAAATCCCAAACCCTGGAGGAGTTTGTAATAATTCGAAGAGTAAAATTAAAACTAAATTGCTTTCCCCGCAGCAGCGCCAAAAACTTGTTCGAAACGGAAAATTCTATCGATTAGAATGTAATAATAATCATAAGTGCACGACGTACTATTGTAATACGTATGCGAGTAATGGTCGATCCACAAGGAAAGAATCAATTTCAAGATTACTCAATCAAATTAGTCTAAAAGTGAGATGAGTTTTAACTAAAAATGTAGAACAATTGAAGTAAAAACTAGAGTAAAAAATGAGAATAAAACTATGAGATTAAGGAGCAATTTTGTAGAGGTAAATCTACTTTCAATCTTTCATATAAATCATGCACAAAATGAATCTATAGTCTCTCATTTAAATACAAGTACAAATGATTGATGTACTTATTATATGCATGTACTCTTTGTGTTATTAATTAGCACAACTTAAACCATCAAACTCTAGCATACCATTCAAACCCACTTCTAAAATCTCATGAAATGAACATGTAATTAAAAGTAAAATCTAATCTAAGAATGATCTATTTACTATTTTGAGATTAGTAATATAGAAAATTGTTTATGTCAAAATTGGTCACAAACCCTAAATATCATGAAAGCACCAGTATATGAACACCGATCAGCAGTATATGATTATAGATCTAAATAATGTAAAGGATAAAAGTAAGGAATAATAAACTTAAAACGGAAAGAAGTAGATGGAGACATAAGATTTATAGTGGTTCGGCAATCTTCGGCCTACATCCACTTTAAAAGATAATCTTTTATTAACTTTACTCGCTGGTTACAGTGGATTAAACAGTAATTTTCGAGTAAAGCAGTGAAGTTTGAGTACAATGGTGATTTCGGTAGAGTATGGACACCACAAAATCAAAAGTCCCTTTTTTATAGGTTTTGGGATGCTATTTTTTAGTTGTAGGCTGCAAATATCTCGCTCAGATCTCGGAAGACCTCTTTTGGCATGTGTGTGGGCCCATGCGATCGATCCCACGTGATTCGCACTTGGTCCGTGATTGATGCGAACGAAATTCATATCGATCAAAATTTTACACAATTGAGCCGAGATCGATCACAAACATTCTTTAGGTTGTACGCCAGCTCCTGTGAAAATTTGGTGGCAATTGGCCTTGTAGATCGTGAGTTATGATCGATGCAAGATTGGGTTTTATGTAGGCTATTTAGTTCGTATCGATCTTCTTCGTATCGATCTATTGCACTGTCCGTATCAATTGATTGCACTATTCGTATCGATCGATTGTTCTGTTCTATCGATTGTTGTTGCACTGTTCATATCGTTCGTTGTTACATTGTTCGTATCGATTGATTGCACTACTCGTATCGATCAATTGCATTATTTGTATCAATCGTTCTTGCACTGTTCGTGCTGTATTTTCAATGTATACGAACATGACAGTTGCATAGCCATGGATACGAATAGATGGATGCGAAATGATGGATACGAACAGATGGATGCGAAATGATGGATACGAACAGATGGATAAATGATGGATATGAACAGATGGATGCAAAAGTTGGATACGAATAGAAGGATGCGTGATGGATACGAATAGATGGATGCGTGATGGGTACGAACAATCGAGGCTTGATGGATACGAACAAGGCCTTTTAGTGGATGGATATGAAAAAGGCCTTTAGTGGATGGATACGAACAGTCGAGGCTTGATGGATACGAACAAGGCCTTTCAGTGGATGGATACGAACAAGGCCTTTTAGTGGATGGATACAAACAAGGTGATTTCTGAAATTGCATCAATCATATCTTGAGCATAAGAACTCCGATTGACTTGAAGTTCGAACGTTGGCTTTTATAGCTTTTTTGGTCCTGTCATATCAATTGTAGCTCGATCTGGACTCGAATTTTTTTTTACCGATATCCATAGTAGACTTGTGTATTAACGATCTTCAAGACGAAGTATCCTTGGTTTCCAGTCAAGTTCTTGGTGTCACGACCTTGCCAAAAGGTGGGATAACATTTGCCCCCCAAAACATGTCTTTTGATAAAAGGTGTGGTTTGAATAGCTTCAAATACAATGTCGTGACTCCATGTTTTATCCATAGCTATAGTATCATCAATCAGGTTCATGGCTGCTTGAAGCCGAATCAATATCCATTTCAACTTGTGGAAGTTAGTAATCAAATCCTATGGCCTCTTTGGACTATTGACGGGCACTTTGGACCCTTGCTAAGTCCACTCCAAACTTAACGATCGAATAGAAAGATCCTGTCGCACCCCAATGTTGCTTTCTATCCCTTGCACTCTGGCCCCGGCGAGGGCATATAGCGATGTCTTGGTCCTTTTAGATCGAGCATAGCCTCTCTGGGTTCTTGTTGGATCCCATCCTATCACTCTCCGGTGAAGGGGAAACAACGTCGAGTGAACTGATCATGTCGCTCTATGGCGAAGCGGCGACACCCCCTGCACTTCGGTTTAGCATCCCTGAACTTTAAGCGATGCCATGGCCTAAATCATAGGCCTATTTTAGCCACTTAGGCTCTTATTGAACCCGATCCAATCACTCTTCGGTGAAAGGGAAACGATGGGTGAGTTGATCCTGTCGCTCTCCGGCGAAGCAACTCACTTCTTGCACTTCGGACACCGTCTCTCTGGGTAAGGTCATAAAGCAATCAATTTCAAATTGACTTTCAATATTCATCCCTTAACTTTCCATTCAAAAGTTTATCTTATGAAAATCAAGTTCATTTATTAAACTAATACCAAATGTTCAATCACAAACAATGGAAAAGTTAAATATTGCCTCTCCGGGCAAAGCAGTCTATCGCCAACTCAAAGCATGCCTGAGGATTTCTCTGGTCCCCTTACATTTGTAAGTGAAATAGTCATTTTATTTTGAAATCCAATCTAAGAAATTTATGTAGTCGACCAAAGTTCAAGTCCCGAACTTGGTCATTGCCTTCAATTGATGACGAGTCGTGATCTCGACCCAATATTAGTCTTGTTGGGTGCAGGCGATAGTTGCTCAGGTCCTACGGCCACTGTTTGATCTCTTATGTATTTTGGCAATCAACCACTTCTGACATGCTCTTCCACCTCATCCTTTAAATGGTGGCACTCATCGGTAGTATGCACTTCCAGCTCATGGAATAGGCAGTACTTTCCACTTCTACGTTCCCGTTTTGTGGGATCACTCCTGGGTGGTTTTCGATAGGGGAGCTGCCCCTGAGTCTCCATGTAAATCCTTTCTAGGTTTGCCATCAAGTCAGCATATTGTTTGAATCTGGGTTCTTGGAATTTATTCCGTTTGTCAGGACCATCGTATCTGTCATCCTGCTTCTACTTACCTTTGTCTGTTCCAGACTGTTCTTTGGAGGTTCCTTCCCCTTGCACAACATTTGTTTCCTGCCTTTCGGCACGTGAATTCTCTAACCGAATGAATCTTTCAGCTTCATGATAGAATTCTCCAAGGTCTCGTGGCAGGTCTCTTGCCAGCAAATCCTTGAACTCTATGCCTTCTATAACCCCTGCTACCTCCGCCAAAGTGAAGCGACCATTGCATTGAATCATAATAGAAAATCTATTATGGACACTCTGATCCTCTGTTTCATCGACACTAAGGTCATCACACTCTTGGGTCACGTCATGTGGATCCTAAACTTCCTTATGAAGCATTCCACTAGCTTGCCTCATGTTATAATTGATCAATTCTCTAGCTGCCTAAACCAAAGCGTAACCAAATCTATCAAATATAGAGGAAAACATCGTGTCATCACTTCCTTGGATGCCCCTAGCACTTCCATATGCCTGATATATCTGGTAATATGCATGGTCGGGTCTGATTTTCCATCATAAGCTTCCACCATGGGTAACTTGAATTTTGAAGGATTCCTTGCATTTTTGATATTCGGAGTGAATGGTTTACGACTAACTTCCTCTAGGCCTCCACTCGAAATTACTTCTCTCATAATCTGTCGCACTAGTTCAACCATTCGTTCATCTCCATCCAGGGGTTGTCTCCTTAGCATGTTTCCATCCTGCCCACAATGTACCGAACGGTATTCTGGGTAATATTCTTCGTGTGGCTCATTCACGTTGGTGTCGACTCTAGCCTGCTGATCTCTATCTATGGGTCTTTCAATGTCCGATCCCGAGAGTCTGCTCTAGGTTCTTGTTGATTGCCTCCATGCTCTACGTTATGATCTTGGATTTGACCTCAAATGGTCTTTGTAACTCTATCTCTTTGTCCTATTTCCACAGCCATTGTAGCCAGTCCAAGGTTCTGTGCTCCAGGTGCTCTCATCGGCTCAATGAAGCTCTGCCTCGTTTCTTGTTGGCTCTTCAGCATGCTTTCATGAATTGAATCCATCATAGCCTCTATCTCATCTCTGGTGATGTAGATCAAAGCTTTTCCTTCTCCAGCTCCAGAAGAGGCCTCTTGACTTCCCTCTTGTTGGCTTCTTTCTGCTCTCTATCTTCTACTTAATTTCTTTGTCATAACTTTTTAGATCTATATCTTTAAGCCTTCAAATCCAACATCCAAGCAATAGATCCGTGAGTTCAATTCCCAGTGAAAGCACCAAAGTGTTTGCATCAAAATTGGTCACGAACCCCAATATCATAGTGAACGCAGATCAGTAGTATATGATTACAGGTTATAGATCTAAATAATGTAGAGGATAAAAATGAAGAATAACAAACTTAAAACGGAAAGAAGTAGATAGAGATACAACATTTATACTGGTTCGGCAATCTTCGGCCTACGTCCACTTCAAAAGATAATCTTTTACTGACTTTGCTCGCTGGTTACAGTGGATTACAGCAGTAATTTTTGAGTAAAGCAGCGAAGTTTGAGTACAATGTGTGATTTCGGTAGAGTCTGGATGTCGCAAAATCAAAAGTCCTTTTTCTGTAGGCTTTGGGATGCTATTTATAGGCGCATGCTGCAAATATCTCACTCAGATCTCAGGGAACCTCTTCTGACATGTGCGTGGGCCCATGCGATCGATCCTACATGATTTGCACTCGGTCCGTGATCAATACGAACGAAATTCGTATCAATTCAAATCTTGCCCAAATGAGCCGAGATCTATTACAAACATTCTTTAGGTTATACGCAAGCTCCTATGAAAATTTGGGGGCATTTGAACTTGTAGGTTGTGAGTTATGATCAACGCAAGTTTGGGTTTTATGTTGGTTGTTTAGTTCGTATCGATCTTCTTCGTACCGATCTATTGTTCTGTTTGTATCGATCGATTGCAATGTTCATATCGATCGTTGTTGCACAACTCATTTCGATTGATTGCACTATTTGTATCGATCGATTGCACTGTTCGTATCGATCGATTGTTCTGTTCGTATCGATCCTTGTCGCACTGTTCGTATCGATCGTTGTTGTACTATTCGTATCGATCGACTGCACTATTCGTATCGATTGATTGCAGTACTCATATCGATCGATTGTTCTGTTTGTATCAATCGTTGTTGCACTGTTCGTATCAATCGTTATTGTACTGTTTATGCTGTGTTTTCGGTGGATACGAACAGGACGGTTGCATGGCGATGGATACAAACAGATGGATGCAAAATGATAGATACGAACAGATGGATAAGTGATGGATACGAACAGATGGATGCAAAACGTTGGATACAAACAAATGGATGTGTGATGGATATGAACAGATGGATGCGAAATGATGGATAAGAACAGATGGATGCGTGATGGATATGAACAGTCGAGGCTTGATGGATATGAACAAGGCCTTTAGTGGATGGATATGAACAAGGCTTTTTAGTGGATAGATACGAACAGTCGAGGCTTGAAGGATACGAACAAGGACTTTCAGTGGATGGATACGAATAAGGCCCTTTAGTGGATGGATAAGAACAAGGTGATTGTTGAAATTGCATCGATCATATCTTGAGCGTACGAACTCAGATTGGCTTGAAATTCAGAATGTTGGCTTTTATAGCTTTTCTGGCCCTGTCATATCAATTGTAGCTCAATCTGGACTTGGAAAAAATTTACCGATATCCATAGTAGACTTGTGTATTAATGATCTTCAAGACGAACTATCCTCGGTTTCCAATCAAGTTCTTGGTGTCGCGGCCTTGCCAAAAGGTGTGATAACAAATATCAATTATTGATTCTACTTTTAGTTTCATGATCAAAATCACTTAGGCAAATGATCAAATAGTTTGTGTTTATACTGGACTAAGCATATAGCCTATTTGAGATGTCAATATAGGCTATCCAATTTACTAAAAAACATAAGCTACCATCGTTATTAATTTACATTAAGCTCCAAACAAGAGACTACGAATGAAACCATTTTATGTTGGTTTAGTATGATTCATGAGAGATTCATTACCCCTAACTGAAGGGGCTTAGTTTCTCATAATTGAAATCATTTCAACATAAAATAATTTAAAAATAAAAAGTAAGGAAAATGAGAGCTAATAAAAAAAGAGAGTCAATTACTTGCATGAAATGAAACTAAAATAACTTCATAAATTAAAACTAACTACTAACATGAAATAAAGAAGCATAACTAAATAAAAGAGCATGAAATAAAATACCAGGAAAGGGAGAAAAACATGTAGACAATAAAGGGAAATAAAAAGAGGCTTAAGAAGCCATTTTGTTTATCATTGATTTTGTGACTACAACTTTCATAAAAGAGAATAAAAGGAAAAAATAACATGAAACACAAAGGGTTTTTATGACCCTAATTTCATTTTTAGGGAGCTACTCAAAATACCCTTTAGTCTGTGTAGCCTCCAAATAATCATTAAGTAATTAATTAATCCTACTAACATGTGCTTTTTCCTTTAATCTTCACTAACCTATGCGTTTGCTTTTAATTGTGGTCCATGGGTAAGTGGGCATGTGGGCTCCTCCATGTTGCATTATTTCAATCCTCTTCTCATTCTTTTGATTTCCTATGTATATGCATGCATAAGCCTCTTTCATTTTGCATCCAAAATTCCTATAAAACAAAATAAAGATATGCAAGTAAATTTTCTTCAAATTAATTTACATAAAAATTACCATTTTGTCCACATGTTATCGTATGAATGATGATTTGAAATTCCCTTTATATTTTTGGTTTCAACATGTAAAATCACCCTAATATGCCTCTTATTTTAACAAAAGAAGACTAAATATGAGAGTATAAATATACACTTTTACATGCAAATTATACCCACTTCTCTTCTTTTTGATACTTGAGAAGTATATTCATATATTGCTAGTTACTTATTAGATAGGCTAAATTTGACACTTTTTAAAGTAGGTAAATTCTTTTGTTAAACCAAGTACGAGTATCCATAGTTGTAGAACTAAGGTGTAGCGACCAAGAGTACTATCGTTCAAACTTGATGCATGAGATTTCAAGTTGAGTGGGGTTAGTCAATGAAGTGTGACTTAGATCGGTATCGTAGCAGGATACGGTTTTTGCCAATAATAACCAAAGGCCGAAAGGGTGACTTATACATTCTGCGTAGAGTCATTCGTGTTAGAAATATTTTCCTTTTATTAGTAAACCTTAGGTGGCAGGAGAAATCCCATGTAACAAAGTGGTATTTTCTAGGGATTATTCCTTCATGTGCCAGTTCTTAATCCCCAATTCGAGCGTAAGGTTTCTAGGTGATTTGCACCAATTGGGCAAGGGTTTTTCACTCGATTCTTAAAGCCAAACACTTGAGTTGAATTCTTGAAGTGACTGAGAGATTTTCAAAGCACGGCTCTAGACGTGTGAGGAAATTTCAATGGTCTGACCAAGGATCTGGATCAGAATTCATATGAGAGGAGTGGGGCAGCCGACCCTAGTTTAACAAAGAAATCATGTGAGTGAATAAAGAATTAGATCGGTTATCATATATTATTTTGGATGATCTTTATTTATTGTGAAATTATTTATAATATAAGTTTCACATGCTTGTGATAGCTTAGGGAAGGATGTGATGACTAGTTTTATGAAGATTTGGATAATCTTCTTAGTGGTGATGTTATATTTGCTTAGGCAAATGGCATAGTACACTTAGAATATTATCCTTATTAACATTGTGTGGTTGAGGCTAATTTGAACCCAAGAAAACCCAAACATTTGTATATCATCATTTAATGATGATTTAATTAATATAGTTTTCTTCTTCGAAGAATGAGTTCTATTTGGAAGGAAAGGGAAAATTGAGACTTAGTTCACTGGATATATTCAAGAGTTTGATACTCGATGATAAATCATATCATATAAGTTTTCCTATTCATAGCGATAGGTGAAATATTCTTTAGTGTACTATATTCATGAAAGGAGTTGCACCATTTAAACATTTTCCCCATCTTGGAAGTCGAATAGACTAATTGGAGTTTATGTTTTACATGCATGTTTCAATTAGTGTTGGTCATCGTGCCTCTCGGTATAACCTTTTTGGTACGTTCCGTCGTTTTATGTACTTGTTGAGTTTTATTGTTGCTTGCTATTCTTTGATTGTTTCTTGTTGTTGCTTGCTATTGTTTAATGTTGATTGATTCTTGTATTTGTTGATTTATCGTTGTTGGTTGTTTTGTATGATTGATAGTTTGTACGCTAGTTATTGTTACTTGTTGGTTGTTTATTGTGGCTCATTGTTGATTGTTTGTTGTTTCTTATCATTGCTTATTAATGGTTGCAGTTATTTGATTTTTTTATTGCTAGTTGTTGCTTGCTGTGTATATTTGGTAGTATGTTTGCAAATTATTAGTGTCCGTTGCTGCTCAATTTGTATTTGGTTGCTTGTATGCTAATTATAATTACTTGATAAAGTATGTTCAAAGAGGGTTAATGATAGCTATCTAAAATAGATCACATGTCATCTATGCCCACTGTGGGGTCGAGATGGGATCTATACGAGTCTATTTCCATTTGACGTGATTCGAAGTCGATGGTATATTTACACACCAACTAATTTGAGCTTACTTTCCAATTGATAGTCGTGCATGATTATGGTGGTATCAGTTACTATGCTTGATTATACATGTTTTAATATCGTGTTGCATTAGATGTGCTTGTTGCATAGTTCACTATAACTTGTTTATTTGAGATGCTTGTTGCATTATATGTGCTTATCGCACAATTAGTTGTAACATGTTTATTTAAGACATAAACATGGTTTGATATAGAATATATATTTGAGATGATTGATATATATATGACTTAACATGCTTAAGTTCATGATATTATGTTGAAATTGTGTGTAATCCTCTTTGTTGAGTAATTGTTAGGTACATGGAAGAGTTATGCGCTATTCGGTTGCTTATTCTCTTATACTCGCATCTAAATGATATATTCTTGCTATAAAAATAGATACGTGCGATATGTAGTGTAGATATTATTAAGATATGTGTGTGTGTATGCACGTATGTCCATAGAAATGAGGTGCCCCAAATATGGGATACCTCAGATATGAGGTGTATATATATGTTGTTTTGGGATTTTTTTCGAACCCAGCAATGCAGGAGATCCTGTAGAATTTTTGAACTACGATGATTTTTGGGTGCTTGGACCTCCAAGATGGGCTCGGCCTAGGTGAATTGGGTTCCACCTGGGGTAGTTTGGGCTTGGCCCTTACGTTTTTGGGTGGTGGAGTGTTATAGCTTGGAAGAGGGGCGTTGAATGGTTTGTAAAAGTGGTTTTGTGAAATAAAAAGGTGATTTTCAGTGAAAGAAGTGTTTTTTCTTATTTTAGAAATTATAAAGATGAGACAGGGAAATATGTTATCAAGTTTTTAGGAATTAGAAGTGGATGAGGAGCTTGAAAAATGAGAAACATAAGTGGTGAGTGGTATATATAGGGTTAGGAATTGATTAAAATAATATAAAGTGATTATATTTAAAATATATGTGTGTATGTATTATCATACCTCACCCCATGATCCATCACCCCCTCCTCGCCGTACCCTCCCCTCCATCATATCATACTGTTCATGCCATAGTCCATGTGCTATATGTTGACAAAGGCATTAATATATACTAAAATATATACACTTTTATTTTAAAAATGTCCACTTTTATCTTACACACACGCATTTAAGAAGAAACATGTACATGTATGTATGTGTACATGTACACATGTTTAAATAGTTTGTAGTGTGCACATACGTTTACAATAGTATTTTAGCATTTTAATTAACTTTTAACCCATGAAAAATTGATATTTCAGAAAATAATTTTCGGTCACATTTTCTATTTCTTTGTAAACTATAAATATAGGTAAAAAAAATTGAGATGATTTTATCATCATTAGTTATTATTTATAATAACTTTATTTGTTAATAAAAATCTATTTATTAATTATTTAAAAATACAATTAAATATTCATTTAAATAACGATTAAATTCTGGGTCTTTATACTCTCCCTTTTTAAAAAAATTTCTTCCTGAAATTAGAAATTAAAGAGACAATTCAAACTAAGCGAAAAACTATATATTCATATCATAATATACATAAAAAGATATGTACTAAACATCCATAGCAACATACACTATACATACAATCTACGACTACCAATCCTAAATCAACGAGATATGCTTCCTTCATATGATCCATCGTCTCCTAAGTGCAGTCTTTAGATTCCTCGCTCCACTAAATCTTAACTAGTTGTGCTACCTTGTTACATAACCTCTTTTTATTCTGATCCACAACATAAACCGGATGTCTAACAACTGTCAGGCTCGGCTTTATTTCCAATTCTTAAACCGATAGCTCCATAATCAAAGATGGATCATGAACATATTTTCTAAAATGTGGCACGCGGAACAAATTATGAACCGCTGCCAATCTTTCTTGCTACTCGACGCTATAAAGGAAGCGATCTGATCCTCTCAAGAATACGGAAGGGCCCAACATACTTAGGAGCTAATTTCGCAGTTTTTATAAATCTAACAGCTCCTCTTATTGGTGAAATTTTTACAAACACCAAGTCTCCAACCACAAATTCCAAATCCCTTATCCTCCTATCCGCATAATTCTTTTAGCGACCTTGTGCCTCTTTCATCCTTTAATTAAACACTATAAATTTATCTGCATCCTCTGAAGTCATGTCCGGTCCAAGTACTAATCTATCTCCCATCTGAACCCAACATGCTAGTGACTTGCATGGTCTTCCATGTAGGACTTTATATAGTGCCATTCCGATGCTTGCTTGAAAGCTATTGTTATAGAAGAACTCAACTAAATGCAAATGATCCTCCCATGATGCACCAAAATCCAAAATATACGCACTCACTCTAGAATTCAATTCATCCGCTCCGTCTACCCATGTATTTGGGGTGATATGTCATGCTTAAGCTCAACCTTATTCCTAGAGTTGTTTGCAATGCTTTCCAAAATTGACTAGTAAATATGGGGTCTCGATCACTTACAATACTCATAAGAACTCCATGCAATCTGATTATCTCTCTTATAAAAATTTCAGCTAATAAAGCAACGATCCTTATTGGTTTCACTAGAATAAAATGCATGCTCTTCGTTAGCCGATCCATGATAACCCATGCTCCTTCATTTTCTTTTCTGGTTCTGGGTAAACCATCAATAAAATCCATTGATATCATTTCCCATTTCCAATTTGGAGTCTCCGAAGGTTGTAATAATTCAGCTCTCTTGTGATGATCACCTTTGATTTGTTGACAACACGAACACCTGCTAACAAAGATATAGATATCTCTTTTCATTCCCTTCCACCAAAACATTCGTTTCATATCCCTATGCATCTTTGAGATACCCGAATGGATACTCAACTTAGAACAACGACATTGTGACAAAACTTCATACCTAAGACCGTTGACATTCGGTACACAGATTCGTTCATTCATCCTCAAAATTCCTCGGTTATCAATCTTAAAACTTGTACACTGCCTCTCCTCTACCTTCTTAATGATGCCACTAAGCTTATGTCCTCTCTTTTCTTGCTCATAATTCTTTCTTAAAGAGTCGGAGTAACTTCCAAAAAAGTCAAAATAACATTCCTCCTTAAGGCATCCGTCACTAAATTGGCCTTCCCAGGCATATAAAGATCCAATTCATAAGATGCCAGAAACTCCAACCATCTCTATTGCCTCAGGTTCAGATCCTTATGGGTAAAAAGATACTTCAGGAATTTATGATTCATGAAGAGCTCGAATATTTCAGCTTATTAAAGAAAGAAAACTTACTCCTAAAATCTCTAAAGATTAGAAAGAAACTAAGAGGAATAGAAGGATCCTTACCCAACAAGTAGTGTCTTCACATTTTTTATGCAAAGACAATAACTAGCAACTCCAGATAATGCGTAGCATAGTTCTTTTCGTGAGGCTTCGACTTCCTAATTGCATATGCAATCACCTTACCATGTTGTTATCCGCCTTTTGGCAAGGCCACGATACCAAAAGACTGATCGAAAACCAAAGACAGTTCGTCTCAAAGATTGCTTATACTTTCCTTCACCATGGATATCGATGAATTTTGTCCGAGCCCGGATCAGGCTACGATTGATAGGACATGGCAAGCAAAGTCATGAAAGCTAGCATTTTAAATTTCAGGTTAATCGAAGTTCGTATGAATGAGATATGATCGATGCAAGTTGGAGAAAATATGTTGTTCGTATCCATCAGATTGACCATTTCGAATCCATCGTAGTCGTATCCATCAGGAGGTCAAGGTGATGGTCTATTTGCACCAATTAGATTCATATCCATCGGGATGAGTCCGCCTCGATCAATTCGAATTCATCACGTTCGAATCGACCCACCATCACACTGTTCGAATCCATTGAACTCAGTCACTTCGTATCGATCAGGGCTCTCACTTAACAGCCTTGTTCGCATAAATTGCATCGGTCGACTTCGTATCCATCAGCAAGCATTTGTTCGAATCGATTAGGATACACCATTTCGTATCCATCAAAGGAGTACGCTTGCTCGTATCGATCTACCTAAAGTCGTTATTTGAACCCATCGAAGCTCGTTAGTTCGTATCCACCAATCATACCCATCACTTTTGATCGATACGAACAGGGCCAATTTCTATCGATATGAATGAGCGTGCTTCCATCGATACGTGTTGGAAGCTATTATCGAATCGAACAAGGCAACAGTCATCGATACAACCGAGGCAAAGTTCATGGATGCGACATGGTCAACTCGGAGCAAAAGGTGGATCGATGCGAGATGTGCGCGCTACGTCGCCGCGTTGTCACGTGCATCCATCGATTCGAATACATGGATTCAAAGTGATCGACTCGAAGCAAACAGCCTACCAAGAAACTTAAACTCGTATCGATCATAACTCACAATCCACTAGTCCAAATGCTACGAAATTTTCACAGCATCTTCCATACAAGGTAAAGAATGTTCCTGTCAAGTTTCATTTTGATTGGATTGTTTTTTGATGGATACGAAATCGTTTCGTATCGATCACAGATCGAGTCAAAACTTTGTGGGGTCGGTCGCGTGGGCCCACTCACGTGCTTGAAGAAGTCTCCTGAAGTTTGAGCGCGACTTAGCCTCCTACGCCTATAAATTGCCCCCTGGAGCCTACAGAGAGAGGATCTTTTGACGATTGGACGTCCAGACTCTGCTGGATTCAATTGTACATCTTTTTATCACCGTTGTATTCGAACATCAGAGCGATAACTTACTGTAATCTGCTGTAACGGATTGAAATCATAAAGTGAATCAATAAAATCATAGCTTTAGAGTGGACGTAGGCAAGATCGCCGAACCAATATAAATCCTGTGTTTCTGATCGTTATTTCTGAATTGTTGTGCTTGATATTGCTTAGATCTGAGATTTGTGTTTGAATATTGCTGATTTTTATTCATATACTGGTGCTTTCGCGATATTGGGGTTTGTGACCAATTTTGGTGCAAATACTTTGGTACTTTAATTGAAAAGCTAATTCAGGAGAAGTTGAATTTGAAGATTTAAGAATTCAGATCTAAGTGGCTATGACAAGGCAAACGAGTAGAAGGCAGAGGCCAGAGAGAAGTCAACATGAGGGAAGTCAAGAGGCTTCCTCAGGAGTGAATCAGGCATCGTTCTTCATCACTAGGGATGAGATAGAGGCAATGATGAAGATACATGAGGAGTTGATCCAGAGTTTATTTCAACAGATTGGGCAACTTGGAGCGCAGAATCGAGGAGCGGATGGAGTTCAGAATGGAACAGGACCGTCTGGCGTAGCACCCGGATTAGAGGGCACACACTTGGAGCATGTTGATCCAATCCCGAAGAGAGAGATAGGGGCATCTGAGCAGCCTGGAGGTAGTAGAGGGATAAACGCTCAGCCCGGGGGGCAGATTCCAGAAAGCTCTCATGGACTTGGGGGGTAGGTCAACAGCGATGAACAAGGATTACATCTTGGAGACAATGACAGATTGGCAGAGATGGTCAGACGGGCTATGAGAGACGGATTGGTAAATAGAGATCTTGAAGACGTGAACAGGAGTCCCTTTTCTTCTGCAATTAGGACAGCTAGGAACCCACCAGAGTTCAAGTTACCATCAGTGGAGATGTACGATGGAAGGACGGACCCCACGGTCCATTTGACAAAGTATATGAGGCACATGGAAGTGCTGGGGGCATCACAGGAAGTTATGGCCCAGTGCTTTCCATTATATCAAACGGATATCGCAGCGTTATGGTTTAGGCAGCTGGAAAGTGGCTCCATAGGAACGTGGGCAGATTTAACTGAGAAATTCATGAGGCAATTTAGGGTTCACGTTGCAAGACCCAAGAATGTGATGAGTTTGATAACTTTAAAGCAGAAAGCTAGGGAATCTTTGAGGAGTTTTCTGACGTGATTTAACACGGCAGCAGCATCGGTGGATCCACCAGATCTATCCATGGTTATGATGGCAGCTGTGCCCGGAATAGCTGATGGCACAGAGTTCAAAAATTCATTAACTAAAGATCCACCCACGGATCTAGGAAAATTCTATTACGAGGCAGAAAAGTTTTTGCGATTGGAAGATGCAAGTGCAAAAAGAGAAGAAGGAGAAGAAATTAATGTTTATGCGGTCAAAGGTGGAAATCCCCCTTAGAAAGATGCAGAAACTAGCAAAGGAATACGAAAGGCTGAGAATAACGATAACAGATCAATGCGACCACGAAAGGAACCAAGGTTCACCATATACTCAGACCTAAATGAGAGTTTGGAGCGAATCTATCAGGATACCAGAGAGCAGGTTCCATATCATAAACCAATGCAAAGGGATCCAACTGTTGACGAGAGGAAATCAGATAAATATTGCATATTCCATGAACTGAATGGTCATAACACTAATGATTGTAGACATCTGAAGGATGAGGTGGAAGGGAAAATCAGGAACGCTGGGCTACTTCAGTATGTGAGGAGGCGTGCTCTAGCGGTGGAGCCAGAGCGACCACCGTCTACATTAGCTAGAGGTGACCCTGAACAGGGACACCGTATGGTTATCAATTGATAGAATGATTGAAATAACGATGAGCAAGTCGTAAACCTCTCACTAACACGGTTAAATCATTTACCCATGTATGAGATCGCGCACGATCCATAGACATGCTCTGAATGACTACTGACGGCACCATAGTAAGAGTTTACGCTTTGACATCCTCATCTTGCTTTTGCTTTGATTTTGATTTGGACATTTGGACTTAGTTTGTTTGGACATTTCTGTTGTGGAATTTGTATGATCATTGCTTTAATATTTGCAATTCTATGAAAAAATTTACTTGCATACCCGTTGGATCGCAAACGGTCCACGAGCACCTCATGTATGGCGATGAACCGCCAAAGTCTTTGATTCAGAAACTCACTCGAATGTGAAATCCGGCATCGATAATACTAAGTCCCCCCGGGCACACCAATTCGCCTCGAACGGCCACAATTAGCCTCGAATTGCACCCGACCTCGAACGGTCACAATTAGCCTCGAACGGCACCCGACCTCGAACGGTTGTAGTTTGCCTCGAACGGCCCACGACCTCGAACGATCATAATTCGCCTTGAACGGCACCCGATCGCGAACGATCACCATTTGCCACGAACGGCATCCGATCGTGAACGGTCCCATCCCATCATTTGCCACGAACGGCATCGACCGCGAACGATCCCCTTTCACCTCAAATGGCATACGATCCCGAACGATCGTCATTCGAGGTCATATGAAACTATCGAGTTCTTTACAGGTTGTTGACAGGATATGAACATCCAACTTATGGGATTCCAAAACACACCTTCCTATCGCAAGGCATGTTTTGGGGGGCAAATGTTATCCCGTCTTTTGGCAAGGCCGTGATACCAAAAGATTGATAGAAAACCAAAGACAGTTCGTCTCAAAGATTGCTTATACTTTGCTTCACCATGGACATCGATGAATTTTGTCCGAGCCCGGATCAGGCTACGATTGATAGGACACAGCAATAAAAGTCATGAAAGCTAGCATTTCAAATTTCAGGTTAATCGGAGTTCGTATGAATGAGATATAATCGATGCAAGTTGGAGAAAATATGCTGTTCGTATCCATCAGATTGACCGTTTCGAATCCATCGTAGTCGTATCCATCAGGAGGTCAAGGTGATGGTCTATTCGCACCAATTAGATTCGTAACCATCAGGATGAGTCCGACTTGATCAATTCGAATTCATCACGTTCGAATCGACCCACCATCACACTGTTCGATCCATTGAACTCAGTCACTTCGTATCGGTCAGGGCTCTCACTTAACAGCCTTGTTCGCATAAATTTCATCGGTCGACTTCGTATCCATCACCAAGCATTTGTTCAAATCGATCAGGATACACCATTTTGTATCCATGAAAGGAGTATGCTTGCTCGTATTGATCTACCTAAAGTCGTTATTCGAACCCATCGAAGCTCGTTAGTTTGTACCATCAATCGTACCCATCACTTTTGATCGATACGAACATGGCCAATTTCTATCGATACGAACGAGCGTGCTTCCATCGATACCTGTTGGCAGCTGTTATCGAATCGAACAAGGCAACGGTCATCGATACAACCGAGGCGACGTTCATGGATGCGACACGGTCAACTCGGAGCAAAAGGCGGATCGATGCGAGATGTGCGTGCCACGTCGCCGCATTGTCACGTGCATCCATCGATTTGAATAAATGGATTCTAAGTGATCGACTCGAAGCAAACATCCTACCGAGAAACTTAAACTCGTATCGATCATAACTAACAATCCACCAGTCTAAATGCTACAAAATTTTCACAGCATCTTCCATACAAGGTAAAGAATGTTCCTGCCAAGTTTCATCTTGATTGGATCATTTTTTGATGGATACAAAATCATTTCGTATCGATCACAGATCTAGTCGAAACTTGGTGGGGTCGGTCGCGTGGTCTCACTCACGTTCCAGAAGAAGTCTCCTGAAATTTGAGCGCGATCTTAGCCTCCTACGCCTATAAATAGCCCCCTGGAGCCTACAAAGAGAGTATCTTTTGACGATTGGACGTCCAGACTCTGCTGGATTCAATTCTACATCTTTTTATCACCATTGTATTCGAACATCAGAGTGATAACTTACTGTAATCTTCTATAATGGATTGAAATCATCAAGTGAATCGATAAAATCATAGCTTCAGAGTGGACGTAGGCAAGATCGCTGAACCACTATAAATCCTGTGTTTTTGATCGTTATTTCTGAATTGCTGTGCTTGATATTGCTTAGATTTGAGATTTTTGTTTGAATATTGCTTATTTGTATTCATATACTGGTGCTTTCGCGATATTAGGGTTTGTGACCAATTTTGGTGCAAACACATGCTGCATCAAAATAGCACCTTGTGCTACTCCACAAGCATCCAGGCATGAACCCACTATTTTCATCTGGAAAAGCCAAAAGTAGTGCATTGGTCAATTTCTTCTTCAATTCTAGAAATGCCTCTTCACACTTTGGAGTCCATACAAAATTCTCCTCTTTCTTAGTCAGCTTAATCAAATGGGAGGAAATCTTGGAATAGTCTTGAAAAAACCCCCTATAGTATCCATCCAACACTAAGAAACTGCGAACCTCGGTCGGAGTCTACGATTGCTTTCATTCCTGAACAGCTTACACTTTCATTGGGTCCATTGAAATGCCTTTTCTTGTCACAGTATGTCCTAAGAATCTTACCTCCGATTTCCAAAAATGGCACTTAGAAAATTTTTCCCTTAGGAATGTCTCCAAAATCATTTCCAAATGATGTTTATGCTCCTCCTTAGATTTGGAGTAGACAAGAATGTCATCGATGAAAAATAGCACAAACTTGTTAAGAACATCTCGGAAAGCACGGTTCATGATGTCTACAAAATACATAAGTGAATTGGTCATCTCGAAAAGCATAACCAACCACTCAAAGAAACAATCAGGGCCTCTAAAGGCAGTTAAGGGTATACTATCTTCAACAACCCTCAATTGGTGGAATCCAGTAGCTAGATCCATCTGAGAAAATACTATTGCTCCATGAAGTTGATGAAAAAGATCATCCATGCGGGGCAAGGATGCTTGTCCCTTATGGTCAACTTATTCAACTCGTTATAATCCACATACAACCTTAAAGATCCAATAGACTTAGCCGTAAACACCACAACAGACCCCCAACTCGAACAATTAGGTCTAATCAATCCTCTGCTTAACAGGTCCTGGGTTTGACTTACCAATTCCTCCCTCTCCCTTGGACCCATCCTTCCCTTAGGGTGAACTACATGCCTTGCACTGAGGACCAAATCAATGCAAAACTCTATCTCTAGGTGCAGGGGTAAACTTTTAACCTCTTCGAATACATCCAGAAAATTCTTAACAACTTCAATAGACCCTAGATTTTCTTGGGCTACTTCTAGGGCATACAAGAAACTACATATATGAATACTAGGTTCCTTACATGATACCTTAGCTCTCCCTCCTATATTAGTCACTAAAGATACCGTTCTCTTATTACATTTTAAGACAGCCTCATACTTTGATAACCAATCCATACCAAGAATAGTGTCAAATCCCTTAAAGTCTAAGACATACAGGTCATAATAAATTGATGAGAAAGGTAGGAAATTGGCACATTCTTATAAATCATACTCAAATTGGTCACCCCATCTATGGGGTTAGACATAGACATAAGGTCTTCTACAATACTAGGAATAAGATTAATTTTTTCTAATGATTTAATAGAGATAAAACTACGAGAAGTACCAGTAACAAATAATGCGCGAACAAAAATATGATTAATCAGTAAGGTACATTCATGGATGCCTTTCCCTTTCACATCCATTGAAGTAGACAGTTCATTCTTAATAGTATACACCTTGGGCTGCTGCACCTTCTTCATGAGTAAGTAGTGCTTTACCTTATGCCCGGGCTGATGGCAATTAAAACAAATAGTTCTCTATACCATTAGGGAGATAGATCCACTTTGTTGCTGCTGTTGAATTCCAGAATTCCTGCAAAACTTTATGATGTGGCCCTTCTACTAACACTTGTGGCAAACAAAATCTTTAAAACAATTCCCTTAAGCCCTACTACCAGGCTTTCGCTTTCCCTGATTCTTCCAATTAGGATTGAACTTCCTCTTGTTAGAACAACCTCCATGGGTATTTCCACTAAGTGCTACTGGAATAGGTTTCTTCTTTTCCAAGGCCTCGTACCTCAGAGCCATATCAACTAAATCCACAAAAGTACCTTTAATGTGAGTAGTCATTTTCTCATTGTACTCTTCTCTCATGCCTAAAAAACATTTCCTTTTTCTTTAATAGGGTGTTGATAAATTCCGGTCCAAAACAAGATAACTCCTTGAACTTCATCTCATACTCTGCTATAGATAGATCCCCCTGGTTCAAGTCCATGAAGTTGTAGTATATCCTCATCCTTTCTGTTGTTGGCAAGAAAAGGTCCTCAAAAACTACCTTAAGTCGGGCCCACGAAAACTCTTCCTTAGGATTATTTGCAATAAGGCAGTCCCACCAAGCTTTTGCTCCCTCTTGCAGTTGCCATGCTGCTAAGAATTTTTTATCTTCGTCGGATAAACCAAGACCATTAAATTTTTTTTTGCAAGATTGCAACCAATCTTGCACTTCCATAATAAACATAGTTCTCTTAAACAGTTTCCCACCTAAATCGGTGTAATCCTTACATAAGGTTGCAAAATTCACTCTTGGCTGCTCTAGTGTTGCCTCTTCCTGAACGATCATAGGCAGCCTTAACTATACTATACTATACTATAATTTACAATATGTAAGGTTCATCCTAAAATAATACGATTCTCGATCCAACCCCTTCTTTACTTGCAAAATTTTCCTGTTAAATTAGGGTCCGCCACTTGACTCTTCTCATGTGAATTCTTGATCCAACTACTAAAATCTCCTTGCACGACTAGGGTCGTGCTTTGGAAATCTCTTAGTCACCATAAGAGTCTAACTTAAGTGCTCATCGTTAAGAATTGAATGAAAAACCCATGCCTAAATGGTGTAATCACCTAGAAATTCTACGCTCAAGGTAAGGATTAAGAACTGGTACGTCAATAAACCGATCCTTGGAGAGTAACTTTCTAGCACATGGAATTACTCCCATCACCTAACGTTTGCTATCACAAATGATAAAAACTTCTAACATGAATGACTCAACAAAAAAGTAGAAGTCATCTGATCGTTCATTTGTCATTTCTGAGCAACCACCGAACCCAACTTGGATACAAAGCTCAAGTTAAACTTCACTTAATAGCCCTACTCTACTCGAAAACGTGTGCGACAAGTTCAAATGGCCTGCTCATCCATATCTTCTACAGTAATGTCCCAAGGGCTATACCACCACTAACACCTACCACAACTTTAAGAATGTTCACGGACGATGAAACAATCCTTGTGGCATTCTAAAAAATTTCAAACCAATCAGGCATCTCAAATCACTTATTCTCAATCGCTCATGCACCCCATCATCTTATGCATATGGACTTCAACAAAAATACTATAGCATGTAGTGACTGAACAAATCAAACACAGTTTACAAGTGTAGTATGTAGTATAGTATGGTAGAAAAGATACAAGCACTCTCAACATATCTCCATTCACCAGATTGCCTAGCTCAAATTGGTCTACCTGGTCTTGAGTGTTGAACCTTGCTCTGATACCAACTATAACGACATGCCTTTTATAATGCCATAAATATATGATGGTCAACCCATATATGATGATCAACACATAAATTTAGAATATCGTAAAAGTAAAAAGGCTGTATAAATTTAAACTTGATTATACTCTAAATTTCAACATGACCTTTGTGTAATTCATAACAAAAAAAACAATATATAATATGACAAGTATATATAAAATTACACAGAGGCATAAACAATACACAATGACCTAACTGGTAATATATATATATGTGTGTGTGTGTGTGTGCGTGCGTGTGTGCGCACGCGCGCGTGTGTATATGTATGTATGTATAATGAGAAAACCGAATACATGAAACTGATAAATTCATAACATGAATAAATCAATCTACTATAACCCTCAAACAAATAGAGCACTGAATAGATACATTCATATAATGAATAGTTTCATACATAAGTAGAACATCTGATGCATATAGTTGTACATGGATTTATCATGAATATAAGCACATTTCTATAACCCAAAAAGTCCAGCTCTCTAGCTAGCTCATCTCCAAAATCAACATGTCACTCGGACTACTCTGCTAGGAATACTCACAAGTTCCAAATAGGAAATAAAAGAGAGAGAAAAAGGGTTAGGCATAACTTCTGATAAGAGGAAATATCCTCATAATATTGTAATTTAAATACAGAAAGACATCCTAGCATGCACTAGGTCTATATGACATATCACAAGTTAGAACTACATGTTATAACTATACAAAGTGTCAAAAACATGAATAGACAAGTGTAGGGGTAATACTACATTCCATAATATATTGGTTATAAATCACCCAATCCACGGTCAAAATTGAATTATAAGGTAAATTATTTATAACGATCATACGTATGTGTGTGTCTAAATACACACATACCCCCCCAAAACCCATGCTTCTCGAATATCCATAATCGATATACGTAGTTGAAAGTGTCGCATATCTCCAGATCTTGGTCTATCCTGGAATACTAGTAAATACAACCATAATGATGTCATATAACCATGCATCCGCGTACCCAAAGGCCCCATATGAATCATATATGAGTAATATCCAAGGCCGATGTAATTTAAATATTTGTAACTAATACCCATGCCGAATTACCATTAACTACCCCATGTAATTGAAATTCATTAGAACTCGGTAGCCCCCATCAAAATAAAACATTCACATAGATTTGCCGAACCAACCCTGAAGCGCCTTCAAACCCAATCAATCCTTTCAAAAAGTGAACCCTAAAATTCGAGACACAGATCTGCATGGCACTGCCTGCATGGCGGTGTCGCTTAGCAGTGCCAAGGATAGCGCATGCATTGCCCGTAATAGGTAGTGTAGTCAGGCACTGCCTTTGTCGGCAGTGCTCAACGTTGCTTGAAACTAGTAGTGCTACACTCCTTTACAAGTAGTGTAAGTTGCACTGCGTGTAATAGGTAGCGAAGCACTTCCTGAAATAGGTAGTGTAGTTGCATTTCTTGAATAGGCAGTGACCTACTTCGATAGGCGGGTGGACGTTTTCCTCGGCCACCTAAGGGGTTTAAGTTATTTTTGGCTTTCGAACTCTTAAATTTTAGGTATTTTCTTATTTTTCGCAATTTCGCATAATCTATCACAACAACTTTAATTAATTATTTAGCCTTCATACTTTACACTTTCTAACTTTTTATTAATAACATAAGTTGATTACCACTGCAAATGAACATTTTTGTTAATCATTCTAACTTGGTTATTAGTCTAAATTTACCTTTTTCACCCATTATTCCACATGGTTACCATTATTAGCAAGCCTACTCATGTCGTAGCTCGCTAACTTCTTACAGTTCAACCAACACTTCATTAAATATGAAATTTATCACCTTACTATCATTAGCAAGTTCTAATCATGATTAACATAATGGTCAATCCAGCAAACCTACTAACATAACTTATTAACTTATTAAAAATTACACGTTTAGCAATTTTATCAACTTGAATTCAAGCCCATTTCATCTGGGAATATCATTTAAACAAGTTTCTTTTATTTAAAAATCCTGACTTTAACTTTACTTACTTTCGCATCTTTTGCTCATTTTGTCTTATTATCATTAAGTGAGTTTAAAATCATTAAATTCTCATTATAACTACTTAACAACAAGCAAACAAGTACTAATCCCTTAAACTTCATAAATCAGAATATTGCACTTATCTTTTGCTTACTTCTTTATTAAAAATCACATTTTAACATTATAAACTTCATACACATGTTTACTTGTGATAACAAAAACTATATTATATGTAACTAAGCAACAATTCGTATCTCTTGCTTACCAACTCTAACAAATGTCACTTCTTTCATCACTTATCAACCATGTGATGTTTTCCTCTCCTTGGTAAACACCAGTTAAGGCCTAATAAAGCTTTACTTCTATGAAACTTAACAAAAATCATTTATCCAATATTTCATAACTAATCATGTATCTTTATATAGCTACAAGTTTAGCATCCACTCACCAAGCAACCATTAACATTTCGAAAGCAACATGAAGCCCATTCTCTAGCCCTCTTTCTCTTCATGATCGAAATCAAATCTCCTCCAAATGCTCCAGTACTAATAAAGATTGTAGAGGAAGGCAAGAGAAGAATTTATGTGATTTTAGTTTGAGTTTAGGGAATTTATTTCAAAGGTTTTAATTTGATTTAGGCTTGAAGGTTTAGGTTTGGAAGAAAGAAAGAAATGGATGCAATAAGAATTAATTGAAAGACGAAGGGTGCATCTCTTTAAAAGAAAGCAAGTACGCTTTGGGCCCAACTCATCTTCTTCACAAATCAAGAATCTATTATTTTAAATATATCGACGTTTGTATTCAAAAAGATTAGAAATGACATTCTGAAAATAATGGAAGCAATCTCGGATCTTGCTTCCATTGTCTTCAAAATCTGTCTTTTTAAGTCATCGATTAAATCAACTTATTAATATTTAAATTAACGTTTTAAATATTTAATCATTGCAAAAAATGGGTTGTACACAACTCTTCTATTATATCTAAAAATCCATAAGTTTTGTTGTAACTCCCACTAACTTCAAGACATATTAGTTGTTGTGTGAAACAATCTTTTCTAAATCACTTAGGAATTTGTTTGAACATTGATGTGCAAAAACTTAAAGTCAAATTATGTGATAATTTACAAATAGAATCTGAATGGATTTAAGCATATTTAATGGAAAAAAAATTAAGTTCACTACAACATTTGAAATCAATGAGGTCACTTTTCCATCAACCTTGCTTTCTACATTCCAACTACATCAACCTTCTTCATGAAAATTCACTTCTTCCTGATAGATCAGTTTGTAAATGAAATTGGAATCCATTTTGAATTTAGAGCATTACACCATGTATTAGAGTCTATACTCTCCATGGTCTGATGAGAACCGAGGAGATTGTTATTACTAACAATTATATTCTTGATATTGACAAGAAACTCACTGAATTCTTTTTAGATGTTCTAATGAGCTGTATCAATTTTGGGCTTAGTTAAATTTACTTATAGATGTAATCAATTACTATGTTAGAACCTTGGAACGTATCCATGTACGCCATAATATCACTAATTCCTCTAGAAAGAAATTACTTTGGCATAAAGGTGGCATTTTTTAAAATAACAATTTGTTTCTTAGTGTGGTGGAATATGCATTCGATATTTTAATGAACTACCTATAGACTTACATAAAGTAGATCCAGTTTTGAACTCATGGAATTTACGTTTATTAGTGGGTCGGACTACTACATATTTTAAACTATTTAAGATTGAAGTTCCTTCCAAATTCATATCTTACACCGCTTTAGATGAAATCAGATTTAATGTGTGTTCTTTTTCTTAAACACATATTTTACAGAAAGAAGTGTCTCAATCTTCACTCATTATTAACCATATTTTATCCAAAAAATATGATTGCGCTTATCTGGGCACCAATATGTAACAAGGGAGAAGTGACTATAAGTGTGAATCTCATTTGCTTTTAGATGCCATTGGAACTCTCATCCAAAGTACTCACATATTCGATCAAATTGAATTATTTTATTTTCTTTGCATGTTATATTTTCTACTTACGTTTTGTATTCTGTGAACTTATTGTAGATATCTAACTTTTGTATCAAATGAATATGGTCATATCAAGGATGATTGTTGGTGAATTTAACAAAATAAATGGATCCACTTTTGGTACTATTAGACTTTGCACTACGTACATCAATATTTTCTCAAAGATATGGCTTAGTCCATAATTCTAAAAATAATTATCAAATATTTTAGATGCTTCTGTATTTTCTACAGCTAACACACCATTATGTTTTAAAACAAATGCCATCATCAAAATGCCAAAAAACAGATTTATTTTTAAAGAACATTTATAATATTCATATTTAAAAAATTGCATCTAAGTTCGATCAAAACCAATAAGATTATTATTTCATAAATATTCTTAGGTATACACAAAAATAATCTTTCAAAACTCGATGCATCCACTAGCAAGTAACATATGCTATGCTCCTGCTATTTCTCTTGTTAGAATAATAACATTTGAAATAGAAGCTTCATTCAATCACTTACCGTGGATTGTTTTTTCTTCTACCGTAATCTATTTATATTTGAGAGTGTTAGATCAAATCTCTTAAACTCGAGGAATAGATATAATAGATTACAATTTTCTATGACTAAAATGGATTTGGATCAAATATCTCATACATTTCATCTTCCTCATGCATGGCCACCCTAAACCCCCTTCACTTTGCTCCTTTATTTGTATATTTATTCGCATATTTAAGTCATTCAAAAATGTACCGATATCATATATTATACTTGTATATAAAACATTTATATACCCACCCAAATAATTACTAAGTTATCTAGAAAATTCATAATAATTACGAAAATTACTAATGGCACCCTAAATATTAAAAACATTCATAATTAGTATATCTTATACATTAATTAATTTAATTAATTTGTAACACATTACAAAATAATTAAATCAAGTGACAATTTGGAGACTAACCATATTCGGTCGTGTGATTCATAAATATGGATTCAGTTGGCAATTAATATTGAATAATTGAAATATTAATGTCAACACGTCACCTTAGATGATGGTATGACAATTTGTATAAATTCCTAGCTCACACATCTTTTTTTGATAAAATCATATTTTAAACTAGTTTAAGCAACACTCTTAAGTAATGATATATTATGCTCGCATTCTCTTCTTCGTTACTATATTACTTTTTATATCTGGAGTTTGGTTATGGTAAAAACTCTAATAATATACATACAACTATTTACTCCCTCTTTAATGTTCTTGGTCTAATTTATATTAAATGACATGCCATGGCCAGAGACTTTTGACTTCATTTAACCGTGATACTAACTATTCATAGTATAGGAAATGAATTCTCTATTGTGTAGGATCGATTTCACCCTAGAGGGGGGGGTGAATAGGGTGATAGTGTAAATTATAAAAATTAATCGCGGAAGCTTATCAATTAATTTAAATTCAGATCACAGAATAGCAGCACAGATATAGCAGAATATAAATAACAGAACAGAACAACACAGAATTTACCCAGCTTCGGCAAAACCCTGCCTACGTGCTGCCCCCAAGGTTTCCACTAGAAATTAGATAGTCCCTCGCTTACACACGTAAACTCGCTATACCCGCTATTGACTAATCTAACTCTACGCTCAAAACCCTGACCACAACTCAACCACCGAGTTGCGAATTCCCAAACTACACACCGTAGTTTGTCCCCTAGTCACACGACTAGAAAATTAAAAACGGTTTAAAAGAAAATACAAATTAAAAACAATTTTAAATTGAAATAACCCTAATTTAAAATAAAACCCTTATTATAATTTTTAAAACCCCCCATCTAAAACAAAAGGCCGGCCCACGCTTTCTTTTCCTTTATCTTCTATCGGCTCGTTCCTCTTTGAGATAATGGCGGCTTGTTGTTGTTTGTGCAAATTAGGGCTTCATTTTCTTCGATCCAAACTAGGGTTATTCAAAGAGCCGACTCTATGTTGATCGATTCGATGATTATTCGCGTTTAGCCTTGATCGATCGTACTCCTTGTTGCTCACTTCGGCTGCTTCATTGATTGAGTTCGTCCCTTACTTCGGTATGTAATTTTATGCTTTTGTCTTGCTGGTTTTATGCTTGAACTCGATGCAGAAAATTGCCGATGATGATATCAATTTATATAGGGTTTGTAACCCTAGATTTGCGTCGTATATTTTTTACTTGAATTTGTCAACTGATATTTGATCGGCCGTTCGATTTCACTTTGATGCTGAGATGATTTCTGACCTTTTCATATGCGTATATTTTTGTTGCTCGCTTCCCACGGCTTTGATTCGCTTCATGATGACCACGGTTTCGAATTTGACTTGTTCGTTTGATTGCGACTTGTTCAAAATTAACTTTGGCACGAACTTGATATTGATAGCTTCGGTAGTACTTTCGACCTTAGTTGATTTTTCCTTTGACTTTGCCCAATGTCTAATTTCGTGAATTTTCTTGTACTACTTCGGCCTTGACTTGAGATTCTTCACTATCTGTATTTGTGTCATCCTGGTTACCTTCTTGGCTTGTCTATCACGGTTTTGAACACTTGATTAGCTTGCGATGTTGATTTTGTTTATGTTGGACTTCGTTCAGTAACACACGGTGTTGATCAATTTTGATGATGTTGATTTCCCTGTGACTTTGGTTACACCTTGCTTTGTTCACTATGACTTTGGTAATTTGGAACCTTATGGATATTGTTCGAACTGTCCACATGCTTGATTTCATTCAATGTGTTGTTTACTGGTTTGGACCGTGACTTGATGTATTTGTATTCAGGCTGCACATTCAATGTGTTGTTTACTGAAACGCTGCTGATGTTTGTTGCAGTCCATGTTGTTGCTTGAGTCTTAAATGTGTTGACTTTTGTTAGATGCTACTTTGATCATGTTGGCTATTTGCACCTCTGGTATGCAGCGGCTTGTCGAATTTACATGTACACTGTGTCACTTAGGTGCATTTGTTTGTACTGTTCATCGCTTTCTGTATCACTGTATTTACATTGTGGTTTTGCTGTCACTTACTTGGTGAGTTGTGTTCATGTTTGATCACCTGCTATTCCATGGTCTATTTGGTGGTATTTGATTCATTTGAGTCAGTGATATTGTCTTCATTATGGCCTGTTGCACTGGTTATTGTAGTTCGATTTGGGTCGATTAGTTGCTTCAAATTACTGCTGCTTCGTTGTAGCTGTGTTGACCATTATGCACTGTAGCTTGCTGTCATGTTCGCTGTCACTTGTGCATTGTTGAGTCACTTGAGTGTGTTGATGGATGTGTGCATCAATGTACATGCTTTTGCCGCTGTTTGATATAGTGTTTTGAACCATTGTTTGTTGTGGCATTGCATTACTGTGCATTGAGCATTGTACTTGCAGTTTGCTGACTTCACGTCGCCTTAACTTGGTTGATGCACTGAGTTGAGTGGTGACTTGACCTTTGCATTTTGTTTATTTTTCTAATTTTCACCTGAGTTGAATCCGGCTTGGATTTGACCTTGTGCTGAATGACATTGTTTTATTGCACTTGAGTTGAATCCTGTATTTGGGTTTGACCTGTGCTCACTTGTCCCTGTAAATCGATCAAGTGTATATTTCGGTGTGCACGGCCTTGTGGCATATACAGTGATACACTGTGTATGTCACAAGCTGTTCGTGTATGATAAATTCAAATTTAAATGATGACGAACAACCCAAATAACTGAGGCAAATAATATTTTCAAAATCCATCTTTTATTTTATATTGCAAAAATATTTTATTTTCAATTTTACTGCGTTAGTGAATATTTTTGCAGATTGCTCAGATGCTGGATTCAAAACTGGAATGAAGTTGAAGATTAAAATATGAGTGAATGAGCGATATGTAGTGAGGACATTTGTAAATGTGAAATTGTGATGTAATTGAATCTGTATCAAAGTTGTATAGTGTATAGTGAGAGCTTGAATTTGTACTATTCAAAATTGTAATAAATATTTGTTTGAATAAAATTTCTGCTTGAATTCAAATTCTGTGTTATTTATTTTATTCAGCAAATATTTATTTAACCTGCGAAAAATAAAATAGTACATTAACAAATACATTTAAACGAATTTATATATGTTTATTATCATCAAACAAAATCATATAAGCGCATATTCAACAATCTCCCCCTTTTGATGATAACAAACATATATTTAAGATTTTGAATATGTTAAATGTATTTGATCATAGATATATCCTAATTGCTCCCCCTATTTGAATGCTTCCTCTCTACACAAAGCTCCCCCTACATATATGCATACAAATAGAAATATATAAATGAGCCTATATGCAAATGGAAAATTATTTGACCTTTGCTTGATTCTATTTGACAAAATCTTAACTTTTCTCTCCCCCTTTTGTTATCAGCAAAAGAATAATAGTGTTAGAGAAAATAGAGATAAAGTTATCGATATTAACCAACATTAAAACTCAATTGAATATAAATATTAAATTTCAATAAAAAGTCAAACAAAAATCATAAATATTTTGTTAGGCGCATATTCCACTTTTAGAATGATGGAAATGATGTCATCATATAAAACTATACAGTTGTGTCTATTTGTGGTATATTTATATCAGGAATTTGAATATCTACTAACCATGCATAACCGTTAGGACTTTTAAATGAGATTAGTAGTATTCCAATTTTATTTTAAAAAAAATGAATTCAAGTATCTTCTAACCATGCATAACCGTAAGGACTTTTAAATGGGATTAGAATCAACTTGTTTATTTTACAAATCAACTTTTGATATGCGTTCCATACATGCATAACCGCGAGGACTTTTAAATGAGCATGGAAGCACATAACAAATTCCAAGTAATTCACCCATGCATAACCGTGAGGACTTTTAAATGAGAGTGAATACTTTGGTATTTATTTATTATTATTATTAATTAATTTTTTTATTTTAAAAAGATGTGAAAATGAAAAACGAACGATTCCTGTTTAAAGTACCACATATCGACAAACTATATAGAATTTTGATGAGTGATGGTCGTTAGAAATATGATAGATATAGAGATGGTCATGGAATTTTTACCAACAAACAGTTTTATAACTCTTGTCTAAATTTCTAAAGAAATTTATTAATTATATCGTCTCAAGTCATAATATTTGATCAATATTAACACTCATCACTTTTTCAATCACTATTTTTCTTTTCGATAAACATTAGGAAGTCAGATTAGTCGAAATAGTCATTTAAAATCAAATTCAAAAATAATTACGAAATTAATTTTTCAAAAATGACTAACCTGAAACTATGGTCAAACATGATTTTCTCCAGGGGTTTTAAAAGAGAATTTCTGCTATTTGAAAATTATTTGAAATGAAAATATGCAGATATTTTCTTTGAAAAACGATGCAGTTACTAAATGTCTAAAAAATCACGTTCCACTAGTAATTTTCCTATCAACTAGATTACCAGTGTAATCTGTATCTGAATTTCTTTTTCACTCAAAATTATCATTAATTAAATTCGATTGACCAAACCATGAAGTGTGCACCAAAAAATTTCAAACTCAATTTTACAGCAATTTAAATAACATTCTTTTGAATTTGAATTGAAGTCGTGTAAATAATCGAAAACCATGAATATAGAGTTAGCCGAATTATAACCAAATGTATTATTATCCAACAAAACACTATTTTTAATCCAAACTGATATATATGAAGTAATTCAAAGAATCTAGAGAATTTTATAGTGTTTTTGGCATAAGAATATAATCGGCCAACTATTTTGAATAAGTTAGAATCAAAAATCATCATCTTTTCATCAATCTCAATATTGGCTGATTTTAATTCAGAATATGGTGCAGATTATCACATTTAATATATCGTTTAAAACATACCATTACCTGTTTTACCTTTACGATATTTTTCGTCGTTGTCCATTGTGATTTTGTCACCTTTATACTAGGCTAAGGAACTTTGTTTTGTCGCCCGTTGCGTTTCTGGAACAGCCAAAATCCAGAGAACACTATTGTTGTTCCTTAGCCTGCCACCACACCTACACAAGAAAAGATTTATGTGACCTATTTGTTTTTATAGGTCCATGATTGTTAGTGGCAGAATATTTCGAAAAACAATTTTGTAAAGACCCAAAACTATTTATAATTGTTCCATTCGGCACCCAAATTTGTTTAACTTTGAGAGATTTTATATTTGTGCCTTTTGGAATCCAAATCGGTATAGTTTTCACTTGTTTGGGTCTATACCAACAATTATTGTGATTGTGTCCATATTTTCTACAAATTGTGCACATGGATTTAGCTTGAATAATATTGCTTTCAACAATTTTCGAACTATTATATCCAAGTCCTTGTCTAACCGAATTAACAGTTTGCTTTCCTAATAGCATATTCAACGATTTTTCACTTTTTGAAAATTTATCCAAAGTCGTTGACAATTGTTGGACTTGTGTTTTGAGAGATTCATTTTCGTTTAACAATTGTGTGCACCTTTCAATAGAATTCTCTCTCCTAGTATTTTCATTCTCTTTTAAAATCAGAATTTCATTTTCAAGTGATTTTATATTGATTTCTGATTTTTTAATTTCTTCTTCGAATGTTGGACACTTATCACACTTAGGGATTCTACGTTGATAGGTTTTAACTAATTGATCAAGTTGTTTATTACATTATATCAAAGTATCTTTTTGAGATTCAAGTTTGGCGTATTTTTCCCTAAGTCGTTCAAAACAACCGTTTACTTCATGAAAATATATAAGCAACTCAGAATGGGTAAGTTTTGATACCTCACTTGGCTCGTCATCGTCACTGTCAGTTGTATCACCTCGAAGACACAATTCTGCCTTTTCGCTTTCACTGCCAGTGCTTTGATCATTCTCGTCTATTTCATCCCAAGTGGCTGCAAAACTTTTCTTTTTCTGTTTCTTTCCATGGCTGGATTTAATTTGTGGACAATCGGGCTTGATATGACCGGGTTTGTTGCAATTATAACAAATAAACTTTTGTTCTTCTGAGTAGTCTAGTGCTTTGGCTATTCTGCTTTTTGCTTTTTGATTTCGAGCTGAATTTCCATGTTTTTGATTCCATTTTTTGAATTTCCTTATTAACAGCTCCAATTCTGCTGCTCCATCAACTTCATCGTTATCATCATCACTTTCGGTTATTCCTTTGAGAGCTATTGATTTCTTTTGAGTGCCACCTCCTTCACGCTCTTCTTTGAATTTCATTTCTAGCTCATAAGTGGTGAGATTTCCGATGAGTTCCTCAACTTTAAGTTGTTTTAAATCTTTCGATTCTTGTATGGCAGTTACTTTTGCTTCAAAGCTTCGTGGAAGGACTCTGAGGATTTTCCGGACTATTTCTAATTCGGTGTATGTTTTTTCGAGAGCTTTTGATTTGTATACGATATTGGAGAGTCGTCCGTACATCTCTTTGACATTTTCTTCCTTCGCCATTTTGAAGTTCTCGTATTCGCTGCTTAGCATTGCAAGGCGAGATTCTTTGACTTGAGATGTTCCTTCGTGAGTCACTTCTAGTATGTGCCATATTTCCTGCGTAGTTAGACAATGTGAGACACGATTAAATTCAAATTGATCCAATGAACAGATAATAGAATTCATAGCTTTGGCATTAGTATTTTGTAATTTATTTTCTAGTTCTGTCCATTGTTCCTTTGGTTTCTCTATTTCCTGATTATCTACAGTTATAGTTGGTATTCTATAACCTGTCTCAACAATATTCCAAGCGTCAATGGTTTTCAGAAAAATTTGCATTCTATTTTTCCAATAAGCATATTCACCATTGAACATTGGTGGTCTAACTATGGATTGACCTTCTGCAAAAGCATTATTAAAAGAAGCCATTTTAAAAATTCAAATTTTTAAAACAAAAACCGATTTTTTTTTTGAAACACGAATTTTTAAAAAAAATTGATTTTTGAAACACGAATTTTTAAAACAAAAATTGGTTTTTGTAAAATCAAATTTTTAAAACAAAAACGGCTTTTGTTCCTAGCTCTGATACCACTTGTAGGATCGATTTCACCCTAGAGGGGTGGTGAATAGGGTGATAGTGTAAATTATAAAAATTAATCGCGGAAGCTTATCAATTAATTTAAATTCAGATCACAGAATAGCAGCACAGATATAGCAGAATATAAATAACAGAACAGAACAACACAGAATTTACCCAGCTTCGGCAAAACCCTGCTTACGTGCTGCCCCCAAGGTTTCTACTAGAAATTAGATAGTCCCTCGCTTACACACGTAAACTCGCTATACCCGCTATTGACTAATCTAACTCTACGCTCAAAACCCTGACCACAACTCAACCACCGAGTTGCGAATTACCAAACTACACACCGTAGTTTGTCCCCTAGTCACACGACTAGAAAATTAAAAACGGTTTAAAGGAAAATACAAATTAAAAACAATTTTAAATTGAAATAACCCTAATTTAAAATAAAACCCTTATTATAATTTTTAAAACCCCCCCATCTAAAACAAAAGGCCGGCCCACGCTTTCTTTTCCTTTATCTTCTATCGGCTCGTTCCTCTTTGAGATAATGGCGGCTTGTTGTTGTCTGTGCAAATTAGGGCTTCGTTTTCTTCGATCCAAACTAGGGTTATTCAAAGAGCCGACTCTATGTTGATCGATTCGATGATTATTCGCGTTTAGCCTTGATCGATCGTACTCCTTGTTGCTCACTTCGGCTGCTTCATTGATTGAGTTCGTCCCTTACTTCGGTATGTAATTTTATGCTTTTGTCTTGCTGGTTTTATGCTTGAACTCGATGCAGAAAATTGCCGATGATGATATCAATTTATATAGGGTTTGTAACCCTAGATTTGCGTCGTATATTTTTTACTTGAATTTGTCAACTGATATTTGATCGGCCGTTCGATTTCACTTTGATGCTGAGATGATTTCTGACCTTTTCATATGCGTATATTTTTGTTGCTTGCTTCCCACGGCTTTGATTCGTTTCGTGATGACCACGGTTTCGAATTTGACTTGTTCGTTTGATTGCGACTTGTTCAAAATTAACTTTGGCACGAACTTGATATTGATAGCTTCGGTAGTACTTTCGACCTTAGTTGATTTTTCCTTTGACTTTGCCCAATGTTTAATTTCGTGAATTTTCTTGTACTACTTCGGCCTTGACTTGAGATTCTTCACTATCTGTATTTGTGTCATCCTGGTTACCTTCTTGGCTTGTCTATCACGGTTTTGAACACTTGATTAGCTTGCGATGTTGATTTTGTTTATGCTGGACTTCGGTCAGTAACACACGGTGTTGATCAATTTTGATGATGTTGATTTCCCTGTGACTTTGGTTACACCTTGCTTTGTTCACTATGACTTTGGTAATTTGGAACCTTATGGATATTGTTCGAACTGTCCACATGCTTGATTTCATTCAATGTGTTGTTTACTGGTTTGGACCGTGACTTGATGTATTTGTATTCAGGCTGCACATTCAATGTGTTGTTTACTGAAATGCTGCTGATGTTTGTTGCAGTCCATGTTGTTGCTTGAGTCTTAAATGTGTTGACTTTTGTTAGATGCTACTTTGATCATGTTGGCTATTTGCACCTCTGGTATGCAGCAGCTTGTCGAATTTACATGTACACTGTGTCACTTAGGTGCATTTGTTTGTACTGTTCATCGCTTTCTGTATCACTGTATTTACATTGTGGTTTTGCTGTCACTTACTTGGTGAGTTGTGTTCATGTTTGATCACCTGCTATTCCATGGTCTATTTGGTGGTATTTGATTCATTTGAGTCAGTGATATTGTCTTCATTATGGCCTGTTGCACTGGTTATTGTAGTTCGATTTGGGTCGATTAGTTGCTTCAAATTACTGCTGCTTCGTTGTAGCTGTGTTGACCATTATGCACTGTAGCTTGCTGTCATGTTCGCTGTCACTTGTGCATTGTTGAGTCACTTGAGTGTGTTGATGGATGTGTGCATCAATGTACATGCTTTTGCCGCTGTTTGATATAGTGTTTTGAACCATTGTTTGCTGTGGCATTGCATTACTGTGCATTGAGCATTGTACTTGCAGTTTGCTGACTTCACGTCGCCTTAACTTGGTTGATGCACTGAGTTGAGTGGTGACTTGACCTTTGCATTTTGTTTATTTTTCTAATTTTCACCTGAGTTGAATCCGGCTTGGATTTGACCTTGTGCTGAATGACATTGTTTTATTGCACTTGAGTTGAATCCTGTATTTGGGTTTGACCTGTGCTCACTTGTCCCTGTAAATCGATCAAGTGTATATTTCGGTGTGCACGGCCTTGTGGCATATACAGTGATACACTGTGTATGTCACAAGCTGTTCGCGTATGATAAATTTAAATTTAAATGATGACGAACAACCCAAATAACTGAGGCAAATAATATTTTCAAAATCCATCTTTTATTTTATATTGCAAAAATATTTTATTTTCAATTTTACTGCGTTAGTGAATATTTTTGCAGATTGCTCAGATGCTGGATTCAAAACTGGAATGAAGTTGAAGATTAAAATATGAGTGAATGAGCGATATGTAGTGAGGACATTTGTAAATGTGAAATTGTGATGTAATTGAATTTGTATCAAAGTTGTATAGTGTATAGTGAGAGCTTGAATTTGTACTATTCAAAATTGTAATAAATATTTGTTTGAATAAAATTTCTGCTTGAATTCAAATTTTGTGTTATTTATTTTATTCAGCAAATATTTATTTAACCTGTGAAAAATAAAATAGTACATTAACAAATACATTTAAACGAATGTATATATGTTTATTATCATCAAACAAAATCATATAAGCGCATATTCAACATATTGGATAGTGTTACACTTCCTATGTTTCAACTCAGACTAACTATAGTCATTTGATGGTCAACAAGCCATGACTATAATCAAAGTGGAGTGTTTATGTTGAAGCTCCATGGTGTTCTCAAGTCAAAAGAACTATGTAGCATTGTCACATTGACATTTCATATTTAGCCGTAGTTATGTTCAACCAATAAGGAACTCTCAATCAAGTCATTTTATGGTCGTCTAAGAATTATAATTAAGTAAACACTATGTGCCCCAACAACCATGAGTGATATATTACCCAACATTTGAAGAGCGTTATGTACCCGGGTCTCAATGGATGTATCGATATCATTTTCTTGAAACATCTTGACCACAAATATTTAAAGCAAAATTACTTACGATTGTATACTTATGGTTGCAACATTTGTAATTGCAAACATATGATACTTTAATCAAATAAAATTAGTTATATATATTAAATGGTTATCTAAACATTTATCTATCTCACAACACTAACTTTTTATATAATAGAAAATACACCAAATGCATACTTTATTTTGAACGAAATTGATTCTATTGGTAGGATATTTATCAAATTACATAATTGCCCTGAGGGCATACCCTCTTAACTTTCGATCTCCCATTTGAACTTGGGAAAATTTTGGATCCACAATTCAATACATTCTCGATCGACCATCCCATATCGGATTGAGTGATGGACCTTAGTGAATGATTATTCATAATTATATTATATTTAATATATTAGTTTTATTTTATCCGTCCATTCGATTAACTACTTATCATGTGGCGGTCAAAAACAATGCGTCTTATCTTTTCATGAGTTCTTCATTTCTTTTGCAATTCCTGTTGTGTTATTGGTGTCGCCATGTGTCATTGGACACTCACTTAAGGAAAACATCTTTATCTCATCTATAAATTTGCACATACATATTTTACTACAGCACTATTCCAGATGATGCATGCTTCCTACTAAAACTTGCTACACCTTTCTCGTTTGGAATACTTCCAACATAAGACCTTAGTTAAGGTTGAACCTTTAAATTTTAAGATGGCCTTACTACACTATATGTTTCTCATGAAATTATAAGAGAATATTCTTCAACTGAATTTCATTATTTCATTTAAAAAAGCTTGGTATTTCTTAAATATCCAAAAACAATTTACTTGTTATATTTTTAAACTTGATTTCATTTTCATATTATATCAAATACGTATGAAAATCTAATTCAGTATACAGAATATGTGATGCAACTTACTTTAATACAAATGGTGCCTTATTGTTGGTGCATATGACAATTCTGTCCAAATAAAGAGTTCAGTTTGTTATATAAATAAGGATATATTGGTCATTGTATTTGGAGAGGCCAGCTGTAAAGTTTTTCTTTTTCTTTTATCAGACGTTGTCTTGTAAAAACAGGAACTGGGAGATCTGAAATAAATTTCTTTTACAGTTTTCTTCTAAATCTTCTTTGTTCAGATTATCATGATTTTCATGGTATCAGAGCAAGTTCGATTCGCTCTCCAGATCCGAGGTTGAAGATCGATTCGCTCTCCAGATCCGAGGTTGTAGGTCGATTCGCTCTTCAGATTGTCTTCGATGGCACAAGACAGCAATATCGCCATCAATTATAATGATCCGTACTTCCTTTCTCATGGCGATAATTCCAACAGTCAACTTGGTCAGACCGTCTTTAATGGTGGAAATTATCTTAATTGGACCCGCAGTGTTAAGCTTGCACTCGGAGCGAAGAATAAATCTGGTTTTATCGATGGATCTCTTCTGCGCCCTTCTGATAGCTCTCCAGATTTGTAGAAATCGACACGCAATGATTATATGGTTACAGGATGGATATTAAATTCTATGGAAAGGTCAATTTCTGAAACTTTTATTTTTTCTACTTCTGCTAGGAATCTTTGGATTGAAATACAAGAACGTTATGGTCAGTCGAATGCACCTCTTCTTTATGAATGTTATAAGGAATTAATGTCAGTTCAGCAAAATGATGATTCGATTGCTGAGTATTATGGAAAATTAAAGAAAGTTTGGGATAAATTGCAAGCTTATGAACCGTTTCCTGATTGTTCTTGTGGTGTAATGTTAAATTGTTCTTGTGGTATTCTTAAAAAAATTCTGGAGGCAGATCAAATCAAGAAACTCATTCAATTGATTGCTGGTCTAAATAAATCATATGATCAAGTGAAAACAAATATTCTGAGTATGGATCCTTTACCTACTATTAATAAGGCTTATCATATTTTGCAACAAATTGAAAAACAAAATTCTCTCAATATTAATCATACTGTTCCTGAGATGAATGCATTGTTTTCGGTTAAAAATTCTGCTGGTTCTAAATCTCAAGTTTCTTCTAAGAGAGATTATAAGGAATACAAGAAGATGAAGTACAAAAAGTTTTGTGATTACTGTAAACAAAAGGGGCATACTAAAGAACAATGTTTCAAGTTAGTCGGTTATCCAGAATGGTATGCTGATTTGAAAGCAAAGAAATCTCAAAATTCTCTTGTTAGAACTGCTGCTGCTGTACATGAAACTTCTGGAATATTAGGGAGCTCTCCTCTGGATACTCCTTTGGATCTTGAACCAGTTTCTTCATCAACTCAGTCTTCTGCTATGAATTCTCAAGCATTTTCTGCAATTTGCAAAGAAGTTTTCAAGATGATGCAGAATGCTAATGCAGAACATTCCTCAATTAATTTTGCAGGTATTGTTTCTGCTTTTAATGCTTCTTTATCAAATAAGCATATTAATGATGCTTGGATAATAGATACTGGTGCTAGTGATCATATGGCATATGATTTAAGAATGTTTGCTAATACACACATGCTAAATAAACGCATACATATTGCTTTACCTGATGGAACTTTGAAAACTGTGAATACAGTGGGAAATGTCATCTTATCTCCTGAAATCACTCTTCATAATGTGTTTTACTGCCCTGAGTTTAAACACAATCTCTTATCAATTGGTAGATTACTTGATCAAAATAAGCTGTATGCAAAATTTGATAAAACTTCATGCACTTTCCAGGACCTCAATACTGATAAGGTGAAAGGAACTGGAAGAAGACATGCTGGTCTTTACAAATTTCGAAATAGTGACATTTCTACTCCTCAAAATAGTTTTTCTTTGAATAATTGTCTTGTATCTGATTCCGTTGTTTGTCATTCCTCTGTACAAAATCCAAGTTTATCTGTTTTGCATGCTAGACTTGGTCATGCATCAATAAATAAATTGAAACATTTACCTTTTCATATACATTCTGAAAATTTTGATTGTGAAGCATGTGTGTTAGCAAAACATCATAAGTTGCCATTTAATCTTTCTAATTCAATTGCTGCTACTTGTTTTGAGCTTGTGCATATGGATCTATGGGGTCCATACAAAATTCCTAGTTTATCAGGAGCCAGATATTTTTATACTATATTGGATGATCATTCTAGATGTACTTGGACTCATTTAGTTCATGATAAAACCCAAGTTCCAAAAATTATTTCAAGCTTTCTAGCCTATGTCGAGACTCGGTTTCATACTAGAGTAAAGATCATCAGAAGTGATAATGGTACTGAAATTCTTCAAGAGTCTTGCACAACTATGTTTCTTTCAAAAGGAATAATTCATCAAAAGAGCTTGCCTGGAGTATCTCAACAAAATGGAAGGGTAGAAAGGAAGCATAGACATTTATTAGAGACTGCTAGAGCTCTTAGAATTCATGCAAATTTGCCTAAAAGGTTTTGGGGTGAAGCTCTTCTTACTGCAACATATCTCATAAATATGATGCCATCTTCGGTTTTATCCTGGAAAACTCCTTACGATATCTTGATGAAAAAAAAACATGATTATTCTAATTTGAAAGTATTTGGTTGTCTTTGTTATCCTCTTGCAAAAACTTCGGATAAAATGGAGCAAAGATCAAAAAGGTGCATTTTTATTGGTTATCCATATTCTTCTAAAGGATACAAGTTGTATGACATAAAAGAACATAAAGTAATTCTCAGTAGAGATGTGGAGTTTAAGGAACATATCTTTCCATATTCATCTGATGAAGAAAATATTTCTTCTCAATCTTTTCCACTAGTTAATCCTGCTTATACTTCAACTAATTCACCTACACAAACACAAAATTCAATTTCATTTGATATTCCTTCTTTTGATATCCAGCAAAATTCTAATTCAATATCTGAATTTTCTCCACAAAATTTTCCTCCTACTCCAAAAACTATTAACACAAATAATTCTTCTTGTTCACCTACTTCGTCTTCTACTACTCATTCCTCTATCCCACTTGAGCATAGTTCTAATATTCAGTCTCAAATTCCTCTTAGAAGGTCTTCAAGACAAACTCAGCTTCCAAAGAAGTTTGAAGAATTTATTCTTCCAAATAAGTGTGTTCCATCTGCACATTCGTCCTTTGCTTACAATATACTTTCTGATCCAGAACTCTCCTTTTTAGATTCTGAATTTTTAGCCAGCTTAGCCAATGTTTTTACTGTATATGAACCAAGCTGTTATGATCAAGCAAAAGATAAACAAGAATGGTTAAAGGCCATGAATGAAGAATTGGAAGCTCTTGAGAAGAATGATACATGGGTTTTGACAGATTTACCTCATGATAAAAAGGCAACTGGATGTAAATGGGTGTATAAAGCAAAATTAAAGCCAGAAGGAAATCTTGAAAGATGCAAGGCTAGAGTTGTAGCTAGAGGGGACAAACAAATAAAAGAAAAAGACTTCAAGCATACTTTCAGTCCTGTAGCGAAATTTACAACAGTCAGAATTTTAATAGCTATAGCTGTTGCGAAAGGCTGGGATTTGCAACAACTTGGTGTTAATAATGCATTTTTACATGGCTATGTTGAAGAAGAAATTTATATGCATCCTCCACCAGGTTATAAGAAAGCAAAACCTGGGCAAGTATGTAAGCTGAAGAGATCTTTATATGGGCTTAGACAAGCAGCGAGGCAATGGAATATTGAGTTATGCAGTTTTTTGTTGGATTTGGGTTATATTCAATCCAAGCAAGATTATTCTTTGTTTATAAAGAATACGGAAAATGCAGGTTTTATTGTGGTTTTAGTGTATGTTGATGATCTTCTAATAACTGGAAATTGTTCAGCTGAAATTGAGAGCTTGAAAAAGAGACTTCATTCTGCTTTTACGATCAAAGATCTAGGAGGATTGAAGTATTTCTTGGGTATCGAAGTTTCAAGGACAAGGGCTGGTATACTTTTGAGTCAAAGAAAATATATTTTTGATTTGCTGAAGGATAATAATTTGCTTGAATGTAAGGAAGTTTTTTCTCCTTTTCCAAAGCATTTGAAGCTGAATACTAAAGACAATGATCTCTTACCTGATCCAGAAACATATAGAAGGTTAATTGGGAAAATGTTATATTTAAACATGACTAGACCGGATATATCTTATGCTGTTCAACAGCTAAGTCAATTTCTGCAAGCTCCAGCTAAGTCACATTTTAATGCCGCTATTCATGTTTTGAAATATTTGAGAGGCACAATTAATCTTGGTCTATTTTATTCTGCTCAACCTGAAAAAAATCTAATTTTAAAAGGATATTGTGATGCTGATTGGGGATCATGTCCTTTTTCGGCTAAATCATTGTCTGGCTATGCAGTATTTTTGGGAAATTCATTAATTTCTTGGAAAACCAAGAAGCAGAAGACTACTTCAAAGAGTACTTGTGAACCCGAGTATAGAAGCATGAGTTATTCTACAAGTGAATTGATTTGGATAGACGGTCTTTTAGCTGATTTGCAGATTAAAATTCCAAAACCTATCGATTTGTTTTGCGATAATATTGCTGCTAAGCACATTGCTAAAAATCCAGTTTTTCATGAACGTACTAAGCATTTGCGAATGGATTGTCATTTTGTTCGAGATTTTGTGCAAGAAGGATTCATCAAGATTTTGCATGTTAAAACATCTTTACAACTCGCTGATATCTTCACAAAACCACTCTGTTCTGAACCTCATAAATTCTTCTCAGTCAAGCTTGGCCTGCTGTCAAAGCCACCAGATCCAGCTTGAGGGGGGGATGTTGGTGTATATGACAGTTCTGTCCAAATAAAGAGTTCAGTTTGTTATATAAATAAGGATATATTGGTCATTGTATTTGGGGAGGCCAGCTGTAAAGCTTTTCTTTTTCTTTTATCAGACGTTGTCTTGTAAAAACAGGAACTGGGAGATCTGAAATAAATTTCTTTTACACTTTTCTTCTAAATCTTCTTTGTTCAGATTATCATGATTTTCACTTATATACCTCATTTCATGAAAACATTTCGTGTTTGGAATTTGTATTGAACAATTTTAATGCTAGTATTATCTACTACATTTTGAATAATCCTAATATCCCACTGTAACATATATATAAGACATTAGTGTCAAGTCTTTTATCATCAGCAGTAATGCTGTCTATTTATTATTTTGAAATGATTTAATACCTTTTTCAATATTTCTTTATAAAACGGACAAGCTTCCTTTGCATTTTGACTCCAATAAAACATTTTTTATTTTGTAGTCAAAATACATGTTCCTTTTTTATATTTGCCAAGGCAAAAAGGTTTTATAGTGGCGATATCACATTTATAAACACTAAAAACAGGTATGGGGCTGAAATTACCACAACAACTACATCAATATAAGAACAAGATCGATGTTGACTACACCAACTATTATAAAAACAGCAAGAAAAATACGACTACTACAATGACGTTAGTAGTCTAGGGCATGAGGGAAGAGCTAACCATCTAAATCTTAGGACGAATTGGTGCTTGTAACCCCATCCAACTAGCTACTTCGGCATTATCAAGTAAGGATCTGATAGTATCTTGAGAGGAGATAGCAGAGCCTAAAGTGTATATTCCATCCATGTTCCAACTCTCATTAGGAAAAAGCTCTTGTTGTGCTCACCCAACTCACCTTCAACTGCAAGAGTCGCACCTCCTCAACTAAAATATAGTAAAAAACATCAAATGTCCTTAATGTCGTTTGAGATGAATCTGAAGATGAATTTGAAAAATTACTTCTTTGCTGGCTCATAATACATACTAGAATGATGAATCCACACAACATCCCCAGCAAGCTACACAACGTCACATAAAGAAGCCTAGAACCAAGGGAAGGGAAAAGGGAGGAGCACCATCTATGTCCTCAACATTAGTAACCAAATCAACCATATTCAAATGTTGCTCTAGAAAGATGGAGTTTAAAATAGGAAGAGTACTGGACATCTTCATTGACCAAGATCCCTTTAAAGGCCTAGGAAGTGGGACTCTCTTAAGAGGAGGCTGAGAAGATAGGTAACTTTCAACCAAGTGTCCAAAGGACTTATAGCATGAATTGATAGGAGGCTTCCATAAGTAATTAACATTAACAAACTACCACATATCTAGAGGTAGGTTCCACTGAAAGGAAAGATGGAAACAATCTATCCGGCTTCACCTCATTCAAGCCCTAGCATAAACAGTCTCTTCCTCCTAACAGTGGCAACAACAAAACAAATTAAATCACCAATCATATTTTCTAGCCAATTTATATTAACTAACGATTGGAGCACTGATGATATTTTCATGAATTGGACCTAAGCAGGAATAAAAAGAACTTGTTCTCTAGCAAAGTCAACCATGGGAGACCATTTCATAATAATGAAGGGCTTATTGTCAATTATCGCCAGCTCTGCCTCAAGGAACTTCTAACGATCGTCGGGGCATGTAAATCCAAGAAAGTACAAAGCGTAATCATACCTTATAGATATTTTCCCTTTCAGCTTCCATCTACTCATCAAAATAGATTTCACTAAACCAAAAGGAGGATCTTTGTCAAAAAAAGTGACAAGGTGGTCCTTCTAGAGCAAGGAACCAGCTTTAATAACTTTCGAATGCAGAATCAGCACACTGTTAACAAAATTTGTATCAAATTACTTAGGAAAGTAAGCACCTGCACTGTGTGGCTTGTCAGAGAAAAGTAAAAGACCATAGTTTCTTTTGCATCAGTGCTAAGTGGCGAAACATTAGTAGTAACATCATAATAGGAAGAAAAATCAATGCAGAGAGGTTTAGATAAAATTTGTTCAGCTAGCAAAGGCAAATCAACTTTGCCATTGAGTTACATCACAAATTACTTACAATTGGTATAGGGTTACAAACAGCAAGAGAGATGGAAAGGGGCTTGTCTCCAAAGAAAATAATAATAGGCGGAACATAACCTGGCAAGAGAAGGAAACCTTGGTAGAGCTTAAAATAGGCAAAGCTTGTGAAGTAGCAATAGGAGCTTGGCTAGAAGAAGTACCAGAGCGAGTAATGGATGGCAGCTCATGAAGACCAGGGCATGGAAAGTAATCGAGGTGCCCCATAGAACATAGCACGAGAACAAAGCACGAAGATAGATGAAGGTGGAGGAGGCCGTTCGTGAAAAGGGGAGGGTAGAGGGGCGATAATGGAGAAAGGTGGACAGCAGGAATGACAAGCAGGGAAATGGAAAACGAGATGGCGTGCTTACGAATTAGGGTTGAGAGAAATTGCTAAAGGAGGAGGTGGACATTTTCTTTTTTCATATACCATGTTTTAATGTTCCAGTTTTTATATGTTTGATTTAAGATTATAATTTAATCTAAAATTCATAAGATATTCATCACTCCTACCGATCTTGAGACATTTAATGTTTGCATAAATAAATTTCACTGACATGTAAGAAAATTCGTGATGGAATCAAGCATGATGATCAACATAATCGATTTTAAATTCAACATTTAAATCGACCAAATCATTTCCCAACAACCTTTTCTTAATAAGGGTATAACTTTCCACTTATAATTCTTTGCATCTGATGGATTATATCTCATCGAATATTTGTCAAAATTATATTTGGTAGTGTAATTGGATTCCATTCCAAACCTTATCAACATCTCGCCAAGGGGAAAAGTCTATAATATCATGACTTGTGGGCAACATAGGAAATTGCCATTCAATCTATCTCATAATAAGAAAATAAAATTTTCTATTTGGCATAGGACTCCTTATCGGATGGCCTAACTTGCTATATCCTTATTTTGCTAGACTAATTGTGTATTATCAATTTATTTTCATTTCATTATATTGGATCTTATCCAAGTCAACTACATTACCACTAATTTCATTTAGACTGGAATTCCTTGTTTATAAATGAAAGTTTGTGTACACTAATCGAGTAATATAAAGAGTTCTACAAATATTTTTTATAATAGCAACGAAAATAAAGAACTATAATGTTAAGTGCACTAGAGATTTTTATACTAGTTTGAACTTTTCGTTCTACATCCAGTCCCGAACTTTTTCTGGATTTAAACAACACCCTCACTTAACCTGGAGGGATAGGTATTATAAACTACCTGAGCTGCTGAATAGGACTGCTATATTACAAACCATCTAAGCTACCGATCTAAGCTGCCGAATAGGACTTCATACCCGAAGATCTCTAAGAGGACTTCGACTACATATAGTACTGAAGTTTCTTGACTGATTGTGTGCTCTAGATAACATGGATAAGTCTATTAAGTACATCCTTCCTATAATCTCTTTGAGATGATAATTTGAATGTGTAATTATAGGAAGCAAATTATTGAGAATATTTGTAATTCTTAAGTGCGTACAGATTAGAAAGATAGCAACAATTGGTTCATTAAAATGTGAAATATCAACTCTATTTATAGATTTGAAAAGTTCTAAATCAATAGTTGTAACCGTTTGAAGAATAGCAACTTTTAGGAAAGAAGATGACTCTTTCGAATTTGAATTTATATGAAGAGAGAATTTTATTCGTCAGGCTCAGATGTTTGAATAAAATGTCCAAACGGCTGAGCAATGCAATGTAGAAAGAAAAAAATATAGGAACAAAATACGTATGATCTAGACGTCTGGATTTTTTGTTCCAGACATTTGTTTCCATAACAGACTTCTGTGATAAAAATTTCAGATGTCTGTTTATAAGTACAAACGTCTGTTACAAAAGTTGTAGATGTCCGAAACTTCCTTTAATTGTATGTTTCATAGTTTTTCTATCATGGCTTATTTTATTTACGAAAACCTTTGAATCTTTGAATAAAAATTGCTAGCTTTACCTTAAAGATGGTTTTTGGAATTTATTTTTATGTATGTGATCATCAACTTGGATATTTTACATAATAAATAAGACAACAAAAATATGTGACAAACTCTTTTTATCTTCTTCAACTGATCTCGATTTTGATGTTGATTGTCATATCTTTTTGTATATATTCATGCACATATAATGATAGTGTGTGTGTGTATGTATATATGGAAATGTACATTTGTCTCATTGAAACCGAAAAGGAAGGATCTAATATTCTCCTTCTTTTTAATGATGACAACTGTATATTTCAAAAAATAAGCATGCAAGGTAAATAGCACCCCCTATTAATATGCCTAGATTGTATTTTCTTTGTATAATTATGCCTGGACTTTATTTTCCCTATATAATTATATGCATGGATTTCTTCCTCTATGTCACTAACAAAAAGGAATATATAAAGCTTATGAAATGATGATATACAGTAATATAAAAAATGGTTAAGAACATCATAAAAATAGTAACGAGTAAGAAATAAAAAATAAATACCACCACAAGATTAAAAAGCCACTTATAAAAATTACATAGGTTAGATCATTCATTACAGTGGTCAATAACATTCTTGACGTTTGGAAGAAATGGTCCATATGTATGAATTAGTTTCTTTCAAATCATTAAGCTAAAAAACATTTTGAACTAAATCCATATGTCTGGATCTTTTGGACCAGATGTCTTTTTTCGTTTACAATAATTTGTGTTTAAAGTCATGATGTCTGTGAAGGTAAATAAAAAAAAATTATTACCCACAACAATCCAGATGTCTAGGTCTATTGTCCAATGTCTGATACACTGTGTATTGAGAATTTTCGACTTTTAGTTGTTCAAGTTAAATTTTAATTTATTATTTAAGGATTTTAAGCTTATCTATTTTATTTTATTTTTGAAAATCATCCGAAAGTATTTATTTTTATAAAAATTATTACTTAAAATAATATACAGTGCCTATTCTAATTGGTACCTGCAAAAAACATTATAGTGTATTGGTATCCACTTCCTTCATTTGGGTCCTAAGAGTTAGGTCTTAGGGAGCCGCATTAGAGAAGGTTTGGTATTCCCTTTGAAAATATAATTAGATTTTTTTTTGAATAGTAGACAAATGTATCTATATACTTATTTCTTATCAAGTGATTATTGGTCCTTGGAACCCAAATTTTAACAGATTTTATCAGTTTCTTTTGACTATAATCCTTCTTTTTGAAATTCAAATATAGTGAGCTATATCTTTTAGAACAAGGTTTTACATCTTTATTTTTTTTATGATAACCAAGGTCTTTTTTATCAAAAGCTAATTGAGAATTGTCAATAATTTTACAAAGATTTTCTCTACTTTTATTGAAATTCGAAATATTTTTTGTAGTGTTTTTTTAACTTGGTTTTAAGTCCTATTGCTTCTAATTCTAATATTTTAACACTAGAATTTAAATTATAATCTCTTTTGTTAATATATCATTCTTATTTTACTAAGTTTCTATTTCATTACTTAGCATAGTAAGTTGAGATGTCGTATCAGCACACGAATCTTGTGATTTTACTAATTTCTTTTCTAAAATTTTCTTTTCATCTTTTAACATATCTACTTCTAGTTCACTTTTATTCAACTTTCCTAACGTATCTTTATATTTTCTTTTCAAATCTTTTAACTTATCTAATAACTCATAATTTATTTTGAATGGATCATCGAATGAGAGTTCACTTACATTGTCATTTGTAGCCATGAAGCATATATTCGCTTCTTCAGAATCGTTGCCACTATCTGGCGAAGAGCATGAATCAGAATCATCCCATGTTATTGCAAAAGCCTTCTTCTTCTCTCTATGAAATTTCTCGCACTTATTCTTAAAGTTATTCTTCTTACGGTTTGTACAGTTTTTCTTTATTTGACCTATCTTGTCGCATTCATTATACTTAAGTAAGGATTTTGATAGATTGTTATTATTATTTCTATTGTTTCCAAATTTCTTATTCTTTTGAGCTTAAAAAATTTTCTTAAATTCTTTGCCAGAAATGCAATGTCATCGTCGTCTTTGTCGGAGTCGTCATTCTCTGCTTGAAATTGTTTTCCTATATTGAGCTTTTACTCATTTTTCCTAAAATTTCACTTCGTATGACATCACATTTCCTATTAACTCTTCTAGTTTAATGGTTAAAATGTCATTAGCTTCTCCCACAACTAAGACTTTTCGTTCCCACTGTCCGTTAAGGAGTTTAGGATTTTTGAAACAATATCAAATTCAGTGTACTTTCACCTAGTGCTAGATGCGAGTGATATATGTCTTGAAATCTAGAGTGCATGTCATTTATTGTTTCATTTTGCTTTATTCTAAAGTTTTGAAACTGATTTTAAAGCGTAGAAATCTTGCTTTGTTTGACCTTTTTTGTACCTACATGAGTTATTTTAAGAGTATGCCAAATTTCACATGCGGATTTACACGTACTAATTCTATTAAACTCATTTTTGTCTATAGAAAAAATAACATATCCATTGTCATAACATTACAAGTAGCATCATGTTTATAAGTATTTGACCATTGTGCATTATCAGTGGTAGGTAAGTGTATTCTTGTTAAATAATATTCCAAGTGTTATATCTATTAGCTTGCATGTATAGTTGACGAATAATTATAATTTATTCCGTTAAATGGTGGTGGTCATGTAGTGGATTGACCTTCAACAAAACTTGATGTAGCACTATCCATATTACTTGAAATATCAAAAAAATTATGATGGTTATTTGATGGTCCAGCTCTGGTACCAAATTAAAGTCGCTATGGATCGAGTAATATAAATAGTTCTACTAAAATAAAAATTGTATATAATAGCAGCAGAAATAAAGAACTATAAAGTAAAGTGCATCAGAGATTTTTATACTGACTTAAACTTCCCACTCTACGTCCAGCGCCAAACCCCTTTTGGATTTTGAACAACACCCCTACTTAACCCGGAGGAATAGGTATTGCAGACCATCCGAACTGCCGAATAGGACTTCTATGTTACAAGCCACCTAAGCTACCGAATAGGACTTTGTGCCTGAAGATCTCCAACAGTACTTCGAGTACAAATAGTAGTAAAGTTTCTTGACTGATTGTGTTCAAGGTAACATGGATAAGTCTACTAAGTACACCCTACCTATAATATCCTTGAGATGATGATTTGAATGTATAACTGTAGGAAGTAAATTATTGAGACTATATGTAATTCACAAGTGCATAAATATTAGAAAGATAGAAAGAACCGGTTCATTAACATGTGAAATCTTAACTCTATTTATAGATTTGAAAAGTTCTTAGTCAATAATTGTAACATTTTAAGAATAACAACTTTTGGGAAAGAAGATGACTCTTTTGAATTTGAATTAATATGAAGAGACATTTCTGTTCGTCGGTCTATATATCTGAATAAAATGACTGGATGGTTGAGCAATGCATTGGAGAAAGCAGAAACTATAGGAACAAAACACACATGATCCAAACGTCTGAATTTTTTTGTTCCAAACGTCTATTCCATAACAAACGTCTGTGATAAAAGTTTCAAATGTCTACTTATAAGTGCAGACCTTTATTATAAAAGTTCCGAATGTCTCAAACGTGCCAATTTTGTTCCTTTAAGTGCATGTTTCATAGTTTCTTAGTGTGGTTTGTTTTGTTTATGAATACCTTTGAATCTTTGAATAAAAATTGGTTAAATGATAGCTTTACCTTAAGGATGGTTTTCATAATGTATTTGTGTGTGTGTGTGCGCGAGAGATCATCAAATCAAAGATTTTACATAATAACTAAGACAACAGAAATACATAATAAACTTTTTTCTTCTTCTTCAATTGAGCTTGATTTTGACATCAGTCATCATATCTCCTTGTATATATTCCTGCACATATAATGATACTCTTTGTGTGTGTATATATGGAATTGTATAGTTGTCTCATTGAAACCAAAAATGCTAGATCTAACAATAAGGTGGAATTTCCTAGAATAATGTTTTATTGCTTATTATGATTAAACAAGCTTTTAAAAGCATGTTAAATTTTCATGACATTAAACCTAGCTTTGAGTTTAGGTAATTTTTGTTCTAAACTTATGTTCAAAAATTTGTATCTTGACCTTTTAAAAAGCAACCTTTTCTATATCATGTCATATATGAAATTGTAGACTTGGCTCTAGATAATACCAGGATAATATATGTATTTACTAATAAATACATATCCTTCAAGAAATATTCAACTAAAGTTTACTCATGTAAGTCAAATAACAATTTGATTTTTTTTAGAAAATTGGTACTTTATTGTTACAATTTATATATTTCAATAATATGTCTCGTCAAAACCATACAATCCCCTAATCTAGATGGTTACCTTAAATGCAAAAAAATATAAATTATATCCATACATTGACATAAAGCAATAGACTTGTCTTAAAATGCTCCAAAAACAATTTTCAAATGTGTTTGAAAAAACACTCATGCTGGTGGATAAGTCTAGAAATAAGAAAGAAGTTCAACTACAACTTAGGAAAGAACAATAATGGAAAAAAAACTGCAAAAGCATGACATGCGAAGCACTACATCTCCTTCTTGATATCCAGAATAGCTGTAACATTAAATAACTCCATTGGTTCTTCTTTATCGAGACAAACATATATGAACAATAATGGCGTAATAGAACTTCCCCATTCCTCTTCAAATCAATAATGACTAAAAACTCCTACTACCACTTCATCCTTAACTAAGATAGCAGATTTACTACCTTACCCCACTAAATCTGGAAACAGATGACTAAAGCCTACTGGCATTTGAGAGCACAAGTTGGAATTGTGTGTTTGATTTGCTAAGAATTATTTTATAGTCATTTAGCAATGTTTGAAATCTAACTGTAGTTGGTAGACTCTGGATTTTGTAGAGTCTTTGGTTGCATTCGATCCAAATATGCCATATAGTCATACCCAATGCAAAATTTATTAAATATAGATTTCCTTGTCTTAAACTTTCTCATTGTCTCCATGGCGTGTTTGAGTTTATTCATAGAGTTTATTTGCAACTGAAATTTTAGTATGATAGTTTGCTACATCTAATTTGAGTATTCACATTGGAAGAATAGATGCTCGTGAGATTCCTCAGCCTTATTCCATAATTTACATACCACTGATTTAATAGTACCCTACATTCCTTATACTTCATATTATTATAAAGGAAGAGTAACATTTGAGATAAAATCATATTTAATTTTAGTTATTTATTACAACTCTTTATCTAATATACTTACCTTATTCGATAATAAGAACTTGTTTTCAGCTCTTTTGCACGTTTTCAATCTCGCTTCCATGTATAGCTAGAAATTTGACTTGACGTACCAATATACATAAGTCTGAATCTCATACATTTCAATAGTAAAAATGAAGTAGATGGATTTGATTTTGGTATTTCAGTCTATGATATCCTTACTGGTCTATCTAAAAAATAATGGTTGCTTGAGCCCAAACTCATTTAGAGCGATAAATTAAGATACTCCATGATGTTAACCTAGGTTGTATCAACTCTGTTCATACTCCAACTGAATACGAGCTCTGCTATCAATCACTTGAGATATCCTTCATCATGTTTCATGGTCACAGAAATATGAGGACATTCTTCATATGTACAATGTAATAAATCTCACTAATCAAAGACACGTTCTAGATTTCCAAAATTATTTATACTTAATTTTTATAATGTTATATAGTATTTTAAGCCAACACACCACTTAGTCAACAATAATACAAAATATTATGAAGACATGTCTTCACAAGTTTATTATATATCATATGTAAATAAACTATGTTTATTTTCAATCAAATCAAAAATAGTTATTGTTCCACAAAATATCATATCGTTATTCTTGAAAATAAATATTCTATCACTTTTACCATGGGCTTTCTATTTCAATTATTGTAATGAATTGACAATCGATATTTCGGATCCAATAAAAGCTTTATGAAATAGAACTTATAAAAGACAATCATCTATAAGAACTTGAAATCATATTTCATGTTCCTTTAAAGCATCTTCAAATTTTAGTATAATTCTAGTTCTAATGTTTTTTCATGAATCTAAGGAGATGTTCACCTTCTATTTATCCCAATTGCACCAACATTACTACTATCTTCTTCAATTTCTATTTCCTTTCTTAAAATGTCATATCTTTAGGAGGAAACCTAACTATGAGATAATGGCCTTTTTTTCAGTGCTTAATTGGTATTGTTTAACCTTAATAAATTAAGGCTATCGATTTTGCAATTAGTTAATTAGACCAAACAGGCATTTTTATTAATCAAGCCTATCTTTAGTTCTTGTCTGGAACTGTTTCTAATAAGCAAAATGTGCTTAATCGTATTATGTATATGATCTCGTACTAAGTTTTATTTGCATTGTTCAAATAACAATTATTCAAGATCCGTATATTAGAAATAATATTGTTCACCGTACAACCACTGGATCAAATACAGATCAAATATCCATACTCTTATACGATCTATAGATTCAATACTCATACAGGTAATGAACAACATTAGGCAAGTTAAACCATAAATGGACCTAGGCTCAGAAAATTAAAATGATTGTACACTTGACTTATTATCGTGGGATTTGAAGTGACTACATGGCAAAAGAATTATTTTTACGTGAATTATTTTTGCTTACAGTTTTTAATTTTAGTTCACTATGTTTAGCTTAATCCATAAAATTTTTATTGATTTATTTATGAAAATTTATAGTAGTAGATAATAAAATATTATATGTGTGTGTTTATTAGATTTTTAGCCAACCTCAAAATTAGACTAATAAGTTGTGAAGAGAAAATGTTACTTGCTAATCACTAGGCTTATACTTGTGTTGGCTATTATATTTTATATTTGTATTGGCTATTATATTTTCTCTGATGCAATGATTAGTTTACATTACTATTATTGTCTCTACTGTTTTATACTTTTGTTGGCTACTATATTTCTCTAATGCGATGTGAGGTATTCGACGGGTTATATGGTAATTTGATGTTTCTATTTTTCTTTTTTCCATTCTCTTCTCTTTTATTTTCTCTTCTTTACTTCTTCTCTTTCCTTTGACAATTTTTCTATACCTAAGGTGTAGGGCGATCGTTAAATTACCAGCCACATATGGACCTCTATATATGGTCATGACTTCGGTGATAGCTTGGACATTTGTGTTGGGTTACAAGAGCTGATTCGACTAGTCATTACGATTTTCTCTATTCTATACATGATGTAGTACAAAATCTAGACCCATTCCTTCCTAGAGGTATCTCTTAATCTCATCCTTAAGCATCAACATTCTATTGTAGATTTGATGGAACTCACGATATTTGTCACCGCTGCGAAGTTCCCTTCATTTCCTATTCCCAGTAGTGTTGAGTCTTTAGAATTACACCTAGCCCTGGGTAGCGAGATAGATTATTGTGATATCTCTATTCAAATTAATGTAACTCCTATACCTAGTCTTGTATTGAGAGCCAACCTCTAGTCACCTTCTATTGTCAGCTTGATGATCATTGCCTCGGCGATTTTCATTATTAAAGGACCGACTTGGGTAGGATGCCTTGTTTCATTGTCACTATCTGAAAGATCTATGTATTCCATTTTCATTCTTGTTGATAAATAGTTGGTTGGGGACATAGCCGACCGCTTTTAGAGCCCTCTACATATTTTGGACTAGCATCTGGCCCTTATAAATAGGGCCACAACCAAGCTATTTATCTCCGCACCTACAGCCGAAGTGGATTCATTGTTGAAGCAGTTAACGTATGACCACAAGCTTTCTAAAGGATCCTTCCTAGTTCAGTAGCCATTATGACATGGGTTTTGGAAGTGAAGAAACAACTCTTGAAATCTACACAGAAAATTGGCCAAGGAACTAATATTTCTCGGCCATAGATGCAAGAACCAGCGAGAGGTCAGTCCTGTAAGAGCCGATGGAAAGTGAAAACACTTTGCTAAGCTAGAAAGCTGTTTGGCATGGGTAATGGAATTGAAGGTAGTAATGTGGTTGGATGAGTCATCCCATCATAGTTATCACTAGGCAGTAAGGCATACATTCGATGGATGTAAGTGTTTAGAATTTCATCGTAGAACGATAATATATTCTCATCATCAGAGAATGCAAGCTCGACTTCACCCCTATATTTCGGGCTTGCATTCTATTTAGTTATTATGGAGGATATGCATTTATTCTCAGAGGCTAGCATTGACCTATTGAGGGATATTCTAACCAGCCATGGGATGAGGACTTAGTATGCACCAGGTTAGTGTAGAAGATCAACGATGATTTGGAGAATGGTAAGGATAAGGAGCGGGAGACTTCTTCTTCTACACAGAGGCAATTCAGAATGTGTAGCCCGTCCTTCTCTTATTTTTTTCTAAACCACACCCTTATGAGATCTAGAGTGAGCCGAGAGAGTCATATGGGCCTCGCTAGATTTAGAGGCACCACTATTAGGCGGTCAAAAGTAGAAATTCGCTAGTGGCCTAAATACCGTGGTCCTTCCGCTGAAGGGAACGATGACATCTTGTCTTTATAGGTGCAACCATGTCTGGGACGATATCAATTTGACTAGGCGTGCATGCAGCATACCATCTGGGATGAGCACGAACATCCATGATGGGGTTCAGGGACCATCCTTTCCCTCAGTAGTGTTCACGAGGTCATAGGAACTAAGAAGCATGGGTCTATGAGCAGATAGGTCGACTAGGTCGACCGTATGCGGAGCTAGTAGGACAAATTTACAATGGCTAAAGCGTCCATCTGCATCCTCAAGCCATTCACTTTGCGGGCTAGCTTACCCATATTTAACAGTTATAGCATCACATTATGCCATATTTCTTCACTAATGCCAAGATAGGGTTGGACAACACTGGCGAGAGTGCTGTTGTTAGCTTCATGCCTATTGGAATTGTTACCTTTGATTGGTGGAAAAAATTTCATGGTAACAAATTAGATCTGACTTTTGTAGGGAAAATTGAATAAAGGCGAGAGCTTTATAGGGAGTCCTTCCTTCAAGCGTCAAAATGTTGATTAGATTTTTAGCGAACCTAGGAATTAGACTAATGCATTGTGAAGAGCAAATTTTAATTGCTAATCACTAGACTTAAGATGGAAAATATGGGGAAAAAATAAGCAATTAAAGTAATGACACCGAATTTAAAGTGGCTTTAAAAGCTTGCCTATGTCAACTATGAAGTCCTCTTACTATATTTCTCTCTTATAACTATAGGGAATTACAAGAGATTAATAAGAAAAATGAAGCACTCGAGGCTAATGAAGTAACTAATCTTAAGAACTTGCTGAGTGAAGGCTCTATATTGTGTATAGTACCAGAATTCTTAAATTTTCCAATCCCTTTGAAGTGGCAATGCATGAAGTATTTATGGTAGTTGAAATGAAGGATGGATGGCTAAGATTGCACTGTACAATAGAGGGGAAGAGCGCCTAGCTGTTGATCTGGTCGCATGGGCTGATGGAAGATGACTATAAAGGTGCAAAGGAATGTGTGGCTAAGAAATATACCTATTGTCCCTTTGTGCCATGTGTAGACTTTGCATTTAGTGCACATTAAATATTGATGGCTTACGACAGGAATAGCCAACACTTCAACTACCTAGCTACTGGGCATTGTACAGATGGACAGACAGCTTGTTATTTACTTTTCTATGCCTATATGGCAAGGCTAGATGAGCTGGTTGGTCGACGATTGAAGGGAAGATGGAAACTGAAAGTAACTAAGGAGCAAACAAGGTAGTTGATGTCATGCCGAATGTGAGATGACAAGGAGGGTTGCCAAGGTCCAGTCGTAGGTGGTTGTATTGAAGCAGGGCCAGGAATGACCATTCCTAATCCAACCTTATAAGATATGGTCCCTATTGAGGAAGCCTGAAGTAGTGTCGACCGGCAACTGAAGTGACGTCAAATGGATGGGCTGACTTAGAGTCAGGCTAAAAGTGGGCCAACAAAGGAGACCCGTACGGCCGTCCTAGTGCTTGGTTTGAGTGGATCAAGAAGGGTCATACTTAGATTTTCTCTTATTTTGGAAGTACGCTGCCTAGAGGTAAGGGGATGATCTTTATCTTGATGCCTCATTGAGTAGATGGGCTGGATTGAGACCAGTCTGAGTTTGAACCGACATGAATGAGCCAGTCGAAGAATAGTTGGGATAGCTTTAATTGCACCTGGTCATGCTTTAATCGGCATGCTAATTACTTGCGAGAAATTAAGCAATAGTATTCTCATGCTTATCAGATCTGTTTAATGTGATTCATTACATTATGATCCCATTAGATGTTATATTTCTCTAAAACCTAAGACAAAAACAAGAACCTTTCAATTTATGTAATGGGTGCTAGGACACACTTTTCTTGGGGATACAACTTTGAGTTTTCTTAAAAAACCATAGCCTCATAGGTGATGGACAATACATTATCTGTTATATATATATATATATATATCATGTAACTTATAACCATGGACTTTGCTATAATCTCAATCTTGACCGTGAGTTTGCACAATAAGCCAAGAAAGATTAGTCGCACTTAAATGAAACTCGACTAACACTTAGCGGGGAATTAAAAAAGATCATTTTTTAGATCTCTTTGGGTCTATGAAGTCTAAATTAATTTAGATCTAATCTAAATATTTTTGAATCAAATATTTATTTATTTATTTAGTTTATACAAATTATTTGATTTTTATAATATATATTGTATATAGTGTATATGTAATCAAATACCCTCATACCTATATAGTGCATGCATAAAACATAGATATTTAAATAGTTTAATGAGCTTGTATATAAGCGATGGAATTTACACCGCAATGGACACATTTGTCCTTTTATATGTATTTTTTGTCTATATTTATTTTGTTAATTATATATATACACCTACACATACACATACATGAACTCATACACATATAGACACATACAAGTGTATATAGACATACACACATGTGTGTGTATACGAAAAAATTATTAAATTCAGTTATGTTTATTTACAATTGACTAATTAAAAAAGGATTTAAATTAATACCGACAATATCCAATGAAGGTTTAAATTTAAAACTAGATCTAGATCCAAGAGAGAAAATATATTTTAAGTTTAAATTTAAATTTCAAATGTTAATATGTTAATCATACATACACACATACACATATACACGTACGTGCATATGTGAACGCACACAGACATAGACATACATACATATATGTGTGTAGGAGAATGGGTTGTCTTTGCGGAATGAACCTTACGGCTATTTATGCAGTAGAGGCGGTGAAGTGTGTATTTCAACTATTTAAAACTTACTTAAGAATTTAAAACTATATCAACTGAATTTACAAACAGAAATGAATAATCATAAAATTGGTACGTAATAAAGTAAAATGCAGTAAATTAAATAACACCAGGGATTCTAATACTAGTTCGAATTGACCAATCCTACATCCACTCATATACTATACTTTATAGAATTTCACTACCACAACTTGTTTTCCATGTATGGCAAGAACACCTTTACAATCTTGACTTCACAAGCTACAAGATGCACCCTCTTGATTTATCGAGCTATAAGAGCACCCTCTTGATTTCACGGGCTATAAGAACACCTACTTTTCTTTACAATCAATAATAGAGTATGGAGAATAGTTGTATCTTCAATACAGATTCTCATAGATTTGGTACAATGATCCCATAAATCTCCAATTGCAATATGTCTTTGAATTCTTTGAGGAAAAGGTTGAAATCAGAGGGAGATTGATATGAATTTAAGTACAAATTCTCTGATATTGTATGGTTTGCAAATCCTTGAAGAATTGCAGTGAAAGACTATTAATTTGCAAAGAGAGTGGGAGAATATGTGATAGATTCTTCTCATAAATTTATGGATATGAAATAGTATGAGAAAGAAGAGAAAGTTGTTGTGAAATTTCGTTTTCCAAAGCCCTTTAGATAGTGGTAGAAAGGACGTGTCTATTGGTGAAGAGCCAATCGGAAAATCCCTTCATTTTAATTTTAAAAAATTGAAAAATGGCTAGCATATCGAATACATAGGGAGCATATATCGGTAAACTTGTGTTTCAAAAATAGGAACTCCAATAAAGTGTTGCAGATTTTCAGATTTCAAAGTACGTCATATTTGTAGATATTTTTTTGATTCGGTGGAGGTCAATGGTTAATGATCTTCAAGTGTAAATCGAGAAGAGTTGCGGTTAGTGGCAGGGGGTTTGCCTTGGTTAGGGCTAGCATCGGGAGGAGTGCGGCGGTGGTTGGAGCTCTATGGCGGCGTGGGCTAGTGGTTGAACGAGGCGGCCAGTGTTTAATAGAGAGTGGGTCATGGTTAATCAAGATTGGTGGAGGGGTAATTAGCTAATTACCTAATTACTAAGAAAATTATTAATTAATTAATCTCGAATTGTTCTAGTGCCCATATCTTGCTCAAACGAGGTCAGATTCGAAAGCGGTTTCTTGTGCTACACTCATAATGGGATTATCTACGATGTAATATGGACTAGATTCAGACACTTGGGAAATTTTAATTTAGGTGAGCAGAACGATAACTCAATTGTTTATTATCATATTAAATACCAGTATTTTTATATACCAACCCATATGATTGGAATTATGTAGAGTAATATGGTTCGGTAATATACAATGTTTAGATGGATCATTATCGACATAGGATAGTAGCTAAGATACTCGGCAAATTTCGATGACCTGTTTGTGATATTTATTTAATAATTTCTCTGTTTCATTGGATTCTTTTGAATGGAATTTAGGATGATGGATTTAGATCCCCATATATAAATATCGATGCATATTTGTATTGAATAGAGTTAGAGGGGGCTGATATTAATTTACAACATGGTTATAAATTAATTTAACCCGAAATGTGTAGTTTAAATTAGTGATAGAAATCTTGGTATATATTTTATGATTAATCGAGATTTATAAGTATGAGTTTGTTGGTTTGATGAATGGATTTACACTTAATTTAATTTTATAAATTAAGTGTTGTAATTACTTAAAGAATTAGTTTTGAGTAAATGATATATTTTATAAAAAAATTCTTATATGAATTTATAAAATAGTGCAATTAAGACCTGCTTAATTTAATTTGATAAATTAAGTATATTATGGCTTAAATGGGTTTTGAAGTGAATATAATATTTTATAAAAGGATTTATGGATTTATAAAATATTATGAGGTGAAATATATTGCTTAAATCGGTTTTAAGTGTATAATGATATTTTTATAAAATGGTTACGAATTTATAAAATTTGTATGGAAGTGTATATTTAATTATAATTGTATAATTAAATAATATTAGGCTTTTAAATAATCTATAAGCTTATGGTTGTTTTATAGATAATATATTATGTTTGAAAATAATATATCAATAGATGGATCATCTCATAAATTACCGTATGGTATACCAAGTTGATTGATGATTGAATCATATATTTTCATGTCATTGTTTATAATTGGTTGAATTGGCTAAATTGATTATAGATTAGAATTGAATGGCGGATAAATAGATTATTGGATTGGTTGATTAGTTGACTTTGAGATGGTAGAATAGTGGTTTTGGTTATGGATTGGCTTTTTGTGTGTAATTAGACATGAGATATATTAATTAGTTCCAAATAGTTGGACTAGTCTTATTACATACCTGCATATAGTTTATATGGGTAATATATGTCTATATTTATATATAGTTCTAGTAAGTCTGACTTGGAACTACTAGAAGAGGTACAAAATATTTTATATATATTTATGGATATGCAGTTTCAGGCATATATATATAGTTCTAGTATGTCTGACTTGGGACTACTGGAAGAGGCATAAAATATTTCATATAGATATTCATTGTTATGCATTTTCTGGCATACATATATGTATTCAGTATGTTCGGCTTGGGACTACCGAACGGTGTAAAGAAATCCATTGTACCGTAGGGCACACTACTACATATGTGGTTTCAGAGCAGAGGTGAAAAGAGACTGGTACGCTAACCTACATTAGGTTGTATACTATCGTGTAGTACTCTTGGATGCTATGACGGGGACCTACAAGCCAACTTATTTTGAGGTATTTGTTTACAGGGGATTCCATAATATCATTGTGGCTCTTGATAGGCCTCGTAGTTAGCTAACAACAATTCATGATGATTTATCAATCCATACGGGAACGACAATATTTTGGGACAGTTTATCCGTGTGGGAAATATGTAGGCAAGGTTTAGCATTTACATACGTTTCTTGTGTGTTAGTATGGACAACCGCAAGTAAGGATGCTAGCACAGGAATCCATTGTACAATAGAGGCGACACAACCTACATACGTGATCCCCAAGCAACGGTGGAGAGAGGCTAGAACGCTAGTCCAGAGTAGGTCATATACTATCTATAGCACTCTTAGACGCTATGACAGGACCTACATGCCAACTTATTTTGAGTTATTAGTTTTTACGGGAGTGCACAAATTAGTTGTGGCTCTCAATATGTCTCATTGGTAGCTAATGCAGTTCAGAATGGGTACCAGTTATGGATATTCGTATTTTGGTTTTGGGTACGGAGATGTTATGTTAGTAGAATTGTTATGTAGCCATATCCATTTTGCACTTCAGATGCTTTGATGGAAATCGTTGGATCGATTGGTATCTATAGCAGACAACACCTACCACCAATGATAAGTATTATCTTACGCTTTGTGGTTCTCCTTTTATTATGATTGTGCATGTTATATTGGTTGGTTAATTGCCATTACAGAAAATTTGTGTTAGAATTATATAGGAATGTTTATTGCTCCCGAGTTGGTACATTAGGTTATATCTATCATGGTATATTGTTATGTTTTAGTCATATTGTATTACTTGTGCCGACTAGTTGGTTGCGAGAAGGGCAGGATATGATATGATCCCTACTTTTGAGTTGGGTTTACTTTATTTATTTAAGGACAGTTTGGGTTATCCCTGAGCCACATTTTTAAAGAGGACCGACTATACTTTAGTAGCCCCCCATGTATTTGTATTTGGCATTGATATACAATAGTTTAAGATTGTTCCCCTCACACCAAGCTTTATGTCTAACCTACATTTTGTCTTTATCTATTTATGCATGACACCTCTCGGGTACTCGGTTGAGTAGTTTGAGAGTCAAGTGCTTTTGAGAATACTCTTTCAGGACTGCTGGAGAACTTTGAGGCTGAAGTTAGTACTTTGGGTATATATTGGATATGGTAGTGGTACATGGATGATAGGCTATTTATATACGAGACTTTTTGTATCAAATATTGTATTTTGACTTTCTGTATTGATGTTCATTAATCAACTACTTCCATTTGTACAGTCTCTTATGTATTGTTTATTCTATTGCTCATTTATATTCAGTATATTATATACCATCATTTCGCTGTGAGATTCTTTCATTATGAGACTTGGTATGACGTTTATATTTTTTATTTTACCCCAATGAATTGTCTTATGTGGTATTCAAGGGTCAGACATCTTCACTCAAGTGTTGATTCAGGGTATTACAAAGGCCAAGCCATTACACTTGGTACCAGAGCTTTGGCTCAATGCTTAGGACCTTGTATACCAGTTTGGGTTAAGCAACCTGGTAGGTGGAGATACATTAAGAAAGTATACTTGTATCTTTTTCTACGATATAATATTGCATACACTACTTGTCCTCTGGACTTAGATTTATTTCAATCATTAGTTACTAAGGTATAGTTGTTCAAGCAATCGCTATTAGCAGACGCAATATTAGAGTGTGTACGTATAGAAAGTCTAAGATGACTGATTAGTTCAGAGACTGTTTTGTCACAACTTGGGCCGTTCCACCATACATGAACATCCTATCAACTACGGTAAGTGTTGAAGGTGGTACAACCTTTTCGGGCATAGTAACAGAGGAGATTGACAAGCAGACCATGAATTGATTCTATATCCAATTAGGATCTGGTGGTTATCCAGAATTGAGCAAAGACTGAACGGATGACTTATATGTTAGGCATAGAGTCATTCGTGTTAGAAGTGCTTTCCTAGCGTTTGTAAACTTTGTGCGATGGGAGTAATTCCATGTGCCGAAGAGGTATTTTCTAAAGATCAATCCATTCACATGCCAGTTCTTAATCCCTAATTTGAGTGCAAGGCTTTAAGATGATTTGCACTAGTTAAGCATGGGTTTTTCACTCGATTCTTAAAGGAGAGCACTTACTTGGATTCTTGAGATAACCGAGAGATCTTCGACGCACGATCCTGTTCATGCCAGGAGTTTTGGTAGTCAGACCAAGTATCTGGATCACAGTTCGCATGAGAGGAGTCAGGTGACTGACCCTAATTTAACAAAGGAACCTTGCGAGCAAACAAAGGATTTGATCGAACATCGTAATCATTTGGATGATCTTTATTCATTGCAAAATTGTATATATGGTATGGTATAGTTAGGATATCTTGTTATGGTTCGGGAACGAACTCCTTGACTAGTTTTGTGACGATTTGGATAACCATTTAAGTAGGATATGATACTTTCTTAGGCAAGCATCATAATATTCTTATTGTATTATCCTTATTTTCATTGTGCAGTTGAGGTAAGTTTAAATCCGAGCTAGCCTAAACATTCGTATATCATCATTTAATGATGATTTAATTATAAAGTTTTCTCCTTTGGGTAATGAGTTATGTTCGAAGGGGAAAGGAAAATTGAGACTTAGTTTTCTAGATTTACTCGGGAGTTTTGAGAACTAGGATCCTATATATCATTTAAATTCTCCTTTCTAAGAAGGGGTATGATAGTCTTTTATGAATTGTATTCATGAAAGGAGTTACACCACTTAAGAATATATGCCATCTTAGGGAATGAACAAACTCATGGGGGTTTACTATTTGACATGCACGTTTTGGCTATTGTTGGTCACCATGCATGTCGGTATAAGTTCATCGTTATATTTCATTGTTTTGTATGCTTGTGTTGTTTGTTGTTGCTTGCTTTTTTTGATGGTTGATTTATTGTTTGTTGTTGTTAACTACTGATTGATTGATTACTTGTTGTTGCTTAATTATCGATTGATTGGTTAATTTTGCCGATTGTTTTTTATTTTTGTTTTTTATTCGTTGTTGTTTATATTTTGTTTATTAGTGTAAGTGTGTAAATTTGGTGATATTGCCATGATGATTCGACTGGAATAAGTGAAAGTGAACTGGATATGGCTTAGACCTCGAGGGCCCATTCATTTTTTAGGAATAGTGCTACGTGGCTTCAGATCGGATGGGCTTATGCCTTTTGTTATAGAAGTAAATTATTTATTTTCCTTTTAGTTTTGTTAAAATGTATGAAAGCGTAGTTTAGAACTCACTTTGTTGCTACTAATGTTTTTAAGTGTGCTTGTTGTTTTTGATAGCAACATATTTATTTGAGATGCTTATTGTATTGGATGTGTTTGTTGCATAGTTAGTGTAATATATGTATTGGAGATGCATGTTGCATGGGATGTGTGTGTTACACAGTTAGTTGTAACATATTTATTTGACATACTTGTAGCATATGTATGTATGCCATGCTAGAATTTACATGTATATTTGCACCAGACCAAAGTTGCGTTCATGGTAGAGTTGCAAGTTGCTTTCATGGTAGATTTGCATCAGACCAAAGTTGCATTCATGGTAGAGTTGAAAGTTGCATTCATGTAGAATTGCACATTGTATCATGTTTTTAATAACATTCATGGTTGTATTTTGCATGTTTGGTTGTCATTCATGCTTCGGTTGCCATGTTGTTGTGTATATGTGCATTTATTATTTGGATAATCATGTTGGAACAATTTTGCTACTCATGCTTGGGAATAGTGCATATATGAGGATATATTGATTCTCTTTGATATACATGACGTTCTTTTGGGTTATGTAAGTGAAATGCAGATTCATGGAAGCAAGGCTTATTAGCTTCTCTTAGTTTCATGGGTTAAGTTACCTTGCTCGCTACATAGCACATGTCTATGCTTAACAGATGTGTTTGCCATGTAACATATACACTCTATAAGGTATATCATACATATATATTGTTATTGTGTTGCCTCTAGATATGGGAGGTCCTAGGTATGGGCTTATATATTATTGTTTGGGAGTGGTTGTGGTTTCTCGGATCGAGCAACGCAAAGGAGGTGTTGTTGAAGTTTTCCATAACCTTAGTCGTATTTAAAAGAAAAGTTAACAAGAAGATTGTTAGATGTAGCTGATAGTTAAGAGACTAGGTAGAATGATATAGCTAGTTAACTTCTCTTTTGAACTGCAAGTTTGCGTTTCATTTTCCATTTTTTTCCTTGGAAAATTGTGTGTAAATTTGGTGTTCAGTTTAGTTGGATATTGTTTGCACCAAAAATTGGCTCAAACACCCAATAAAAGTTTTTAAGACAAATAAATGAAGAATATAAATGAAAATAGAGGATAATAACAAATAAACGCCGGTAAATTGAAAAAAAAAAACATGGACACAACAATTTATAGTGGTTTGGTGTTGTTTGCCTACGTCCACTTTGAATAAATTGCTTTATTGATCATTTTATAACCTAAGTACAGTTGGATCAGATGAAAATCCTTAGTTACAAAAGACTATAAAGCAATCAGCTGCATAATGGTTTTAAAAATGAACAACCAAGCCCGTATTTATAGACAATGATGGCCAAATATCTCGGTAGAAGGACCATTAGAGCCATATGTTCCCACAAGAGGGATCACATGGTCTTCCCAAAGAAGAGGGATCAGTATCAATCCTTACTTTGGTTGAGTTTTTGGGGTGCGATCCCTAGGGTAGCTTCCTCATGCTAATATATGCTTAGCCACCAAATTTCATGCTATTTGGGTTGGTAGAACTTGAGTTATTGCTTGATCTTTGCTTCAACATGGATTAGTAGCTTGTTCCTACCGATTCCTACTAAGTGAAGAGTGCCGGTCCCTCCAACTTTATATTTTTGATGTGCGATCCCTAGGCTAGGCTTTATAGGGTTCTCATATCTTGCTTATAAAATTTCTTATGCATTGGACTTGTAGATCTTAAGATATTGATTATTTTCTATTGAAATGCTCTTTATTCCCTAAAACTTACCAGTCCTCATTATGCCGGTCAATTTAGGCCGACCCCTCCTATATGTTGAACTATATTTCATACTTCGACTATTCTACCTTGCATACCTATCAATTCCATTCAACCTTGACTTTATGTAATCATCCGTAATTGACTTGTGGGCTCCACAACCATCACTCTGGATTCATTGGCCTTGATAGTAGTCGAATCTAACATGTGCAACCAGTTCAATATAGCGGGGTCAACATGCCGGATAACACTTGCTAATTAAAGTACGTCTTGTGTTGAACATAACGAGCTTTGAACTGAAGTATGTTAGTGTCGTCGGAAAGAAACCCATCTAGTTTTCTAAATAATCGCTATCGAATTAATTTCCTGAAATGTTGTATCCCTCTTTGTTCATCATGACACTTGGTCGATCTCCGGTAGTATAAATCTAGGGTCATATTCTGTCAGTTGATGTATAAGTCTGGTTTCACGAGACTAATAAGCTTTGGTTATCAACTCTGGCTTCGAACTTGAAGGTTTTGGGTTTGATTTCAATTTATTTCAATTTAAAAAATTGGACTTTTAAACCATAAACGTGTATGCTCAGGTACACGTTCTTTTCGTTGGCTCCTGGATGCATTCGTATGTTCACAGGTATTTGCCAATTTTCATTGAGTAAGATGCAATTTCATTGCATTTTAAACATTCTTACTTTGAATAATTTCAATGCCTACGTTTATTTGCATACGTGCTATCAGCCGATCCCTCTTCTTTTCTTCTTTCTCTCTTTTTTTCCTTTTTTTAAATGCGTATGCCAATAGGGATTGTTATCTTTTTAACTCATCCCTCCCTATCTTGCGTCGACCTTGTAGGCACAGGTCGATCCCTTGTTCCCATATATAAGCTAACATTCCTTCTGCTCACCCTTCACTTATTCATCTCCTTCCCATTTACCTTCCCGTGACGGAACCCTTCCTTGTTTTGAAAAAAAGAAAACCCGATCCCTACCTTACCACTCAAACATCGCCTTTATCAATAAACCTGCCTTCTTATTTAGCTTTTGATTATCATTTCACCTTCTAATCATACCATAATCCAATCTTTCTCCTCTCACAGATCCCTTTGATATATTTAGGTAAGATACCCATTTTTTGCTTTCGATTCTATGATGATGCAATGGATTCTATGCCATCGGAGATAGTTTGGTGTGTGACGTGGTGGATAATAAATGGCATAGGCTATTTGGGGAATGCAAGACGTGGAAGGGAGTAGGGTTCGGTAGAATGATAAAGAAGGAAAAAGAAAGGAGCAGATGACATAGGGTTTGGTCTAAAAATTTTGAAGGATAGCGCAACAATGCAAAAGGAAAGGGATCGGTAGTATTGTTGGATGAAGGATGGATTGATTGGAACGACAAAAGGAAAGGAGTGGCTATGGAAGTTCGGTGGAAGGTTGAAAATAGTGAAGTAGAGGGATCGATGGAATGGGTTAGCACGGTAGGATCGACATATTTGTTGAAGGAATGGGATCAACGTCTTTCATCTGGAGAAAGGGATTAGTTGTACAGGGATTTTCAAATAGGGATTGGCATATTAGGATCGGCTAATTCTAATCTTCAAATTGAAATTGAAAGCCCATCTGTAATTACTTTTTTGAACAATCAAAACCAATCCCATCTCAATAAACTTGAACATGCGACAATAATAGGACTTGCATCTCGAAATTGAACGATAAAATCCTTGGGACTTAGAACATGAGCTAAAACTTAACATATGGACTTTAACGACGGGTTTCACACTTAGATATGCCGATGATTGATCCCAAAGCTTACACAACCGATCACTCTTTTCACCTGTTGAGACAATCAGTGATGGTGGTAACTCTGGTCAGAAGCCAAAGTCTCGTCATTTAACTTTGCTTCCGTATTTTAAGTTGTTTATCTTTGCACTACACGACACTGCACCACACTAGCTTATACTTAGAATGGAGGGACAGATAAACTTTTCTAATCTCAATTATCAACTAAGTATAGTTAACATGGACTTAAGATGTTAAGAGAGTATTGGTGTAATGTCTTCCGGACTAACATCACAACATAATAACCCCAAAGTTGAGTTAAGTTCCATAATTATATCTGGCAGGCTTTCCCCTGGTATTCAAACTGAACAACCAAAAGTTTCTGGCCCGTCGATTGACCTTTTTTATGATGTTTATGTCCTTTCGGTGGAAGATATAGGTCCTCCCACTGACACTATAGAAGGAGCTATATTTTTAGATAACCAACAGGTTCTTAAGCCTCCAGAATTAGTGAGATCGCTCTTCACATATTATGTTCTAGACATGTGATTCCCTTCAAAGAAGTTCTGGTTCCTTTGATGAATGATAGGGCTCATTCGAACCCGGAGGGGTATATAGCATGCAATAAGTCCATGTGCTGAGCCAAATGCGCGTCTCTCTTTTATTCATTCATCTGGGAGATGCTTAACTCTCTCGAAATAGCCACTACTCAGCTTCACCCAAACAGCTATGCCTTTCCCTATGGCACTTTCTTATTATTCATGAGTGTTCTCTTCCGCCCGCCAACACCTAAGGGCATAAGGTTTATTTACAACTTCAAACGACTGTCAGGAAGTCCTTCTTATGTTTTCCTTGAGCCTTCACCCCACTGTCAAGTCTTAACTGGTGTTTTTAACAAACACACCCTTTTTAAACATGAATGGTTCTACGTTCGATGTCCACTTGGCTTTGCAAGGCGATGGTTGGAAGGACGGAAGTGTCATCTTCATTTTATTCTCAAATTACTTAATCCAAGTCATATTCTAAATCAGCTAACATTTTGAATATCTATAGATTTCCACCCACGTCCAGAAGGAAATAGTTTTTCAAGAGCAATTTCTGCAATTCGCGCTACCCCGGTCGAAAACAGGGACATTAGACTCCTCGTAACTGACGAGTGGTTTTCTTTATTCGAGCTACTGAAAGAAGGCCATAGCATTGGGCTTCTTAGAAGTGCTGCACTACCAAGAAATGTCATAGTACAAGAATGGATATCAATAACCCTATCATGCCCCCGGTTAAGGCTACTCAGGATGACGCCGAAGAAGGCAAAATTAGGGCTGCCCAAACTAAAGAGCCCAACGACGATGATGCAGGCCTGGGCAAGGCGCCGATGGTCGGATCATCACATGTCATGCAACCTCATACACCAGGTAAGAGAAGAAAGAAGCTTGCATATAAGTTTCATAGGAGAAAAACTGCTAAGGATCCGGAGTTTGTTTTCACTTCTGTCGACTAAGCGTATCTTCCCAACATTTAAAAAGTTCGATGAAAGGGTTTTTCAAATCTCCTACATCATGACTATGATTTCCCTAACATGAACATTTATTGGCTCAATTCTCCCACCAGAATTGGTGATGGCATTCTTCCTATCGACAAAGGAGAGAAAACTCCCATGCGCAAAGCTGCAGCAACCGGTCCATTGGGGAGGGGGGACACTAGGACACTCATAATCATGTGCACTTCACCACACGATTTCCACCTAGCTTTTGTGGAATGGTCACTTATACTCTGGTATTTGGGTTTTTTGCAAGCATGATGTCTTAATCCCAAGCTTTTGTGCAAGCATAACGTCACATATACTCTGGTATTTGGTATTTGGGTTTTTTTGAACGTGATTCAAAATTGAGTAGGCGTAAGGCGAGGGATAACGATCGAGAATGAAGTCTTCGTTCGAGGGAATCTTTTTCTTCCAAGCATAAGTCCCAGTCTCATTCGTCCAATCAGGAAGCTCAACCTAATCTTCTTGTGTATGGTAGCAGTCAGACCTCATTCCATGATCCCCAAGTTGCCATTCCGCCTGAGCAGTACTCTAGTTCCTCCAACTCCAAGCAGTCTCATGACTGCAGGTCAAGCAAACATCCAATCGTTGCATCAAATCTATCTTTGCCAACTGCGGCTCCTAAAGCTTCTACAGCAGAGAATTTGGCCGAACTTAAGGTCATTTCCCAAAGAGTTGCTTTGACGGGCTTAAGTTCCTCCCCTCCATTCTTATAATCTCAGGGAACAGTAAGGCAAGTTCTCTCGCATGTGCCAATGACATTTTTATTCAACATAAATCAATCTAGCACTTAACAGAGAAGATTTCCTAGGTGTCTATTGAGTGACAACATGAAATTGATCACCTAAGGCTAGAGGCAATCCACGACAAAGATATGATCAAACACCAAGACACTGAGATCTAAAACTTGATGGTAAAAATGACCGAGATAGAAAAAAGTGCCAAGGAAACATCTAAGGTGGTGAGTCATCTAGAAGATGCCCATAAAAAGGAACTTGATGCTGCTCTCAATCACAACGGTGCACTTGCCTTGGAAAAAAATACTTTGCAAAAGGAGAAAAATATTTTGGCCCGCTGCATTGAGGAGCTCGAAGAACTTCTTAAGAAGGAGAGAGAAGAGAAGAAGCTCAAGAAGAATCGCAAAGATATTGCGAAGAAGCTATTAAGGCCCAAACTTTGAAGATTAAACATAGTAAGCAACTTACTTAGATTGAACTCCTTAAAGAAGAGGCAAAGGATGTGTGCCGCAATGAGATAAGAGAACTGCTCGAAGCCTAGGTAGAGGATGCTGAGGCTACCGAGGAAGCCGGTCGGAAAGGACATGTTCGATCCCCTAATCATCGAATACAATGCTAAAGTTCTTCTCCATTGTGATCTGAGCTTTCTCGATGAGGGTTATCTTGAGTTGGTTGCCGAGGCCTGAAAATATATTGTTGGAATGAAAAAGAAAACCCTAGGAAAAGCTGGCTTGGATAAAGAGAAATTGGTGCGAGAGATACTTCATAGAAATGAACCCCTAGACCTTGCCGCTGTGAGATTCCGATATTTCAACATTCTAGCATCTTTCGGAAAAGTGAAAAGTATCACCGAGTCTTCGAAGTCTGATCCGAAGGGTCCCTCTTCTTTTCAAGCAGTCGGTGTATCAGTTTTTTTGGTCCGGGATTGGATCTAAGCTATGATCTGGACAAACCTAGTTACCAATCCAAAGTTCTGACACCTATTCTAGAAGAGAGTACTCCGACAACAACTGAGAGTCAGCCAGATGCATGTATTCCACTTTACTCTTTAATTATCGAGAGGTTTCGTTCTCCATGCCTAATAGTTATGGATGTTTCTTCTTGTTTCCATAAATCCGTAGGTCTTTCGGGTCCCAACCAAACTCTAAAAAGTGGTGCCACCATGGAGCAACAATTGACATCAACTGAGATTCCGGTAGCCACCGATGCTCAAGTTACGGAGCACTCAATGTTAGCAAAGCTAAAGATCCGCTTTAGCTGGATGAATCTAATGATGTTGTGGTAACTGGTGCCACTAAACACATCGATGAGCTTAGCTTAAAGGAGTGCATCAATAGGGAGGAGTTGTTGAAGAAACAAGCCAAGACTGAACCTGTTGATGTGGATATCGATGATCCAAATCTCGTCCCATTATAGGTCATCCCACCTGGTGTGTTGATTTTTGAAAAAATCCCTCCTACTTTCGAAAGCTCTCTTACCAAAGGTGATAAAGGATCAAGGAAATGGATAGGCTAAAGTTTGGGTGGCACCACTCTCGAGAAATCCAAAAAGGAGAGAAGGCAAATGAAATAGCCATCACTTTGGATCATTGGTACATAACTTGTATATATATTTTCCCTTTTGTTGGCCATTATTGTGTGGGTGCGGCACCCGACCTTGAGTAAACTTGTATCACTATTTTTGAAGCTTAATAAATAAGAGTCCTTTGTTTTTTGTTGAACTCTTATGTGAATTTTCACTCAAATAGTTGAGTTACTACTTTCCATACAATGTACTTATAATTTATTGCTCGTTAACTCGGATAATAATCCGTTAGTTCTATCCCAAGCCCGCCATGTGGTCATGGCCCTGAGTCGAACCAAAAATGGGACTCGTGCCCTAGTGTTGTGCTGTCGGATTTAGTGGTTTTAATTATTATTCTCCTGCTCCTAGTATTGGGTTAGCAAAGTTAGATGGTGGATGATTGAACTCCATCCTTAGCGAATTTATGCTCCTACTGTCAGTTTCAGGTCGGAGTTCATGGAGTAATGAACGATCGAAACGCACTCAACTATCTGTTTATACACATATACGCACTCTGTGGATATGAGTTAGTTGGTGGGTGGTCAATTTTTGCCCAGCTTGTGATTATAATCCAGTCCATGCTTTGGGCATTTAGAGTTATTTCGAAAAATCGTCGGACCGTACTTTCCTTAATTGATTAATTTACCCGCAAGTCCAAGGGTTAACTTAGCGAGCGACCAGTCATCTCAAGATCATTGTTGATTGATATTTGTCCCATCATTTGATAGGATTAAGTAGGTCATTGGATGGTCGAACCACATCCATTCCTCGTTAGGCATTCCATCCATCAGGTTGTGGGCTCGAATAGTCAAATGAACGGTCGAACCATTCTCACTTCATTTAGTTCAGTCGTGAACTTTTGTAATCAGCGTATTCCAACCTATGGGAACCTTCTTGGACATGTTAATACTAGTTAGTTTGGTATCGTAACTAATATGTAATGCTACAGCAAACACAAACATGAAGGAAATTCAAAACTTTATTTGCCAAATGGAAAGAAATGACTTAATTTGTCTGATTACATATTTTTAAAAATCAAATGCCAATCAAATCCTAAAATTAAATACAACTGAATGAAAAAGACATAAACTAAGTGAAATAATGTCGTAAATGCTCGCCATTCCACTACCATGGGAGTGTGGTCCATCGACAGTCGCTAGCTTGAAAGTTCCATCTCCAAAACTTTGTTCAATGATGTATGGTCCTTCCTAAATAGGATCTTATGCAACGGGGCAGGAAAAACCCATTTCAAGATGAGATCGCTGATTTTAATGGTTCTAGGTCGAACTTCGGTATTGTAGTATCGGTGACTTGGTGTCAGTGCGTAGTTGCCTCAGATTAGCTTCTTTAGGATTTTCTTCTATAAAGTTTAGACATTCCAAGAGATCTTTATTCGCTCTTTGATCGTAGTAGATCGATGAGAAGGAACTTTGAGCTCAATAGGAATAACGGCTTCCTAACCGTAAGCAAGGGAGAATGGAGTATGGCCAGTCGCGGACTTATGGGCAGTCCTACAAGCCCATAGTGTTGTCAAGAGTTCTTCTACCCACTTGCCTCTGGCCTTCTCCAAACGCTTCTTTAGAATGGGCTTTATAATTTTTTTCATAGCCTCAACTTTTCCATTAGCTTGAGAGTCAGCGACTGCTGCAAATCTCTTTCAATATGATGTCGGCTGTAGAAGTCTTTGAATTTAGCACTGTCAAATTGAGTCCCATTGTCTATTATGATAGTTCATGGAAGACCAAAACGACATATGATGTTCCAAACGATGAAGTTGATTACTTTCTTTGTTGTGATAGTGAACTTTTCTAGATTATTTGTCACATTATCTGTAACAACTATACTTGTACAAATGGGGTTTTGGGTCTTTTGCTCCATTATAGGATAAGTATAATTGGCATAGTGAACTTTTTTGTATATCACTCATTCAAGATCTCATCAATGGAGGAGTCCGACGTAGAGTGATTCCCTATTCATCGTCTCTTATATTCTTGTTCTCTTCCATCAATCGCTTGACTATATCCACGATAAATGCTTCTGATGTCCGATAGTCTGGAGTTCGGCTGTCCGTCACCACACCAAGTGTTTGGCTTGGCAAACAGTCTTAGTGTATGGTCTGAATCCTAGGCTCCCCTATCTTTAGAAGAGGCACTCTCTCGGGGTCTCGTTGGCTTTCCGTTGGCCTGATTAGGGGCGGTTTGGATATTCCTGCCATTATCGAATGCATTGTCATTTCCTTCCAACTTGCTGTAGTTAAATTTCTCTCCATCTTCTAAGTCGGTGAGGTCCATAGCTATATCCTCTTGTAGGGTCTTTATTCCATGGTTCAAGTTCATAGCTGGTTGCCTTGCGGTCGGTAGAGTACTTGTGTTCCCTTCTACGTTGATTCCCATGGTTCTAGCCATCACTCCTCTTTACGACTGCTTTTCGTTTCTTCTATTTAGACCAGAAACGGAAGAATTTTCTTGCTCTATAGTAGCCGTGGGTTTTACTATAGTTCTTGGAGAAGGATGTGACTGTAAGGTCAAGAGGGCATTAAGCTTATCCATCATAATTCATTGACTGCTTTCCATTTTCTGATTGATTTCATCAACCAATTTATTCAATTCATCGCTCTTAATAACTTCGCATTGATTGGAGGATCTTTGCACCTGATCTCCTACGTTGGTGCCATTTACTTTGGTTGTCTAATGATTCATTTCTTCTACCGCTATTATTGCCTCTATGGATCTTCTAGAGGCAGTTCTTTTCCTTATCGGGGCTGTTGATCTTAAGCAACATATTTTAAGCAAGGATTAAGGATCTAACTTATGAACTATCTGATCCAAAGTAAATAGTTAGATCTAAATGTGATTTGGATTCTCAATGAAAGCACTAAAATGTTAACCCAAAAAATGGATCAACACTCTTGATTGAGCAAGAAAGCACCAACCTTGTTCTTACAAGCAATAATACAGAGAATAAATGTAGAAAAAGTAGAAATAGTAAGAAGACGTGGAGATTTTTTATAGTGGTTCGACTGTTAATGAAGCCTAAGTCCACTTTATCCTGAATTACAAAGTTTTTGAATATCCTGAACTAGACTAAGTCCACTTTATTGGATTACAAAGTTTTTGAATATCCTGAATTAGACTAAGTCCCCAATGCTAGAGTTCATCGGAGAATCATAGCGAACCCTTTGGATGACTTTTGTGAGGAGGGAGGAGAAGAGTGAAGAACAGTTTCTGTAGAGTTTCAACCATCAGTCCAGAGGATCCTCTTTATGTTGCAGATAGGAGATTATCTATAGAGGTTGAAAAGCTACTGGGCTAGGCCTCCTTGCCAGATGCTTGAAAATGACCATAGAAAGACACACTGCAAATCTCATCACCAACCGAGCTAACCTGGTGCATCACTAGCGATCCATAGCTTCTGGCTCGATGGCGACCCAATGACTTGGGATGCTTCTCTTACTTCCTACCTCAAAGTTCATGGCGATTTGGCAAAATGGTATGGATCGCCACAATCTATGTACTCAATTGATTTTTGGACTTTGTCTTCTGGGGTGCATTTGTTGTCTCGTATTGGTGTCCTCCAAGTAATTTTTAGCATGTTGCCTTGTTTTGATGATGGTCTGCTTACTGGTTGTATTAGACTACTGATTGAACTAGATGAATTCTTGTCTCTCATTAACTAGCTTGGAGTCCCATCAAACATAGCCACTGTCCTTAGAATATCCACCATGATGCATTTGAATTCAGGAATCCACGAGCCAAGATGATGGATCGCTAGCGATCCATAAATCACCTTTGCATATTTTCGCTTATTCTTTGATTTCTCTTGGTTTGCTATTCTAGTTTTTTAGTTGGCTCTTGAGCTATTCTAAATCGACCAAGCTGTTCTTACTTCCTTTGGATTCTGCAGGGTTAAAAACCCGAATAACATTTTCCCCCTAGAATATGCCTTCATTGAAAACAAGGCGAGCTTTGGAAGTAATTGTTTTCTAGTTTCTACTTGGTGAGGTTCAAGTAATCGCGTTAGGGCCACATGATTTGACTTTGGATATTTATTTGCTCGTTAAGTTTTAACCTAAACCGTCATTGCTTGTCATAACAGACTAAATTTTACCTCGTAACTTTTTGGAATGACTTGAAGCAGCATATGAATCTTGCTATATAAATTCAAGATTGATCGCTCATGATTCGATGGATCGCTAGCAATCCATAGCCAATGGATCGCTAGCAACCCAATAACTTAGCAATTTTTCTTTCGTGCAATCCTCCTACCTCAAAGCCGACCTTATCCCTACTTTCTTCTTAGGACCAAGCCTTCCTCCCATGGTTCGATCCAAGTTTCGCCCAAAGAACTATGTCTATACGATCTATCGCCATCGTCAACCATTCACCACCAGAGCCCTTCGCCATTATTGGTTTTGAATCTCGCTGTTACCTTGATTTCAACCTAGCTCCTTCTGGATCGCCGTTGACCAAATCCTAACTCCATCATCATCTTCCTTGGATAGTCGCCGACACACCGTGCTTGGATCACTGGGTAAAATCTGACTATCTTTGCCTTTTGATCCTTAATTCGAGTTGGGTAATGCTGATTCTGACGTTCATTTAGCGATTTGACAACAGAGTGTATTGGTAATGATTATAGGAAAAAGCTTGAGTTGGTTGTTATTTTATAGTGGAAGATAGTAAATCGAGTCTTTAGTTCTTCATGGAATGACATTTGGGCCTTGACCCAGTGCCTGACATGATTTGTTGTCCTCATCCATAGAATCAAAATTGACTTGTACTAAACTACATTGCCGATACAGTGCAACGCATCGTGAATTGGTTTTAACCCTTCTTAGGGCGATAACGGCTTAGGATAGCGTCTCTTAAATGGCTTATGTTGTTGTCTCCTTTTGAGGAATTCAGATTGGTCTTATTTTTTGCACGCTCGGTGTACCTGTATTGGGAAAAGCTTTCTGCGTCACTTCGGACAACGGATCCATTATTAATCGTTGGTCGATAATGGGTAAGTGTAGAAGAAATAATTCGGAAAAATGATACGGAAAGCCCTTTTCTTTCTCCACTACAAGCGAGCTATCTGCACGAGATAGAATGTTTGTAGTGTTCAGGATACCAAGCTTATCCCCCATAGATAGCACTGCACTTACCCCGGTACATACTTGAAATCCAACGCGTCGGCATGAATCGATATTCCTTTGAAATTTAAGTGTTGTAGGAGGACTTTTGGTTTATAGTATAATCACCGACCGCTTTGGATGCATGTCCTATTGTGTAGAATGAAGTACTTGTCTTTTTGCCGTAAGTCGAGCGGAGGAAGTGCACTTTCAGAAGTTGAGTTATGGTCTAGCGCCCCTTCTTCTTCTGCATTGCAGGCTGAATATGGTCATATTGTTCCAGTTGGTCCGATCACAGATTGAACTCCTCTGAATTTAGAGTTCTTCTTAATCCACTGGAGAGAACCTCCTCGGTGATCTCCGCTAAGGTTTTGGACAACATTTTCTTGCAACATGGCATTCCGGAGGACGGCGTGCACCTTCCAGAGAAGAATGAATTTTCTTATATGCCACTTTCGGGATACACTACTTGCCATTGATATATGTGCCTAAACAGAGCAGTGCCCTTTTTCAATGACTTCTTAAAAGAAACCATTTCAAACTTGGGAATCATACCGTTTTAGATTCACCCTAATAGATATGCTATCTTAACTTGCCTGCATGTTCTGTTTATGCGGACATCCAACCATGCTCTGAGTTTCTATGAGTTGTGATATTATCTCTCGTTTAAAAGAAGAGACAGTGCCTATCTCTAGATGTCATCAAGGCATATAGGAATGACAAAATCATGATGTAATTCCAAAGCAATTTGTCTCAATTTAAGACGCGGTACTTCTTCGTCAGATGTTTCTAAAGGTTTAGTCGCCTTTGGACAATGAGGTAAGTTTTCTTCCTTACTTATTGAGTTCTGATATATCGCTATCGAATTTTTGACAAGTCAAATACTTCCTATAATTATTTCGAGGTTGAATAAAGACCTATCACTTGACCAAACTTTCCACACCCTAAAGGCTGTAGATGCTGGGAAAAGGTCTGTTATATTCTGGCTAACGAAATAAAACTTGCTTCAATATGGACTATTGCATCCAGGGAGATCTATCAAAGCAGTTGAGGTCCCATCTCCTTTTTGTTCCTGAATTCAAATGCACTCTTCTTCTTCGTCTCATGGTTGTGAAAAGGGTGTTTTTCAAGAAAAGGAAGGCTTTTCTAGCGAGTTGGCAGAAGAGACTCATGAGGGAAGAGATATCGCGACCGAAGCTAGCTGCCCGGCCAGAATGCCCTCGATTTCGAAGGAAGGGGAAGAAGAGTTTAAACAACAAGAAGGCAAGGTTGTAATGGCAATGAAAAAAGAGAAAGGTGAAGTTGAGAGTATTAGTCATGAGTTATCCTCCAGTGATGATGATTTCTATGCAGATTCCGATGATGGAGGCTCGAAATCATGTGACGAGTCCCTGGGGATGAGTCCTATTATTCCGAACTCGCCTCTCCAAGAGATCCACAATAAAGATGCTTCCCCAAAAGTCAGGTGAATTCGAGATTCCCCGATTAAAGATGTTAGCATAAACTTTATGGATCTGAGCAACGTCTACGTCGATTTTAAAGAACTTATGAGGGAAGATTTCTGATTTGAACAGACATCTCCTCGCTTGGGCCATGTTCCCCCGAAATCAGTCTGATTTCTACCATAATGGTTGCCCGATCTGGTTTGTGACATCATTTTAGGCCCTCCCCCCATTTCACTAGTGTCACATTTCACTTACACATACATTATTCAAGCCTATTTTCTGTAAATGAAGCCCTAAATCTATTCTTTATGTCAGGACCATAAGAGGATGTGGTCTTTTTGATGATCTCGAGGAGTTCGCTGGTTCACAACCCAGGTCGAAATGATCCACTAGCCATCATCAGCTTCGTGAGAACGAGGAGGAATGACGAAGACCGAAGGACTTAGAAGCTGAAGCTCATCACCAGGGCGAGAGGGAATAGATTCATACGACCAAATGCGATTACAAGATGAGAAAGACCTTTAATAAGTGAGACGAACCATCCAGAAAGTCAAAACTCGATCGTGGTTCTCATCCTTCAGAGCACTAGGCCTTTTCCCTAGCCCCAGCCCAAAGCTTCAGTTGGTCTCGAAGTTCCAGTTTCTTCTATTCAAGTTCCACCTTCATCCCAAGTTCCATCGTTCCATGTGGTGCTTGCCCCTGGTTTTTTGCGTCCTCACCGTAGATTGGCTTACGTTCTTCTGCCTGGTCCTCCTAGACTTGAAGCTACGCTCCTCAAGTTGTTTTTAAAAGGGGTTAAGTTTGACCGCGACCTTCGCCTAGTCCGCAAAAATTAATATTTTCCCTACCATCAAGCGATCTGAAGTTATTAGAGCAAGTCGAGGGATGGAAAAAGCTACGCAAGCAGCTGGCTGATACGAACCGCAACAACTACCAAGAGATCCTCACCTTTGAATTAGAGAAGGATGACTTCGAGAAGGCATTGGCGAAACGCGATGCCAGAATCGAACGACTAGTATAAGAAAGGGACGTGGCGCTTCGAGAGAGTAAGAATAACGCCGGCTTGCTAAAAGAGCTGAAAGAGGCCCATGCGAAGATAAAGATCATCCTTTGAGATGAAATTAAGAAGGTGCATGCAGACGAGGTTAAGTTGCAAGAGGAGCTCGAAGCTCGCAATATTATTATTGAAGCCCAGAAGAAGACCATTGCTGACCATGAAAAGATTGTTGAAGGGCATAACAAAACAATCGTGGAATATGAAGGGTTCATGAAGTCGCTTGATAAGACCATTTCTGATCAAGCCTAGACGATTTTCCTTATCCAAGAAAGAGTTGCGCAGCTTAGCGTTGACAAGATTCGTGTTGAAGTTGAAAAGGCCGCCGTTACGGTGAATTATTTAGAACTACCGGACACTTTTGAGAGGAAGATGGAGAAGTGGAAGATACCATCATAATCTTCAACGTCAACTCCCTGTTGCATCAGGGGAGTCTCAGTTATCTGGGTCCCAAGTTCCCATGCACTCTTGCCATGATTTGGGAGGAAATTTTGATCTGTTTCTGAGGTAGCGGGGATGTCTACACTGAGCGGGATCAAGAGGATGCCTACCTTAACGATGAGTCAAAGAAACCACTAATAAAGGGCTGGGAAATTCTACAAAGTGAAAAGAAGTGGGAAGCTGCCGATGTTGCTATGGCAGCGATTGTCAACATCGGCTGCTAAAATGATGTCGGAGCCCTTTGTTTCCGGACCTTGCAAATTGTCGAGACAGCTCGCGATCAATTGGCGTGTTCTAGGGCTGAAGCTTCTCTGTAGATTGTGCAACTATCCAATGAAAGAGAAGGTAGTGAATACAAGATCGACATTCTTGACCACTCCTTTGATGTAGGTAACCTTCTTGTTCCTTCCGAGTTCGAGAATTTTCAACTCATGCCGCAAATGCAAGGCGAACTCAATGCTTTCATTTTGATCTTATAGGTCTGTCTTCCTTACTTGTTGTTCCTTGATGCCCGGACCCATCCTATTTTAACCGCATCCGTGCTCATCTCCGTAGCTTCTCTATTTGTAATTGTGTCTGGCTTGCAGCTAGGGACAATGTCTAAGAAAATCATTGCATTGCATGGCTTAAATGATCCTTCTGTATCTTTAGAGGTTAACTTTACTGCAGCCAAAGCTTGGGAGCAGGAGGTCCGGATTGAGCAGCTGCAAAAATCCGAATAGCAACTGGTTGACGTCAAGAAAGAAAAGGGCGAAGCAATAAAATCCTCGAAGAGCCCTCACAAATCCCGTAAGTGCAAGACGAAAGGGGAGACTTTCGAGAAGGTTAAAAAGCAGGGAGGAGACGTCGGCACCAAGGAGAGTCGATATCACCGACAGTGACACCACCCCTGGGCGAGATTCTAAGGAGAACAAAAAACTTCCAACTAAAGACGGGAAGGGGAGTGGCAGAAAGAGGCTTTGAGAAGCCTGGATGGTAGTGAGCTGATTTTTGAGGCATTTTGTTTTGCTCAAGTGCAGAGTCTACATTTACTGCTTTTATTGTAGTGTCTGTACGTTTTCTTTTTGTTGGCCGGTATTGTGTAGGTACGACTCCCACATTTTGACCTTGTATAAGAAAAGTTATATGAAATATAATGCTGACATTTTGATTGTAACTTTACATGTGTGCTTATATGTGTTTTATGTACTTATGTCTATTTCGTTTACTGCTATTTTATTTTATCTAGTCCTTTGATTACCTCCAAAATTCTTTGTTTAAAGTAATAGAACTTGTGAAGTGTTTTTTTCTTAAACATTTCTATTTGATTGCTGGTGTATGCTCCCAAGTTCACATGGCTATTGTAACATCCCCAATGTTGATGCCCAAAAATAAGCGTTGCAGATGTTGTATTCATCCATAGTATTAACTTCTGGTGACAAAATACGCCAATGTTATCGGTATCCATAATATCAGATGCACTTGAATATGAAATAAAATTAGCATAGATTAAAACAACTTTCCTGATTACATTTGAAAGCAATATTTCATATTTAAATTACATAACCCCATAATCAATTCCCAGGTTTTTGATCAAATAAAATTATTAAAATTACTCCAAGAGCGACATACGAAGATGCCCCCTAGGATAATCGGAGTAGTAAATAGATAAACTATCCTAATACAACACAGAGAAAATAAAACAAAATAGCTTCTATAGATAACTAGCATTGCCTCCTACACATCTTTGGAAGCTTATTCGTTCAATCCTACTAAACCCATAAAACCTCAACTCTCAGTCGACTCAAATAATGTTTTAAGAACCCGAGAGTTTAAGGGAAAAGCTAAACTTCGAGTTAGACATAAAGCATAGAGTGAATAATACTATACGTCTCAATTATATGATATTAAGTGAGACCACATCGCTTAGCGGAATGGGTTTTCCCTTACCAATATCCCTTTTTAAAAATATCCTTTGCAAATTAAAATCCTACAATCAAACTAATTAAAGCAATCATAGCAATATCATATATGCATATAAATCAGGTAACAAATGGGCTATCTGTCTAAACAATATAGTTTTGTTTGGCTGACTCGGGCCTACCAGACATAACAAATAATCTAACTTATGTTAGACGCACTTTTGGATGGTCGTCCCTAACTTACTTCTCACAGGGTCAACTGATCCTAATGGTTTTGTGGGCTCACCAATAACCAATTTTTGCTTTATATATATATTCCTTTCTGTGTGTAACATCATTTTAATCTTACATGTGACAAAGACTACACATTGGAATTTTGGACTTATACTAGCCAGGGGCTACTAGCTAAATTATAGGGCACGACCCTATACCAGTCCCTTCTAGTGTTCTACTATCTGAGTCATTTACTTAGGGTCAATTACCCTATCTAATTTTCCTTGAAAACATTTCTTGCATATAGATTTAACCGTTTTCTTTACTTAAACAAGGAAAATATGCACTTTGCTTCACTCAAATCTCTTTTCCATGTTATATATACCTTACTCAAAACAATGTTGACGAAATATAATGAGGGTTATCTATCCCTCTGAATTAAGCTAGAAACCCCTTTTAACTTGAAAGATCTTAGGCCATAAATCCAAGGTAAACCATTTGAAATATTTGCTTAAAAACTTTAAACAACCCTCTCGAATCCATTGAAAATACCCGTTTCAATATATATTAAGTACTATACCTTGAAACACTAGGCAAAACGCCAAAACATACCTTATGAAACCTTTATAACAACCTTTTGAAATCATTGAAGGTATCCATTCAAATATTTTTATAAACCTTAAACATTCTCTTTTCAAAACTCTTTTAACTTGCCTTTCGAAAGCATTTGGAAATCTTCCATTTAAAATACTTCAAGTACCTTTCAAAACCATTAGGGGAACCTCCCCTTTGAACTTCCATTATATACCTTTTGAAATCAATAAGGTCCTTTACTTAAAACAAGCCTTTCGAAAGCATTAGGTTTAAGTAAAAGCTTGTGGAACATAGCTTCGAAACCATTTCAAACATTCCTTCTGAAACCTTCGTGTTTATCTTTCAATAGAACAAACGGTCTTAAAAGAACTATGTAACTTCCTGGTATTTTCAACTATTCGCATCTTGCATATGTCGGACTTGAATTGCTCAAAATATCAGATTGTTAATTTAAATTTAGCAAAACTCAGCATATACAATAAATAAAATAATCATAGAATCACATACAGAGTAATAGAACAATAATGCAGCGGAAACAAAAGAATAGCAGTTCATGAAGCTACTATATATATATAACAGAGTTAAATAAGATACAACAGAGGTATCGAATACATATATGTCTTATTACAATAGTCAAATACAAAATCTGAAAACATCACTGGAATCAACTGAATAACTGAAAGAAGAATCGATAAATGGATCGCCAAGCGAAGCTCCAACTCCAAAGGTGAGTCTCGAATACTAGTACACTCAGTCTGACCCGAGCGTAAAGGAAAACACAAAGCACTCGAGTCAGGATTAACATTCTTATATCATTATATCTAACTCAAGTGAAATAACCACTGAAATACAAGTAACTCAAAGGATGTTTGGGATAACCATCCTCTAAGGATCCGTTTAACTATCTACTATGTAGTAATATATGCTATTATAATAATGTCTATAGTAAAGTAAACTATTAAAATAGCGTTAAGGCTTTACATTTTCCACATTAACACATTTTATATATTCCCATAGTCTATTTAGTACCGTAATCTCCCCCGTACTGGGCATCTTCAGAGGGCACTCCATAGGTATGGTACAAAACAAACTCGTAGTGGTCTTGATAGGGTATGTGACATGGAACAACTAGGCAATGGCAGGGTAGATATACCAACTACACTTCTGGGCCGGTGGTAACACATAGCAGCCACTACTGCTCACCTCGAAACACACTCCCAAATCAAAAAAATCAAGTGTGGCCACCAAATCAATCACAAAGTCAGAATATAGTATCGAAGGAATGTGTCCGATCGAAGGAGCTACCTCACTTGGCCCGTCGATTGCTTTTGTCCTAGCCACCTTACTCACGGGAGTTGGGTCCATGTATATACCTCATATAGGATCGTCGCCACCATCCTACTTCATTATGGAATCCCCAACACATGAACGGTTGTTAAAGTGGTTTTTGGTATTGACAAAGAGTATGACAATATCCGATCCTGGTCTCTTTAACAACCAGTCGTCGTTAAAACACCGCGGTCATTTCAATATAGTTTATACTTCAAAACCAAAATATCATTTCCATTTCAAAACCATACCAATATGATATCATTTCCGTTTCAAAAATATTCACTTCCAAAATCATAGTGCTTCAAAGTTATAACACTTCGAAACCAAAACATATGAATTTATAACACTTTGAAATCATAATGATTTAGAAACCATAACACTTTCCTTTAACCAGTTTATATATTAATAACAGTATATATAATAAAATAGTTTATAAAATAAATAGTTTATAAAATAAATAGTTTATATAAAATCGTTATAAGTTAAAATAGTTTATATTAAAATAATTAATACATTAAAATAGTTAATATTAAAAATAGTTTATGTTAAAAATAGTTTGTATTAAAAATGATTTATATTAAAATAGTTTATATGGAAATAATTTATATAGTAAAATATATAAATAGTTTTAAATATAATTTAAAAATACTTTGTACAATAAAATAGCTTCCTCAAATTCCACAATTCGATTCCAAATCGACTCAAATTCCAAAATTAAAATTTAATCCAATCTCAAATCATCAATTTCAATTCAATTCAATTTCTCAATAAACCATTTCAATTTATATCGATTTCAAAAATATATTTGAACCACAAAATAACTATTTCGATTTCAATATATTTCAAAGCTTTAAGTATTCAACATTGTCAAAACTAAATTTGATAATTTCATGTATATATATCAAATTCAATTTACTATTATTTAATTTCGAAATATTTACTTACTAAATCCAGTATCATTTAAATCAAACCTCAAATTTCAAATAACTAAATATTTCGTTCAATTTATTTAAACATGAAATATTCGTAAATCACCTTAAACCAAAATCAAGTTATAAAAATAATATCCTTTAAAATCTCAAATTTAATAAGTTCAAAATAGGTATAAAAATCATATCCTTTAAAAATCATCTTGGTGATGTGGTGGGGAAGGAGGGATATCGGTGGTTCATGGTTGATAAAGTGGGAAGTCAGCAAGCACGAGCAGGAGGAAAGAAATCAATAGAAAGAAATGGAGGAGAGAACTTGAACAAGCATTCATGTTTCTTTTATTATATGTTTTTATTTTACAAACCGGTAGAATAACGGAAGCAACCATAATAAAATCAACCGGTGAGATTGTAAATGTTTGATATTGATATCTAGGAATATTAAAAGGCTAGTGGCTATACAGTTTAAACTGTGTAATATGAAATGGTGAAGAACCAAAAGATATAAAATGGTTACCAATACGGTTACTGCTTACGCAGATTCCGCTGTGTACCGGAGTTCAAAACACAGAGTTCAATATACCGCAAAAATCAGCACAGCGAGACGATCAAAATAGTACACAGATATCAGTGGTACGATCATCCAACCAAAAATCGATATGGTATCGAAAATGCTGCTAATCCGTTGAAAATAAGATAAACGGAGCAATAGTAGTTCAAATTTGGCGAAACGAAGTATGACGCCTCACTTAGAAGATGATTTACAAATTTATTATTAAAAATATTCAAGTTCAGAAAACATTTTATTATCATCAAATATTAACTGATTTAAGTTGAAATAAAATTACACAATAACAAAAAAATTCATACTATCAGATGAAAATCTACTATTTGCTATGTTTAAATGTACGTATTTCAAATATCAAGTTTTCATTTCAAAATTTATTTATTTAAAATTTCACAAAATATCAATAAATTAAAAAAATAAAACCATTACAATTTACGGGTCGTTACAAACTAGGTCGAAAGCACTCTCTCGAAAGTAATTTCCTAAGTAAAAGAAAGTGGAAGGTTTCGATACCAACCCTTTTGAAAGCATGGAGAAGCAGCTTCTTATTTAAAAGCGAAAGCACCCTTCCAAAACCAATGTTTAAAGGCAAAAACGACCTTAACTAGGTTGAAAGGTAGAATGTGGCAACAAGTGTTTCAACCCTCTCGAAAGCTTGTTAAAACAAAAGGAGGCAACCTCTATCGAAAGCTATATTAAAACCCTTTTGAAACTATTCTTTTGAAAATAAAGCAAGAGCATCTCTTTTGAAAGAAAAACAAGGCCTCGACCCCTTCGAAAGCACTCTTTCGACCCAATACTATCGCCCATCTCCGACCCACCATGTACCAAGGCATTGATACTATGTAAATTGATTTCAACTATGATGGAGGCGTAGTACGAAGTAGAAATGTAACTGATGTGAGTGGCAAAACAACAAATCTTTACAAAAACTGAATTTTTACTTTATAAAGTAATATCTTTCCAACTAACTTGCTTATTTTCCATAATATAATTGGTTATCAACTCCTTTTTCAAAATGTTTTCAAAAAGTGCTGCTAAATTTAGTATTTAATAATTAAAACATTTAGCGAATTGCCCCTTCTCCTAATTTAATCATATAAAACATTCAAGTCCTATGCCATAAATAATTTTATATATTTAACAAAACACTTAGGAAAGTTCTCCATAGATTCCAATAAATCATTTTTAATATGTTTTCTAACATATTTAAATTTCTGACCCAAAGCTAACACATAATAGCTAAAATTAATTTAAACCTAATTTAACCATTTTCTTCACTAGATAATTCATAATAAATCCACAATAATTTAGAAAATCATAAATCTTGAAACCCATCTCTAAAATAATATTTTTGACATTGTATCAAAAAATTCTAGTCATTTGGATGTCATTTAATAGGTTTTCCAAATCAATTCTTGAAATACCCCGCACCCCTTAGTATACTAAAAAAAGGACACACTAAAGGATATGGTGCTTTATAGGTATAGCTAAAGCATCATAGAGACTAAGATTCCCAAGAAAAATAAATAAAACAGTAGAAACATTTAAATGGTACTTCATTATTCAAAATAAAAATTCATAAATAAGTCTGAAAAACCTCACATGTCTCAAATACCAAATACACATGTCCTATGAAAACTAGAACTCAGCCTCATAAAATCAGAGTACAATAAAAATAATCATCCCTCTCATAAGCACCAGAAACCAAATGAAAAGAAAACTGAAAAGAGGAAGAATACATGAAGAATCTCCAAGAATATCTCTCCAAGAAAGCTCAAAATCTACTACCCTTGCCTCTACTGGCCTATGGGGGAAAAAGGGAAAATAGAGGAGTAGGTCGGACTAAAAGTCATGTGAATGAAAGTAATTGCTAGTATTTTTAAGCAAGATAAAAGTAATAGACATGAAAACAATTCTAGTATAAAAGGAAATAAAGGAAAAGTTAAAGTTGGAGTAAAATACTGTTTAACTCTTTGCTTTGATGGTGATTGTTTGCACTTGTCTTAGATATTTGCATTGATTAGGCTGAAATCCAAATCCTATTTTAATTAGGCTGAAGTCCTAATTCTACCCTTTGATCGGCCTTCTATCTATGTTGTGCCACTGTGAGCTAGTCCCATCCTATGGGTCCCGCAACAAAAAAACACATGTTTAGCGCTTTGGAACTCAATAGCGACTTATCTCCCTGCTTCGAGACCGCAAACTTGGTCACCGCCGGTTCGTACTATCTGTTGCTCCCTCTTTTGACCACTTATCTACCTACTTTAGCATAATTGTTCCCATCCTCACCTGATCCATTGTGAGACCATTAGTCCTAGTCTGATAGGGTCCAGCCCAGCCTCACCTATGTGTTTGCGAGACCATCAGTCCTAGTCTGAAAAGGGAATGCTGCCAGTATGGGTCCTAACAAACAGAATCTAGTCACTACCCTTGCCCAAATCCCCTGATTTGAGCTTCTATTTATTGACCACTTACATACCCTAAACTGCATAATTGTATCCCAGCCTTACCAAATCTATTGTGAGACCATCAGTTCCTGACTGAAGGGGAATGCTACCAATACGAGCCCTACTTCTATCTTTGCTTATTAACTTAGTCTAAGTCTTTAAAATAAGCCTCTTCTATTCTCTATTATATTTTCTTATTAACTTAACTCTAAGTTTTAAAATAAGCCTCTTTCTGTTCTTTCTATTTAATTATAACCTGTGTTATAATTGTTCTTCTATTCGGTCCTTTTAGTTATAACTATTAGTTATAAGCTTGCTTGCGAATGTCTCAAATTTGCCTATTTTAATCTATTTTCTTTTTATTACGGTTCTTCTTATTTTACATCCAATTTCTGTAAATTTAATGTTCTTATATTTTAGTCCATATTAACGAATTATTATCTTTTTATTATTTTATTTGCGTAAAAAGGAATAAAAAGAAACTAATATTTACAGGTTAAATTCTAACGTAAAACGGATGTAAATAAAATGTAAATAAATGTAAATAATAGTAAATAACCGTAAATAAATGAATAGAATAGCTAAATAAAAATAGCTGAATAAAATAGACTGAAAAGAACTTTAAAAATTAATTGTAAACAACATATATAAAAACTATCTCAAAATTGCCGAAAAACTACAACTATTGAGAACTTTATTATTTTAAATTACTTAAAAGTCTAAAATAATTATTTAAACACTCACCTGCGGTCCTCAACTCTATTCTTTGGTCTTCCTTGATCCTATCCTAAAGCGTAAATATTTTTTTCAAAAAGATTCTCTCCTTAGAAAGTTTTTATTTCTAGGGTCCAACCTCTGGCAATGAACCTGTATAGGAGAAAATATGAATGAGAAAACATCTATGCCTAGGGGACTATTTATAGGGTTACTTGGGGATCTCAAGCCGTTGGATTTTAAGATTAAATCTTGTGCAACCACGTCATAGGTTCGCTGGAAACAGTCAGATGGAAGCACGAACACACAGGATTGAAAACAGGTTGGAAAACATGTCATGTTTGCATTTGCATCTGGACGAATTAACGTACAAAACACATAGGCGGGTCGACCTTAGTGTCGACCAACACATGCTGGGGTCGACCTATAGATTAACCTAGCTATGGGAAAGGTCGGCTCTAGGGTTGACCTGACCTTATATATATGTGTATATATATATTACTTTTCTTGTTTAATTCGTGTATTCTTTGTTTTAGCTTGGATTTTGACAATATATATGGAAATTGACCAGTAAATCATCAAAAAAACAATGGTGCAACTCCCATGGCTCAATTCTTATAATTACAAAGTTATATTATTATTTAATTAATTCATTAATTAATTATTATATCTTGTATTTTAGGTTGTTACGTTCTCCCCTCCTTAAAGGATTTTGTCCCCGAAATCTCCAAGGATAGAAGAATGAGATAAATATTTTCGTCCAATTCTACAACCACCTACTCAACCATCACCCATTACATCCATTATCCTTAAGTTTTCTAATGCAGTTTATGATATTTATGTAAATAGTGTAGTGTCAATGTCTCTAACTAATGCAAAAGATTAGGAGGTCTACTGATTCAGTGGACCTCCTTATTTTGCAATCATGTCTGCGCTATGTATTCAAATGAATGCAAATTTTCTAATGATAACCAATAGTTCTATAGGCGTGCTATAATCATCATTCAAATACAGTAATCATATGATAATCATCCCTTTATAGTAACCATGGAACAAAATAAAATGCAAATGCGCACACATCCATATGCATATACTCTAGTTATCTAGTTAGGCCGGTCCCTAAGAGATAATTGTGCCTAGTGTATATATATGAGTCCAGTAGCATCCACTAACAAACCTTGCAACCACTAGCGTCCATCATACATAACATGTTCTAGTAACATGTTTACATTCAGTCCTCCCATCCATAGGTTAAGTCCCAAGATCTACCCTCCTAAAGGATAGTAAAGGAAAGAACCAACCCAAAACTAAAGATGGAAATAGGAAATTCTAAAACTTACTATTAAAGAGATGCGAAAAAGATGTATAAATATTCTCCTCAGCCTCCCATGTAGCTTCTTCAACATCATCTCCCCACTGCACCTTTACTAATGGGACATTTTTATTCCTAAGCTTCTTGATGTCACGTCTAATGATCTTAGTAGGAATACGACGAACATATGCTTCTCCCTCCACTTCAACTTCCTCCAGTTGACTAGGCTCCATAACCTCTGCTGATTCATGTAAGCACTTTCTCAAGTGAAAAACATGAAAAACATCATGCATTCTATGAGCCTCTCCGGTAGCTTTACTCGATACGCCATCTTCCCTACTCTTTCTACAATGGGGAACGATCCTACGAATCTGGGAGCTAGTTTCCTAGATCTCACCACCTTCCATAGCAGGAACACTTTAACAAAAATTAAATCTCCTACCTCGAACTCAGCGTCCCTTCTCCTTTTGTTTGCATAAGATTTATGTCTATCTTGGGCTCTCTTCATCCTACTTCTAATCAAATCAATCTTCTCCGAAGTCTCCTTAACCGTGCTGGGACCAAGTAGCAATCTCTCCATGGACTCCAACCAACATGAATGTGACTTGCACGGTCTTCCATAACGAGCCTCAAAAGGTGCTATCCCAATGCTAGCCTGAAAACTATCGTTATAAGCGAACTCTACTAACGGAAGATGCTCCTCCCAAGTTCCTCCAAAATCAAGAATGCACATCTTCAACAAATCCTCAAGCACTCCATTAACTCTCTCCGTTCGGCCATCTGTCTGAGGATGATAGGCCGTACTCAATCTAAGTTGCATCCTTAAGCCTGTTGCAAGATTCTCTGAAACTCGCTAGTAAAGATAGGGTCTATGTTGCTCACTATGCTAGAGGTAGTTCCATGAAGTCGAACTATCTCGCGAACATATAAGATTGCCAAATAAGGTGATGTCCTCTTACTCTTGACCGAAATAAAGTGGGCGCTTTTAGTCAAACGATCTACGATTACCAAATACTGGTATTCCCCTTTCTAGATTGGGGTAAATTATTTATGAAGTCCATCAAAACAATATCCCACTTCCATTCCGGTATATCTATTGGCTGAAGTAATACACAGGGCTTCTGCTGCTCCGCCTCAACTCTTTGGCACACAAGACACTTAGCTACAAACTCTACCACATCCTTCTTCATACCGCTCCAATAAAACACTCTCTTCATGTCCGTATACATCTTATCACTACCCGGATAAATAGTCATCCGAGAACCGTGTTCCTCTGCTTGAACTGTTCCCATCAAATCACTAGTGCGGAGGACACAGTCTTCTGTCTCTCCTTAGCCACCCTTTACTATCTATGGAATAACATTGGAAATGTCTAGAGATCTCTCCTCTGATAATCCTCTTTAGAATATCCATAAGCTTTGAATCCTCTCGCTGCCTCAAGCAAATCTGATCTATGAGGGTAGGCTTAACCTCAAGTGTTGTCAATAATCCTAGGGTAAGGTCCATAGAAGGCTTAAAATCAAAAGTGGAAGTAAACTCTTAGCTTTTCCACTCTACGAACATTGGGTTAAGTGTTGCTCTCTTCCTACTCAACGCATCCACAACTACGTTTCGTTTACTAGGGGTATAAGCTATCTCAAGGTCATAAGATGCCAAAAACTCCATCCATCGCTGCTGCCTCAAGTTTAAATCCTTTTGGTGAGAATATGTACTTCAATGATTTATGGTCAGTGAAAAGCTCGAACCTCTCTCCTAGCAAGTTATTCCTCCAAGACTTGAGCGTGAAAACTATAACAACAAATTCCAAATCATGGCTAGGATAGTTCTTCTCATGATTCCTTAACTGTCTACTTCCATAACATACTACCCTCCCTTCTTGCATCAATACTGCTCCAAGACCCGTCTTACATGCATTAGTGTACACTATAAAAGGCTTAGCTCTGTTTGGTAAAACTAACACTAGTGCACTGGTAAGGGCCTTCTTTAGCCTTGTAAAGGAATCCTCACAATCTACGTCCCACACAGATGCTGAATTCTTCTTAGTGAGGCGAGTAACAAATATTAAAATCTTAGCGAAATCTTTGATAAACTTCCTATAATAGCCAGCCAAACCTAGGAAGCTTCTAACTTCAGTAACATTCTTGGGGGCCTTCCAATCTTGCACTGGTATTATCTTAGCGGGATCAACAGCTAAACCCTCTCTTGAGACTACATGCCCCAAGAAATGCACCTCCTCATGCCAAAAGTGATATTTCAAGAGCTATTCCTTCAACTGATGAACACGATGTGTACGAAGGATCTCCTCTAGATGACTAGCATGCTCCTCCATACTCTTGGAAAACACCAAAATGTCATCCATGAATACTGCTATGAACTTATTTAGGACATCTCAAAAACATGGGTCATCAAATATATGAAATAAGCTAGGGCATTGGTCAACCCAAACAACATAACCAACCACACAAAAAATCCACCGGTTGTCCTAAATGCTGTCTTATCAGTGTTATCGTCTGTGACCCTAAGCTGATGAAATGTAGTAGCTAAATCAAAATGAGAAAATACTGAAGTTTCAACCAACTGATCGAAAAGACCTTCTATCCTAGGAAGTGGGTAATGGTTCTTTATAATGAGCTTGTTCAACTCTCTATAGTCTACGCAAATTCGAAGGGAACCATCCGCCTTTGTAGCGAAGACGACTGGTGCACCCTACTCAGATATGCTTCGTCTGATGAATCCTTTCTCTAATAGCTCACCAATCTGTTACTTAACTCCTTCCTCTCCTTAGGAGCCATATGTCACACGGACAATGCCACTCGCTTAGCATTGTCATTAAGGTAGATCCTAAAGTCAATCTCTCTCTTGGGGAGAGTCACCTAACCTCCTTAAAGTCGTCTGAGAAATCTCTGATGATTGGAACTGAATCTAACTCTGTTGGTGATGAATCGAGGGAATAAATGAAGTTTAACATGACTGACCCCTGTTAGTCGTAAGAAACCTCGAGAGTCCTACCACTACATATCTCTAATCTAACGACTCTCCTCTCGCATTCCATTATCGCTTCATAAGTGGATAATCAATCCATCCCTAAAATCATCCCACACCTTGAAAATCCTAGTACATAAGCATCATAGTCAAACTCTACGCCTAGGATAAAAAATTTCAAACCCCTATATATCATGGATAAATGTACCGGTCCTCCTATGGGGTTTGAAACAACTATGGGGTCTACTACTAAAGAGATGTCTAAGTGTAAACAATCAACCAAGGGACTAGAAATGAAAGAGTGTGATGCTCCAGAATAAAAAAAGACCGAATGGGAAAATTCGAAATAGAGATCAAATCTTCCACAATAACGTTCCTACCTCTATCAGGTCCACTGCTAGAAGGTGCTTCATCCAAGGCCTGTACCGGTGCTGTAGGTGCACCCGCTCCCTACCCCATCTTCTGAGAATAAAATCTACTAAGGTGACCAGGCTATCCACAACTATAACACTTTCCCTTCATTTTATCCTTCTTGTAGTCTTTTGCGTAATGACCAATCAGTCCACAGCTATTGCACTTCTGTCCTTTCTTGATCTGCTTTTAAGGTCCTCCTCCTTTCTTCTTATCCTTTTTTTTCTTCCACCACTTCTTATTAGAATTCTCTGACTTTGGGACCTCCTTAGACCCCCCTTTCTTAGCTGCATCAGACATGAGGGCCATCTCCACCAGTGACCCATATGTAGCTCCCATTGGTACATATGTCAATGCCAACCCTTGGAGGGGCTAGTTCAATCTCTTAGGAAACTTCATGGCATTCTTGTGCGGTGTATTGACAAGCTCCATTCCAAACCATGACAACTCATTAAATTGGTTGATATACTCCTTTACCGAAAGACTTCCTTGCTTCAAACTAACGAACCTTTCCAACTGCATACTTTTTTCTGCTTATGACAAGAACTTCCTCTCAAACCTTTCACGGAATCCATTCTAACAAATGCCTCTCCCTTACAACTCAACAGTCTCCCACCAATAAGAAGCCTCTCTTTTCAGCTGTCAAGATGCAAGTTGAACTCTCTACTGATCCTCCAATACCAATAGATCAAATATCCTGTCTATACCCCTCAACCAAGCTCGTGCTTCCATGAAATCCTCTGTACCAGAAAATGTCTTGCCTCCTAGATTAGCGAAGTCCTTGCATAGCTTAAAGAAATTGGTTGCTGCAGGTGGATTAATGAGATTTCCACTCGTTGGTGCCCACGTCGGGCGCTTGACCTTGCACATATGGTGTCGTAGCTTGGAGGTATCTATGAAACTAGCTTGGGACTTGGATACCCTCTGGAAGATTAGGGAAATCCGCCATTCTACGCAAATAAAGTAGAATTTAGGCTCGAAAGAATTGAAAGAAGATTGAACTAGACTTTGAGGGGATTTTTATAAAACTCTCCTATACTTGAAAAAACCATTTCTTCATAAGAGTTTATTTTTGAAAATACTTTTATAAAAATAGGATAATTTCTAAAAAAATACTTTACTTTTAAACAAGTTTATAGGAATCCTGTAACCTTAGGCTCTGATACCAAGTGAAACACCCCACACCCCTTAGTATACCCAAAAAGGGCACACTAAAGGATATGGTGCATTATAGGTATAGCTAAAGCATCATATAGACTAAGATTCACAAGACAAATAAATAAAACAACAAAAACATTTAAATGGTAATTCATTGTTCAAAATAAAACTTCATAAATAAGTCTAAAAACCTCACATGTCTCAAATACTAAATACACATGTCTTATAAAAAACAGATCTCGGTTTAATAAAACCAAAGTACAATAAACTAATCATCCCCCTCATAAGTACTAGTATATCAGAAACCAAATGAAAAGAAAACCAAAAAGAAAAGAATATATGAAGAATCTCCAAGAAAGCTAAAAATCCACTACCCTTGCCTCTGCTGGCCTATGGGGGAAAAGGGGAAAATAGAGAAGTGTGTCAGACTAAAAGTCTGGTGAATGAAAGTAATTACTATTAGTTTTAAGCGAGATGCAAGTAATAGCTTTGACAATAGTTCTAGTATAAAAGGAAATAAAGGAAAAGATAAAGCTAGAAAATACTGTTTCACTGTTTTCTTTGATAGTGATTGTTTGCACTTGTCTTAGATAGTTGCTTTGATTAGGCTAAAATCCTAATCCTATTTTAATTAGGCCGAAGTCCTAATTCTAACCTTTGATCATCCTTCTATCTCTATTGTGCCATTGTGAGCTAGTCCCGTCCTGTGGGTCCCACAATGAAAAGACACATTTTTAGCGCTTTGGAACTCAATAGCGACTTATCTCCCTACTTCAAGACTGCACGCTCGGTCACCACCGGTTCACACTATCTGTTGCTCTCTTTTTTGACCTCTTATCTACCTACTTCAACATAAGCATGCCCAGCCTCACCTGATCTGTTGTGAGACCATCAGTCCTAGTCTGATTGGGTCCTACCCAGCCTCACCTAAGTGTTTGTGAGACCATCAGTTCTAGTCCGGAAAGGGAATGCTGCTGGTACGGGTCCTAATAAACAAAATCTAGTTGCACCCCTTGCCTCAATCCTTTGATTTGAGCTTCTATTTATTGACCACTTATCTACCCTAATCAGCATAAGCGTGTCCCAGCCTCACCTAATCTATTATGAGACCATCAATTCCTAACTGAAGGGGAATGCTACCAGTACGGGCCCTACTTCTATCTTTGCTTATTAACTTAGTGTAAGTCTTTAAAATAAGCCTCTTATGTTATCTCTGCTATATTTTCTTGTTAACTTAACTCTAAGTTTTAAAATAAGCCTCTTCTGTTCTTTCTATTTAACTATAACCTATGTTATAATTGTTCTTCTATTTTGTCCTTTTAGTTATAACTACTAATTATAAACTTGCTTGCAAATGTCTCATATTTGCCTTTTTCAGTCTATTTTCTTTTTATTACAGTTCTTATTATACATCTAATTCCTATAAACTAGTGTCTTACATTTTAGTCTATATTAGCGAATTATTCTCTTTTTATTATTTTATTCACGTAAAAAGGAATAAAAAGAAACTAACATTTACATGCTAAATTCTAACATAAGACGGATGTAAATAATTGTAAATAATAGTAAATAACTGTAAATAAACGGATAAATAGATCAATAAAAATAGCTGAATAAAATAGACTAAAAAACTTTATCAATTAACTGTAAACAACTTACATAAAAACTGTCTCAAAATTACAGGAAAAACAATAGCTATTGAGCACTCTATTATTATAAATTACTTAAAAATCTAGAATAATTACTTAAGCACTCATCTATGGTCCTCGGCTCTAGTCCTTGGTCTTCCTTGATCCTCTCTAAGAGCATATATATTTTTTCAAAAGGATCCTCCCCTTAGAATTTTTTTATTTCTAGGGTCCAACCTCTGTAATGAACCCGAATAGGAGAAAATCTGAATGAGAAAAACATTTATGCCTAGGGGTCCATTTATAGGGTTACTTAGGGATTTCAGACTGTTGGATTTAAAGATTAAGTCTAGTGCAACCACATCATAAGATCCCTGGAAACCGTCGGATGGAAGTAAGAACGCATAATATTGAAAACAAGTTAAAAAACACGTTATATTTGCATTTGGACGAATTAACATCCAAAACACATATGAGGTTCGACTTTAGTGTCGACTAACACATGCTAGGGTGGACCTAAAATTTGACCTAGCTGTGGGAAGGTCGACCTGACATACATACATACATACATACATACATACATACATACATACATACATACATACATATATATATATTCTTTTCCTGTTTAGTTTGTATCTTCTTCGTTTTAGCTCGGATTTTGACAATCTATATATGGAAGTTGACCAGAAAATTACCATGGACACAATGGTGCAATTCCCGTGGTTCAATTCTGATAATTTCACAGATTTATTTTATTATTTAATTAACTCGTTAATTAATTATCATAGCTTGAATTTTGGGTCGTTGCAATTCTTATCATAAAATCTATGTGAAATAGCCTAAATCATGAATAAGCATATATATCCATTTAAACAATCAAGACATGGAAAATCATTGCGAAATAAACACTGGTCTTTTCTAGAAACCAAAGCTAGATAAAAATGAGATGTAAGCTATCATTCACCTTTAATTTGTGTTAAAGAGGCTGAGATTTGCTCTAATACTAATTTGATTAAGCTTCCTTCTTGAAATCTTGTTTATCTACCCCTTATCCTCTTCTATCGGTGGCCGACCAAGCTTGGTATTAAGTTTTAGTTTTTGAATATGGTAAATGAAATAGGTTAAGGTTTTAGGGTATAAGAATACATGGCCTATTCCTATTTTTCCCTTATCTTATTACTTCTTTCTTTTTTCATGTGTTTTCTCATTAAGGCACAGCTACCTTATGTTTTCACAAATCTCAATCTCTTAACTCCTTAAATCTTTACATTATTTTATTTAGTTTATCTAATTAAACCTCTTATATAATGTTATTTAAAAAATTTAAGGGTGTTACAGATTCCCCTCCTTAAAGAATTTCATCCTCGAAATTATGATAAGGTACTCATACAAATCAATCATAAAGGTAAAACATACCATGAAGCAAGTCAAGATAAGCGTATGTAATCCTACTCTCTGTTTTCTAAGTACAGTCTCTCTCGTCGTCGCTCCGTTGGACTTTAACTAATCTGACTGTCATGTTCTTTAGTTTATTCTCATCTCTCACGACTATCGAACTAACTTTCTAACTATAGTCATATTCGGTTCTACTACCTATTCATCTAATACAGTCGGTGCTATAGTAGTCTTTGGATCTTGAATATACTTTCTTAGATGAGAAATATAAAAAGCATCATGGACTCTTGCCAAACTATTCGGTAACTCTATTCTATATGCGAGTTTCCTGATGCTTTCTATAGTAGGAAATGGTCCAACGAATCTCAATGCCAACTTTCCTGACCTTCCGAATCTGATCACACCTTTCATTGGTGATCCCTTAAGGAAAACATGATTTCCAACCGAGAATTCTATGTCTTTCTGTCTTCTATTATCATAGCTCTTCTACCTAGACTGGGCTTTATTGTAGCTCAAATTAACTCAATATTTTCTACAGCTTCTCTAACCAAAACCAGAATCAACCTATCCCCGGTCTCTAACCAACAAATTGGAGATTTGCATGGTCTTCCATACAAAGCTTCAAACCATTCCATCCCTATACTAGCCTAATAACTATTATTATATGAAAACTCGACTAAATGTAAATGGTCTTCTCATGATCCTCCAAAATCTAGCACACAAACTAGTAACAAACCTTCTAAAACTTTGTTAATCCTTTTCGTTTTCCCATCTCTCAATGGATGGTAGGTAGTAATCATATTGAGCTTTACCTAAATCATCCTGTAGACTCTTCCAGAACTCGCTAGTAAATAAGGAATCTCTATCACTTACTATACTACTAGGAATCCACGAATTCTAACTATATTCTTCATGAATAACTTAGCCAAAACATGTGTCGTTCTGGTTGACTTAACTGGAATGAAATGGGCACTCTTGGTCAGTCTAGCCACTATGACCCATATGCTTTCATTTCTTCTATTAGACCTTGGCAACTGGTCTATAAAATCCATTGAGATAGAATCCCATTTGCATACTGGAATATCTAAAGGCAGAAGTAACCCACTTGGTTTTTGATGTTTGGCTTTTATCCGTTGACAGTTCAAACACTATTTCACCTATAAGACAACGTCTCTCTTTATACCTTCCTAAATGAAACTTCTTTTCGTATCCTAATACATCTTAGTTCCTCCCGGATGAATAGTGAACTTCGAATAATGGAATTCTTCAAGAACTTCCTTCCAAATGTTTCCTACATTCAGAACACACAATCTTCCTTTCTTCCACAACCACCCATTCTGGTCAAGACTGAAATCTGTTAGGTCATCGCTCTCTATTCCATCCCTTAACTTTTTGATCCGCTCAACTACTAATGGATCCTCTTTCCGCTTAGAAACGATCTTTTTGATCATTATCGATCAAAATCCTAAACATGACAACATTACAGTTTCCTTACTAGATCTAACGTCAAACCTCCATTATATCCTCCATTTAGTCAATGCTTCTAAATCTTTCCACTCGGTTATCATTACCAACCATGTATTTTGATGTTTTCTGCTAATTGCATCCACAACCTTGTTGCCTTTTCCTGGTGTGTACTCAGTACCAAAGTCATAAGCGACTAAAAACTCTGACCACCTCTGTTGTCACTTATTCAACTCCTTCTGAGAGAATAAATATCTTAGAGACTTATGATTTGCATATAACTTGAATATTTCTTCCATTAGGTAATGTCTCCACACCTTTAATGCAAAAATTACTATAGCTAATTCCAAATCATGCATTGGATATCTGACTTTATGCGGTCTAAGCTGTCGAGAAGCATAGGCAATCACTTTATATCTTTGCAATAACACAACTCCTAACCTTATTCAGCATGCATCCATGTACACCACTAAGTCCTGATTCCCCTCCGGAACAACTAACGTGGGTGCAATTTTCAATAAATGTTTCAGCTTCTTGAATGCTTCCTCACACTTATCAGTCCAGACGAAGTTCACATCTTTCTGCGTTAGCTTAGTCATCGGTGCCGCTATCTGCAAAAAAAATCCTTAATGAATCTCCAATAATACCCAGCGAATCAAAGAATACTCTTTATCTCAGTCACTGTCTCCAATCTCTTCCAGTTATTCATGCCTCGATCTTGGTCGGATCTACAGACAACCCTTTCTCTGACACTACATGACCAAGAAACTTTACTTCCTTCTTTCAGAAATAACACTTCAAAAATTTCGCTTTTAATTGGTGTTGCCTCAACCTCTCAAGCACCACTCTAAGATAAACTTCATTCTCTCTTTCATCTTTAGAGTGTATCAAAATATCATCTATGAAAACCAACACAAACTTGTCCAAGTGCTCTTGGAAAACTCGGTTCATCAAGTCTACAAAGAATGCTGACATATTAGTTAGTCTGAACGACATTACTAACCATTCGTACGATCCATTTTCGCTTCTAAATGCCATCAAAGGAATATTATCCTCCACAACTCTAAGCTGATAGAACCCTGTTGCTTAATCCAATTGAGAATATACTTTGGTTCCACTCAACTAGTCGAATAAATCGTCAATTCTAGGTAACTGATATCGATTTTTTATTGTCTTCTAATTCAGCTTACGATAATCGATACATAACCTTAACGATCCTCCTAGCCCTCAGCAAACACTACGACTGCTCCCCAAGGCAACCAGCTTGGTCTGATAAAATTCTTGCCTTCTAAATCCACCAACTGCATCTTTAACTCCTTCATCTCGATAGGTGTCATTCCGCTTAGTGATCTACTCACCGGTTTTACTTTTGGTACTAAATCTGTCTGAAACTCAAGTGCTTGTTTCTATGGTAGTCCTTCTGTAGGTTCAAAGACATCTTCGAATTCTCTAACAACAAAAACTCGATTTAACTCGTCTTCTACCTCCACGACACATAACAACGTATTAACCTCAAAACAAGGGTTTACTAAGGTGTATACAATCTGATCACTATTGTCAGGGTGTCTAAGTGATATTTTTCTATCATGGAAAAATATCCTAGTATCGTATTTACTTAACCAATCCATACCCAAAATAATTCTGAAACCTATGAAATCAAACATATGCAAATATCAAGAAAATACATGACCCAACAATTCAAACTCTAGGTGGTCACATCTCATCCTAAGAGTCGCATAATCTCGTATCGTATTTGTAACCTTTAAGGAAGTAACTAGGTATGAGGGTTTTAGGTTAAGCTTATCTACCAAACAACGAGGTATAAAAGAATGCTATGCACCAATATCAAATAGAACTCTAACTGACGTACCATGAATCAAAAGTGTACCTCCCAACTCAGCTTTCCCTTTCTCTTCTGCTGTTGGTCTCGAGGTAGCTGGCACCACTGCAAACACTATGCCTTTCCCATCCTTGGCTAGTTCCTTGCACTGGTTCTTATAATGTCCAATTTGATCACAGTTGATGCACCTAATGTTCTTCTTCCTGATCACCTTATTTCTATCTCCCAAGTGACATTCATTGGTGAAATGCCCTTTCTTGTCACATTTATAGCAGATAACCTCCGTCTTTCCCTTCTTGGCTGCTCCACTCGCTTCCTTCTTGTGGAGAAACTTCCTCTTTTAGTTTTGTCCTCCTTGAACTTCACCTATCTCGTTATCTTTAAGAAAGGCAAGCACCTCTTCTTTCCTTATGGCCATTTCAACAAGTACAATGCACGAATCTCTAATATGCGATAATGTGGCTTTAGCAAGCTCAGCTTCGACCCACGAATGAACTTCTCACTCTATTTAATGACAGTATTAAACGTAGCGTATCTATATCTTGCTAGCTTCTCAAATTTGGTTGAATACTCAAGTACTGTCATATCTCCCTGCTCCAACTCGACAAACTTCCTGAGCAGAGTAGATTTAGCAATCTCTGAGATAATCTTTCCTCAAACCTTCTTCTGAACTCGACCTAAGTCATGGTCTCCTCATTGACTCTGACCGTAACACTATTCCACCAGTGCAGTGCTTCTCCTTTCAACTCTTTAGAATAAAGCCTTCTCTTTTGCTCATCATCAAGCCTAAAATCAACAAATATCCTCTCGCAATGAAGTTACCAATTCTCCACTTCAATAGCTTCTTTAGTCCCATGAACGATTTTCCTCCTAACCTAGCATAATCTCTACTTAAAACAGCTTAGTTATTAACCGCTGGAGCTCCTTAATTTCCTTCTTCAACATTTCCTTCAGCTAACCCTACAGCAACTCTTGCTTGCATCATGTTAACGAAAAACTGATACATTACTCCTATATCGACTTACTAGACTCCAGAACCCATATTTGCAGCTTGTGCCTGACCTGGGTTCCTCTTGGTATTTAGTCAGACATTCCCATTGGTTGTGGTGCTTCCTTAACTTAGATTAACTCTTCCATTTCTAACATCCATATCTTATGTCTGTAAAATCCGCATTCGAGCCTTTGTAAGACATAGATATTAGCCTAAGAGAAATGGAAGAACAGAGATAAAGCATAAACGTATATATAGTAAATACAAGTACGTTACCATAGCGTTATCTCATACCCTAATCTTTTCTCTAATTCATTAGGATTATGTTTTCAAAAATAATTTTAAGTTGAAATTCTTTGTAAATTTTTCATTAACCTATTGTAACCTCCCCCTACTTGGAGGCCCAAAATTAACGGCTACAGATGCTATAGTCATCCATAGTTATTAATCTTCGACGACCAAATATGGCAGTGCTAGATTCATTGATACACAGATCACAAGAATATGGAAAATTTTGACAATTTAAAAACACATATCCATGTTCCATTCAAAACATTTTATGTTCATTACATAATCCCAAAAACATTAACCACGTTTAGCAAAATATAGTTATTACACATACGCCAAGAGCGACATATAAAGATGCCCTCTTGGTTGACCAGAGTATATAATAAGGCTAATAAATCTATCTTTATATCCAAACACGCAGTGGAAAAAAGATAAATCTAAATAACTAACTGCCTCCAGCATGCCTCCGAAAGCTTCATTTGTCTAAGGAGAGAAACCTGAAAAACTTAAATCTCAAGCGACTCAAAATCAATTGAACCCCCAAGAGTTTAAGGGAAAACAAAAATTTTGAGTCGGATATAAAGCCTGGTATGAATAATAATCTAGCATCTCAATCCCTTTAGATATCTAGTGAGACCACGTCGCTTAGCGGAACGATTTTTCCCCATACTGGTATCCTACAACATTTATAAAACCATATACTGTGCTCCTGCATCCACAATGGTTAAAAACATACATTTCAAAATATTATGATGATATGCATATATAAAAACATTTAGGATTTCCCATCCTCGGTTTATAATGACACCATGTCATAGATCATAGTCCCTAGGCTCAATATTAACCTAATAGTTTTCATTAGTTTACTAATAACCCTTTTTCATTACACAAGGACACCCTGTCCTATTTCATAGCTTTCACGGGGTCACTCAGAATCTATAGGCACTTGCCAATTGACTAAATTAATTTATGGGTCCCCCTAAACCTATTAGTCATTCCAATAACCAATCCTCTTATCCTAATCTTCATTGGTTGACGCAACGCCCCACCCCGAGACCCATCTTAGTAAAGAGAATTAACGAGTGATTCCGTCTACTAAAGTGGTGAATAGGGTTGGTTAAGGGCAACCATCTATAATTTTGTCTTAAACATCTACTGAATACATCGATAAATGCAATATGATTTTTCTTTTCTATTTCAACTGGATTGACATACCCAGTAAATGCTTAATCCAAAACTAAGGTGGCTAACGGATCTATCAAAACAAAGTATAATAACTAAATGAAAAGCACATCACAGAACAGTAATCAACATCATATATATACATATACTCTGATACATGTTTAGTGTAATACAATATGAATACAATAAAGGTGGTACTCGACCACACCATATCCATCGAAAATGTTAATACATCAGAATATGCGGAAGAAATAAACCACTCAAGCGATAGATAAGCTAATATCCAACATCAATTTCAAGCTAAGCCCAATAGATAATACCTGAAACAACTCAGTCTGACCCTAGCAAAAACACACAGGTAAGGCTAGCTAAAATCATCAGTTAAACAAAATAATTGATAAGGATAAGTAGGTGAAAGCTATGGTATCCATTTTCTTAAAGGATGTCATACCCTAAATAGGGTTTCAACATCATAAGAAAGGACAACATCTCTTCTTGGCAAGTAGAAGAGATAATGATGATAAAGTCATACTTAAGTGGCATAATTGACACTTAAGCAAATGGAACATTGGCGAGCAAAGATTTAAAGATAAGACTCAATAAACATTGCTTTCACCTCATATCATCGACTTATAAAAGAATATGGATAATGACTTCAAATGGTTCAACTATCTTCTTAGAAGTGGTCGTCAATATAACAATACATCAGAGGTACATATCCTTCATACATAGAATAAAATGCATATGGTTGTGCCTCATCTCATTGGCACATCCCAAGGATCATGCAAGGAAATATAAAACCCAATCATAAAAGAAGCATCATACTTATTCATACCTCATCTCATCAGTATGAATATAGATACATCTCATATCCATCACTAAAACTCATCATTAAAGATTCTTCATAATCATTTATACCTTGTGTCATCGGTATAAATATATAAATACATCTCAACTCCATCTTAACAACAATTTGTCTATAAAATCATTAAATAATCGATCCATAATGCAAGTAACTTAATCAAAGAGTAACATCATAAATGATTTCACCATATATGTATACATCTAATCTAGCACTAGCTATCAATGTAATAATCATTTAAAGACGGTGAAGTCTAAAACATCAGAACTCAAAGAAATCTCGGATTGGCCAGATCCTCGATTGCATGCTGAAGCAATGCTACGTGCGCTACATCGTGACTAGTACTACTATTTGGTACCATAAACATCGCGATAACTGGAGTCAAATAACGTCTTAACAGTGTGAACATCGTGAATGACTATAGTCAATAACATCATAATGACTGCCAATCACAAAGACCCAAGTTAATAACATCGTGATGATTGGAGTAGCAACTCCATCGTGATGACTCCAATCGAGTACTCGTGGTCTGTAGTACTAGTAAACATCCTGAATGTGTCTCAACTTCTCGGATAGGGACCTAATAGGTGTTAACATATGTCTCATACCATGCGTTCACACCTAACGGTTTACTAGCCATTAGTTGGTACCACACTAGTAAAACATCATAAACATCATGAAAATATACTCAGCCTCATCTCAATGGCGAGTAAATACAATACCCTACTCATCTCATCTCATTGATGAGTACTAGTGGCATCGCGACTTGTCTCACCTCATCGACGAGTAAAAACTATCACAATACATCTCAACATCGTAAAATCATCATAAAGAAGCTTACCTCATCTTATCGGTAATTAAAAATAACATCTAGATGGTTATTTATAACCATAATTCCAAACAGGAATTTCTAGCTCTCAATTTACCTCATTCCATCGGCGATTAAGAAATGCATCTTAAAAAGGTCCTTCATCGAATATACTCTTAAATTGGAGTTCTCAGACCATATAATCTACTCAAAAATTTAATAACATCTTAAATCATCTCAAATAGTCCAGTGGAAGGGATTCGATCATATAAGTCCAATATTAAGCGATAAAGCAAATCCATGTGTCCCATACCACATATTTTACTTTAACGTTTAATTATCTTCCTCATATGTCCGAAATTCATAAAAATAAGTAATTTTATTTATAAAATAATTTTATTAGAGAAAACCAGGAATTTAAAACGATTTTTTCGAAAATTATTATCAAAATCAATATTTGAAATTCCTTTATTATAGGAAATAAATAGATTTTATATCAGAAAAATAAATTTGAAAATACTATACAATAATAATTTTAAATGTCCATTCATTTAAAAAAAACACTTCAAAATGGTTTAATGAAAAGCGTGCGCGAAAACAATGAAAAACAAGAAAGATAACTTAAGACTGATAACTTGAATTCAATACGAATACAATTCAAATTTAACCCAAATTAATTCAAATTCTATTTAAATTTGGATTTCAAATTCTCCAAATATAGCTAGCCTATTGATAGGCATCATATCTCTCAAAATATCTCAAAAACAACATCAAAACTGAACGAGAATGAGAGCAAAAACGAGTTGATACAATTATAAGGTCGATGATTGTTGTTATTGTCGATTTACTCTCGAGACAGCAACAAACAAGCACAATTTCGACCAAAAATCATCAAAATTTCAAAAAACTCAAAACTTGAAATTGTTTCTTTATTTCTAAGCTTTCGAGAACATCCAAAATTATTAAATTTGATTAAGAAATGAAAGTGTTATGAGCAAAACATTACTCAGGCCTGTGATTGTTGTTGCTGTCGATTTGCTCTCGGGACAACAACAAACAAGCACGATTTCGACAAGGAAATCATCAAAATTTCAGAAAACTCAAAACATGAAACTTGTAGATTAGCTTTCCAGAACATATAAAATTATGAAATTTAGTTAAGAAATGAATGAGTTATGGCCAAAATAAATTCTCAGACTTGTAATTGTTGTTGTTGTCATTTGCTCTCAAGACAGCAACAAAAAAGCACGATTTTGATCAAGCAAACTTTAAAATTTTAAAAAATTCAAAACATTAATTTACAGCACTTTGTCTAAGCTTTCCAGAACATCAAAAATTATGCAATTTGGTTAAGAAATTAAAAAGTTATGGCCAAAACAATATGGCTACAGAAAACAGAAAATAACAAAGACGAAACATAACCTTATTAATACGAAAATTCAACTCAAAACTTTGTTTTTGGCTAGCATTTGTAAGCTTTTACACTTACCTTTTGATTTTCAGTGAATAAGTGAGGATTTGCAAGCAAGATTGAACTTTTCGCACAAGATTAGAGCCCTGAACATCTGAAAATAGAAAAATACAGTACATGCAAAGAAGCAATTGATCAAAACAAAATTTACAGAAAACCATTCTAGGGTTAGATAGATTCTAAGATAGATTAGATGGCAGATTACCTTTCTCTTTTCTTGTTTTGGTGATTTATTCTTTGAATTAGCAGCAAATTTGGGTGGAAATTTGGTTTTAATTTGAGAAACCTATGGAATTTCTCTTTACAGTAAGTTTTCTTTCTTTGGTTCTGAGAAGGAGACAAAAATTTACTATGTACAAGCTGATTTTGTCAAACCAAAAGCTTCTAGTTAATGGTTATGAATCCTATTTCTTACCCAAAAAGCCCAATTGCCTAAATACTTAGAAAAATATTAAGCTATGTTCATATTTTCTCTTATTTGACACAATATACACACGTTTCATCATTTAATTGTCAAATAAAATGTATGGAACTACTTATATTGAAATAAATTATTACTATAATCAAATAAAATCTATTTTAATTATAAAAACATAATATATTTTTTTAACAATAAAACCCACTTTACACAATATTTCACAATTTACACAATCTTAGTGTAAAAACACTATTTTTAAAGTATAACTTGATCAAAAATTATTCTCTTAATCAAATAAATTGTAATAAATCATTCTAACACTTTGAAAACAACAAAATAATGTTTTCATACAATATTTCATCTTTTATTTTAATAAAAGACATGTTTTCTTCATATTTTTCCTTTTATATTCAATAAAAGGATAATATTGGCAATATTTACCAACATTATCAAATTAACTTAATTAAAATACAATAAATGATTAATTTCACTCCAAAACCTCAAAATAAAAATTTTAAAAATTTATTTTCATCAATTTGGATTATTTCAACAATTAAATGTTGAATTACATCACTTGGTAATTTATTAACTCAAATTTACCTAGATTCCAATATTTTCCATTTTATTAACCAAAACCCCAAACAATGAATTTTAAACCCAATATTTAACTCCAAACATATTGTTTATGTAAAATAAACAATTTAAACCAAATTTATCTCTCCATTACATTATCTTTACCATATTAAATTATAACTATCGTTATAATTTAATATCATCACTAATCTCCAATACCAGGGTTGTTATAGACTCCCCCTCTACAAAAAATTGCGTCCCCGCAATTTTCTAGAAAAAGAGTTGTAAACAACATAAAAATTCAATCAAAAAAGGTGATAGACAAGCTCAAAACTCAAACCATTCATACTCTCAGCATAGAATGGTAGAGAGAAATAAGGAAAAACTCCCTTGGTTAATCCAATGGTCCATCATATGCTAATATAGTGATTAGCAAACCATCGAATTTTCCAAGCAACTTGAAAGAATTTCTAAGATATCCCGCCATCGAATCAATACTCAATAAGATGCTCAACAATTAATCAATCGAAAATGATCGATTTCATATAAATCTACGAATAAAGTCGAGATCAAACTCACTTAAACCCAAACTCTAAGCAATAAAGAAGATCATCAATAAGATTTTCTGCATAAATATATGGAAAGAACAACCTCACAACAGGGTAGACATAATAGACAAGGTTGATAAATCACAAGATGGCTTCTCACAAGGCCACCAACTCGAACGACCGCAAAAAATGCACGTCGTTAATAATAGCTCAAAGATAGAATATACTTAAGAACAATGATATAAGCTCGAATTAACTTTTAATCCAAGATATTTATAATTTTTAAATCTCAACATCTTTTAAATTTTAAATCTCAATTTTCAACATTTGAAAACTTTCAAACTCTTTACTGTATTACTTAGTAAGTAATTTAAAACTCAAATTAAAAGTCCAAATTTCTTCTCTTACTTCGAAATTAATTTCCAAATAAATTTGTAAATCCATAATAATATTCCTCAAAATAAATTAAGAGTCTAAATTCTGTTTACTCTTTTTATTAAACCACTTAAATAGTTTAAACACAATCTTCAAATTCTCTTATAACTCTTCTCTTAAAACATCCAATGTATATAATATAGATTATAAAATCTCAAAATATACTTCCAATAAAGCACAGCTCAAAATAATCTCATTCGTTTATAATTTAAAAATAAGTAAATGGCATTGCCTTGCCATTGAGTCCCTAATAAATAAATATATCTGTTGGCTGCAGAGCTGACCGAACGATCAAAACTGCCTCGCCACTCTATTACTCGTCTCTAAAATCAATGGATGCAACTACCATTCAAAAATAAGTTTAATATTTAATCTCAAATATTATTTTCAAAATCTTAATTTTCAAAACGCAAATCATCGTGTCTGATTGCCTCATCATAGCATTTAGGAGATTCCTATCGATAACGTTGATCAGGCATATCGACTAGAACTCTTAACTACTTGATGGACAACCCAACACTCTTAAAATTTTTCTATAAAAGAAATACTACTCATGTAAATATATTCTCAAAATATTCTTTGATTTTTTTTAAATATCTCAAAGCTCAATTTTTTTTTAAAACTCATATTTATATAGCTTCAAAACTCAAACCAAAGAGCATTGAGAGAATGCATCTAGATATTCCCAGAATACTCGATTCTCCAAATCATCGGGAGGAGACAGAGTGTTCGTCAAACTTACGGCGTCAAGAGCCACTCCCAAAAATCATCAAGATATAGGATAAGCAAGATATTCTTCTCGAAGGAGAAGAATCACACAATCCACGTATCACTACTTCAAACAGAGTAATTCTACAAAGGACAAAATTGATTAAGTATTTGAAAAGAACACTCAAACAAAGCTGAATGATAAACCCAACCAAACTTGTATGATTTAGAAACTCACCTCATTCCTCAGTGGATATCCTCGTGGAATGATAACCGAAGAGCTGAGAGCCAGGAATAAGGTTACCTCAACACCCGATTGCCTGATTGGATATCAAATCCAAATGGGCTCACAAACTCAACAAAGTCACCTTGACTGGAATTCGAGATATATCATCACCATCTTGATACTCAAGAGTGAATACAGAAACTTCAAAATCTTCATTAACATTCCAAAGTGATAGAAATAATAAACCAATCAAATTAGGATGCCTAAATAAATGTAGGATCCTATAACAACAAAAGGATCGCACTTAACATCAAATAAGTCAATCCATCTCAAATCAAATGCATCTCAACATTCTGAGTAATAAACAAATACTCACAAAAGCAACATCAAATAAAAATCCCAGAATGTGCACAACGAGCCAATCATTGTGGATCCCCTCAATACGATCCACAACTCTCAAAGGAACACAACAAGAATACTCAAAGGAATCAATAAGCTTCATCGATAAGAACTCACTCGCATCGAAAAAAATAAGAATAGAATAATCCCAAATAAGATTAGTCATAAGATAAGATAACGTCGGACTCAATTATGACTATAGAATAAAATTTATATTCCTACGCATATTCCATCTCAACATATCCCAAAACTAAAAAAAGAATCAAAGTACGATTCGAAAACAAGCTCGAATAAAGGACAACGATTCACTCATATTGTACTTCGACTTATCGTGATATACGTACTGTTCTGTGTTTATTCTACTTTTTTTTTACCATAGCTCTGATTCCAAGCTGTAATGCCCTACCCTGAGACCAATCTTAGTAAAGAGAATTAACGAATAATTCCGTCTACTAAAGTGGAGAATAGAGATGATTAAGGGCGACCATCTATAATTTTGTCTTAAACATCCACTGAGCACGTCGATAAATGCAATATGATTTTTCTTTTCTATCTCAACTAGATCGACATACCCAGTAAATACTTAATCCAAAATTAAGGTGGCTAAATGATCTATCAGAACAAAATACAATAACTAAGTGAAAAGCACATCACAGAACAATAATCAGCATCATATATACATATGCACTGATCCATGTTTAGTACAATACAATATGAATACAATAAATATGGTACTCGACCACACTATATCCATCGAATCAAATGTAAATACATCAGAGTATGCGGAAGAAATAAACTACTCAAGCGATAGATAAGTTAATATCCAACATCAACTTCAAGCTAAGCCCAATAGATGATACCTGAAACAACTCGGTCTGACCCGAGTGAAAACACATGGGTCAAGCTAGCTAAAATCATCGTTAAACAGAATAATCGATAAGGATAAGTAGGTGAAAGCTATGGTATCCTGTTTCTTCAAGAATGTCATGCCCTAAATAGAGTTTCAACATCATAAGAAAGGACAACATCTCTTCCTGGCAAGTAGAAGAGATAATGATGATAAAGTCATACTTAAGTGGCATAACTAACACTTAAGCAAATGGAACATTGGCGAGCAAAGATTTAAAGAAAAGACTCAATAAACATCGCTTTCGCCTCATATCATCGGCTTATAAAGAATATGGATAATGACTTCATATGATTCAATTATCTTCTCAGAAGTGGTCGTCAATATAACAATACATCAGAGATACATATACTTCATACATAGAATCAAACGCACATGGATGTGCCTCATATCATTGGCACATCCCAAGGATCATTCAAGGAAATATGAAACCCAATCATAAAATAAGCATCATACTTATTCATACCTCATCTCATCAGTATGAATATAGATACATCTCAAATCCATCACTAAAACTTATCATTAAAGATTCTTCATAATCATTTATACCTCATCTCATCGGTATAAATATATAAATACATCTCAACTCCATCTTAACATCAAGTTGTCTATAAAATCATCAAATAATCGATCCATAATACAAGTAACTCAATCAAAGAGTAACATCATAAATGATTTCACCATATATTCATACATCTCATCTAGTACTAGGCTATCAATATAATAATCATTTAAAGACAGTGAAGTCTAAAACATCAAAACTCAAAGAAATCTCGGATTGGCCAGATCCTCGATCGCATGCCGAAGCAATGCTATGCGCTCTACATCGTGACTAGTACTACTATTTGGTACCATAAGCATCATGACGACTGGAGTCAAATAACATCTTAACAACGTGAACAACGTGGATGACTATAGTCTATAACATCATAATGACTCCCAGTCACAAAGACCCAAGTTAATAACATCGTGATGATTGGAGTAGCAACTGCATCGTGATGACTCCAATCGAGCACTCATGGTCTGTAGAAATAACAAATAATGTGAATGTGTCTCAACTTCTTGGATAAGAACCCAATAGGTGTTAACGTATGTCCCATACCATACGTTCGCACCTAATAGTTTACTAGCTGTTAGTTGGTACCACATTAGTAAAACATCATAAACATCATGAAAATATACGCAGCCTCATCTCATTAGCGAGTAAATACAATACCCTACTCGTCTCATCTCATTGACGAGTACTAGTGGCATCGTGACTTATCTCATCTCATCGACAAGTAAAAACTGTCATAATATATCTCAACATTGTAAAATTATCATAAAGAAGCTTGCCTCATCTTATCGGTAAGTAAAAATATCATCTAGATGGTTATTTATAACCATAATTTCAAACAGGAATTTCTAGCTCTCAATTTACCTCATTCCATCGGCGATTAAGAAATACATCTTAAAATGATCCTTCATCGAACATAATCTTAAATTGTAGTTCTTAGATCATATAATCTACTTAAAAATTTAATAACATCTTAAATCGTCTCAAATAGTTCATTGGAAGGGATTCGATCGTATAAGTCCAATATTAAGCGATAAAGCAAATCCATGTGTCCCACACCACATAATTTACTTGTTTAATTGTCTTCCTCATACGTCCAACATTCATAAAAATAAGTAATTTTATTTATAAAATAATTTTATTAGAGGAAAACGGGAATTTAAAACGACTTTTCCGAAAACGATTATTAAAACCAATATTTGAAATTCCTTTATTATAGGAAATAAATAGATTGTACATCAGAAAAATAAATTTGAAATACTATATAATAATAATTTTAAATGTCCATTTATTTCAGAAAAAACACTTCAAAATGGTTTAATGAAAACCGTGCTCTAAAACAATGAAAACAAGAAAGATAGCTTAAGATTGATAACTTGAATTCAATACGATTACAATTCAAATTTAACCCAAAATTAATTCAAATTCTATTTAAATTTTGATTTCGAATTCTCCAAATATAGATAGTATATTGATAGACATATAGCTCTAAAAATATCTCAAAAACAACATCAAAACAGAACGAGAATGAGAGCAAAAACGAGTTGATACAATTATAAGGTCGATGATTGTTGTTACTGTCGATTTGCTCTCGGGATAGCAACAAACAAGCACGATTTTGACCAGGAAATCATAAAAATTTCAAAAAACTCAAAACATGAAACTTGTTTATCTATTTCTAAGCTTTCTAGAACATCCAAAATTATTAAATTTGATTAAGAAATGATAGAGTTATGAACAAAACATTACTCGGGCCTGTAATTGTTGTTGCTGTCGACTTGCTCTCGGGACAGCAACAAACAAGCACGATTTCGACCAGTAAATCGCCAAAATTTCGAAAATCACAAAACATGAAACTTGTAGATTTTTGTCTAAGATTTCCAGAACATCTAAAATTATGAAATTTAGTTAATAAATGAATGAGTTATGGCCAAAATAAATTCTTAGACTTGTAATTGTTGTTGCTGTCATTTGATCTCAGGATAGCAACAAACAAGCACAATTTTGATCAAGCAAATATTAAAATTTAAAAAAAATCAAAACATGAAATTTGTAGATCTTTGTTTAAGCTTTTCAGAACATCCAAAATTATGCAATTTGGTTGAGAAATGAAAAAGTTATGGACAAAAAAATATGGTGACAGAAAACAGAAAATAACAAAGACGAAACATTATTAATACGTAAATTCAACTCAAAACTTTGTTTTTGGCTAGCATTTGTAAGCTTTTACACTTACCTTTTGATTTTCAGTGAATAAGTGAGGATTTGCAAGCAAGATTGAACCTTTAGCACAAGATTGGAGCCCTAAACGTTTGAAAATAGAAAACACAGTACATGCAAAGAAGCAATTGATCAAAACAAAATTTACAGAAAACCATTCTAGGGTTTAGATAGATTCTAAGATAGATTAGATTGGAGATTAACTTTCTCTTTTCTTTTTTGGTGATTTATTCTTTGAATTAGTAGCAATTTTAGGTGGAAATTTGGTTTTAATTTGAGAAAGCCATGAAATTTCTCTTTACAGTGAGTTTTCTTTCTTTGGTACTGAGGAGGAGATGAAAATTTAATACGTAGGGAATGATTTTCTCAAATCAGAAGCTTCTAGTTAATGGTTATGGATCCTATTTCTTACCCAAAAAGCCCAATTGCCTAAATACTTAGAAAAATATTAAGTTATGTTCACATTTTCTCTTATTTAACACAATATATACACATTTCATCATTTAACTGTCAAATAAAATGTATGCAACTACTTATATTGAAATAAATTTTTACTATAACCAAATAAAATCTATTTTAATTATAAAAAGATAATAATTTTTTTAACAGTAAAACCCCATCTTACACTATATTTCACAATTTACACAATCTTAGTGTAAAAACACTATTTTTAAAGTATGACTTGATCAAAAATTATTCTCTTAATCAATTAAATTATAATAAATCATTTTACACTTTTAAAATAACAAAATAATATTTTCACACAACATTTCATGTTTTTTGTTCAAAAGACATGTTTTCTTCATATTTTTCCTTTTATATTCAATAAAAGGAATATTGGTAATATTTACCAATATTATCACATTAACTTAATTAAAATACAATAAATGATTAATTTCACTCCAAAACCTCAAAATAAAGTTTTTAAACTTTATTTCCATCAATTTGGATTATTTCAACAATTAAATGTTGAATTACATTGCTTGGTAAATTTATTAACTCAAATTTACCTAGGTTCCAATGTTTTCCATTTTATTAACCAAAACCCCAAACGATGAATTTTAAACCCAAAATTAACTCCAAACATATTGTTTAATTAAAATAAACAATTTAAACCAAATTTTTCTCCATTACATTCTCTTTACCATATTAAATTATAACTTTCGTTATAATTTAATGTCACCGGTTATCTCCAATACCAGGGTTGTTATAGTTGACTAGGAACTTATGGACTTATCTAGTAACTTACTTCTCATTATAATTTTCATGGGTTGACTAGGAACCTACTGATGCTTCCATTAACTTTTCTTATCCTAATTTTAATGTGTTGACTAGAAATCTATTAACTGATGTCAATTCTTAATCTGGATATAGTTTTCATGGGTTCACTACAAATCAACTAGCCCCGGCCAACCTACCTAATACATAGTTTTCATGGGTTTACAATGAACCTATTGGTTACCTCCAATAACTACCTTATCATAGTTTTCATGAGTTTACTATGAACCTATCTCCTGGACAACTACAATGTTTAAGCATCCTTTATTTTTGGTCTTCCTAACTCCCTGGATGCAATTCTACTCATTCAGGAGTTTAATCAATTTATATTCACTACTGGGTTAACCTAGCTGGTTCTTCAATCCATTTTTATCCCCAAAATACAGTTATGGGTTTGTATGTGAATATGTTCATATTTGAAGAAGCAATCGTAACAATTTAACAATACCACTCCTGTGGGTTTATGGTCCTTGAAATGTATAGCTTATAAAACATAGTTAATCCCTTTAACTTATATTTTTTTAAGGCAATAATTTTTCAAATTTACTTAATAGAAGTCCTATAAAAATCCCCTTTTTTAGCTATGGGTTTTTCCTTTGAAATTTTAGTTTGGGTTTTAAAACCTTTCGACGCCTTTGAAACCTTTGCTTTCGATCTCATAGGGCGACCTTCTTTGAAATCCTAAAAATCCATCATTAAAACTAATGTCATTTCTTAATCCGGATATTGTTTTCATGGGTAAACTACAAACTAATTAGCCATTTCCAATCTACCTAATACATAGTTTTCATGGGTTTACTATGAACCCGTTGGTTACCTCCAATAACTACCTTATCATAGTTTTCATGGGTTTACTATAAACTTATCTCCTGGACAACTTCAAAGTTTAAGGATCCTATATTTTTGGTCTTCCTGACTCCCTAGATGTAATTCTACTTATTCAGGAATTTAAACAATTTATATTCACTACTAGGTGAACCTAGCTAGTTCTTCTACCCCTTTTTGTTCCCAAAATACAGTTATGGGTTTCATGTGAATATGTTCATATTTGAGGAAGCAATCATAACAATTTAACAATAACACTTATGTGGGTTTAAGGTCCTTGAAATACATTTCATAGTAAACATAGTTAATCCCTTTAACTTATTTTTTTTTCAAGGCAATACTTCTTCAAATTTATTTACTTAAAGTCCTTTCAAAACTCCTTTATTTAGCCATGGGTTTTTCCTTAAAAATTTGATTTTTAATTTTAAAACCTTTCGACACCATCGAAACCTTTGCTTTTGATTCATAGGACGACCTCCTTCGAAAGCCTAACATAAGGCTCCTGTCTTTCAAATACTTTAAAACATCACTTTTGAAATCATTCGACCATGTTAAAGTTTTATCATATAAGTATAGAAGCATAGGTTCAATACCATTTGAAAGCATTCTTCCGAAAGCACAGAAGATTATCCCTTGAAACCATTGGATGTCCCTCTTTCAAAAGAATTGGATTTATACTTAAAACATCATATTTGTGTCAAAGTGCACATAAGTGAAAGCATCTCTTTCAAAAACATTCTTTAATTTTAAAAGTACCGGGGTAGGTTGATGGTGTCGAAACCATCCTTTCGAAAGCATTAAAACATTTGGGTAAAAGAAATGAAGGTTAGCTTTGAAACCCCTTCCAAACCATTGCCTTCGAAACTCATCAAAAGCATTAGGAAGTGGCCTTATTTATAAAGCAACCGAACCTATTGACACATTGATGCCTTCAATGCCATCGGAGGGTCATCAAATCTACGAAAGGTTTTGACTTGGTTGAGCTATCCCTTTCGAAAACTTTAAAAATAATCTAAGTAACTCCTTTGGAAGCTACTTCTTTTAAAACATAGGCGGTTGCACTCTTTCGAAAGCCTCTTTGAAATACCCTTTTAAAATCGTAGGTTTCAATTATGTCGAAACCCCTTTAAAAATGACAAGTGCTTTTCTTTTCAAACCAAAATAAACTAAGGAACCAACTCCTTCGAAAGCAACCCTTTGACACCCTACCTTCTACCTTGGTTCAATTCACTACCTACCACCTGAATGATACCATGTGCATTGGGTTACTAGTTTCGACCTAGATGGTTTCAACTAGGTTGGCGGCGAAAGGTCTTGGTAGAAGGGACCTTCTAAAGAAGGCGGAACCCTTTTTTTCTGAGAAGAATGTTGTTTTTACCAAATAAAGCAAACTTTTTGTAAGTAATTTCCCCACTTGTAAACACATGATTGGTTACATTAAACTTTCAGATTATTTTACTAAAATTTGCCACATTTACCCAGATCTAAAAACATGCTAACTTTTAATAACTAACCCTTCCTAATAACATAACAATTAAATCATTTTGGTCCTCCTTTCAAAATAATTTAATTTCCATACTAAATCTCTTGGTAAAAATCCCCAAAAATTCCATAAATTCACTTTAATCATGTTACCTAACATATCAAAATTTCGAATCCAAATTCTTAACATAATTTCCAAAATAAATTTATAAACCCAACTGACCTATTTTCCTTTGAAAATTCATAATTAGTTCTCCAAGGCTTCTAAAATTATAAAAATTAAAACCTAACTCCAAAATAATGTTTTCCATAACATATAATAATTTTTCCATGGCATTTAAAATCATTAACTTCGGTTTTACCCTAAAACCGTGCATATCTCCATTTAAACCAACTTTTTTAAACCACATAAATTATAAACCAGGCATATTAGCATTTAAAAATTAAAAAATGAATTTATCCCTTAAATCCAAAACCATATGATTATAAAACAAAAAATAGAGATGTAGTGATTATTATTCACCTTAGATTGGATAAGAAAATTGAAGATTGATTGAGATTGAGACCTTCTAGCTTGATCCTAAGCTTTAGATTGATTTTCCCTTCTTTGCTATCTTTTTAATAGCTGGCTCTCTTCTTCCTTAAGGTTTAAATTTTTACTTATGATAAAATAAACATGTGTGGCCTAAAGAAAATGGTATAAGGGTGGATAATGTGGGCGCTAATTACCCTAATGCCCTTATATTTATTTAACCATTTATAAGTTTATTTGATTTAAATAAGCATGGCCACTTAGTTTATTAATCAACCTCAATCTCCTTATCTACATTATTCTATTTAAATTATTCTAAATAAATCTCCTAAATAATGTTATTAAAAATTAGTGGTTTTACAGGTTTCCCTGCTTAAAGAATTTCATCCCCGAAATTCAATAAGGACTAACTGGCAGACATAGCAATCATCTGTAATATCTCCTAACATCCATACTAGCCTACCTGTCTAGCAACTAATCTATATAAATCTAATATAGACATACCATCAAAGCAGATCAAGATAAGCATCTCGAATCCTGTCCTCTATCTCCTAAGTACCAGTCCTTACTGTTGTTGCTCCACTGAACTTTCACCAATTTGGCTGTCTTGGTCTTCAATCTCTTCTCATTTCTCGCAATAACCCAAACTGGTCGTCTAACAAAAGTCAATTTAGGCTCCACTACCAAGTCCTCCAACTTAGTTTGAGGAATAGTAGACTTTGGATCATGCACATACTTGCAAACATGAGACACATGGAATACACTATGGACACTTGCCAAACTGCTCGACAACTCTACTCTATATGCGAGCTTTCTAATCCTTTCTATAATCTAGAATGGTCTAACATATCTCGAGATCAACTTTCCCGATTTTCCAAATCATACCATACGCTTCATTGTTGATACTTTAATAAAAATCATGTCTCTGACAGTGAACTCTATGTCTTTACGCCTCTTATCTGCATAACTCTTCTGCCTAGTTGAGCTTCGTTCATCCGTCCTTGGATTAACTCAATTTTTTATGATGCCTCTCTAACTAAATCCGGACCTAAGACTAATCTGTCTCCAATCTCTAGCTAAAACGCTGGCGATTTGCATGGCCTTCCATACAAAGCTTCAAAAGGAACCATTCCTATACTAGTCTAATAACTATTATTATAGGAAAATTCAATCAAATGCAGATGATCTCCCAAGATCCACCGAAGTCCAATACACAAGCTCTTAATAAATACTCAAGTACTTATGACTCTCTCTGTCTGCCCATCCATCTACGGGTGATAAGTGTACTCATCTTGAGCTTGATACTTAATATCTGTTGGAGTCTCCTCTAAAATTCTCTAGTGAATAAAGCATCTATGTCATCGACTATGCTACTAGGAATTCCATGAAGTCTAACTATATTCTTCATGAACAATTTAGCCAAAACTGGTGTCGTCCTAGTCGATTTTACTGGAATGAAATGGGCGCTCTTGGTCAACCTATCCACAATAACCTATATGCTTTCATTTCCTTTCCTTGACCTTAGTAACCCATCAATAAAATCAATGGATATCGAATCCCATTTCCAAACTGGGATCTCTAAAGGCTGAAGTAACCCACTCAGCTTCTGATGTTCGGCCTTTGCTTGTTGATAGTTTACACACTGCCAAACCCATAAGTCAACATCTCTTCATGCCTTCCCGATAAATGCCCCTCTTTATATCTTGATACATCTTGGTCCCTCCAGGATGAATCATAAACTTCAACTGATGACACTCTTCCAGAACTTCACTACTTAAGTTCTCTACATCCGGAATGCATAATTGTCCCTTCTTTCTCAACCATCCTCTTTGGTCAAGACTAAAATCCTTTATGTCATCAACCTCTAATTTTACGTCAAGCTTTCTAATCCTTTTGGCTAAAACTTGATCCTCTCTCTTCTTAGAAGCTATCCTCTCGATCATCATCGATCGAACTTCTAAACAAGACAACATGGCAGTACTCTGACTAGAACTAGCAGTAGATCAAAACTACACAACTGGCTACGACTTCTAGATCCTTTCATTCTGCCAACATTGCTAACACCACATTCTGATGTTTTCTACTGGGATCATCTGCTACCTTGTTTCCTTTCCCAAGAGTATACTCGATACCAAATAATAAGCTGCCAAAAATTCCAGCCACCTCTGCTGCCACATATTCAACTACTTCTGAGAGAATAAATACTTTAATGAATTATGATCGGTATACAACTCAAACCTCTCTTCTAAGATACAATGCCTCCACATTTTCAAGGAAAAGATTACCGCAGCCAACTCTAAGTCATGAGTAGGATATCTTAGTTCGTGCGGTCTAAGCTGCCTGGATGTGTAAGCAATGACTTTGCCCTTCTACATCAACACGGCTCCCAATCCGGTCCTACAGGCATCAGTGTATGCTATCAACCCTTGGTTTCCATCTGGAACTACTAGCACTGGTGCATTGGTCAACAAATTCTTTAACTTAAGGAACCCTTCATCACATTTGTCGGACCAAATAAACTACATCTTTCTTGGTCAACTTAGTCAAACTTGCTGCTATCCAAGAGAAATCTTTAATGAATCACCGGTAATAGCCAGCAAGTCCAAGAAAGCTCCTAGTTTCATTTAGCGTCTCTAGTCTCTTCCAATTGTTCACACCTTCGATCTTGTCTATATCAACTAATAATCCTTTCTCTGAAACCACATGACCAAGAAACTTAACCTCTTTCTTCCAAAAATAACACTTAGAAAACTTTGCCTTCAGCTGATTCTGCCTTAGTGTCTCTAGCAACACTCCAAGATGAATCTCATGCTCTCTTTCATCTTTCGAGTAACAATAAAATGTCATCTATAAATACCAACATGAACCTATCCAAGTGCTTTTGGAAACACAGTTCACCAAATCAATGAAGAAAGTAGGTGCATTTATCAATCTAAATGGCATCACCAACCACTCATATGGACCATACCTAGTTCGAAATGCTGTCAAGGGAATACTATCCTCCTCCACCCTTAAAAGATGGAACCTCGTCGCAATCCAATTTGGACAACACTTTGGCTCCACTCAACTGATCAAACAGATCATCTATCCTCGCCAAATGGTATCTATTCTTGATCATCCTTTCATTTAACTTACGATGGTCGATGCACATTCTTAACGACCCATCTGGCTTCTTCACAAAATCAGCGGCCGCTCCCCAAGGTGAACTGCTTGGTCTAATAACGTTTCTTTCCTCAAGATCCACTAGTTGCACCTTTAATTCCTTCATCTCAATCAGTGACATCCTGCAAGGTGGTCTACAGACAGGTTCAGCACCCGGTACAAGATCTATCCAAAACTCAACAACTCTTTTCGGTGGCAGCCCTATAACCGGCTTAAAAACATTTGCAAATTCCCTTGCCACTCGAATCTGACTTAACACTTATCCAACCTCTATGGCACTTAACAAAGCACAAGCACTCTTACTGGAATTCTTCATTGAGAAGATGATTCAGTTATGACTATCTAGTGTCTCAATGATATTTCCCTATCCTGGCAAAATATCATAGCCTCATACTTACAGTAACGACCCGAAATTATTGGATATTTGAAAATGGAATATTTAAATCGACTTTAAATATTTAAAGCTTAATTTTTAAATTGAATTCCAAATATCACTATTTATTGGATAATTAAACGATTGAACTTAATTATTGAAAATTGGGTAAAATATTGAATATTCAGTTTCAACCTTGTTAAAAATAATTTAAAGGCTTGTAGAAGTTAAATTGATCATATTGAAGATAATGAAAGTGTTACAAGTGAATTTAAAAGTATTTTGTCCAGTTTTAAAATTTATATCGTTTAAATTGACATTTAAAAATAGCCTTCCGAGGCACAGTCTCGGATTTCGACGAAACTAGTTCCATTGGATCTGTAATAGTGTATTATTTTCGAATTTCAAATTTTATGGCATTTGGAGTTGTCATGTGATCGTACGATATATAAATGCGTTGAAATTTATATCGAAAATTCAATATAATAACTGGGTCCAAAAAGGTATCTTCTCTATAAGATCGAATTGGGACTCGAAACCTTTTCCATTGCGTTTGAAATCGGGTATAACATTATAAACGCCTAGCGGAACATATCATAAGAGGTCAAGAATTTTAGCTACGTAAAACGAGACGATTTGAATTTAAATTTAAACATTTAGATATATATATATATATATATATATATATATATATATATATATATATATATTGACCAATCAAAATCCTCTTATGTCAAACCTTTTTCCTACAGCAGCTTCTGCTTTTTAGAAAACACTGTACTAACCTAAGCTGACATGCAGAAGCAATTTTGCATGCTAACATTGCTTCTTGTTCCCACTTTTCTCTTTTAAAAAGCAATAGCAGGTTCAAACTTTTTAAAATCAAAACAAGCAAACGAAAAATAGATAATGCCGAATGAAGAAAAATGGCGTCCTCTTTTAAATTTTCGTTCGAACGAAAAAAATCTTGCATAACAAATCAAATTGGAGCCAAGAAGATTGAATCGACTCAAAATTTTGTCTTCCCCTACCCAGTCTGTTTTGTTCTGAAATCGAAATAAATTCGCAGCTTCCTTCACCCATTCGAATCGAAGTCAAACCTCAGGCGAGCGACAATGGTGTATCAATTATAGGTTGCGGTGAGGGTCGAGCTACGTCATGGTGGCCGCGGAGGCAGGTAGAGGTGCGTCACGAGCTTGGTGGCGACAGGGCAGTGGGTTCGATCATGGTTTGTTTGGGATTGAAGAGGAAGGCGAACTTGTGTCTAAGCCTGGGTTCGCTTTTTTTTCTTCTATAAGGTATTTGATAATTTATTTTTAATTAACATTTGTATAGGCTAGAAAAAAATAATTTTAACAGTAAGGTATATTTTCTATTTATTCTTTTCAATTTAATGATTTATTTATATATATATATGTATATATGTATATATATATACGGATTTGAAAAAAAAAATAGTTTAAAACCGAAAAGAAAGAAAAGAATCAGCTACAAACTAAAGTATGATATAAACATACATAAAAAGTTATAGATAAGGTTTTGAAAAAAAGGAAAGGAATTTGAATGTGAGGAGTTTATATAAAAATAGATTTTTATTTAAATCTATATAGATTATTTTTATAAGTATATATGAAGTTTCAAAAAAGTAAATATACACACACACATTTTAGATTTACCGGTTTATTTTAAATAGTAGATTTGGTGATTAAATTGTTATTAACTTAATTAATCAATCGTTACCAAAATTATATTAAGGGAATTTTTTTAAATTAAATTATCCATTTAAAATTAAATTATTAGTTTAAATTAAATAAATAGATGGTAATAAACTGTTCGATTATTTCGAATATTAATAAATCATATAATGGTTATACAAGGTCAAAAATAGCGGGGAGGCACGCCGTTTGAAGCAGATTGCAAACAAAAATCAAAGATGAGTTAATCTCACTCATTTGGATTACCGATTGATTTAAATAGTTAAAATTTAAGTTATTGGTTGATTGCTTGAATTGATGATTTATTATCAGTTTGGATGTGATATTATATATAGTAGTGTGTGTATGTGTGTGCGTGTATATATATTGGAGTAATTGACATTTCTGCATTATATAGCGAATGAGACCCTATATGCCCCGCATAATAGCGGATGACCCTTTATACCGTGATGTCGCCCTCGAAGTGGGATTTGGTATTTTATTTGTTGACTAACATCTGTGGATGCAGGGAAATAGGTTGGAGAGATCCAACTAGATTCCTCAAAATATTGAAATTTGTTTTCATAATCTGTAATATGATTATCTATGATAAATTTTATTAGAAATTGGAAGTATGGAATGCTATGGATTTTGCTGAACATATTCTGGGTATTTAAAGATATGAAAAAAATAAAAGATTAGATTTTGAACGAGATATGAAGAGGGAAATATTAAGTAAAATAATTTTTGATAAATTAAAAGAACGAATTTTGGAAAAGAATAAAAGTTTGATTGTAAATTCTATTAAATACATTTTGGGTATGGAAAAAATAGAGATTTTAAACAAATGAAATTAAAAAAGTTTTGGAGACTTAAGTGATATTGCCTAAGATTAAAGGATTTTTTTTTTAAAATTTTATGATTTAAAATGATTGGAAAGAAATAAAAGGGAAAATTTTGAATAAAGAATGAAATGGATATTTCAGTTTAAAATAAGATTTTAAATCACAAAAAAGGTGTGAATGTGGGATAAATGGGTTTTGGAATAAATTCGGGCAAGTAAAGGAATTTATTTTAAAATGGAGTTAATTTTGTAAATCGATTAAGTGTTTGGAAGCTGGGATTTAAAGCAAAATGAGGATATGGAAACTATAAGCAGGATTTATAAATAAAGTGAAATATTTATCAGTGGATGATTTTAAAGTATAAATTCACGATGGGAATTTATAAGGAAAGGGTGATTTGTTTAAAAATAATAATGGTTCATTTTTAAAAGTATGGAAAAGTAAATTTACAGGATTGGGATGTAAATTAAATTGGGTAAATCGAGAAGGATTTATAAGTGATTAGATGGGCTATATTGGAATGGAAAGTGAATTTTTCTTGGAAAGCCAAGTATAATTTCAGAGGAGATTTTTAAATATAAAGTAGAAGTTTTAAAATGGTTTTGGAAGAATGTTTTAGAGAGATTACTATTTAGTTGTTTTAAAAATTTTAAGTAAATATTTGTTTAAGTTAATTATGGTAGTAAGTATTTTAAAGGTTAAAATAGTATTTTTAGTAAAAGATAACTATTAAATATTTTATTATACCTTATATTATAATTTTATTTTAAAAGTAGTCTTTGGCTATAGTTTTACTTAAGAAATTATTATAGAATTTCATATCTAATATTTTGGATAAAGTAATTGAAGTAGTTTATTTAAATGTTTTTAAAGTGTATCTTTGGATAAAGTGATTTAGTTTCTTTAAAAAGCTAAATTTTAAAGGACTTAGTGCTTTTAAGTGGAAATAAAATATTTGGTTGAATGATTGTTTAATTTGATAGTTAAATAACCGACTATCAATATTTGCCAATGCTCTGATTATTTCGAAGAGACCGGGATCAGATTTAATTATCCGAAAACCACTTTGATCTGATTTGAACGTTTGTGAATAAAGACCATGAAGATGATGGAGACGGTGACTCGGTATGTCCAATATTAGGGCAATTTGTATGGATGAATGCTATCGGACAATCATCAGGGGGACAATGAGCATTCTAAGCGAAGTGTGTTCTAAAAAGGTAACGCTTAGCTTCAAGCCTCATCAACAAGGAATAGCTAAAATAGGGGAGGTGCAGCAAGGCTAAGTGGCTAGCAACCAATTAGGATAAGGTCATCCCTATCTAGATGTCCCTTTTTCTTTCCACTATGTGGGCGATTGCTGATCCCAAACGTAGGGTGATTTTATTCAGACTATCCTGTAAGGGGTAGCTCTGGTCTTGTATTACAGGGGATCGAGAGGGGTCCTAGGTACGCTGATCTAGGCCAGGTACTATGACGGATGGTACCCCAGTAGCCCTGCCATTGTATGCAATCCAATCTCCAATAAGCGCCTGTACGGTTTTGATTATGCCCAACTATGTTGAAACATGTGATGCAAGCATTTCAGTTAGATTCTATTTTACTTTCTATAGACATATTATAACATCAGACGGATTTGATAAAAAAATATTTTGGTAATCGTAAGGTAAAAATCCGACATGTTTATTTGTGGCGTGGTCTTACGAGATACCTTTGAGTTCAAAGGATTTTGAAAACTTTATTAATCCAATTGAGTGTGTTTTCTCACTCTGGTTTTCCAGACCGACTCGGATGTTACTTCACTGTAATGTTCGGGTCAGATCAAGTAATATAGCATACAAGATAGGATGATGTGGAGCTCAGGAGACGAGTTGGATGGTGAGACGTATCACACGTACTTGATATATATTCCGCTGTGCAGTATAAGCTATATAATTAGCTTTTGTGAGGACAAGTTAATATAATCGTCCAGTATTTTGCTGTTGATTGTGCTATATTCTGTTGATGTAATGTATTAAACAAGTACAGTTCCTTTTTTGTAAAGATCGGTCATTTAACTATTATATATTGTTCCGCTGCGATTGTGAGATTCTGATGTTGTCTGTTTTCTCTTCTTCTGCCTCCTTCTTCTTTCCCTTACAGTCTAGTTTTCCGGCATTCGATTGTTTGAAATTTAATACAGTGGATGTATTGATGTCGATTTTCGGACGTCGAAAAATCAGGTCGTGACATTTTGGTATCAGAGCTGAAGGTTAAGCAAGAACCATGGCTCTGGTGGGGATTACTTATTAGAAATAGTGTCTGTAGTACTCTAGAATGAGTTTGAGTGTATTTAATAGATATGAGCGCGTATTTGTCAGTAAATATAAAATTGTTTATGCTATGTTGATTGGTTTGTTGAGTAGTTTATGGATTCTGGTCAATATGAGTAATTAACGTTATTGATAGGGATCTCTAAACACTTGAGCTAAACAATTCGACATAGTGTTGTTTTAAATAGGGTAAATGAAATAATTTTACCCAAATTATTTTTATATATCAAAGAAATAATTTTTCGTAGATTATTATAGTTATATATGTTTTCTTGGTTGTTAGGGGATGATAATATATAATTATTATCATTGTTGTGTGGAAATTGAAATAGGGAATTGAAGATTATAACCGAAGGTTAAGAGAAATAAATTCATATAACAAATGAATTCGTAAACGTGAATTATAAAGGTGATTTACAATTGAATTTGAATAAAATTCCAGAGTAATATTTGAATATGAATTGAAAGGGATTTGGAATTTGAAAATTTGAGAAAAATTTAATTTCATTTGAGTTTCAAAGGCTTTGGAGAAATAATAGTGATATTATTTGGGAAATATTTTTGAATTGGGTATGAAATCTGGTAGGATTTGGAATTAAAAATATTTAAATGTCTTTAAAGGAATTAAAAGCACTACACTCTTTTCGATCGCTGGAAAATAATTTCGGTGATGACTGTAGCATCATCGATGTTCATTTTCGAGTTTCCAAGAGACGAATTGCTACCCGAATATTTTAAATTGGAGTTTTTTGCAAAACTAGGTTTGGTTTTGAAATTCAAAGGAATAATTGGATAAACCAAAGGATTTTGGATGTAATTAATTTCAAAAATGATTTTGTAATACTCATGTAATGGTTTAAACTCTGGAATCATATTTAAAAGGTTTATGGGAGATAAATAAGTTTAGGAACTTATAAAATTTGAAATTCGTTGGAATAAAAATTTAACTTAAAGAAGAGTTGAATTAAAGAAAGTGTGAAAACGAAATAAGCTAGAAAGTAATCCAATTAAAGAGATTAGTGAATGAAAAGTGAATAAGTTGGAAAACTTATAGAAGTTAAAATTTTGAATTAAATTGGAATGTAAATTGAATCAAGTTAAATAAAAGTGAATTTGAGGAGGGAGTCTAAGTTGATTAAATGGAATGGCCATTGAAATAAAATTCATCAAGTTGGAAATAATTTGTGAATGAACAAGTAATTTAGAGGTGTAAGTAAATGGGTTTCAAACTAAATATTGGAATTTAATTTGAATTGTATGAAATGGGAAATTAGTTAAATTAGACTAAATAAAACAAAGTATTGAAATTAAAATTAGTTAGTAAACTAACTAATTTGAAGTAAACGAATTGGAATTGAATAGTGAGACCTAACTTGAATCATGTTGAATAAAATAAAGCTTGGAAATAAAATCCATTGAGATTTAAAGTAAATTAGTAAGTGGAACTAATTAAAGAAATGATTTATTTAAGAATGGGTTTGAGATAAGGTGCATAGAATTCAATATTAAATATTGATTTGGAAATAAGAATTGAAGTAAATTGAATTCAAAATTGGATTGAAAATTTAAGTTAAATGAAAATAGATATGAGCCTAAGTGGTGAAGTGAAAATAAATATAAGAAGTATATGAAATATTTATATTGAACTTAAGAAATTGGATGGTAAAATTCTTAAGTAAATTTGGAATTGAGAAATATACCAATTAAATAAGTGAACGGAGGTTAATAGGGTGTGCAAAATGATAATTATGAATAGGTGAGTGGGAATAAAAATAAATGTGAATAAAAAGAGAGTTGATATAGCTAAATCAATTGAGATAAATATGTAGGATGTACGTATATTATTTTATTTGCATAACGATTTGATCTAGATTCGAGCACAGAATTTCAAGATAGTTATATCGATTCGAGTTGGGATTTTTGATTGATTCTGGAAATCCTCTGTCATAGTATATGGCTATGCAAAGAGAATAATGGTTTTTGATCAAGAAAATAGATTTGAGTCCGCACTAGGGAGACGGGTGGACGATACTAGTTCGGAAGTGAAATTATGTGATCGGATGAGCGACCGGGTTTGATATTGCGTACGAATGATATATGTGCATCGTACGGGCTTAAGTAAAGCAAACGTTGAAAATTTCAAAAGGAAATGAATATAATGATTTTGGATTCTATGATTGGGTATTATTGCTAAGTAAGATGTACAGGTTTTTTTAAAAGCAAAAGGAAATTGATGTTTTGATTTCATAAGATAAATTTGATTTGCTCGACAAAAGGTATGTATTTCAAATTGGCGTATGAAATTTGATGATTTTCTGATCTAGCCACTTGGCTTTCATTTTCTTTTGAAATTTGGGGGCCCGTAGAGGCATTTTGTAATTGTTCCGATCTAGCCACACAAAAGAGACGTAGGCAAAAAAATTTGAAAATTTAGGAAGTTCGAAAAATTTTGAGAAAATTTTGATAAGTTTAAAATTTGGTTTAAACTATAATTTGAATTATCAAGGGGATAATATTATTAGGGGATATGGATGAGTTTGGGAAGTTAGTAGACCTGATAGTGTGTCTTTAATAAAAAGATTGGTTTGGAAAGTTGTCTGAAACTGTTGGGCTTTGGAAATAATAACGGGTATTGGACCTTCCTCTTAACTAGCAATTTTGGTGACGAAATTCTTACAATGGAAGAAGAATGTAACGACCCAGAATTTTTGGATACTTAAAATTGGAATATTTAAATCGACTTTAGATATTTAAAGGTTAATTTTTAACTTGAATTCCAAATATAATTGTTTATTGGATAATTAAACAATTGAATTTAATTATTGGAAATTGAGTAAAATTTTGAATCTTCAGTTTCTTGCTTGTTAAAAATAATTTGAAGGCTTATAGAATCTAAATTGATCATATTGAAGATAATAAAAGTGTTACAAGTGAATTTAAAAATGTTTGGTCCAGTTTAAAAATATATATCGTTTAAATTGACATTTAAAAATAGCCTTCCGAGGCACAGTCTCGGTTTTCGACGAAACCAGTTCCATTGGATTCGTAATAGTGTATTATTGTCGGATTTCAAATTTCGTATCATTTGGAGTTGTCGCGTGATCGTACAATATACAAACGTGCTCAAATTTATATCGAAAATTCAATATAATAACTGGGTCTAAAAAGCTATCTTGTCCATACGATCGAATTGGGACTCGAAACCTTTTCCATTGCGTTCGAAATAGGGGTATAACATTATAAACGCATAGCGACACGTATCGATAGGAGGTCGAGATTTTTAGCTACGTAAAACGGGACAATTTGAATTTAAATTTAAACATTTAGATATATATATCTATATATATATATATATTTTATATTGACTAGTCAAAATCCTCTCATGTCAAACCTTTTTCCTACAGCAGCTTTTGTTTTTCAGAAAAAATTGTACTAACCTAAGCCGACATGCAGAAGCAATTTTGCATGCTAACATCGCTTCTTGTTCCCCCTTTTCTCTTTTAAAAAGCAATAGCAGGTTCAAACTTTTTAAAATCAAAACAAACAAAGGAAGAAAAAGATAATGTCGAATGAAGAAAAATGGCGTCCTCCTTCAAATTTTAGTTCAAACAAAAAACAAATCTAGCATAACAAATCAAATCGAAGCCAAGAATATTGAATCGAGTCGAAATTTTGTCTTCCCCTTCCCAATCTGTTTTATTCAAAAATCGAAATCAAATTCGCAGCTTCCTTTACCCGTTCGAATCGAAATCAAACCTCAGGCGAGCGGCGATGGTGTATTGATTGTGGGTTGCGGTGAGGTTCAAGCTACGTCATGGTGGCCACGGAGGCAGGTAGAGGCGTCTCGAGCTTGGTGGCGACAGGGCAGTGGGTTCGATCGTGGTTTGTTTGGGATTGAAGAGGAAGGCGAACTCGTGTTTGAGCATGGGTTTGCATTTTTTTCTTCTATAAGGTATTTGATAATTTACTTTTAATTAACATTGTATAGGTTAAAAAAATAATTTTAATAACTAGGTATATTTTCTATTTATTCTTTTCAATTTAAGGATATATATATATGTGTGTGTGTGTGTGTATGTAAGTATGTGTGTGTGTATGTGTATATAGATTTGGAAAAAAAATATAAATAGTTTAAAACCGAAAAGAATGAAAAGAAAGAAAAGAATTAGCTGTAAACTAAACTATGATATAAACAGAAATATATAGTTGTAGATAAGGTTTTGCAAAAAAGGGAAGGAGTTTTGAATGTGAGGAGTTTATACAAAAATAGATTTTTTTTTAAATCTATATAGATTATTTTTGTAAGTAAATATGAAGTTTCAAAAAAAGTAAATATATATACACACACACACACACAAATTTTAGATTTACTGGTTTATTTTAAATAATGGATTCGGTGATTAAATTGTTATTAACTTAATTAATCAATCGTTACCAAAATTATTTAAAGGAAAATTTGTTTAATTAAATTATTAGTTTAAATTAAATAAATAGATGGTAATAGATTATTCGATTATTTCGAATATTAATAAACCATATAATATTTATATAAGGTCAAAAATAGTGGAGAGGCATGCCGGTTGAACCGGATTGCGAACAAAAATCAAAGGTGAGTTAATCTCACTCATTTGGATTACCATTTGAATTTAAATAGTTAAAATTTAAATTATTGGTCGATTGCTTGAATTGACGATTTATTATCAGTTTGGATGTGATATTATACATAGTAGTAGTAGTGTGTATATATATATTGGAGTAACTGATATTCTCGCATTATATAGCGGATGAGACCCTTTATATCGCGATGTCCGCCTCGAAGTGGGATTTGGTATTTTATTTGTTGACTAACATCTGTGGATGCAGGGAAACAGGTTGGAGGGATCCAACTGAATTCCTCAAAATATTAAAATTTGTTTTCATAGTCAGTAATATGATTGATTAATTATCTATGATAGACATTATTGGAAATTGGAAGTATGGAATACTATGGATTTTACTCAACATATTTTAGGTATTTGAAGATATGAAAAATATAAAAGATTTGATTTTGAAAGAGATATGAAGAGAGAAATATTAAGTAAAATAATGTTAGATAAATTAAAAGAATGAATTTTGAAAAAGAATAAAAGTTTGATTTTACATTCTATTAAATAAATTCTAGGTATGGAAAACATAGAGATTTTAAATAAATGAAATTAAAAAAGTTTTGGAGACTTAAGTGATATTGCGTAAAAATTAAAGGTTTTTATTTTGAATTTTATGATTTAAAATGATTGGAAAGAAATAAAAGGGAGAATTTTGAATAAAGAATGAAATGGATATTTCAATTCAAAATAAGATTTTAAATCATAAATAATGGTTGAATGTGGGATAAATGGGTTTTGGAATAGATTCGGGTAAGTAAAGGAATTTATTTTAAAATGGAGTTAATTTTGGAAATTGATTTAAAAATCGATTAAGTGTTTGGAAACTGCGATTTAAAGCAAAATGAGGGTATGGAAATTATAAACAGGGTTTATAAATAAAGTGAAATACTTATCAGTGGATAATTTTAAAGTATAAATTCACGGTGGGAATTTATAAGAAAAGGGTGATTTGTTTAAAAATAAATAGTGGTTTATTTTTAAAAGTATGGAAAAGTAAATTTACGGGATTAGGATGTAAATTAAATTGGGTAAATCGAGAAGGATTTATAAGTGATTAGATGGGCTATATTGGAATGGAAAGTGAATTTTTCTTCGAAAGCCAAGTATAATTTCAAAGGAGATTTTTAACTATAAAGTAGAAGGTTTAAAATGGTTTTGAAAGAATGTTTTGGAAAGATTACTATTTTGTTGTTTTAAAAATTTTAAAGTAAATATTTGTTTAAGTTAATTATAGTAGTAAGTATTTTAAAGGTTAAAATAGTATTTTTATGTAAAGGATAACTATTAAATATTTTATTATACCTTATATTATGGTTTTATTTTAAAAGCAGTCTTTGGATAAAGTTTTACTTGGGAAATTATTATAGAATTTCATAACTAATATTTTGAATAAAGTGGTTGAAATAGTTTATTTAAATGTTTTTAAAGTGTATCTTTGGAAAAAGTGATTTAATTTCTTTAAAAAGCTAAATTTTAAAGGACTTGGTGCTTTTAAGTGGAAATAAAATATTTGGTTGAATGATTGTTTAATTTGATAGTTAAATAACCGACTATCAATATTTGCTAATGCGCTAATCGTTTCAAAGAGACGGGATCAGATTTAATTATCCGAAAACCACTTCAATCCGGTTTGAACGTTTGCGAATGAAGACCATGAAGATGATGGAGATGGTGATTCGGTTTGTCCAGTCCCAGGGAAACTTGTATGGATGAATGCTATCAGACCATCGTCAGGGGGACGATGAGCATTCTAAGCGAAGTGTGTTCTAAAAAGGTTACGCATAGCCTCAAGCCTCATCAACCGAGAATGCTAAAACAGGGGGAGGTGCAGCAAGGCTAAGTGGCTAGCAACAAATTAGGGTAAGGCCATCCCTATCTAGATGTCCCTTTTTATTTCGGCTGTGTGGGCGGTTGCTGATCCAACCCGCGAGGTGATCTTATTCGGACTATCCAATAAGGGGTAGCTTCGGTCTTGTATTGTAGGTGATCGGGAGGGGTCCTCTGTACGCTGATCTAGGACAGGTACTATGACGGGCGGTACTCCAGTAGCCTTGTCATTGTATGGAATCCAATCTCCAATAAGCGCTTGCACGGTTTTGATTGTGTCCAACTATGCTGAAATGTGTGATGCAAGCATTTCAGCTAGATTCTTTTTTACCTTCTATAGACGCTATTATAATATCAAATGGATTTGATAAAAAATGTTTGGTTAATGTAAGGTAAAAACCCGACATGTTTATTTGTGGCGTGGTCTTACGAGATACCTTTGATTTCAACGGATTTTGAAAAGTTTAATAATCTAATTGAGTGTGTTTTCTCACTCTGGTTTTCCAGACTGACTCGGGTATCATTTCACTATGATGCTCAGGTCAGGCCGAGTATTATAAGATACAAGATAGGATGCTGTGGAGCTTATAAGACGAGCTGGATGGCGAGACGTATCACACGTACTTGATATACATTCCTCTGTGCAGTATAAGCTGTATAATCAGCTTTTGTGAGGACAAGTTAATATAACTGTCCAGTATTTTTCTATTGATTGTGTTGTATTCTGTTGATGTAATGTATTAAACAAATATAGTTCCTTTTTTATAAAGATCAATTATTTAACTATTACATATTGTTCCGCTGCGATTGTGAGATTTTGATGTTGTTTGTTTTCTCTTCTTCTACCTCCTTCTTCTTTCCCTTACGGTTTGGTTTTCCGACATTCGATTGTTCGGCATTTAATATGGTGGACGTATTGATGTCGATTTTCAGATGTCGAAAAATCGGGTCGTGACACTTACCCAACCAATCCATACTCAAAATGATCCCAAAATCTACGAAATAAAAAACATACAAACCGCATGCAAACTTAGGACCTGACAAATCAAATTCTAAATGGTCATATCTCATCCCTAAAGTTGCGTAACCTCCTATTGGTTTTGCAACCCTTAAGGAAGTAATAAGGTATGTAGCTTCTATACATAATCTATCTACCAAATACTATGATATAAATGAATGTGACGCACTGATATCAAATAGTACCCTAACTGGTATACTCTGAATCAAAAGTGTACCTTCCATCAAAGTTTTCCCTTTCACTGCTGCAGTAGGTCTAGAAGAACACGATGGTCCAATAACATATACCTTCTCTTTGTCCGCCCCGACTGGCTCTAGACACTAGTTCTTATAGTGCCTAACTTGGTCGCTATTGAATCATTTCACATTCTTCTTCTTTGTAGGCTTCTTTCCCTTGCCCGTCCAGCACTAATGAGCATAATGGCCCTTCTTATCGCAATTATAGCACATCAAGTCTGCCTATGCCTTCTGGACAGCTTTTCTTTTCTGTGCTCCCTTCTTCTTAATGGATTTCCTTTTCTTTTCTCGAGGAATTGGGAATTCAACTGGTTTTTCTCTAACCGACACAACAAGCATCTCCTCATGGCGGATGGCCATCTCCACCACCACATTATAAGGCTCTCTAACATGAGTCATAGTTATTCTACGTAGTTTCGGCTTCAATCCATGAATAAATCTCTACCAAAGCATATCCATATCGAGACAGCTCATCAAACTTAGCAGCATACTCGATCACTGACATCTCTCCCTAGACAAGATCCATGAACTTCCTCATCAATGACGACTTGAAAACCTCAAATAAGTACCTCTGCTGAAGCCTTCTTCTAAAATCAACACATGTGGGCTCTTCCTCCGAAACTCTGCTGTCACATTGTTCCACCAGTGAAGCGCTATCCTTGCAACTATCTAGAGGCTAGCCTTTTCTTTTCTCCATTATCCAAGCCTAAATCTGTAAATATCCTCTCATAGTTCAAAATCCAATTCTCAACTTCCACAACATCCTTTGTTCCAACAAACGGCTTACCATCCAAACTGGTATAGTCTCTACTCAGCCTAACATAGTTATAACCAACTGGAGCTATAGGATTAACTCCATCAACATTACTAGCAACTCCTGATTGCAAAAGATTAGCTAACAACTGATACACCATCCTCGCATCTACTGGGGGATTTCCATCACCTACACTGGCTTCAGCATTTGGATTAGCATTAGCCTGTCAGCGTGGTTTCTCCGGATATTAGGTCAAGCATTTTCGTCGGTTTTGGTGCTTCCTCCACTAATATTTCCTCTTCCGTTTCCTGCTTCCATATCCTCTTTCTCATAAATCTGCATTCGAGCCTTAGTAAGATACAAAAGAACGGTCTAAGAGAGAGGGGAACACATACTTATATATATATGTATGTATGTATGTATATCAAATACAAGTACATTACTATAGCGTTAATCCAAACACAAATCATATTTTCAAATTCATTGGATCATGTTTGAATATCTTTTAGATTTAACATTATTTTAAAGTTTTATAAACCTATACTCTGATACCAACTTGTAACATCCCCCTACTTCGAGGACCAAAACTAACAGCCATGGATGCTACAGTCATCCATAGTTACTAGTCTTTGACGACAAATACAACGATGCTAGATTGATACACAGATCACCATAATACGGAAAATTTTAACAATTTAATAACATATATCCCCATTCCATTTAAAACATTTGACGTTCATTACATAATCCTAAAAATGTTAACCACGTTCAACAAAATATAATTATTACACATACGCCAAAAGCAACATACGAAGATTCCCTCTTAGTTGATCAGAGTATATTATAAGGCAAATAAATCTGCCTTTATATCCAAATACATAGCCCAAAAAAGATAATTCTAAATAACTAACTGCCTCTTGCACGCCTTTGGAAGCTTTATTGGTCTAAGAAGAGAACCTGAAAACCTTAAATCCCAAACTATTCAAAATCAATTGAGTACCCAAGAGTATAAGGGGAAAATTAAAACTTCGAGACAGACATAAAGCTTGGTATGAATAATAATCAAACATCTCAATCCTTTTAGATATCTAATGGGACCACGCTGCTTAGCGGAATGGGTATTTCCCTCACAAGTATCCTAAAACCTTTATAAAACCATATACCGTGCTCCTGCATCCACAATGGTTAAAAACATACATTTCAAAATATTATGATGATATGTATATATAAAAACATTTAGGATTTCCCATCCCCCAGTTTAAATTGACACCTTGTCAAAAATCATAGTTCCTAGGGTCAATGTTAAGCTAATAGTTTTCATGGGTTTACTAATAACCTTTTTTCTTTACACATGGACACCCTATCCTATTTCATAGTTTTCATGGGGTACTAAGAACCCATAGGCACCTACGACTTAACTTAACAAATTTATGGGTCCCCCTGAACCTATTAGTCATTCCAATAACTAAACCTCTTATCCTAGTTTTCATTGGTTGACTAAAAACCTATTGACTTATCCAGTAACTCACTTCTCATCCTAGTTTTCATAGGTTGACTAGGAACCTATTGATGCTTCCATTAACTTCTTTCTTATCCTAGTTTTTCATGGGTTGACTTGGAACCTATTGACCAATGTTAATTCTTAATCCGGATATAGTTTTTATAGGTAAACTACAAACCAATTAGCCCCTGCCAACCTACCTAATACGTAGTTTTCATGGGTTTACTATGAACCTGTTGGTTACCTCCAATAACTACCTTATCATAACATTCATGGGTTTACTATAAACCTATCTCCTGGAATCCTTCAAAGTCTAAGCATCCTATATTTTTGTTCTTCCTGATTCCCTGGATGTAATTCTACTTATTCAGGAATTTAAACAATTTATATTCACTACTAGGTTAACCTAGCTTGTTCTTCTATCCCTTTTATTCCCAAAATACAGTTATGGGTTTCATGTGAATATGTTCATATTTTAGGAAGCAATCATAACAATTTAACAATACCACTTCTGTGGGTTTAAGGTCCTTGAAATACATTTCATATTAAACATAGTTAATCCCTTTAACTTATGTTTTTTTTCAAGGCAATACTTCTTCAAATTTAATTACTTAAAGTCCTTTCAAAACTCCTTTATTTAGCCATGGGTTTTTCCTTTAAAATTTGATTTTTAATTTTAAAACCTTTCGACACCTTCAAAACCTTGGCTTTCAATCTCATAGGGTGACCTCCTTCAAAAGCCTAAAAATCCATCTTTAAAACATAAGGCTCCCGCCTTTTGAATACTTTAAAACATCACTTTCAAATTCTTTCGACCATGTTAAAGTATTATCATATAAGTATAGAAGCATAGCTTTAATACCATTTGAAAGCATTCTTTCGAAAGCATTGAAGATTATCCTTTGAAACCATTGAATGTCCCTCTTCCGAAAGCATTGGGTTTATACTTAAAACATCATATTTGGGTCAAAGTGAACATAAGATAAAACATCTCTTTCGAAACCATTATTTAATTAAAAAGTATTGAGGAAGGTTGATGGTGTCGAAACCATCCTTTCATAAGCATTAAAACATCTGGGTAAGGTTAGCTTCGAAACCCCTTTTGAAACCATTTCCTTTGAAACCTCTAACCCCTTTCAAAACAATTAGGAAGTGGCTTGTATTTATAAAAAAAACTAAACCTTTCGACAACATTGATGCCTTCAATGCCATCAGAAGGTAATCAACTCTAAGAAGGGTTTCGACTTGGTCAAAACTGTTCCTTCCTTAAACAATTCTAAGTAACTCCTTTGGAAGCTACTTCTTTTAAAACATAGGATGCGGCACTCTTTCAAAAGCCTCATTGAAATACCCTTTTGAAACTATAGGTTTCGATTATGCTAAACCCCTTTAAAAACAGGTAAGTGCTTTTCTTTCTAAAGAAAAATAAACTAAGAAACCAACTCCTTCGAAAGCAACCTTTCGACACCCTACCTTCTGCCTTGGTCCAATTCATTACATACCACCTGAATGATATCATATGCATTGGGTTACTAGTTTCAACCTAGATGGTATCGACTAGGTTGGAGGCAAAAGATCTTAGTCGAAGGGACCTTCTAAAGAAGGCGGAACCCCTTTTTTCCGAGCAAAAGACCGTTTTTACCAAATAACGTGAACTTTTTATAACTAATTTCCCCACTTGTAAACACATGATTGATTACATTAAGCTTTCAAATTATTTTACTAAAATTTGCCATATTTTCTCAAATCTAAAAACATGCTAACTTTTTACAATTAATCCCTTCCTAATAACATAACAATTGAATCATTTAGGTCCTCCTTTCAAAATAATTTAATTTCTATACTAAATCTCTTAGTAAAAAATCTCCAGAAATTCTAGAAATTCACTTTAATCATGTTACCAAACACATCAAAATTACAAACCCAATTCTTGACATAATTTCCAAAGTAAATTTATAAACCCAACTAACCCTATTTTCCTTTGAAAATTCGTAATTTATTCTCCACGGCTTGGGAAATTATAAAAATTGAAATCCAACTCCGAAATCATTTTTTCCATAATATAAAAATTTTCCTTGGCATTTAAAAATTATTTAACTTCGGTTTTACCCTAAAACCGTGCATATCTCCATTTAAACCAACTTGTTAAACCATATAGATTATAAACCAGGCATATCATCATTCAATAAATAAAAAAACAAATTTATCCCTTAAATCAAAAATCATATGATTATAAAACTAAAAATAAAGATGTAGTGATTATCATTCACCTTAGGTTGGATAAGGAAATTGAAGATTGGTTGAGATTGATTTCTTCTAGCTTGACCTAAGCCTTAGATTGAATTTCTCTTCTTTGCCATCTTCTTAATGGCTGGCTCTCTTCTTCCTTATAGTTAAAATTTTTACTTGTGATAAAATGAACGTGTATGGCCTAATGAAAATGGTATAAGGTTGAAGAATGTGGGCAGCAATTACCCTAATGACCTTATATTTAATTTAACTAACACTTAACCATTTATAAGTTCATTTGATTTAAATAAGCACGACTACTTAGTTTATTAATCAACCTCAATCTCCTTATCTACATTATTCTATTTAATTTATTCTAATTAAATCTCCTGAATAATGTTATTAAAAATTAGGGATGTTACACCTATGCTTTAATACCAAGTTGTAATGTCCCTTATCTTGAGACCCGAAGCTAAGCGCTGCAGATGCTGCAATGATCCATTGTATTAACTTCCAGTGACAAAATACGGTAGTGTTAATAGTATCCACAATATCATATGCACTTGAATTTGAAATAAGCAATTAAATCTAACTTTCCTCATTACATTTCAAAACAATATTTCATATTCAAATTACATAACACATAATCGATTCTTAGATTTTTGATCAAATATAATTATTACAAATTACTCCAAGAGCGACATATGAAGATGCCCCCTTGGATGATCAGAGTACTAAGTAGACAAACTATCTTAATACAACATAGCGGAAATAAAACAAAATAGCTTCATAGATAACTAGCATTGCCTCCTGCACGTCTTCAGAAGCTTATTCTTTCAATCCTACTAAACTTGTAAGACCTCAACTCTCAATCTACTCAAACAATATTTTGAGCACCCAAGAGTTTATGGGAAAAACTAAAATTCGAGTCAAACATAAAGCTTGGTGTGAATAATACTATACATCTCGATTATATGATATTAAGTGAGGCCACGCCGCTTAGCGGAATGGATTTCCCCTCCGCAATATCCTTTTTTAAACATACCCTTTTAAATCAAAATCTTACAATCAAACCGATCAAAGCAATCATAGCAATACATATATGCATATAAATTAGGTAATAAATGAACTATCCGTCCGGATAATATAATTTTGTTTGGCTAACTACTAACCTTTGGTTGACTTGAGCCAACCAGACATAACAAATATTCTAATTTTTGTTAGATATACTTCTGGACGGTCTGTCCCTAACTTACTTCTCTCAGGGTAAACTGATCCTAATGGTTTTGCGAGCTTACCGATAACCTATTTTTACTCTATATATTCCTTTCTGTGTGTAACATCATTTTAGCCTTATTTGTGACAAAGCCCTACACACTATAGTTTTGGACTTATACTAGCCATGGGCTACTAGCTAAAGTATATGGCGCTATCCTATACCGGTCTCATTTGGTGTTCTACTATCTGAGTCATTTACTTTACGTCAGCCACCACATCAAATTTTCCTTGAAAACATTTCTTGCAAATTGATTTAATCCTTTAAATCATACTTAAATAAGGAAAATATACTCTTTGCATTACTCAAATCTCTTTGCCATGTTATATATACTTTACTCAAAACAATGTGGATGAAATATATTAAGGGTTATCTATCCCTCCAAAGTAAGTTAAAACCTTCTTTTAACTTAAAAGATCTTAGGCCATAAAGCCAAGATAAACCATTCGAAACCTTTGCTTAAAAACTTTAAACAACCCTCTTGAATCCATTGAAAGCACCCCTTTCAAAATAAATTAACTCCTGTACCTTGAAACATTAGGCTGAAAGGCCAAAACATACCTTTCAAAACCTTTATAACAAACTTTCGAAAACATTGGCGGTATCCCTTCAAAACCTTTATAAACCTTAAACATCCTCTTTTCAAAACTCTTTAAACTTGTCTTTCAAAAGCATTTGGAAATCTTTCATTTAAAATACTTTAATACCTTTTGAAACCATTAGGGGAACCTCCCCTTCGAAACCTTTATTATATACCTTTAGAAATCAATAAGTTCCTTTACATAAAACAAGCCTTTCGAAAGCATTGGGTTCAAGTAAAAGCTTGTGGAACATAGCTTCGAAACCATTTAAAACATTCCTTTCGAAACCTTCGGGTGTATCTTTCAATAGATCAAAGGGTCTTAAAAGAACTAAGTTGAAAAAAATCTTTCAAAATCAATTTCCTAAGTAAAAGAAAGTGGAAAGTTTCGACACCAATCCTTTCGAAAGCATGGAGAAGCGACTTCTTATTTTAAAGAGAAAGCACCTTTCCGAAACTAATGTTTAAAGGCAAAAGCAGCCTCAACTGGTCGAATAGTAGAATGCAACAACGAGTGTTTCAACCTTGTCGAAGGCTTGTTTAAAACAAAGGTAGCAACCTCTGTCGAAAGCTATTTTAAAATCGTTTCGAAACCATTCTTTTGGAAACAAAGCAAGCAACATCTCTTTTAAAAGCAAAACAAGGCCTTGACCCCTTCGAAAGCACTCTTTCGACCTGTACCTTTCGCCATCTCTAATCCACTACGTACCAAGGCATCGATACCATGTGTATTGGTTTTGACTATGATGGAGGCAGTAGTATAAAGTCGAAAGGTAGCTGCCGAGAGTGGCGAAACAGCAAACCTTTACAAAAGCTGAATTTTTACTTTATAAAATAATATATTTCCAATTAACTTCCTTATTTGTCATCATATAATTGGTTTTCCAAAATCGTTTCTAAAAGTGCTGTCGAATTCATTATTTAATAATTTAAAACACTTAGAAAATTCCCGCTTCTCCTCTTTTAAAGTTGTAAAACATTAAAGTCTCATACTTTAAATAATTTTATATGTTTAATAAAACAATTACGAAAATTCTCTAAAAAATTCCAACAAATCAATTTTAATATATTTTCTAACATATTTAAATTTCTAATCCAAAGCTAACACATAATGGCCAAAATTAATTTAAATCCAATTTAACCATTTTCTTCACTAGAAAATTCATAATAAATCCACAATAATTTAGAACATTATAAAACTTGAAACCCATCTCTAAAATAATATTTTTGACCTTGTATCAAAAACGCCAGTCATTTGGATGTCATTTAGTAGGTTTTCTAAATCAATTCTTATCATAAAATCTATATGAAATAGCCTAAATCATCAACACAATATATATCCATTTAAATAATCAAGACATAGAAAATCATTGTGAAATAAACATGGGTCTTATCTAGAAACCAAAAACTATATAAAAATAAGATGTAAGTTATCGTTCACCTTTAGCTTGTGTTAATGAGGTTGAGATTTGCTCTAGAACTATTTGATTAGGCTTCCTTCTTGAAATCTTGCTTATCTTTCCCTTATCCTCTTCTAATGGTGGCCGGCCAAGTTTGGTATTAAGTTTTATCTTGTCAATGTGGTAAATGAAAATAGGTTAAGGGTTAAGGGTTTAGGGTATAAGAATATAACCTTTTCTTAGTTTGCCCTTATCTTATTACTTTTTTCTTATTTCATGTGTTTACTCATCAAGGCACGACTACTTTATGCTTTCACAAATCTCAATCTCTTAACCACTTAAATCTTTACATTATTTTATTTAGTTTATCTAATTACACCTCCGGAATAATGTTATTTAAAAATTTACGGGTGTTATAGTTATTTACTTGAACACCTGACAAACGACCGATTGATCCGAGTGCTTGTTTATCATTGTCTTCTTTATCACTGGACTTGCTTTATGGATCCCATCCTTTAGAACTTATGATTTGAACGGCTTAGCTATCGATTTATTGTTGGTCAACAATTGGAATTTTCTACAGATTTGTAGCACTTTGATTTTGTATGATTCATGCCCATTACTCCTGATAATGGGTGCGGGTTGATCCTTGTTATTCCTGCATGAACAAATTTCCCATTATCATCGAGGCAATTTCGGTACTTAAAAGTGTGCGCAGCTTATTAAATGCGTAGCTTTTTTAGAAGTATCCACAACTTATGGGATGCACGACTTTTGGGATCAATATGACATGTCGATCCAAAACGGTTTCAGAACTTCTCGACATTGCCAATCTTCGATCAACATGAGAAATTTATGCTTTTAGGGCATTGATTCCACGGCTCGAAAAGGTTGTGCGCAACTGATGGGATGTACAGCTTTGATTTGAGCCTTCCTGATGTACTCGTAGCAACACTAGTTCTTAGAAGGCAGGGATCATGTTTTACCGACCCAACAGTTTGAGTTGATTTGCTTCCGTCGATCTGACGGGTAACTGGGGCATACTCTAGTGTGATTCCACTATCTCAAGCAATAATTGAATGAAAATTTTGAACCTGTCAACTCAGTAGGTTATTATTATGAACGCAGTTTTTTCAGTTCAGAAAGCAAATCTATTTTATTAAGAAAAGATGGGGATGTTCTGCCTACTTACAATGCCTCCGGTATCCGAGGATGGGTTATTTGCTATAAAATAGGAAGTACATAAGATAGTTTCGGATAAAGTAACGACACATAGATTCGTTGTTCCATGCTGAGAGAATTTGGACTCCATCAACGGTTGTCAGTTTGAAATTTCCATCCCATGTGTTGCGAGATAGATGTTTTTTCTGAAGTATCATTGAGCGGGGTGTAATCCTCGGGCCTGAAGCCCTTAATCCTTTTATTGTTACCATTTCTTTTATTCGAATTTTGGTTCTTCCTTTTTCTGGTTTCCGCCTTTCCCAGCACTTCCTTCAACGGTCCCGGAGGCATTTATGTTCTGGTTCATCACCATTTCACTCTACCCGACGTTCATTCGTTGCATGCTAGTAGACTTCCTTTCCAACTCTTACGCCTCTTCCAATCCCAAGTATTGACTCATCTTTTGGTTGAAGTCCTTCCTAGTGGTTTGTTGTTTCATCTTGATCCATTTTCTGAACTCAGTTTCAGTTGAATGGCGCAGACCAAAGCCATGAAAACCATATCCTCATTCGGATTGCTTACCTCTGTACTGCATTATTAAACCAGTTCATGAAAGACTTCAAAGATTCATTTCGTCCCTAGAGTAGGCCAGACAAGGACATCACATCTTTACGTTGCATTGTATGAAGTCTAAATTGATCAAGGAATCTCGTTACTACTTGGTCGAAAGTAGAGATAGATCTTAGCAAAAGCCTAGTGAACCACATGGAAGTAATTCCTTCCATAAAAATGGGAAAACACCGACACCGAATAGCGTCTGAAGCATTTGCTCCATCCATGTACGAATTATACTTGTACAAATGGGGTTTTGGGTCGTTTGTTTTCGTTTGTTCCATCATAGGATGGAATAGTTGGCATAGTGAAATATTCTAGAAATCTCTCATTTAAGATCTCATCAGTGAAGGGAGTTCGGCTTGGAGCGGATCACATTTATCGTCTCTTCTATTCTTATTCTCATCCATCAACCGCTTGACCATATCCGCGATAAATGCTTCTGATGTCCGATAGTCCGGGGGCGTCCGTCAGTGACCACACCAGGTGTTTGGCTTTGCAAACGGTCTTGTTGTATGGATTGAAGCCTAAACTCTTCTATCTTTGGAAGAGCTACTCCCTCAAGGTCATGTTGGTTTGTGGTTAGCCTGATTGAGGCAATTGGATATTCTGGTGTTATCGAATGCATTGGCATTTCCTTCCAACTTGCCATCGTCGAATTGCTCTCCATCTTATAAGTCGAGGACACCATAGATATATCCTCTTATAGCGTCTTTGTTCCTTGGTTCAAGTTTATAGCTAGTTGCCTTGCGGTCAGTGGAATACTTGTGTTTTCTTCTACGTTGATTCCTACGGTTCCAACCATCACTTTCCTTTACAGTAGCTTTCCGTTTCTTCCGTTTAGACTAGAAATGGGAAGATTTTCTTGCTCTATGGTAGCCGCGGGTTCTTCTATAGTTCTTGGAGCAAGATTTGACCATAAGCTCAAGAGAGAATTAAACTTATCCACCAGAGCTCTCTGACTACTTTCCATTTTCTGATTGATTTCATCAACCATTTTATTCAATTCATCTCTCGTAGTGACTCGGCATTGATTGGAGGATCCTGGCATCTGATCTTCTACATTGGCACCATTTACTTAGGTTTGCTGATGATTTATTTCTTTTTTGGTCATTATTGCCCTTATGGATCTTCGAAAGGCAATTATTTTCCTTCCTGAAGCCATTGATCCTAATCAACTTACTTTTTAAGCAAAGATTGAGGATCTAACTTCTGAACCTATCTGATCTAAGTAGATAGCTAGATCTAAACCCTGATTTGGGTTTTCAGTGAGAGCACTAAAATGTTAACCCAAAAAATTGATCAACACCCTGGATTGAGCATGAAAGCACCAGCCCTATTCTAGAGAGCAATAATACCGAGAATAAATGTAGAAAAAGCAGAAATAGTGAGAAGACAAGAAGATTTTTATAGTGGTTTAGCTATTAATGAAGCCTACATTCACTTTATAACTTTTATTATTGAATGGTTGTTGTTACAAGTTGAATTGGATTACAAAGTTGTTGAATATCCCAAATTAGACTAAGTCCCCACTGCTGGAATTCACTGGAGAATAACATAAAACGCATGGATGACTATTGTGAGGAGGGAGGAGAGGAGTGAAGAATAGTTTCTATAGAATTTCAGCAGCTAGTCCAAAGGATCCCCTTTGTGTTGCAAATAGGAGAGTATTTATAGAGGTTGGAGAGCTATTGGGCCAGGCCTTCTTACCAAATGCTTGCAAATGACCATAGGAAGAGACGCTGCAAATCTCATCATGAACCGAGCCAACCTGATGGATCGCTAGTGATACATAGGCTATGGATCGCTACCGATCCATAGCTTCTGGCTCGATGGTGACCAAACGATGGGAAGCTTCCCTTACCTCCTACCTCAAAGTTCACGACGACCAAGCAAAATAGTATAGATCGCTAGCGATCCATGTACTAAGTTAATTTTTGGACCTTTTCTTCTAAGTTGCATTTGCTATCTCATGTTGATGTCCTACAAGTAATTTCGTAGCATGTTGCCTTGTTTTGATGACCGTTTGCTTACTGGTTGCATTAGACTGTTGGTTGAACTAGACAAATGCTTGTCTCTCGATTTAGCTGGCTCGGAATCCCATAAAACATAGGCGTTATCTTTAGAATACCTTTTGGACCATGATGCATGTGAATCCATGAATCCACAAGCCAAGATTTTGGATCGCTAGTGATCCATAGATGATGGATCGCTAGAGATCCATCACCTTTGCGTATTTTCGCTTTCTACTTCTCTGATTTCCTTGGTTTATTGTTCTAGTCATTTAGGTTGGCTCTTAAGCTATTTTGGCTCGACCAAGCTATTTCGACTTCCTTTGGATTTTGCTAGGTTAAAACCCGAATAACGAGGAAGAAATCCTCGTAGCAAATAGTCTTCAATTGGAGTCATCCACGACTCCTTCCCAAACTCCACCCCTAGTAACCTATCAATTTCCATTAGGTTTATGCTTGGAGCATTTAATACTTCGACTGGAACCAAGCCTATCTTTTGTGCATCCTCAGTGCTAGCAAACTTCGCCCATGAATCAATCTCTCTGTTTTGATCGCGAGGAATGTGCATATTATCATAATACTCAAAGTCAATCAACAATTCTTGGACTCGAGAAAGGTACAGAGTAAGCTGTTGTCATTTAGCATGGTAATCTCCCCTGACTTGGTATATTACCAATTGTGAATAGCAAATGATTTCAAGAGACTTTATTCCCAGTTCTCTGGGGAGTTTAAGTTGATGTGCATATAAATGTGCATATTTTTACCACTATATTTAATCTATTTAAATTAAATAAATGATCATATTGGGTGATTTAACATGTTTAAACCAAAACTCAAATTATTTGAAATCATCACACATTCATCTTCATCCAAAGGAAAAATGGTCATTTTTGTGCATATATTAATTTGAGAAAATTTAATTGGAAATTTCTATATTATTTTATAGGAATTTGACTTCATATACAAGTGTTTACATAAAGATATATGCATGTATAAGAGTGAATACAAAGGAATGGAGATGGAAATAATTCATTTCATGGAACTTGGAGGACCTCACATACACACCTATCTTAATGTATAAATTAGAGTCTAATGCACATGCTAATAGAGTTTAAAGCGCAATGCACACTTGAATGATGATTATTTGATGCTAATGATTACTTGGCCTCTGCACTTCATAAGAGGGTATTCTAGGCATTTCCCAAAAGGGTGGATTAGGCTTTCATATATGTATAAATACCCCTTATGCTTCATGTAACCTCTCTTCCTCTTAGTTAAACTTAGCTTATGATCAAAAGTAAATCAAAGTTCTACTTTCTTTTCATGACTGCTTAGCCATTTCTTATATGTATTTTTTTATGTAGTGTTAATTAGTTTTTTCATTTTATTTACATGCTTCTCTTCTTATGTTAGTAGTGTGGTTTACTTTTCATGCAAGTAGATTAGTATTTACTTCTTTTTACTTTGCTTTTCTTTTCATTTTGCTCTCTTTTTGCTCTTATTTTTGTTCAATGTTGCAAGCTACATTTGATGATTTGATAACAAATATAAGAGGCTGAACCCCCTCAATTTAGGGGTAATGAAGCTCTCTAGTTATGTAGCTTTAACATAACTTGGTAATTTAGATCTTTTTTGTGCTTAAATGAACGTTGATGTGATTCATTGTTTCATGTTGAATTTGATAGTCTATGTTGTTTATAACAAATAAGCTATGCTTAAACAATTGCAAACAATAATTAACTCTTCATCTACATATGATGATGGTAATGAAGTGAATGTTGAAATCAAACTTTGATGGTTTATATTTCTAATTAATAGTTAATAGGCCATACTTAAAATAGATTTCATTTTCAGCTTGTTGTCATTTTTCATGAGAGTTAAAAAGTAGTTTAAATACTGTGTTATAGTTTGATGGCTTATGTTGAGCTAATTAGTAGGACAAATAGGCCATACTTATGATAAGCACATCAATTAAACTTACTACTGACCAAAAAAGAGATATCAGTTTCATATTTTGTTGAACTATATGATCTAGAGAGTGGATTTATCTCCAAATCGTCTTTCTACTCTTATATTTTTATCACTTTTTTTGTTAGTTTTCTTACAATTTTTAGCTTAACACTCTCTTCAAATTTGGTTTAATTTGATCGAATAGATTTCTAAAATCAACAATTCCCTACGGATCGACCCGTGCTCGCTACGTACTAAAATTGTATGCTCTGCGCTTGCGGTAATTTTTATTTCAAAAATTGTTGACCGTTTTCTAGTTCGATATAAATTTCATTCTCAAACAAGTTTTGTTTATTTTGTTAAATCTTTAAATTTGTTAATTTTTTTGTTTTTGTGTTGTTTAATTTGTTTTAGTTTTGTTTAATTAACTTTATCTTTTAAAAAAAAGGAAAGGAAAAAAACCTGTATATATATATATATCTTGTTTTTATTTTCAGGTCGTCAAAGCATATTGGAAGAGTTGCTTGCTTCGCTTAGCTCGCCAAAAAATGACAACTTGCTTATTTATAAAATTTTGCTGCTTTTAATCCCTATATATTGTTTTTATTTGAATTGCATTGTTGGTTGCTTGCATTTTTAAAAAAAAGTTTAAAAATTCAAAAACGTAAATTAAAATATCATCGTAGTTGCATTGTTAATAGACGTTTACTTTCATTTTTGCATTTCATCTAAGAATTTTGATTAATAATAACGGTTAGAAATCGATAATGCTTAATTGCATATTGACAATTTGTCATCTATGAACAATTTAAACTCTTGGTGTCTAGACTATAGTAGAGCAATAATCAGTTATAAATATTATGGTGATTTGTAAATATTATAATGAATTGTTTCTCTGAAGGTACTTAAACCTTCGGCTGGATTGCTACGATGATTCGTGGTGCATTGATAAATCCTGCCCGTTACTTGGCTGAGAATTCTCTTATTGAATTAAGACAAGGTATGATTGTACAATTTTGAGTTAGAAGCTTCTAAGGATAAATAGTTTGTAATTAAACCCTTGCATTCATTTAGTTGCACTAGTGCAGCATATTTAAAAAAAATCAAAATCCAAAAACTACAAAAAATGTAAATATTTCTTAACTTAATTTTTTTCTTTTTAAATATTTTTAAGTTAGTTTTTTTCTAGAAAACCAAAAAAGATCCAAAAAATATAATGTAATATAAAATCTTTCCAAAAAAAAATTGAAAACCCAAAAACAAAACAAAAATCAAATTTCCCTTTAATCATTTTTGCAAATTGTTTTCCCTCAAAATAATTTTTGAAAACCCAAAAAAAAGGAAAAAACTTTCTTAAAAATGTCTGGAATTCCTTACTCGTCTGAATTTTACAATAATTGTTAAAATCAATATAATCCATATAATTTTACGTCAAATTTTTATGGATATTTAGATGACAACTGTTATTCAAACGATTCGGATTTTGCATCACAAAGTTTCCAAAATAATTACCAACCCTCAAGTTTTGAAAGGAGAATGAAATCTTTACCTGAAATTTGTACACAACAAAATCAAGTAATGGATGATTTGTGTCATTCATTTCAAAATAATCAAAATTTTAATTCACTTCAAATTTCCTGTGATTTGATTTTAACCCATGAAAACAATTTTGAACTCCAAAATGAATTTCAGAATCAAAATAGAAATGTGAACCACTTTTTAAATAATTTTGACAATAGGAATAGTTTCAGTTTTGGTGCAATGCATAATTTTTGTTTTCAAAAAATTCAAATTGAAAATTTTCAAATTAATAATCATGAATTTGGTTTAGTTGAGCAAATGGAAAATGATTACGAGGATTTGTTGCATGAAACTTAAAAAATAAATTGTGCGAAACAAAATCAAATCCCAACTTGCGAAGAATCAAATAATAATCCACCAGTTATTGAAATTGACAATTTTTGTTCTCAACAGGTTCAACGTGAAAATTTTCAAGTTAATAATTACAAATTTGACTTTGTTGAGCAAATGAACAAAATTCACAATGATCACACGAATTTGTTGTTTGAAACATATGAAACAACGCAGATAACAAAATCAAATCCCAACGTATAACGAGTCAAGGGAGAATCCACCATTTACCAAAATTGATGATTTTCAAATAACAACTTTTGAAACTACAAATGACGATCTTAATGAAGTAGCTAAAAATACGGTAATTGGTTGGATTTCAATTCTTTTGAAGGTGACAAACTTGATTTAAATTTCGATCTTCCTTTTTTCGATTTCGAAAATTTGAATACAAAAAATTTGGATTTTGAAAATGATATACACAATGAAGTTGTTGATAATCCTATAAAGGAAAATGAATTTAATAAACACAAACCTTTTAGATTTTTCGAAAACGAGCTGTTGAATTCCGAAGGGGAAGATTTAATTTTGATTTTGAAATCGATGATTCTGAAGAAGTTTTCAATGAGAAGTTTGAAACTCAATTTGGTGAAAATAAACTTGAACTTCAATCAATCGTTATATCTTCCTTGAAAATCATCAATAATAAAACAACTCACACGATTTTCAATTAAACGACACTCGTTTTTCTAAATCAATATTCAACTTCAAAATATTTTGCAGTTTGGTTTTTTGAGCTTAAGCTGTGTCTCGTATGTTTGATAAGACAAATGATATGGTCTTTGTAAGACCATTTCATTTACTTTTTGACGATATACTTTCTGATCTTGTGTAAATATCGTTCATTTTTATGTAAATGTTGGTCATCTTTTTATTTTTATTTTTATTTTTATTTTTATTTTTCTCCTTGCACTTGGTTTGACTCTAGGGACACAGTCTAAATCAAGTGTAGGGAGACTCATCATCATTTTTGATTTTTAATGGTTTATTTTTACATTTTCTTTTCAAGTTTTTTTTTCTAAAAAAAATCTCATGTGTATATACATATATATATGTATTAAGCATTTTGACCTATTTTTAAAGAAACGCTATAGGATGAATATATGGTTTTGGTTAATTAAATTGAAATTTTTTGGAAAATTTATTTGCCTCAATAAAAATAAAAATGAAGTTTGATTGCAAATAACGATGGTTTAACTAGTATGTAGGAAGGTAAATACATGTTAATCATAAAATATCCTAATTGAAAAACTTTGTTTTCAAACTGGTGGATTCAAATAGAAGGGTATAATAATATTTTTGTCTTCTAAGTTAAATGGTGCTAAAACGATTTTGCAAAACTCTCTCTTCAAAAATAAAACAACAAAAAAAAAAACAAAAAATATTATTTCTCGTATATATGTTTATATTTTTTAATAAACATCTAGAGTCGTGTGTTCACACTTGTGTGTTCACTCGCCATGCTTTGTACCCTTCTCATGTAAGCCGGAAAGATAGTGCATGATCAGTATATCTAGCCTCATTTTATCTAAGTTAGGTGTACGTATATAAAAAAATAATGCCTACATTCGTCTGATCACTCGCCACGCTTTGCATTCCCTTCACATATGTTCGAAAGGCAGTGCATGGGTAATATACCTGGCCACAGTTTTCTAAGTTAGGCATATGTAAATATTTTTAATATCAATAAAAATTTCCAATAAGAGAAAGTAAGAAAATGAAATCAAAGCACTATTTTAACTTATTTGATTTGACTTGTTATTGAAAAGAAATGAAACACCACTTTGATAAACTTTGATAATCAACTAAGGATCTATTTCATAGTTAGACTTTGTTATCAACTGAAACAGTGAGTTAAACTATTGCCTATTTGTTATGATAACTTGATTTTTGTTGGAAATTTTGATGAGTAAATGACTTAAATTTTCATGACAATGTCCAAAACTTATATTTAAATTATTTGTGTCGATTTAAAAGTAAATCCATTATTTGTATAGATTTTCAAAAACTTGTATTCATCTCTTTTGTAAATATGTTTTGCATTTTGTAATACTTTCACTTTGCATTTGGATTTTGTGGGCAGTATCCGCTGAAAACCCTCACGAGACAACACTCGTGATACTGAGGACACCTAGAGGTTTAACAGCTTGTTACAAATGCTCAATGCAATCGTTCTCACGAAAGTGGATTTATCTTAAGCCTAGCAATCATAGCCTCATACTCGGCTTCATTGTTTGTTGTAGGGAAATCAAGCTTTAAGGTATAGCAAATTGACCAATCTTCGAGAGTTACAAGCACAATTCCAGCTCCAGAACAATGATCATTAGGTGCTCCATCTGTATACAACTTCCACCGTATGGTAGGGGTTCACTGCTCTTTGGGAAATCATCCTACATAGTAAATTCTGCTATAAAATCTACCTATGTCTGACCTGGATAGCCCTCCAAGGAAGATAGTGATGTTGAATAGGCTATGCATGATATTCCACTTGAGTAATCTTCCAGACGTCTCAGGTCACTGCAGGTCATGTCCTAACAGTTGGTTAGTGTAAACATCGATAGGGTGTGCCTAGAACTAAGGGTGGAGCTTTCATGATGCAATCAACAAACAGTATGCCAGTTTCTCTATTTCAGATAGTTCCTTTCAACTTTTATCAATCGCTTACTTACATAATAGACTGGTCTCTGGATTCCATTCTCTTTGCGGAACGACACGTCACTTATAGCATGTACCAACATGGCTAAGTAGATATATAAATGTTCATGATCCACCGGCATTGACAAGATGGGAGGTCTCCCTAAGTGGTTCACCAAAGCTTGGCATGCGTCTTTATAATCCTTTGTCCATTCAAAATTCCTATTTCCTCTGCTAATCAAGTAAAAAAAGGTATGCATTTATCGGTAGCTCTGGAAATGAATCAGTTTAGGGCAACGACCTTCCCACTCAGCTTTGTAGTTGTTTGATAGTCTTTGGTGCTTGGATATTGCGAATAGCTTAGATCTACTCCGGATTAACTTTGATTCCATGGGCATTAATGAGGAAACCCAAGACTTTCCTGATGCAACACCAAAGGAACATTTCAGAGGATTAATCTTCATTTTATAATGTCGAAGGATGTCAAACATGACTTCATGAGCACATCATCCGCGTATACCTCCATCGTTTTTTCAATCTAATCTTTAAACATTCTGTTAACTAGGCACTGGTAGGTCACTCCTACATTATTTAGTCTAAATGGCATCACCCCATAGCAATATAATCCAACATTGGTAATGAAACTAGTGTGCTTTTGATCGGCAATACGCATTGGGATTTGGTTATATCTTAAGTACACATCTATGAAAGACAGTAATTCATGTCCCGCGGTCGAGTCTACCAGCTGGTCGATCTTTGGAAGGAGCATGCTATCTTTTGGGCATGCCTTATTCAAGTTCGAGTAATCAATGCATATCCGCCATTTGCCTTTCTCACAAGTACATGATTATACCCACTTAGGGTAGAAGGCGTCGTGAATAAACCTAATGACTTTGAGCATATCCACCTACTCTTTAAGAGCACTAGATCTCTTTGGATCCATGCCATGCCTTTTTTTCACCGGAACATGCCTCGGTTCAATATTCAGTGCATGGCTCATAATAGCAGGACATGTCAGAGTGATTCCAAGAGAACACATCGAGATTCGCTCGAAGAAATCCAACAAGTTCTTTCATCATCGGAGGGCTAAGTTGCGATCCAACCTTCGACCCATGATGGGTCATCGTGGTTGACTATGACGTCAATCGTCAACTCAACCGATGTAGCCTTGGTCTTTTTGGGCTCCTCCTCGTTATGTCTTGGATCTATACCTCTATAGAGATGACTATGGCATCCAAGCCCAGGCTCGGGGTCTAGTTGTGAATCTTTAGTGGCTTGAACGTGGACTGACTTGTCCACACCCTTACCTTTCTCCTTCCGTTGAGCATCCCTCAACTACATAACAAGCACGTCCAGTTGCCTTTCACCATGAACAACTCCAACACCATTATCTGTCGGGATCTTCAAAGTTAAACACCATAGGGAAAGAGCTGGTTGGAACTTAGCAGGGTCGGTCGATCTAGAGAAGCGCTGTATGGAGAGTCAACATCCAAAACAACAAAAGGCAGAATCTGCGCTCTCCTACGGTCACCTTCTCCTGAGTCTACAGGTAATTCAACTTTCAATAGCTTCTATTGTAACAACATTAAACCATGAATGCGGGCTTTAGATGGTTTCAAGTCCTTGGCTTCTATCCTCATCCGATCATAAGCTTTTTTGAAAATTATATTAACAAAATTCCACAGTCAGCCAATATCCTTCCCACTAAAGCGGGGATGATCATGGCTGAAATGACCATTCAATCGATCTTTGCAGCCTCTACCTTGTTTGCGGCTCTATGCTATGATATCATCTGCTATTGTACATTACTTTTTCGTCGGAGCTCCGTCTTCTGTATTTGAATTGCATTCAAAATCCATTTGTTTAATTGCGCTAGTGTAGGCTCCATCTCATGCCAAATTTTATCGATAGGATGTGGTCCTCCGACTATTGTATTGATTGCAATTTTCCACCAGTCCGTGTAGGCTCCTTAGCCCTATACGGTGCTTGTCTCGATTGGGGTCGGATGTCCCTAGCCCACCGTCCTGCGGGGTTTATTCAGACTGCGGTAACTACCTTTCTCGAATTAGGTTTTCTATAATATCCTAGAGATTCCTACATTCATTTGTGTTATGCCCATAGCATTCATGAAACTGAAAATATTTTCTGGCTTGCTTCTACTTCTCCATCGATTCTTTTGGAGGCAGCTATTGTTGAATATGCGATTATATGATTTTTGTTTGATGATAATAAACATATATATATATTCATGTAAATGTATTTATTAATGTACTATTTTATTATTCATAGATTAAATAAATATTTGCTGAATAAAATAAATAACACAGAATTTGAATTCAAACAGAAATTTTATTCAAACAAATGTTTATTACAATTTTTGAGTAGTACAAATTTTAAGCTCTCACTATATATATACAATTTCAATTACAGTACAATTTTGATTACATCACGATTCACATTTACATTTAACCTCACTACATATCACTCATTCACTCAACTCGTAATTTATCTTCAACTTCACTCCAAAGTGAATCCAACATCTGAGCAATCTGCATAAATAAATATTGACGCAGTAAAATTGAAAAGTAAATATTTTTGCAGTATAAAATAAAATGTGGATTTTGAAAATAATATTTGCCTCGGTTATTTGGGTTGTTCATCATCATTTAATTTTGAATTCATCATACATGAATAGCTTGTGACATACATAGTGTATCACTGTATATGCCACAAGGCCGTGCACACCGATATGTACACTTGATAGAATTACAGGGACAGGTGAGCACAGGTCAAACCCAAAACGCCGGGTTCAACTCAAGTGCAATAAAAATAATGTCACAATAATCAGCACAAGGTCAAACCCAAGCTCTAAGCTGGATTCAACACAGGCGCAAGTTCATGAAATGATCAAGTTCAATATCGTAGGAAAAAGTTCAAACCAAGTGGCAGTTTTGATCAACCAGCAGTATGAAAAAAGGCTTGAACTCAAGTCAGTGCACAAATCAAACTACAATGAACAAATGACAATATCAAGTCAATGCAGCAACCAAAAAAAATTCAACAGTGAATCACAAACCAAGTGCACCAAAGGAATAGCAACAATGCACAAAGGCTACAAGTCTGGCAAGAGATAAGCAAGCATATGCACCAGTATCAGACTCGAGTGCATATACAAGTATGCAACTGTGAAATTGGATCAAGCAAGTGCAGACTCAAGTGATACAAGCAAAACTCCAACCAGACTAATATGGAAACACAACAGCTCATATATACAACAAACACAGAGCATCATCAATGGAACCAAGACACAATACTACAAAGTGACACTGTAGCTACAAATCAACAAATGGTAGAGTACAAGTTCAAACAACAAATGCTTCGACCAAACCTATATATGATTCACCAGACCAGACTAGCTTAAATTGAACTAAATACAAGTCAGAATACAACAAGCTCAAGGTAGTTGATAATGCAAAAGAACAAAAAATGAAACTACAATGAACACAACACCATTAGAGACTGGTGCAAGCTCAACAGTCAATAGTGAAGACAGCAACATAGCTTAAATCTACACTTAAGCTCAGTACAAATCCAAGTGAAACACAATCAAAGCATTTAACAGTTATAACAAAGTCAAATGTACCAAGTCAAAGTAGTGACAATTGTCAAATCGAGTCAAAGCCAGTGCTATCAGAAGTCAAGGCCGGCGTCAAGAAGGAACCAATAACCCAGACAAAAATCGAACAAGCTCATAGCCTTACACAAATAAATTGACCGGCGTCAAAAAGAAACCAAATCAAAAAAGGCCGTGGTAGTCATGAAAGCAATTCGAAGCCGTGATGAACAAGCCATTATCAAATTATACAATATTGACAAAGTCAGAGAAATCATCAACATCCAAGCAACATCGAGTGGCCGAGACGAATTCAAGCAAAAATAATTAACGAATTCATATGAAATATACGAATGAAAAATAAGGAGATCGAACTATATATAAACCCATAATCATCATCGTCTGAAGGACAATCGAGTTCAAGCAAGCATAATAGAAAAGCAAAAAGGAATAAATCACATACCAAACCAAAGTCGAACTCAATCAAATAGAAGCAACCGAAAGCATCTTAAGAAACGATCGATCAACAAATCCTCACGCAAGTATCAACTTGATTGATCTACAAAATCGGTAGCTTCGAAAAATCACGAAGTCCTAATTTGGAACGAAGAAGGAACAAAGGAACGAGCCATTTTTTTTCACAGAGCAAAGCCGGCCGTATAATAGAAAGAAAAAGGAGTTAATCACTTGCTTATTTTGGGGCCGACCTAGTTTTGGGCTTTTATTAATTAAGGGCTTTATGTTAATTCTTTTGTTTTAAATTGTTTTTAAAATTTGTATTTCTTTTTTAAACCATTGTAATTTCTAGTCGTGTGAATGGGGGACAAACTACGTGGCGTAATTTGAGAATTCGCAACTCAGTGGCTGAGTTGTGGCAGAGTTTTGAGCATAGAGTTAGGCTAGTCAGTAGCGGGTGTCGTGAGTTTACGTGTGTAAGCGTGTGACTACTTAATTTCTAGTAGAAACCTTAGGGGAAACACGTAGGCAGGGTTTTGCCGAAGTTGGGTAAATTCTGTGTCATTCTATTTCTGCATTTATTATTCCGCTATTATCTGTGCTGCTTTAATTTTGATATATCTGTGTTGAAATAATTTTATCAGCTTCCGCAATAATTTTTATAATTAACTGTAGCACCCTATTCACCCCCCTCTAGGGTGAAATCGATCCTACAGCTTCATGTACTGCATGGTATTGCAGATAGACAAATAGATATTCTCCCAGGATGTATTCAGTGGCATGTAAATATTGTACATTGGAATCCTAGGCTTCCCTCTTCTAGAATCCCTTTTTCGTTCTCGGATCCTATCTCCAGCTTCTTTTGTTGATTCGGTTTGTTTTAAACATTCAGTTGAAAACATTCAGTTGAACCTTTCCAAAGCTACCATCAGACTGCTTTATAGCAATATTACTCTATACTCCCTCTCCACTAGGTCTCGCAACATTCTTCTTCCTGGATCATATAGCTTCCTCCTTCCTAAAATACTGAGTTGCCTTTGCGTAAAAGCGTTCCAACAGTGCGGGTGGCTTACCAGCTAACCACTCGCTAAAATCAAACTCTGGAACAATCCCTCTTGTTACGTCCATCATATTGCATGGTCATTTATATTGCTGATTTCTGTAACAGCTGTATGGAACCTCTCTAAATAATCTTTCAACGATTCTCCCAAAGCCTGGATGACGCTGGGTAGAGACATTATATCTTTGGGGCGAGTTGCGTGCATATGGATCTACTCCATAAACCTTATTGCCAGATCTTCAAATCTAGAGATCGATCATGGGAGTAACCTTGTAAAGTACATTGTTGCTATCCAAAGAGAGTTATGGGAAAACATCTACACTTGGTTGCATCATATGGTCATGTTGAATCCATCAGCCATTCATAACTCATGATGCACTGCCTATGGTTGGTCTTTCCCTCATAGGTGGGCATCCACGGCATATTGAACCTTCTTGGATACTCTACATGTAGGACATTATCAATGTACGGAGTATGGCTTCTCGAGATTCTTCGATCGTTCAAGCTTTGGCTCTCTCTTACTACCTGTCTAACCATAGCTAACAAATCCAGCATTTGGATAGTTGATGCCAAGCAGTGGTCCTTTTCTACCTCATGTGAATGGTCTGGTCGATGCCTATGTGTCATTCCACACCTTCTTGGTTCAACATCCTCCCAATGTATATCTTGTAAATTCATTTCTTCGTCATTTGGGGAAGCAGTTGGTCAACATTTAACTGAACCCCATCATCCAAATTAGCTGCAACAGCACCACTTGAATCCAAGATTGCATATGTAAGTTTCCTCCTTTGGAAGAGAGATCGGTACTGATCCCTTTGAAGGGATTGGTATTAGTCGGTCCTGGCAGACCAGGATGGTCTGCCTGTTGACGCATTGAAGTTTCTACGCAATATCTATCTATTCTACTATGCTTATGCCTATGATACCCATCCAATGAACTGGAACTCTTTGATGCCGAGTAAGAGTACAGTCCGTCTTAGCTTTCCATCACCATTGCCGACTGAGTAGATTCATCAGGTTGATATTGGTTTGAATCTCGTGATTTAATTATCAACGGCTATCCACTAGCTCTCTCAGTAGATTCTAGAATTCATCTTTTATAGTAGAATCAACTGGATTCTAGACTTCAACTGGATTAGCATCACAACCACTAGTCGACTGCTCGGACCTCCTTGTTGGACGCTAGTGTTCTCATTTCCTTCCACGTTCTAAGAAGTAGATCTAGTGTTCCTCACCATTATTGATAGCTTTGCTTGGATTTTTGCAAATCTGAGTAGACTGAGCAAACTTCTTGAGGATGACTGTGTCCTTCGGGGAATTTATGCAATCCAATAGTAACAAAGGGATCCTAATAAGTTGAGAACCAAGGTTCTTAGCGAAAGCACCAAAATGTTTGCACCAAAAATTCACAGAAACGCCCAGTGGAATTTTTGAAGTGAAATAAATGAAGAATATAAAATAAATATAAAGGACAATAACAAATAAACAATAGTAGATTGAAAGAATAACATGCACATAATGATTCGTAGTAGTTCAGCGTTGTTTGCCTACGTCCACTTTGAATAGATTGCTTTATTAATCACTTTATAATTTGAGTACAATAGGGATCAGATGAAAATCCTTAGTTACAAAAGAATGTAAAGCAATCAACAGCATAAAGTTCTCGAAAATTAACAACCAAGCCTGTATTTATAGACGAAGATGACAAATATCTCCCTGAATATTCAGAAGAAGGATTTTGGAGACATATGGACCCACAAGAGGGATTACATGGCCTAATTTCCAAAGAAGAGGGATTGGTACCAATACTGACTTTGATCGAGTTTTGGGGTGTGATCCCTATGGTAGTTTCCTTATGCTAAAATATGCTTAGCCTCCGAATTTCATGCCAATTGGTTCAGTAGAACTTGAGTCATTGCTTGATCTTTGCTTCAACATGGATTGCTTACTGATCCTTACCGATCCCTAACAAGGAAAGAGTGTCGATCCCTTCAACTTTATCTTTTTGAGGAACGATCCCTTGGCTAGGCTACATAGGGTCCCTATATCTTGTTCATAAAATTTCTTATGAGTTAGACTTGTAGATCTTGAGATACTGATTGTTTTCTATTGAAATTCTCTTTATTCCCTTAACATACCGATCCGTATTATTGAAGTCAATTTATGCCGATCCCTCTATATGTCGAACCATATTTCATATTTAGAGCATTCCGCCTTACATATCTATCAATTCCATTCAACCTTCACTTCATATTATCATCCATACTTGACTTCTAGGCCCCATAACCATCACTTTGGACTCATTGGCCTTGATAGCAGTCGAATCTAACCTGTGCAATTAGTTCAATATAACAGGATCAAAATGCCGGATAACAGATATACTTGGGGAAAAATGATGAAAGCCTATAGACTAGTCCATGTATTTTCCTTAGTTGCAGTCATTTGAAGTTATTAACTCATTGTTTGGAATTCGAGTATTTGTAGATGCTCGATTATTGAGATGCATCATGTTTGTAGACATGTATTTTCATTTGTGTTTCCATGTGTGCTTTATGTAGACTAATGCCGAGATGTGATGGTATAAGACCTGCTTGTTATGAGTTACTATACATTGCATAAGTATATACTAGTGAGTGATTGATATGGATATGTTAGTGTTTGGTTGTATAGCATATGGATAAGCGATGATTTAGAGTATCATCGTTTATGACAGGGTGTCAGGGTAGATTTATATTTTTGCTTAGGAATTTCAAGGATGAAATTCTTTTAAGGGGAAGAATGTAACAATCCATGTTTTTTTACATTAGAATATTTAAATAATCGATTTATTTAAATATTAAATTGCTAATTTAATCAATGGGCTAAAAGCTCGACTTTCACAAATGGATGAATTAGGACTCGAGACCACTTCTATTGAGTATGGATCCCCCGAGCCGTTGAGCATGAGTATCAACATCGATATATTTTGACTGATGGATTTTTAACTTGTTGCCGGCATCCGATTCATAAATAGATCCAAAAGGATAACTTTTGTGTCCAATGGAATTAGTCTCGAAAACTTTTCCACTGAGTCCAAAATATGGATATTTGATTATAGATGATAATAAGCATGCTTTGTTTGGTGTTATAGATTTCTAGATAGATATTTGTTATCGATGCGTGCGAAATTATCTATTTGGTGAGCATTTTCAAATGGTGACGTATTTTATAAAGTTTGTTGTAGTGGCCATTGATTGCTTTATAAGTGGGTAGAGGTCAAACCGCTGCCAATTATTACTACTGGAAAAGTCTTAAAGTTTGCCATTAATAATATAGTCACTAGATCTAGACTTCCAAATAAGATATCTCTGATAGTAGGACTCAATTTGAGAGCGAGGAATTCACTAATTTATACAAGAGGGAAATAACGACAAAAATCCTTTCATCAGTGGATCACCCAAAAGCTAATAGGCAGTAGTAGCGGTAAATAAGATCATTAAGAACACCTTAAAGAAGCGACTAGGTAAGGCTAAAGGAAATTGGATGGGGGGACTTCCCCTCATCTTATGGTCGTATAGAACTTCTACAAGAATGACTAATGGACATACTTTATACTCTTTAACATATGGTTTTGAAGCTATGCTACCAATTGAGGTTGTGGTCCCCTCAAGTCGGAGGATTGCTTATCCTACGAAACGAACCAAGAGATCAAGCAAATGTCACTAGGTTTACTGAATGAATTAAGAGATCAAGCCACAATATGAATGGTCAAAAATAAACAAAGAATCTTCAAATATTATAATTCAAAGGAAAAAGAAGAGCATTCAAAAAGGGAAATCTAGTACTAAGGAGAGTAATGACAAATACTAAGGATCCTGTATATGGCCCGCTAAGACAAAATTGGAATGGATCATTAGTTATTCACGAAGTTATTCCCCCAGGAATTTATTGATGAAGTAGAAAATATTTAAATGTAATATCAAGGTTGTGGAATGTTGAGCATTTGAGAACATATTTCAAAACATTGGACGTATAAAGTGGATTGTCTAAAGACATTTCCCCAAATAATAGCCCTCGGACTGAGGTGCAATATATTTAACTTGACTTTTAACCCGACGAGGTTAGCAAGATTTGTTAAGGTAACACATTTCATATTCAGTAGATGACAGCAAAGCCATTGGTCCCACCACTAGGCATAGCTAAAACAACCATTCGAAGAGTGATGGTCAATAAAAGCATTGATCCCTCCATCGGGCCTGGTCAAAGCACCTATCCATGGGAGATGGATGAAAAACCTTTGGTCTTGCCACAAGACCTAGCCAAAGCAATCATCCAAAGAGCGATGCTCAATTAAGCCTTTGATTATGCAATTGGGTTTGATTGAAGCACTCATCCAAAGAAGATGGATGAAAAAGCCTTTGGTCCTGTAACGACCCGAAATTTTCCAAACCCGAAAATTCCAAGTAGTTATGAAAAAGAAGAAAAAGATAGAAGAAGAAGAACAGAAACACCAAACATCTCACAATCGCAGCGGATAAAATATAATAATAAATAATAATAGCTTACAAAAGAATACTATATCTATTGATTACATTTCAATACATCAGAGTTTTACATATATTCAGATGTTGGTCATATACAATCAATTTATCACAGAATTACAATAATATAATTACAGCGGAAATTTTCTAAGTGATAATGTCATCCTGCCCGCCTCCTGAGCTCCAGAACGCACCTACCTGAAAATCTGTAATACTCGGTCTGACCCGAGCATTACACCAAAGTAACACCCGGGTCAGGCTGGAAACCAGCGTGAGTAAACCCAACTAACATGGAATACCAGAACAAACAACTCATATAAACCCGGGTAACTTATATTAATTCACAAGTTGCTATGGACAACACTTAGTTCACCTATAAATTTCTAAGTACCAAACTTAGATAAAATAATCCAATTCACTTAAAACATTTCATTCCTGTCTATTTATTTCACAAAGCAATTTATAAAAATTCGAAGTGGTTTCGGGTATTTCCCAATACCCGACCCTGGTCTCTTCGAGTCTCATGTCATCCTATTCCAAGATATCCAAGTGAAGAACACAACATCTCATATCAGAGCTATCAACTTATTTAAAATACCCAATACCATTCAGTCATTCATAAGCAATGCTTAATCTCATACAATTTAATTCAATTGATTCTAATTGAATTTCTAACCACATTCATTTAGATTCCTTCATTCAATATTAATTAATTCCAAATCAATTAATTAGTCAACCGTTCACTATTCATCTTGATTAATCACCCTGGATTATTTAATTTCAATTACATTCAAATAATTATCTTAAGTTAATTTCATAATATAAATCAGTCTCAACCAATATCATTAAGAAATCTTAATTACTTCATGAATAAATTAATTATTTAATTACATTAATCCTCCATTACTTATACTAATTAACTTCCCATAAGTCACTTATTACTGATTAAGTCACCTTACTTAATCAATCTTCAATTACATCATTAAATTATATTAACTAATTATTTCCCCTTATATTTTACTAATTTCGTTACGTATTTGTTTTACCAAACCATCCAACGATTATTCTGAATTACTTACACTTGACTAATTAACTTAAACTTAATTAATCAATTAAGTCCAACCATTAATTACTAGATTCGTTAACCCAAATTAATACTTAATTGAATTAATTAATTATCTGTTTAATTACTTTACCATTTTAATGAATCACAATTCATTAAGCTGTTATTAACTTAAAAATAAAACAGTTTCTTAATCATGAGTTAAGTTTAAACAACTTAAACCCCAATATTCGAGTCAAACCACAACTAACCCGAGAATCATCCAAACCAAGGTCACATCATCAATTCACAGTGCACATCAATTCAATAATTCAACCAAATATTTAAATTTAATCAGTTAAATTTAAATAGAAATCCGAAAGCATGAGATATACTCACCATCGATTTTGCAAATCCAAATCTGATCTCGATTTGTTTCCTTCAATTTTGGACCTTGTATAATATTTATACCATTTATCAATATTCGATTGAAGCAAACAATTAACCAATGTTTAATAGTTTAATTTTAACTAATGATTTAATTCAACCAAATAAATCTAAATTTTTAACCTAATTTTCCCTTTTACCAATCTAAAAATAATTAAGCGGGTTAACTAATAAATTAATCATCGGTAAACAATTTCTTCTTTTTTTATATATTTTTTATATTCTATAGAACTATTAAAAATTTCCTTACTGTACAAATAAAAATAAAAGTTTACATATTTATATCTATTCATTTATTTAAATCAATTTAATTTTAAATGCAATTACCTTGCGGCCTTACCAAAGCGATGAACCCACGTCACAACTTCGCGTTGACAACCTACAGCACACCGCCCCCAAATCAACGCAGCAGCCCTACCATCACGAACCCACCAAGTCACGGCAAACCCTAGATCATCCTCCTGAAGCTCGACTTCGATTGCTCGAGCTGTCGCCGTACGAGTCGCTATCGAGCATCCTCAAAATCACTGCAGGGATGCCCTAGCTCACGCCTTGTCGCCGTTCACATGCTCGCCCCCTCACCATCTTGGACGCGTCGCATCCCACAAGTCGATCGCGACCTCGTCTCGCTCGCAACCGAGTTCCACCACAACGCAACGCCACTAAGTCGAGGCCACGCGACCTTACTGAGACAGCGGTAGGGTGAGGAGATTTAATTTTGAATACCGAACAAATTTTGTTCGGTCGCCCTCTTTTTTTTTTCTCGAACTCCTGAAGATAGAGGAACTAGGGTGTAAAGTGATAAAGGTAGAAGTAGCTTCTCGAACACACCTGATTATAATAAAATATTTGAAAATATCACGATTCATAACGCGAAATCCCGATCCCAAATCAAACATGCCGACTTACGTTCATAAGATTTTACTCGCGTTCCGAACAAAATGGAACGTGTTTCGGAGGCTAATTTGAACGTCTGTGTGAGTTACGGAATAAAACGATCGATATTAAATTAAATTGATTAAAATAAACCTAAGCGTTTCGAGCTGCCAGGGTCAAACGACAATTCCGATTGCTACGAAAATTGAAATCTGATAATAACTAACTATTACGGATCCAATGGAACTGGTTTCGTCGAATTCCGAGACTGTGCCTGGGATGGCTATTTTTAAATATCGATTTAAACGATATATTATTAAAATTGAACGAATCACCTTTAATTTAAATTTTAACCATTCAATTATCTTTAGAATCATCCATATAAATTTTATAATCCTTCAAATTATTTTAAACAGGCTTCGAAATCCCAGATTCAACAATTTACCCAATTTCAATTATTAAATTCATTTCTTAAACCATATAATTCAATGATTTAATTATCAAGTAAATATCGATATCTTAAATTCAAGTTAAAATTAACTTTTAAATATTTTAAAACCAATTAACAATTCCATTTTAATTGTTGGAAAATTCTGGGTCGTCACATTCCTTCCCCTTAAAAGAATTCGTCCCCGAAATTACTAGTTAGGAAGAATGGGACCATACCCGTTTACTTTTCCCAAAACTCTCAATTCAACATCCTTCCAACTATCCCTTATTAAAGACCCACTATCACCTAAATCAACTTCCCAAAACCCTTTATAGTATCAAACAACACCCCTTTGCTAAATCGTCTATATTTCAATTTAAAAGCAACTTCAGAATTATCAAAATTTCTCAAAATTTGTCTAACTCCCTAAATTTCCGAAATTTTTTGCCAGCGTCTCCTTTGCGCGGCTAGCTCGGTACTACTACAAAAGGCCTCTACGGGCTCCCAAATACCAAAAAGAAAACAAAAGCCAAGTGGCTACATCAAAAACCAATCCAATTCATACAGAAATTAAAATACATACCTTTTTGTCGGGCAATTCACATTAATCTTTTAGAATCAAATCCAATTTTCTTTTCCCCTATTAATACCTGCATATCTTAATTAACAATAATATCCAATCGAAACTTTACAAATCAATTTATACATTCTCTTATATTGGTTTCATACCTATTTCAAATTAGTCTTTCCCATTTTCATATGAATTCAATTCACCTTTAATTTGAGCATTGAATTTTAACTTCTATTTATAACTGATTCATAGTAGTTTCATCTACTAATTTACTTTAATTTCCCATTTGAAATTGTTTGGTCGTTAACAAAAATTTCGAACTCCCAAAATTTTCGGAAAATTTTGGCAGAGTATCCTTTGTACGGAGGAGCTTTTGCAATTTGACAAGAGATATAAATATATATACATCGACCCACCCGGTCGGAAAAAGCAAAAACAGTTCATATTTCCTATTTTTATTGCGTAGGCGTACCTTATTAAGCATTTTAAGCATGCGGCTTACTTATTTTAGCAATTAGTGCATCCAAATCCAGCCAAACGGCCTTCAGGTACCTGTACTTACTCAATTTAAATATGTAAGTGCCATATATAGAGAATTCATTAACATCTCACTTAGTTTTAATGGCTAAACACAAGCATTTCAAAAGCAACACACACCAAATGCTTACCATATGCGATTTATATAACTTTAAAGCTAATTCAATTGCTTTCATCCAATTCATAAGCCATTTCATTCAATTTTTAATGGTTTGCAACTCAATTTCTTACATTTAATTGATCTTTAAGCCAAAAGAGCTCATATTCTCTTCAAATGATTCAAAATCAATTTCATTAAATCTCTATCAGCTCATAGTATTTTAATTACTTTGGTTTACGCCAAACAACAATTATCGTTATGCAATCTCGACGATATTCGGTTAATAAAGTATCTATTTTAGTTTATAACTATTTCAAATTAATTTCAACTCATTCTGAATTTAATTTAATTTCATTTCTAATTTATTAATCAACCATTCATTTCATTTTATCCCATCCCACATTGGATTCATTCAAAACATTTATTAAGCTTAGCACATTCAAACTTATAAATTAATAACCATTTTCAAATTAATTTAATCCAAGTTTTTATTTAATGGGCTTCCACTCTTATTCGAAGCCAAACTTCCATAAATTTTAAACTTAAGTTAATTTACTTTAATTTATTCCAACATCGAACTTAAGTTTACTTCTATTTGATTCTCAATTAATCAACTTCCATTAAATTTAGTTAGCCCATCCATTTTAATTTCAAATTCACCTTCTCAATTTATCAAAATAATATTCAAGCACAAACACAACTCATTTACACTTCAAATTAATATGCCACCAAACTTAAATTCAGTTTGATAATCCGATTCCAATCACAACTTAGGTTTAGTTTTTATTCTATTAGACTTCATCCATTTATTATTTAACTCAATTAACCCATTTTAAATTTTCATTTATTTACTTAATTCATTATCGAGTTCATTTTATTAATACAAGGCCATTCTCAATTTATTTCTATTCACTTGAGTTTTGTTTTGCAACTCAAACCATTTCTACTATAATCACTTCTCTTATATCCAATTTACTTGCAAATTTCATTAAATATTATTCAAATCACCCTTGAATTTTATTTGTAATTCAAACCATCACATTTCCAACCCAACTCAATTTTATTTTTATTTTACAACATCTCTTCTTATTTAATTTAGTATTAAATCTAAGTTGAATTCTATTTAAAAATTCAAATTCATTTTCAAATCCATTATTAATTCACAATCCATTTGTTTACGCAAGTTAAATTTTTATTAACATACTCAATCAAACAATTATTTAACCAATTAGCTTATTTCCGATTTCTAAATCAATATTCGATTTCAATTACAAAATCACTTCATTAAAATTCCAGTTTGGATTTCCTTTATTTTCCCAAAATTCCAACACTTTATTTAGAAAAAATTAGAAATGCTTTTAAATTCACATCATACTTAGTAAAATAGCTCTTTATAAAATACTTTTTTATGACTCGATGTCTTAACCAGTTCATCCTTGTTCTCACATAAATTCAGTCATTCGTTGATCAGGCGTAGGACTGAAAATCTATAAGTACTTAGTAAACCCGTTTTCAACACCCAGTGAAAATACTTGGAAAATAATTTTGTTGAAAATATAGAAAATAGTTTTTTTTATTGGAAATCTAGAAAAAAGTTTTGAAAATAAAGGAAATATCTTTGTTGAGAATGCTCTGGAAATCATCACCCCCATCCATGGTCACAGTTACATACCAGGGTTACGTTGCAGTCGCAGCAAAAGTCCATGTAACTGCAGGCTCTCCGCGGCCTCTCGATTACGCCATGGATCTCACACAACAGATCACAGTTACATCCAGGGTTACGTTGCCGTCACAGCAAAAGTCCATGTAACTGCAGGCTCTCCACGGCCTCTGATTTTCGCTATCAAAATGAAACCTCTCCACTCCGCAGCCTGCCGATATAAAATCAAACGCAGACTGTTGGCTCTCAGCGGCACACACGACTTCCGCTATGTTATACCATAGGTCGCAGTCTACCGATATAAAATCAAACGCAGACTGTTGGCTCTCAACGGCACACACGACTTCCGCTATGGTATACACTACTCATAATCCTCAGGAACTAGTTTTGTCCGGACTCCTCACAGGATAAACTTTAGAACCCCCCCTGGGGCGCAAGGCAGCACCACCCGGTGGCACTCCTGAGAAGTTCATTTCAAGGGAGCGCCTTTTTCCCCAGAGCCATCATTAAAACATTTTATACTATACACATATAGTATCTTCAAATCATACACCTAGTATGATCTCATACAAGGCTCCTTTACACAAAATCAATTATCCCAAAATCGATAAATTCTCAAACCACGCCTTCCAAATTCAATATTGATTTTACCCAAAAATCAAAAGCCTAACCAATCCAAAGGTTCCCAAACCTTTTTCCAAATTCCTCATAAGATCCTTTATATATATTCAGATATATAAAATTTTAAAAACTTGGGATCTCTTCAAACTTGTATAAAACTCCTTTTATACTTCAAACACTTTCAAAAATCCTTTTCTTCCGGCAATAACATAGCAAGGGAAGCTTAATTTTATATATAACAAAGATATATAACTTTGTTTATTCAAAATAAAATATTTAAATTTCATTACTCTTCCAAATTTCAATTTTATTCAAAACCGTACGATGTGCTTATATCATCCGTACTCATATCAATCTGATCGCTCACTCGATCACACAATTTCACTTCCGAACTAGTATCGTTCACCCGACTTCCTAGTGCGGACACAGATCTGGTATCTTGATCAGAAACCGTCATTCTCCTTGCATAGCTATAACTACGATAGAGAATATCCAGAACCAATCAACAATCCATATCCAGGTTCGCCATCGAAAATCGAGTGAAAAATCCCACTCGGATCGATATAACTATCTCGAAATTCTGTGTTCGAATCTGGATCAAATCACTAGGCGACTAGAATAGTATACGTACATCCTACGTATTTAACTTCATTGATTATCAGCCAAATCAATTTCCTTTCTATTCACAATTCCTTATTCCCATTCACTTATTTACAATTGCCTTAATTCCCCTTTGGATTATCACTTCAATTCTTAACTCAGTTGGGTATTAAATTAATAACAGTTTGAACTCCGACTAGTTTATTTAGAAAATAGCTTGAAATTTTTTTAAAACAAATAAGTAGTTGGAAAATAATTACTAGTTTTGCAAAATAGTTAGAAAATAGTTAACTAATCGTAGAATAGTTGAAAAAAATAGTTAAATAGTTCCAAAAATTTTAGGTAATTGAAAAATAGTAATTTATTTGTAAAATAGTTGAAAAATGGTAATTAGTTTAGAAAACAATTGAAAGATGGTTAAATAGCTCCAAAAATAATGGTAAAACAAATATATAAAATAATTTGGCTTTAAGAAAGAAAGGTTGTATATATTTAATAGCTTAGAAAAATAAGTTTATATCAAAACAATTTATATTGAAAATAGTCAAGAGCCAACTGTTCACTTCCCCAACAATTCAATTTAAATCTCCATTTAAATTGACCAAATTCCAATTCAAATAACTCCAAATTCCATTGGACTTGATTAATTCCCAATTCAAGTTGAATCAATCTTGATTCCTTCCTAAATTTAAATCAAATTCTAATTGATTTTAATCCTGTTCAATTTTAATTATAAGTTCATATTATTCCAATCAATTTGAACTATTATCAATTTAATTTCAGAATCCAAATCACTTCAATTTAATCCAATCCAATTTCCCATTTAAAATTTTTAGACTTATACATTTTCAATCACCAATCCAATTACTTCAAACCAAATTAAATTCTGAACTAATTCAATTTCAATCTTGAATTTAAACTACCTCGAATTATATAAATTCGAGTTAAATTCTCAAAGGTTGATTTAACTTTTTAAACCAAATTAACCTTTATTTAAAGTTTTTAAACAATCTTAAATTTCTGGGTCCAATTCTTCATTTCAATATATCTCTACTTATATTTTCCAGATTCAAATAAGAGCTCAATACAATTTTATTTGTTTTCAAAATTTAATTTATTATTCAATTTTATCTTCCAGTTTGAAGCCAGTTCTTAAACAATTTTAATTTACAAACTCAATTATTCAAATTTATTTTATTTATACAATACCATTCTCAATTTAAAGATTTTTATCAACAATAGGATGATAACATCCAATTTATTCTAAAACATCCATCCATTTTCAATTTTTAAATCTCAAACCCGTTATGAGGTCACACAATTTCCCAATTCAAATCAGCCATTTAACTTTCCAAGTTAAATTCCAATTTCATCTTGAAATTTCCAATTCTGGTTGCTTTTTCTACACTTTTTAACTTCCCAAAGTTAAATTTCAATTTACTTAATCCAATCAACCTTCCCCAATTTAAATTCCCGCTTCAAACTTCAAAGTTCTTTCCCTCTTATAAGCTCAAAACTTATACTACTTTGGGTTTTTACATCACAATTCAGGGAAAAATCCAAACTCAACCTCTTAGAGTTTATTTCAAATTATCTTTGATACATGTATATCCATACATATTTATTTCTTGGCCCTCCCAGCCATGTTTTAAAATTGTAAACCACCTTTGGTTTAAATTCAAATCAAATTTCAAACAACCCATTGTTTGCAACAAGTCCCAATTATCCAAAGAATACTTATTTATTATTTTTCATCACTTTGAAACAAAATTTTATATTCTAGTACCAGATTTAGAATTTTATCTTCAGTCAAATAAATTTTAATTTGGTTGTATTTTTATTTCTACTTAACTTAATTCCAATTCAAGACTCCAATTTCGGTTTGGTTGTGTTATATTATTCCTAAATTTCAATTTCAATAATTAACAACCGATCACCTAAATATTTATTAGAAGGAAATATTACTTTATATATAAAAATATATATTTTATATAAAATCATTTAAAACTCTTATATAAGAAAATAAAAAATACGCTCTCATATATAAATACTCAACTCATTCTAGAGTACTACGGACTCTATTCAATGAGTAATCCCCACCAGAGCCAAGGTTCTCGCTTAACCTTCAGCTCTGATACCAAATGTAACGACCCGAAATTTTCAAAACTCGAAAATTCCAAATAGTTATGAAAAAGAAGAAAAAGATAGAAGAAGAAGAACAGAAACACCAAACATCTCACAATCGCAGCGGATAAAATATAATAATAAATAATAATAGTTTACAAAAGAATACTATATCTGTTGATTACATTTCAATACATCAGAGTTTTACATATATTCAGATGCTGGTCATATACAATCAATTTATTACAGAATTACAATAATATAATTACAGCGGAAATTTTCTAAGCGATAATGTCATCCTGCCCGCCTCCAGAGCTCCAGAACGCACCTACCTGAAAATCTGTAATACTCGGTCTGACCCGAGCATTACACCAAAGTAACACCCGGGTCAGGCTGGAAACCAGCGTGAGTAAACCCAACTAACATGGAATACCAGAACAAACAACTCATATAAACCCGGGTAACTTATATTAATTCACAAGTTGCTATGGACAACACTTATTTCACCTATAAATTTCTAAGTACCAAACTTAGATAAAATAATCCAATTCACTTAAAACATTTCATTCCTGTCTATTTATTTCACAAAGCAATTTATAAAAATTCGAAGTGGTTTTGGGTATTTCCCAATACCCGACCCCGGTCTCTTCGAGTCTCATGTCATCCTATTCCAAGATATCCAAGTGAAGAACACAACATTTCATATCAGAGCTTTCAACTTATTTAAAACACCCAATACCATTCAGTCATCCATAAGCAATGCTTAATCTCATACAATTTAATTCAATTGATTCTAATTGAATTTCTAACCACATTCATTTATATTCCTTCATTCAATATTAATTAATTCCAAATCAATTAATTAGCCAATCGTTCACTATTCATCTTGATTAATCACCCTGGATTATTTAATTTCAATTACATTCAAATAATTATCTTAAGTTAATTTCATAATATAAATCAGTCTCAACCAATATCATTAATAAATCTTAATTACTTCATGAATAAATTAATTATTTAATTACATTAATCCTCCATTACTTATACTAATTAACTTCCCATAAGTCACTTATTACTGATTAAGTCACCTTACTTAATCAATCTTCAATTACATCGTTAAATTATATTAACTAATTATTTCCCCTTATATTTTACTAATTTCGTTAGGTATTTGTTTTACCAAACCATCCAACGATTATTCTGAATTACTTACACTTGACTAATTAACTTAAACTTAATTAATCAATTAAGTCCAACCATTAATTACTAGATTCGTTAACCCAAATTAATACTTAATTGAATTAATTAATTATTTGTTTAATTACTTTACCATTTTAATGAATCACAATTCATTAAGCTGTTATTAACTTAAAAATAAAACAGTTTCTTAATCATGAGTTAAGTTTAAACAACTTAAACCCCAATATTCGAGTCAAACCACAACTAACCCGAGAATCATCCAAACCAAGGTCACATCATCAATTCACAGTGCACATCAATTCAATAATTCAACCAAATATTTAAATTTAATCAGTTAAATTTAAATAGAAATCCAAAAGCATGAGATTTACTCACCTTCGATTTTGCAAATCTAAATCTGATCTCGATTTGTTTCCTTCAATTTTGGACCTTGTATAATATTTATACCACTTATCAATATTCGATTTAAGCAAACAATTAACCAATGTTTAATAGTTTAATTTTAACTAATGATTTAATTCAACCAAATAAATCTAAATTTTTAACCTAATTTTCCCTTTTACCAATCTAAAAATAATTAAGCGGGTTAACTAATAAATTAATCATCGGTAAACAATTTCTTCTTTTTTTTATTTTTTTTATATTCTATAGAACTATTAAAAATTTCCTTACTGTAAAAATAAAAATAAAAATTTACATATTTATATCTATTCATTTATTTAAATCAATTTAATTTTAAATGCAATTACCTTGCTGCCTTACCAAAGCGATGAACCCACGTCACAACTTCGCGTTGGCAACCCACAGCACACCGCCCCCAAATCAACGCAGCAGCCCTACCATCACGAACCCACCAAGTCACGGCAAACCCTAGATCATCCTCCCTGAAGCTCGACTTCTATTGCTCGAGCTGTCGCCGTACGAGTCGCGATCGAGCATCCTCAAAATCACTGCAGCGATGCCCTAGCTCAGGCCTTGTCATCGTTCACATGCTCGCCCCCTCACCTTCTTGAACGCGTCGCATCCCACAAGTCGATCGCGACCTCGCCTCGCTCGCAGCCGAGCTCCACCACAACGCAACGCCACTGAGTCGAGGCCACGCGACCTCACTGAGACAGCGGTAGGGTGAGGAGATTTAATTTTGAATACCGAACGAATTTCGTTCCGTCGCCCCCTTTTTTTTCCTCGAACTCCTGAAGATAGAGGAACTAGGGCGTAAAGTGATAAAGGTAGGAGTAGCTTCTTGAACACGCCTGATTATAATAAAATATTTGAAAATATCGTGATTCATAACGCGAAATCCCGAAATCCCAAATCAAACATGCTGACTTACGTTCATTAGATTTTACTCGCATTCCGAACACAATAGAACGTGTTTCGGAGGCTAATTTGAACGTCTGTGTGAGTCACGGAATTAAACGATCGATATTAAATTAAATCGATTAAAATAAACCTAAGCTTTTCGAGCTGCCAGGGTCAAACGACAACTCTGATTGCTACGAAAATTGAAATCCGATAATAACTAACTATTACGGATCCAATGAAACTGGTTTCGTCGAATTCCGAGACTGTGCCTCGGAAGGCTATTTTTAAATATCGATTTAAACGATATATTATTAAAATTGGACGAATCACCTTTAATTTAATTTTTAACCATTCAATTATCTTCAGAGTCATCCTTATAAATTTTATAAGCCTTCAAATTATTTTAAACGGGCTTCGAAATCCCAGATTTAACAATTTACCCAATTTCAATTATTAAATTCATTTCTTAAACCATATAATTCAATGATTTAATTATCAAGTAAATATCGATATTTTAAATTCAAGTTAAAATTAACTTTTAAATATTTTAAAATCAATTAACAATTCCATTTTAAATTTTTGGAAAATTCTGGGTCGTCACAGGTCCTGCCATGCGTCCTCGCCAAAGCAACCCATCAAAGGGCGATGTTGAAAAATCCCTCTGTAACGACCCGAAATTTTCAAAACCCGAAAATTCCAGATAGTAATGAAAAGAAGAAAGAGAGAGAAGAAGAAGAAGAACAGAACACCAAACATCTCACATTCGCAGCGAATAAAATATAATAATAAATAATAACAGTTTATAAAAGGATACAATATATGTCGATTACATTTAATATACATCAGAGTTTCACAGATATACAGTCACTGAATATATACAATTATCATGTACACAGATTAACAATAATATAAATACAACGGATATACTCTATACGATATTGCCACCAGCTCGCCTACTGAGCTCCTGAACGTCCTAACCTGAAAATCTGTAATACTCGATCTGACCCGAGCATTACACCAAAGTAACACCCGGGTCAGGCTGGAAACCAGCGTGAGTAAACCCAACTAACATGGAATTCCAAAAAAATCAACATACATAAACCCGGGGTAACATATATCAGTTTAACAAATTCGCAATTTGCTATAGACAAAACTTATTCCACACATCAATTTCTAGGTACCAAACTTTGATAAAATATAGATAACAGCAACCATATATTAAAGCTTTCACACATGCATACATCGACTCGGGGATACATGTCGAAGATTACTCACCTTAGTTTTCTGATTACCACCCACTTCCTTCTTGATCGGTTCCATGATTCTCAGACCAAAGAAGCCCGGCCACATAGCATCATCTTCCCCCCTTCCATCGTCTGAACACGAACATGGTGACCCACTCCAGCGATTTGCGACCGAGCCACATCCAAAAACACTGTAGCGACAAATCCCTGCAGCGAACGAGTCTCCTCAACACCCTATCCCAGGTGCGAACTTCGATGACGAACCAAAACAACACCCAAATCGTCCAATCATCGCCCAGATGTACTTCGACCCAACATCGAAGTCGATGCCACCACCGTCTAGCGTTCCCCTCAACCCTCATCGCGGCGCGCGCGTGAGTCGCAACGCCTTCACGAACGATCGCGACCCACCCTAGGTCGCAAACCATCCCGTTGCATCACCCCCCTCCTTCGTCGTGCTCAATTCGAGTAGAACCCTGAGACACTCGCCCGATTATCTTCAGCGCGTATTTTCCCAATTTTTTTTTAAACAGGTCGCGATTTGGATTCGAAGGAGAGAACGACTTTGGGGAAAAGAAAACAAGAAATGAATGGCTCTGTTGAACCGAAGGGTTTTTTTTTAAAGAGGGGAAAATGAGAACGATATTGTTTCTTTCATTCAATCGCCATTTTTTTTTCTTATTTGAGTTCGAGTTTCTGTTTGCGGATTAGAGAGGATAAACGAAAATAAATATGGATTTGGGGTAGCTTCCTGTGCACGAGTGGTGATAAAAGATCTCTGACTAATGTACTACAAAATTTATTATATAATTAAATATTGAAAGTATCTCGCGTTCTATAACGCGAAATCCCGAACCCCGAATCAGACATGCCGACAGACGCTTATAAGGTTTTACCCGCATTCCGAACATAATGGAATGTGTTTCGGGGGCTAATTTGATCGTATGCGCGAGTTACAGAAGAAAACGATCGACTTTAAAATAAATCGATTAAAATAGTTCTAAGAGTTTCGAGCTGCCAGGGTCAAATGACAACTCCGATGGCTACGAAAATTCAAATCCGATAATGACTAACTATTACAAATCCAATGGAACTGGTTTCGTCGAATTCCGAGACTGTGCCTCGGAAGGCTATTTTTAAATTCAATTTAACCGATATATTATCTAAAACTGAAAAAATTACCTTTGAATTAAACTTCAACCATTCTATTATCTTTAGAATTATCGTAAAAAAAATTTCATAAGCCTTCACATTATTTTTAACAGGCTTAAAAATTTCAGATTCAACAATTTACCCAATTTTCAGTTTATAAAATTCAATAAATTAATTATCAAGTAAATATTAATAGCTTGAATTCGAATTAAAATTAATTTTTAAATATTTATAATCAATTAATTATTCCAATTTAAATTGTTAGAAATTCAGGGTCGTCACACCCTCTAAGGAAAGTAGTAAATAAAACCTTAAACCTTAAATGAGAGATAAAGCCTTCGAAGTCAATTATCCAAATCTGTAATGAAAACGAAGAGTATTCATTCAAAGTATGATGGAAAATAACTTTCTTTTAGAAAAAGTTATCATAAGTCAAAATACTCAAACGGTTAATGATAAGGAGTACAACAATAAAGAGTAATAGCTTGAGGAAAGAACAAACAAAAAAGAATAGAAGTTTACTTAGGCTAAAGCATAAGAAAACCTCTTATGGGCGGCATGAGTGTTACACCCAAAATTCCAAAGAATGGATAAGCTATGAAACTATCAAAAAGTTGATAGTGTAGGGTTGTCCTTCTTTGGAGGTATCAGCCTTTGAAGTTACTACATTTTGAAGAGTGAGGACTATGAAATGTTAGAACCAAACCATCACACACTGGGAAATAGAGCTATCGCAAGTTGACTAATCTTGCTATCGACGATTGATACTTCTAAGTTATTATATGATTAAACTATTAAAGGGTGACATTCTAAGGCTATCTCTTGTTGAATAATTGGCTATCGAAGGATGATGCTTCCTAAGCGGTCATTTATTGACTAAATTAGCTATCTAAGGATGAGGCTTCTTATGTAGTCCCATGTTAATTAAATTGGATATCGAAGGATGAGCCTTCCTAAGCTATCGCATGTTGACTGAATTAGCTATCAAAGGATGAGACTTCATAATGTATTGCATATTGATTGAATTGCCATCGAAGGGTAGTGCTCTCAAACTATCACATGTTGACTAATTAATCTAGCCGCTGAAGAATGAGACTTCCTTGCTATTGCATGTTGATTGGATTAGATAACAATGATGCTACTCCTAAGCTATAGAATAACGAAGAAAGAAAGCCATTACAAGTTGAATCATCAAGCTATCACATATTGATTTTATAAAGTTGTCGCATATTCAAATTAAGCAACTATCGCTGATTGGCTAATCAAGCTATCAAAGGACAATATGTTTCAGTGTTATCACATATTAATCAAGCGGTCAATGGTAGAGACCCCAAAATCACCACATAATTTATATATTCAAAAGCCATCAAAGGAAGGATTCCTTAGTTGTCGCATATTGATAACTAGTGGGACCATTGAAAGATAATTCTTTAGAGCTATCGAGCATTAAAAATAGCAGTTGAATGTTGAAAGATACCTCCAAATTCAATACTCCCAATTACCACATTGAATTCTCTAACTGAGTTAGCTATCACATGTTGACAGTCGGGACTTCTATGACATCAGCAAACCACAGTCGTCCATTTTATCCAGATAAAACTTGTCTCGTTTGAAGTAAAGTATTCATTTTATGTTATTTTTTCTATTATATATAATATTATATTATGATATAAATTAACAATCATGTAAGCATTTAATATATATAAATAGATAATCCTTAAAATATTATACAATTGTAGTTATAGATGTTCTAGCCATGAGTATCAAATCGTAAGTTAAAAATACTTCGTTCTAAATATTCATGGTCAGGATGTCTCAAAAAAAGGATATCGATAAATCCTTTGTGACAAGAGTTCATGACACTCTCCAAATGTTGGGCAATATATTACTCAACGGTTGTTGGTAGGAACTAAGGGGTTATGTACTTATAGTTATTGGATGACCATAGAATGAATTGATCATGAGTTTTCTGTTGGTTGAACACAACTAAGGTCAAATAGAAAATCTTAATATGAAGATGTTACATGGTTCTTTCAACTTGAGAATAAAATGGAGCTTCGATGCGAACACTCCACTTTTGCTATAGTTGAATCATGGCATGTCGATCATCGAATGACTATATTTGGATCTGAGTTGAAGGTAGAGTGAAAAATTATTTAATAGAGAATTCGCCTCCTCTGTTATGAGAGTTTAGTATCACAGACTAATATAGTCAACTCAAAGTTAAAAGTTGCTTACAAGTGCATGTGGTAAAAAAATAGATTTTATTATTGAACCAAGAACTTTGGAGATGGACTAAATAGTTGTATACGGATATTATTAGAGTTTTGACCATGACCAATCTCCAGATATCAGAAGTGAAACAATGGCGACGAAGAGAATATAAGTACAATATATTGTTGCTTAAGGGTGTTGCTTTAACCAATACAGAATATGATTTTAACAAAAAAGGACTATAAGTGACAAATATGGCTAAACTGTTGCGACATCATCTTAAGTGACGTATAGACATTAATATTTGAACCAGTTAATATTAATCATTGATTGAATTCACACATGTGAGTCGTATAATCGGATATGCATAGTCTTTGAAACATCAATCGCTTTAACTAGTTTGTAATATTTATAAATTTATTAAATTAATTGATATATAAGATATATAAATTATAGGTGCCTTTAATATTGAGGTGCCATTAGTAATTTTGGTAGCTATTGGGTATTTTATGGATGCCTTTAGTAATTATTTAGGTGTGCACATAAATGTTATACATACAAGTGTTTATATACAATATTAGTACATATTTAAATATTTTAATTGTCTTAATAAATACGTGAATAAGGTAGAAAAAGGAAGGGGGTTTAGGGTCATCCATGCATGAGAAAGATGAAGGGTTTTAGTTTGGCTTTTAAAGAATAATTAGTAAGAGTTTTCTCTCTTACCAAATCTGGCGGAAAACCATCTCAAACTCCTCCATAGTTCCTTGATGAACAAAATTTGATAATGATAGAATTAAAATATAATTGATATGAATTCTTTATATAAATTAAAAAGTTTAAAACAATTTGTTTTGACTTTATGATAAATCAATATTGTAAACTATTAATAAATTACTTTGGAAAGGGTAAGTAATTATGTTCTGTAAATTTAATTCATTTGACTTAGTTGGAACATTAGATGTTTATATTTAGGATATTGAATTTTAAATTAAATGTTAAGTTGAGATTGACAAATTGGTTGTAAATATTATATATTCTCCTACTTAGATAAACTAATCAGATGTTTTATGACAAATTTGAGTTTACGTATATACATACAATATATATTTGAAGTTATACAATATGCATTATATAGTAGTTTAGTTATATGTGGTAGTACATATGTCTGTGTGCGTGTATGCACATAGATATAAATCCCAATATCTATGTTTTTGTGTGTATATATTATACACATGTTATATTATCATGTTATACATATGTCTCTTTTTGCAATATACACCTTATATGCCAACGCTTAGCTGTTGTCATTAAACATGAGATTTTTAATAAATTACTCACGTGACATATTTATGCCTTGTTAGCGTGTACATCATAAATATCAATGTGATCCAAGCATCGGAAAGATAGATCATTGGGGTGAAAGAAAAGAAAATAAAAGAATGGAATCACAACATGATGAATAATAATATATCAATGAATCTTTACAAAAAGAAAACTTTTATATACATACATCAATCAGAGTACAATTATCCTAATCATCAAAATCTGGATATTTATAGCAACCCGTCCTTACAAATTTTGATAAATAGAACAAGAAAAAACAATAGAAGATAAAATATGAGAATATGCCTTGGAAGATCCAGCTCGTCACATGAAGCGCCAAAGTGTCCGGCTAAATCAGGAAAATATGCTCGAGCCGACCTGAGCATTATAAGAAGAATAACGCCGGGATTAGTCTGTTAAAACCTACATGAGAAACATAATCAAATGGATTACTTAATGTTATAAAATCCTTTTAGAAATAAAGGTACCTCATAAGACTTTGCTACAGATAAACACAGACATGTTTTTAGCTTACGATAACCAAACCATTTTATTAGAATATCCATTAATATTATAATAGTGTACAGGGGGAAATAAATATATAATTTCATCTCGTATTCCAACATAGTTGGGTCAACTAAGTCCATAAAGACACTTATTGGATATTAGCTTTCCATTAGTGACTGGGCTACTTAGGTACCGCCCATCACAGTACACCTCTAAAAAAAAATGTACCGAGGTCAACAAGATGTCTTGCACCCCTTCTACACAGAGTTGACTTCCCCTTCAACATGGCATATCAGATTACATCATCCCCCAAACATCAAGGGTACAAAACATTTACACCTGCTCCCACTCTTCCCATGTGCATGCATAATAAAATCCATAAGTATAAAATCTAGATCCGAGGAATGATCCTCCTAATGGTAGATCACCACATAGCTCTGCCGTATATCCTTTTTTGGATCATTATCGGGTTATGAAGCTTGTAAGGTCGCGATTACCTTTTTTCTCTCATAGAAAATCTCACTTGGAATGCTAATACTGCCTTCTAGGCACATTGCAATGTCAGAATTCATCCATGCAAGTTGTTTAAGATATGAACAGACAGAAGGCACTACTTCTCCTACATCCATTTTGGAATCACCATAGGATTAGTCACATGTAGCATTTGCACTTTAAAGAGCTCATCTTCGATTCCATCATCTTTAAGATGTCTTCAATACGATGCTTGAGTTAGTTCAAAGCGGTTTTTCAATAATTCATACTTATCTGATCCCGGTCTCTTCGAACCAACATTCAATAGTTTTTGGTAAAATCAACTCCAGTTCCTTGGAAATAAATAGACAATACATAAGAGCAGAATTGCTTCCAAACCATTTAAGAGGACAGATTTCCTTATCATTTGTCTAAAGAGAACAAAATGAGATTTATATGCATAGTACAGAATCATTAAAGATGACTGTACTATATAACTCACGTATTTCTCCTAGATACTTCTAGAGTTATATTTTGGCCAATATGTGATAGTCGGTTATTTGACTATCAAATAACAAGCAACCAATCATAGATTTAATTCTATATGGGTTCCACTAAGCCTCTATAAATAAATATTTCAATCTCTTTATCCAAAATATCTTCAAAAAAGATATATTTACAATCCCCTTATACTCTTTTCAATATTTAGAAAACATTCATATACTTATCTATTGGTGTAAGTATATTATAAACCATTATATTTTCACTACTTAGAAAATACCCATATACTTATCTCGACAGTATAAGTATATTAACAAAACTTAAAGGAGATTTCCTCTATTCAAAAATCATATTTAAATGGGCCAAAACAAATATTACTTAAAATATTTCTTACTATAAACCAAATCACTATCCTTTATGTTAAGTATGGAAATAATGTTTCCATACCACCATAATTAAGAAGGTTTATCAAAATCAAATCTCATTCCTTTTTATAAATATTTTTTTATATAATCCCACTCAATACTCAAATCCTTCTATAAATCTCCAAATTAGTTTATAAAACTTCTTTTATAATCTCTTAAAATGATCTATAAAATCTCTTTCTATTTATAAAACTCTTTCGTAAATCTTACTTTATTACTTCTTTATCATATATCGTTGATAATCTCCTTTGCAAAGTATCATTTATAAATCTCCATAAATAAATCCTTTTTACTAAATACAATCCTTATGATAAAACAATTTATCATTTATAAACACCTTTATTCAATTAATAATTTACTTTGAAGCATCATAGATAATTAATTAATTAACTTTAAAACAACAATAATAAGATAAGTAATTAACTTTAAACACATCATCAATTAAATAAGTAACTTACTTTAAACATCATTTATAAACACTTAATCTCACATAGATATAAAATTAAAGTTAATTTAAATCCATAACTTTACAAATTCGAAAAGAGGTTTAGCGACCACAATGATACTACATCAAGTTACCATTTAATCAATTTGACCATTCCAGTCACATAATTGGTAGTTACATGAGTAAGCATAACATGTTTGAAAATGAAATCAATTAGAAATCACTAACTAATCCATCACTTATCAAATATTAGTTAATCCACATACTAATTAACAGGCATATGAGTGAAAGTCCAAATTAACATAATACCAGAACGTGTATCTATTCTGCTAAATAGATTTCATCAATAATCTATTCAATTTGATTATAGCAAAAAGTGGATTTATCTTGCTAAACAAATGTTCAAAAAATCTGTTTTATATTTGTGTGGCTGCTTAATGGCACCGATAAAGAGAATCCCTGTATTTAAACCATTCTTTGAAAAAGAAAGCTATTTTTTGAAACAATCCAATCCTTGGAAATAAAGTAATTAAAAAAATAAAAAATTATTTAATAATAAGTAAATCCCAATTAAAACTTAATTAATAATTAACACTGCTTGATTAATAATAATTAATAATTAAACCTTGATTAATTAGCAACTAGTTAATAATTAAACCTTACTTAAACAATAACTAATTAAGTAATTAACCTTTACTTAATTAATAATCATATATCGCTTACTTAATTAACTGATTAAAATTACCTTACTTAATTAATAATTAATAGCTAATTACCTTTACTTAATTAATTAATTTAAATAACCATTAATTTCTAAATAAATTAATTAAGTAAATAATAATTAAAACCCTTACTTAATTAATAATTAGTATTTACTTTTCAATACTTAAAATATGTTTGAAAATATTTTTCAAAAATAATAAGAGTGAAAACACTTTTAGTTTTCAAAAAGAGTTCATTTTTACGAATTGCATCTATAGCGACTATCGCTATGGATACCATAACTATAAACTAGTATATGTATGTAATAGCCCTTAAAAAACCTTACCTTTTTTCCTAACTGGCTTTATAAACATAGTGCAACATTTGGAAATTAAAAAGTAAAGTTTTGAAACTTTATAAAATATTTCCTAGAAAATACACAAGTAAAACAAGTTTAAATTTAAGGGATCACGATGTCACAACAAAACAACTTTAAGTGCTATTTTCTTTAGCATACAATAACATATAAGCTCATACATTTATCGCGTGCCATAATATTATACACAAGGTCAAAATCAATACTTTCAACATCACTTAAATTTTTAACTATACTTGTAAATCCATAACCAAACAATATATATAATCGCGCATATGTAAAGCACAACAACACATTTTTCAACCAACAGTCAGCACAATTATTAGCCAAAAAATAAAGCTTAGAATTTGTTTAAGAATGTGAGATTTACTCACCAAACTTAAGGAAAACCAAACCAAAAATCATAACCCTTTTTTCAAACACCGGGACATTGGCTTTTCGATAACAAAAAACTTGCTCTTTGCGCCTTGAGAAGTAAAATATGGTTCGTCCATAAGCTTAAGTGGTTCGGCCTTGAGCCTAAGGGAGTGTTTTAGCTTGTCTTTGAAAAGAGAGGAGATGTGGGAAAGGAAAGTGGTAAAAATTGAGCTTGGTTTTAAAGTCTGAAAATGGGTAAAGAGTGACTTTTAAAATTTAAAACTTTAAGAAATCCGTTAAAATGGAAATGGAGCTTTTGAAAGAGGAAATAAAAGCTTTAAATGGATAAGTAAAATCAAAATAGGAAAAATTAGAAATAGTTTTCAAATAAAATGAATTAATCAAATTACCTAAATACCCTTTAGTTACACACCTTCCACAAATCAAATGACACATCATCACCACACTTCCTTCCCTTACGTGTTGCTCACGCAGCCTCAAAGTCCCCGCTTCATCACATCACCACCATTCTACTGCACCAAAATACAAATGAGAATGAAAGTAAAATGGATATTAGGCTAATCCATACAAGAAAATGGTGGATATTAGCAAGATTCAAGTACCTTTCTCCACATCTACACATAAGTTATCAAATTGCCATTTGTAAAATATAAAGTTTAAACATAATTATATTTATAAATATCTTATTATTATTACTACTTATATACATATTTCCTAATAAAATGTTATTAAAACATATAATTATTGTTAAAAAAATATACACAAAGGTTCAACAACTTCCTACAACTTGTTGTTCGATAAAAAGTTGAAAATCTGAAAAACGATTTCAAGTCACATTTTCTTTTTCTTCATCAAACTACCTATTTTAATAAACAAAATTCAAAAAAGAATTTTCTATCATTAGTTATAAATTAAAAGAGAGTTATTTAATTATCAAAGCATTAATTGAATATTTAAAATAAATTAAATATTCACAAATCAAGGTGATAAAATTCCAGGTTGTTATAATATACCCAAAATGACAAAACATTAAATAACTAATTAAATTACACATGCACGCATGCGCATGTGAGCGCACGAACATATATATAACACTTTATAATATACACTATATATAATAATATAAACACATTTAAAATTAAATGGAAGTATAAAAATAAATGTAGATTAGATCAAAATGCTAATTAGTAATTAATATAGTCCTATTAATATCAACATAGGGAATTATTTTGAAATTTACCCTATTTCATCCACAGCTAAATGAACCTAAACCAATAATGGTATCAGAGCTTAATATGCTTGCATTATGCAAATAATTGGTTGGTATTTAGGCCAACTACTGTGTTATATTATCTAATGGATGTTAAGGATGGAGTGTTTAAGGCTTGGTGTTCGAGTAACTAGTGCCCTACTTGTAGCACCCCATAATTTGGTGTTAATTATTTAGTTGGTTAATTAACTAATTAGGCTCCAAAAATGAAATTTGTGAAATGATAAAATTTGACCACAAAACTTACATCACTGTGTTCGTGGTTAAATTCTAAGCAACTTTCATATTTGGAGTTTTACGATCGGAGTCCAAACGAAGAAGTTATGGATGAAAAACAAATTTGGAACAGAAGTAATTCAATTAGATAAATTAACTTTTATAATTATTCGCCCGAGCCCATAAGCAGACCGCTCAATACAACCCGTCGCATTGCGATCGATCAGCGCATATAAGCGGTCAATCGGTTGGGTAACCGGGGCACAATAAACCTAGGCCACAATGACCAAGGTTTTAATAATTTAAATTGAATGGTTGAGGTTGATTCTTATGCCTATAAATTCAGACCTAACCCTCCCTTCTCTTTTCATATTTTTTCGAAGGCAATAGCTACACTCTGCCATTTCTTCTTCTCCACTTTCTTTCTAAATCATAAAAATAAGATATTTATATTTATAATTATTCAATTTGGAGAAGAATAGAAATCTGATAAAAGGAAGAAAAGAAGAGAATCAACTATACGCGCATTTGAGGTAATTTATATATTTATATATATTTGTATCCATTTTCTCTTCCAATTCCAAATCTCTTTTCATGTCTATAATTTTAATGCATGTATATACCCTTTTGTATATATTTCTTAGATTAAAAAGGATTTGGAGATGAACCAAAGGTTCTACTTCAGATCTCAAGATTTGGATCGCTTTTGAAAGATCAGTGCAAAGTTTTATAGATATAATATAAAAATTATCTCGTTGGTATTTATTTGATTCTTATGCCTAAATGGATAATTATGTAATAGTTGTAGGAAACCAATTGAATATATTCTGAATATAATAAATGCAACCTACATATTCTTGTTTATGAATAGATTTAGAATTGTTTATAACCTGATCTGGAAATTAGTCCCAAAAGTATGAATTGAAAATATCGATTTGAATAAAATTTATTCCAAATAGGTTGTATAATATTGTTATGAACTTGGATTACTACCCTAATCTTGTTGGAATGTAAACTTTCTATGTTTAGAGTTGGTGGAATTTACATTCGTTTGATATTTGTAAATTAGTTTGATTTCTTTTCCTTTTTGGAAAAATACAGCGTTTAATCTAGCAAGAGTGCAAATAAAAAGAGAAAGAGACGTGTAAAGTATGAATTCATTGTAGTTTACACTGTCTACTTGGGTAATAAAAAGAAATAATTATTCCTTGTAATTTCAAATGATGTAATCTTTTCTATTTTAAAGTTAAATCTTTTGTGTTGGACTAATTTATAGAAATTATAATGGATAATCTTTTAGATACGATTCCAACAATTAAACATGGAATGGAATGTTTTAGTGAAGATATAAACTAAAATATATTTGATAAAAGTAGATATCTGTATGTAATTTACTACGCTTATAATAATTGAAAAAAAGCTAATAACGATGCTTACGGGTAATATTCGCATTTAGGATAATAGTTAATGAGAAAGGAATTTAAAAGGTTGTAAATCCAGTAAATGGGAAATAAATGGTAATATGGGGGTGGCAATAATTTGATAGGGTAAATGGATAAAAAGGGACTGATAAAAATGGAATAGATATAAAAGATTACTAATTTGGAGTTGGTAATCATACATAAATTTCTTAGGAAATGTCTGTTAGGATTTTATGGACAAATTGACATTTATGTGCATTAAAAGGGGATTTATAGGTAGATAAGCATTCAAGGTAAATATTATTGCCTTCAATAAAAAGGGAATTAGTAAGCTAAGTCCAATGTCTACCTAAGATAATATAAGTAAAGACTTAAGATGGTTAATTGGACTTAGTAGGCTAGTGATGTGAGGTCGGTAAAGTCACTTGATTGAAGATTGCCTTTTACTTTGAGGCTACCAGAAGTCTGGTGCACTTACCATCGACGTGAGATATCACTAATGCTAGGACTCATGACGACATGAGAGATTAGGCCTACTTTCTTAATTTAAAAGTATTAAATGATCCAAATTTGGAATTAGGAGCAGTGAGGGATATCTACATTGGGGTTCGCTTCTGATTTGAGGTAGTAAGTGGCTGTAGGGTCCGCCTCTCTCCTAAAAGGAAGTATTGAGTAACTTAATGAGATTCCAAATATATAAGGATGTCTCTAAATGGGTTTACTTCAGTGTTGAGGTATCAAGTGGCTGTAGGGCTAGCCTCCCTAACGAAAGAAATAACCTAACGAGATTCCATGTTTACAATTATGAGTGATAATGGATACCTTAGGAAGGGTTCGGTTCAGGTTTGAAGTATTAAGTGACTAATTTAATGGTTCTCCTTTCTCCGAAAAAGAAGTATGGAGTAACCTAGTGAGATTCCAAGTGATGTCAGCTAGATAGTACCAGTGAGGAGACCGACTTGGGGTTTGTTATTAAATGACAAATGCCTACCTATAAATAGGTGTTAAATGGTCAGGGATCTGCCTAGTCCTTATTAATGAGGTATTAAGTGGCTCAAGTACAGTTTCTCACATTACTAAGGCCGTAATGACGATAGTACCAGTGAGGAGTCCACATAGGGATAGGTATTAAGTGATGAAGGACATGCTACCTAGTCCTTTTAAAGGTATTAAGTGGCTTGGGTATTGTCTATTATATGGCTACTATTTTATTAGTGATAGATGCAGTAATAGTTGGACATTATACGTCGGAAGCCTTAAATACTGGTTAGAGGTCTTTGTACAAAGACCCACCGACCATTGACAAAATTGTTAGGAAACCACCTTAGGAATTGGTCTTAAATGATGGGGCCTACCTTGGTTGAGGTATTAAATGGCAGAGTCTGCCTATTTCTCTTTTATAAGTAATTTATGATGGTTACAGAAGCCCGCTTCATATCTAGAAGTATTAAGTGGAAAATAGGCTTGGAAGTATTGGATGGCTGAAAAGGTTTCATCAGTATTTTGTACCTTGGGAAGGGGTAAGTAAGTAATCATGTGTGCAATGCAAGATAAAATTAGAATTGCTAACCATAATGGACATAACTATTAAATAGAAACCAATTGTTATTAATTTATGTTATGGACCGTTTATAGGTTTTTTTCAGTCACCAGAACATTGTTCTGACACCCTCCTCATTATAACCCATAGGATTGATTTAAAGGAATTGGTCACTAGAGCTGGATGCGCTTTATTGTTAGAGAAGTCTTCTTTTCTCTCATGCTCGATGTTGATGTGATAATATGTGATACAAGAAATACCATTAATTCCAAGGTAGTAATCATAGTCAGTATTCTTATCCTATTATTGTTTCCACTGTGAGTTTATATTTCTACCAATCTCTGGTAATTCTCATGCTTATTTGCAGGTACCAAATCCAATGATCTGTGCTTTGATGGACACGGGTTTCGAATTTTGTTAAAATTTAGGCTCATTAAGGTGTGGGTTGTTACATTAGTAACAGAGTCCAGGTTAGTAGATAAGAGGAATCAAGGTAAACTAAGAGAACATATTCGTACTTTCTTGTCTAGTAATATTATATTTTTACACTAGATTCTAAGAGTTCTGATTGTAGGAGTAGGTGTAGTTCCACTCCATGGAAATGGGCAAACCAACTATGGATAGGACATATCTTATAGTTAAGATTTTCACGCTGACTCCGAAGTACCCCATAGAGTGCTGGCAATGCGTAAAGCTCTCTTGATGAAGAACATGAGTATGACATTTGGCAAAATCTCGAAAACTGGAGGTATTTGACTTGATGGTTGGGATTCTAGCTACCTTGTGATTTTGGATTTTGATGATGAATTCCAATCGGTGACACATTTATATCAGATGGGTGGGAAATAAGTGTATGTATGTTGCAACTATTTGGAAGCAAGTTTTTGCTATGATGCATTCATTGATCACCTCTTTGACGGCAAACCGGATTTGGACAATTAATGTCATTTCCTCAGTCTAAAACCTGTGGGAGAATTTTTATAAAGTATATTTTGGAAATGCCTTAGGTTTTGAGAAAGGTTTTTAAAGGATTTCTTTTCTCAAGGATTTATATGGGAATTTTTTTTAAGAAAGTTTTAAAATTTTAAAAGAAACACATATACCACTAGTTGGTCGTGTTAAGAAATTTTTAATTTATAAAGATTAATCTTTGAAACCCTTAAGTATTTATATATGTCATTAAAGGCTTTATTTTTATTTTGGAAAGCAAATGGTTTTCTAATTTGAGAAATTTGTATTTTAAAAAGATTTTTTGGTAATCCTGAAATATATATAAGTTTGGTTTTTAAAGGAAGTTTTATTATGAAATAGTTTCTATCATTTAGAAACAAGTATAAAGGAGCATATAATTAGCTCGGTGATTTTTCGGTTTAAAAAATTAAGGTTTTTAAATCTTCTCTCTTTAAGGTATAGAAAAAAATATAAATGACGTTCAATTTTATTAGGGTATGCAATTTGAAGTGTCCTTTTATTCGCCTGCTATTGGAAGAAATATTTCCATGTGAAGTAGGCAGGTTATAGCTGTTGGAGTACTTTCTGGTTTTTAGAAGTGTTGTTGGTTATAACAGTTTTGTTGAGGATATCGCAATCTTGCAAAGGAGGGGTTTACACAGTAAGGTAGATACTATCGTGTAGAAGGTAGAAGTTTTCTGGATGAATTAAGCTGAAGAAGTAATGTGGAACAATCATTAGAGTACTAATTAATTCAAATGGGTCCTATTGGGTCCAGGTTCAGGCCCTGCCTAAATCTAGGCTAGCAGTCGACCGCAAGTGGTTGACCAGTTGACCTAATAGCGGTCGATCGCTAGGCCGATTCGGACCGGGCCCAAACCTAGAACATGACTATAGGTCGTGTCCAAAACCATCATCCATCGCATGTCCCTCGTCCTCTTCCTCCTCTCCATTTTCAACCGAACCTCATTTCCACCGCCCCCTTACTCCACCTAATCAAAGCCTCTCTCCTCCTTCCCCCACCAAGCAACGCCAGAATTCTTGCATATTGAATCTCACCCCACCATCACTCTGGATCTAAAACCATTTCTCCCTTTTTCCTACCGCCTCTCAGCTCATGGCACTACCCCACACCAGCAACTCTTCCTCTCATCACCCCAGTCTCTATCCACAAGAAACTTCTTGGCTTGAACTGAGTGAGCAGAAGATCGCCACATATCATGGAATGGCGGACTTTTATTTTCTCCACGGACGACTAGTGAAATTCATAGATTTCGCCGCTCTTGGGCTTGAACAGGTTTTCATCACGGTAGGACTTCTACTGATCCTCCGCTTTGAGACTTACGAGTGGGAATATTACCCGTGCTGCATCCTTCTTTTCAATACACAAGTGATGTAAAATTTTGATAATGGCAACAATGATACTGAGTTCGAGGTGAAGGTAGCTCAGATCGATATGATGGATGATGATCTCGTTGGGATTTTAGAGATATCTGCAGTAGGTGTAGACTTGGATAAATATTCCATTACTACCTGTCGCACCACTTGTATCAGCACCAGAACAACAGCACCAGCAGTAGGGGATAACACAGGATGCCGAGGGGTACTTGAGTCTTGAGCTTATTGTTATCCATCAGGTTCAGGCAGAGCACTGAGAGGTTAGAGCAGAGCAACAACACAAGGAACGTGAGATTGGGTGCATAGCCATCATGCTACAACCATTCCATGGTCATGGCAATAGCTCGAGCTCCTACTGTGGAGCAAGATCTTCTCACAATTCATAGGCAGTATTTTATTTAGGATGTGGTATCATTTTATTTCCTGTATTTGTACTTTTTCTATAGGTTGAATGGGTTATAACTGTTAGTTGTCTCTTGTAAAAGGCGCATACACGATAGCATGAGTTCCTATTTATCCAACGTGTTATTGTTTTGGACATACGAACTGCTCATATATATGCATAGTAAAGAAGCAGCATACATATGGAAATTATATAAAAACACTTGACTAACAGTAAATGCAACATAAGACTGGAAGTTTAAAATAGTTAGAACATTTTAGCAAAAGACATGATAGAGTTGTTTTGGTATCACGGGTCATTGCTCATGTTCCTTAGAAGTTAAATTTTTTGAATAATACATGTATTGATATTTTTCCTTTACATAAAATGTCAATTTTTGTGGGTAAAGGTTAGTTGTAGATTTTGAAATTTGGTTTATACGTTTAGCGCATAACTGACTTCTGACGCTAAAATTATTGCTTGGTTTATTAAAATTTTAAGAAGAAAAATATTTTGAAAAGTTTCCACATGATCTGAAAAGTTCTCTTTTAAAAAAAAGTAGTTTTGCATTTTTAGTTATTTTTAGCTCTTAAATTACTTCTACAATTTTTGCCTAAAATTTGTTTTATTTCAAGAGAAAATGTGTGTAAATATTTTGGGATTTTATTTTCCAAATGACGTACAAATTTGAAAAGTGAGAAAGGTTTATATGAAATCTTTGATTTTAAAGGCTGCGTGTTAGGCATAGGGAAGGAAAATAGAGTAGGATTTTGCGAATTAAGTGCTGCATTAGGATCAACGACGCCATAAGTGCAAGTGGTAACAAGGAAAAAGCTGTTCTCGCCTTGGAATTTCTATTTCCATACTTTGTCGACAATGCACGTGTGTCTATTTTTAGACCTAATTTTGTTTTAGAGCTTGAAAATAAGCCTTCTTATGCTTTTGTACGTGGAAATTTAGAGTAAATCTAGGGCTGTAGGGAAATTTTCACTGTACTAGGAGTATGAAGATTATAGATTGGTAAGAAATTAAAATTCTCCACCTAAATTCATTTTTTCGGCGTAGGAGTAAAGTTTAGGAAGTGATTTTTCGATGCGTTAGATTATTGGATGATAGAAAGTGGATGCAAAATGGGTTGCTTCATACTTCTAGAGTATGAGGGTTTTGATCGAAAAGATTTTTGAAAAGCTACATATGTGTAGAACTGCTAGTATATATATAGGTTGTTTGCATTATATTTTTCAAAAAAAAATTCAAAAGAAAAGCATTCATGTAGGAGGATCCGTTTTAGAATCATTGTGCATACATATTTTCTATGTAGTGGTACGGTAATACACTATGCATTTGTGCCATTTGTTTGCAAAATTGGTTGTACACTCATTGGTTGTGTAGTTTAGGATAATTAGAAGTCAAAATCATGACTTTATCATTAGTGAAATTTCGGAGGCGAAATTATTTTAAAGGGGAAGAATGTAATACCCCATAATTTGGCTTTAGTTATTTAATTAGTTGGTTAATTAATTAGGCTCCAAAAATAGGATTTGTGCAAATGATAGAATTTGACTACGAAACTTGCACCCTTGCTTTTGTAAAAAAATTCTGAGCAACTTTCAAATTTGGAATTTTGCGATCGGAGTCCAAATGAAGAAGTTATGGACGAAAAATGAATTTGAAATCGAATTAATTCGATTGGATAAATTAACGTTTATAATTATTCGCCAGGCCCCACAAGCCGACTGTTCGCTGCGGCCGGTCGACATGTAGCGGCCGATTGGTTCGTACAAGGCGGTCAACTGATTGGGTGACCGTAATAAACCTAGGCCATAATGGTCCAGATTTAAATATTTTAAATCGAATGGTTGAGGTTGATTCTTATGCCTGTAAAATTCAGGTCTAACCCTCCCTTCTCTTCTCATATTTTTCTAAAGGCAGTAGCAAAGCTCCACCATTTCTTCTTCCCCACTTTCATTATAAATTATAAAGATAAGATATTTGTATTTATATTCATGCAAATTGGAGAAGAATAAAAATCTAACAAAAAAAGAAGAGAAGAGAATCATCTATATGCGTATTTGAGATAATTTATATATTTATATATATCTGTATCTATTTTCTCTCTTAATCCATAATCTCTTCTCAGAACTATAATTCTAACGATGATATACCCTTTTATGCATATTTATTGGATTAAAAATGATTTGGAGATGAATCAAAGGTTCTACTTTAGATCTAGACAATTGGATCGCTAGTGAAAGGTGAGTGAGAAATTTTATAGATTGTTATAGTATGAAAATTATCTCGTTGGTGTTTATTTGATATAGTGGCTAACTAGATAATTGTATATGAGTTATAGGCAACCAACTGAATATAACCTGAATATAAAAATATTGCCTATATATTCTTGTTTATGAATTGATTTAGAATTTTTTACAACCTGATTTAGAAATTGGTCCCAAAAGTATGAATTTAGAATATTGATTTGGATGAAATTTATTCCAGATCTGAAATTAGGTTGTATAATAATGTTATGAGTTTGGATTATTACCCTAATATTATTGGAATGTAAACTTTTCTTTGTTTGGAGTTGTTGGAATTTAGATTCTTGTAATATTTGTAAATTAGTTTGGTTTCTTTCCTTTTTGGAAAAATGTAGTGTTTGGTCTAGCAAGGAATAGATGCAAATACAAAAAGAGAAAGAGATGTGTAAAGTATAAATTCATTGTAGTTTACACTGTCTATTTCAATAGCAAAGAAAAATGATTATTCCTTGTAATTTCAAAAAATGTAATCTTTTATATTTTGAAGTTAAATATATTATTTTGGACTAATTTATATAAATTATAGTGAATAATCTTTTGGATATGGTTCCAACAATTGAACATGGAATATAATATTCTAGTGAAGATATATAACTAAAATATATTTGATACAATTAGATTGCTATACGTAATTTACCGTGCCTGTAATAATTGAAAAAAGCTATAACAAAGCTTATAATTAATATTCGCATTTAGGATAACTAATTAATGAGAAAGGAATTTAAAAGGTTGTAGCTCCAAGAAATGGTAGTAAATATGGCAGCTGCAATAATTTGATAAGGTAAATGGATAAAAAGGGATTGATAAAAATGGAATAAATATAAAAGTTACTAATTTGAAATTAGTAGTCATACATAAATGTCTTAGGAAATGTCAGTTAGGATTTTGTGGAAAAAAATTGATTCTTATGAGCATTAAAAGGTGATTTATGTGTAGATAAAAAGTTTAAGGTATATCTTATTGCCTTAAGTAATAAGGGAATAAGTATGCTAAGTCCAAGTCTACCTAAGATAATATAAGTAAAGACTTAGGATGGTTAATTGGACTTGGTAGGCTAGTGATGTGAGGTCAGTAAAGTCACTCGATGGAAGACTTCCCTTCACTTTAAGGCTACCAGCAGTAGGGTGCACTTACCATTGGTGTGAGATATCACTAACCCTAGGACCCATGATGGCATAAGAGATTGGACCTTCTTTCTTAATTGAAAAGTATTAAATGGTCAAAATTTGAAATTAGGGGCGGTGACGGATATCTCTATAGGGGTTCACTTCTGGTTTGAGGTATTAAATGATTGTAGTGTCCATTTCTCTCCTAAAAGGAAGTATTAAGTAACATAGTGAGATTCCAAATAAATATGGATGTCTCTAAAAGGGTTTACTTCAATGTTAAGGTGGCTGTAGGGCCCACCTCCATACTGAAAGAAGTAACAAAATGAGATTCCATATTTATAATTAAGAGTAACAGTGGATATCTCGTGAAGGGCTCGCTTCAGGTTTGAGGTATTAAGTGACTAATATAAGTTTTGTCTCTCTCCTAAAAAGAAGCACTAAGTAACCTAGTGAGATTCCAAGCAATGTCAGTTAAATAGTACCGATTAGGAGTCTGCCTCGGGGTTAGGTATTAAGTGACAGAGGCCTACCTATAAATAGGTGTTAAATGGTCAGGGGTCATCCTAGTCCTTATTAATTAGGTGTTAAGTGGCTTGGCTATAGTTTCTCACATTGGTTAGGCCGTAATAATGATAGTACCTGTTATTCGGTATTCTATCCCGGCTTATTGAATTGATTCCACGAGTTACATTCGACGACCTTAAGGTCGATGATTCCAAAGCGATGATTGTAGGGACAAAAAGTCAGGTACAGATGGAAATATGATGTCAGAATTAAATGGAATTGATAGATGCGCAATGTAAAATGTTCAAAGTATGGGATATGGCTCAATGTATATGAGGGATTGGCATAGTTTGGCTCCAACAAGAGGGATCGACATACATCAAAGTTCATGAGCATTCTTGTAGAAAACAATCAATATCTTGAGGTCTACAAGTCCAAAGCATATGTAATTTAAGGAGAAAGATAAGAAGACCTTAGGGAACCTAACTTAGGGATCGCATATCAAGAGGACGAAATTGGAAGGATCGGTATACATCCCTTGGGAGGGATCGGCAGAAGGCGGCATTCAAGTCATGTTGAAACAAAGATCAAGCAACAACTTGACTTCCAATGATCAAAATGATGTGAAAATTGGAGGCAAAGCATGTTTTTTCACGACGAAGCCACCGCATGGATCGCCCCATAAAATTCGACTAAAGAGGGAACCGGTACCGATCCCTCCTCTTTGGGAATTGGGTCCAGCGATCCCTTTAGTGGGCCTATAGGGTTTAGAAGGTCCTTCAGTCGAGATTTCAGAGAGATATTTAGTTTTCTGCATCTATAAATACTGACCTGATGGGTCATTCTAAGGATCTTTACGCTGCTTGTTACTCTAGACTCCATTGTAATCAAGTACTTGCTATTTTCAACTGCTGTAATCAAATTTATAAGTGATTAATAAAGGATAATCTTCTAAGTGGATGTAGGCATACAACGCGGAATCACTATAAATTCTTATGTCTCTGATTATAGCTTATTCTCAGTTGCTTACTAATTCAATTTCTCGGTTTAATTTTGTTTTTCTTCGCTTACTTCTCTATAAAAAGTATAATTAATTGTTTGTGACCAATTTAGTTGCAAATATTTCGGTGCTTTCACCGAGAAACTTGATTCTCGATTTATTAGAATCCCTTTGTTTCTACTGGATTGGATAAATCCCCCAAAGGAGATCTGCAATTATCTTCAAAAAGTTTCTCACACTACTTGGATTTGTAAAAATCTAAGCAAAGCTATCAATAATGGTGAGAAATACTAGATCTACTTCTCACAATGTGGAGGGAAATGAGAAAACTAGAATCCAGCAAGGAGACTCAAGCAATTAGCTAATGGATGTGAATATCAAACCAGTTGAAGTTTAGAATCCCACTAATTCAATTACAAGAGCCGAATTTAATAATTGAATGAGAGAGTTGATGGAGAGTCATCGATAATTAAACCAACAAATACAGACCCAATATCAACTTGATGAACCAACTAAATCAGCAGCAGCGGTCGAAAGCTAGGAGAGACCCCACTCCTTACTTGGCACCGAAGAGTTCTAGCTCATCAAATGAATATCGTAGACATAGGTGTCATAGATCAGACGAATATCACGCAGAAACATTGGGGCATCAACTGGTAGACCATCGTGGTCTGCCACGATCAATCGGTGCCAATCCCACCATAGGGATCGGTATCGATCCCTCCACCAGAAAGGGAATCCACCAATGCCTCAAGGCAATCTAGTGGGAGCTGCTTCAGTTGGTTTGGATGCTGGAGTTCAATTAAATGTTGACCAAGCCCTTTCCTGGAATGACGATGAAGTGAATTTATATGCTACAAATCGATAAGATAATGAACCAAGAAGGTGTGAAACGGCCTGTAGACATCGACCGAACCATTCACATGAGGTGGAATGCGACTACCGCTTGGCACCAACCATCCAAATGCCGGACATATCGGCAATGGTCATACAGTTCGTGAGAGAGAGTCAGGGCTTGACTAACGATGACTAGGGAATCTCGAGAAGCCAAATCTCATTCATCAATAATGGTCTACATGCGTAATATCCAAAGAGGTTCAACATGCCATTAATGCCCACCTACGAGGGAAAACTGACCTCGGCAGCATATGATGAGATACGAATGGCTGATGGATTCTACACAAGTGCATGATGCAACAAGTATAGATGCTTTTCCATAACTCTCTCTGGAATAGCAATGATGTAGTTCATAGGATTAACCCCAGGACTAATTTCTAGATTTGATGATTTGGCAACAAAATTTGTAGAGCGGTTCTAGATGCACACAACACGTCCCAACGATGCGATGTCCCTGTCCAATGTGATTCAGACTCTAGGGTAATCATTGAAGGATTATTTGGTGATATTTCTTACAAATGTTATGGAAATCAGTAATTCGAATGACCATGCGATATTAATGGCTGTGTTGAGAGGGATGGATCCAGAATCAGATTCAACGATTGGTTATCTGGTAAGCCGCCCGCAATGTTGGAGCTCTTTAACGCAAAGGAAGCTCGGTATTTGAGAAAGGAGGAAGCCAGGTCCTCGAGGAAAAAGAATATTGCGGGACCGAGCAGAGAAAGAGTAAAAAGTAACATCGCAGTAAACCAGTCTGATGATATCTTTGGAAAAGTTTAAGTGAATGTCCAAAACAAGCTGAATTAGCAAAAGAAAGGCAGAGATAGGGACCAAGAATGAAAGAGGGATTCTGGAAGAAGGAAGCCTAGGATTTCGATGTTCGATACTTACACACTATTGAATATGTCCTTTTAGAATATATATTTTTCTACTTGCAATACCCTACAATACAAGAATCTGCCTCCAAAAGAATCAATTGGGAAAAAGAAACAAACCGGAAAATATTGTCGGTTCCATGAATGCTATGACATGGCATGAATGAATGCAAGCATCTCTAGGACATTATCAAAAAGCTGATTCGAGAAAAGAAGTTGCAGTAATTTGTCAAATCCCTACAGGATGGTAGATAGAGGACATCCGACCCCGATCAAGGATAAGTATCGGATAGGGCAGAGGAGCCTGCACGAACTAGTGGAAGATTGGTAATGAATACGATAGTTGGAGGACCACACCCAACATATAAGAGTTGGTTGGAGATGGAGCGCCATGTTAGTGCGATTAGGCATGCTGATTTTGAATATTGTTCAAATACAGAAGATGGAGCTCCGACAAAATAGCAACATACAATGACAAATGATATCGTGTTTAGAAACAATGATACGGACAAGGTAGAGGCTTCGATGATCGACCCAACGGTCATTTCGGCCATAATAGGCCCCTTCTTGGTGAGAAGGATATAGATTGACTATGGAAGTTCAGTAAATATAAATTTCAAAAAAGCTTATGATTAGATGAAATGGAAGTTAATGACTTAAAGCTATCTAAAGCTCACATATACAGTTTTAATGGTATTGCAACTAAAGCCATTGGTTATATCGAATTACCTGTAGAGTTGGGAGAAGGTGACCGTAAGAGAGTGTGAATCTTGTCGTTTGTTGTTTTGGATGTTGACACTTCTTACAATGTTTTTCTGGGCCGACCGGCCCTAGCTAAATTCTAGGCAGCCCTTGCTCCATGGTGTTTGACTTTGAAGTTACCGATAGATAATGGTGTTGGAATAATTCATGGTGATCAGACGACTAGTGTGCTTGTTATGTAGCTGAGTTTAGGGATGCTCAACGTAAAGAGAAAGGTAAGGGTATGGACATGACTATCTGCATCCAAGCTACCGAAGATTGACTACTAGCACATGAGCCTTGGCTTAGACGCCACGATTGGTTTAATAGAAATATAGATTCAAGAGTTGATTAGGAGGAGCCTAAAGAGACCAAACTACACCGGTTGAGCTGACGATTGATGTCACAGTCAACCACGATGACCCACCACTGGTCTTAAATATCGGATCATAGCTCAGCCCCTTGATGGTTAAGAACTTGCTGTATTTCCCCAAGAAAATCTAGATGTGTTCGCTTGGACTCACTCTGACATGTGTGGAATCTTTCCTGCCATTGCGAGCCATGCATTTAATATCGACCCGAGGCATGTCCAGGTGAAGAAAAAAAGATGTGGCATGGATCCGGAGAGATCTGCCGCTCTCAAAGAGCAGGTGGATAGACTCAAAGACAACGGGTTTATCCATGGTTCCCTCTATCCTAAGTGTGTATATAACCCTGTACTTGTGAAAAGGCGAATGGAAAATGGAGAACATGCATTTATTACTCATATTTGAACAAGACGTCTCCAAAAGATGTTTTCCCCTTCCAAGGATCGACCAACAGGTGGATTCAACCGTGGGACATGATTTGTTATCTTTCATGGTGCATACTCGGGATATAACCAAATCCCAAGCACATTGCCGATCAAGAGCATGCCTGTTTCATTAGCGATGTTGTATTATATTGCTATTTTGTGATGCCGTTTGGACTAAAGAATGTAGGATCTACTTACAAGTGCCAAGTCAATAAGATGTTTAAAGATCAGTCTGGAGAGGAAATGGATGTATATGTGGATAATGTGCTTACGAAGTCACAACGGTCAAGCGACCACATTAAAGACTTGGCAGAAATGTTCAACATCCTCCGACATTACATGATGAAAATTAATTCTTTGAAGTGTTCTTTTGGTGTAGTATTAGGGAAATTCTTGGGTTTTATTGTAATGCCCATGGAATCGAAGCTATACCCGAGAAGATTCAGGATATATGTAATATCAAAGCACCAAATAATGTTAAAAAAGTGCAGAGTCTAAATTAGAAAGTTGTCGCCTTATGCTGATTTATATCTAGAGCTACCGACAAATGCGTTCCATTCTTTGACTTAGGAAAGGGAAAAGAAATTCCGAATGGACATAGGATTGTAAAGACACATTTCAAGCTTCGATGAATAATTTGGATAGACCCCCCATTTTGTCAAAGCCAGCGGATCATGAAGATTTATACATCTATTTGGCCAGGTTGGTACATGCTATAAGTGGCGTAATGCTTCGTAAGGAGAATCGATTTCAGAAAATGGTTTATTACGCCAGCAAGCGATTCGAGAGCTGAAAGTAACTATTCAAAAATAGAGAAACTGGCATACTGCTTCCTGATTGCATCACGAAAGCTCCACCCGTACTTCGAGGCTCATCCAACCGATTTTACATCGACCAGCCGTTACGACAGGTCCTGCAGTGACCTGAGACGTCTAGAAGATTACTTAAGTGGAATATCAAGATTAGTCAATTTGATATCACTTATCTCTCTTGGAGGGCTATCCAAGGTCAGGCACTAGTAGATTTTATAGCAAAATTCACTGCGTTGGATTATTCCTCGGAGAGCAGTGAAATCCTTACCATATGGTCGAAATTGTATACTGATGGAGCATCCAATGATCATTGTTCTAGAGCTAGAATTGTGCTTGTAACTCCCGAAGATTAGTCTATCTGTTATGATTAAAAGCTTAATTTTCCAAGCGATAAACAATGAAGCTAAGTGTGAAGCTCTGGTTATTGGACTTTAACTCGCTAGAGAACTGGGGAAAAAGTCTCTTGAAATCTTTTGCGATTTGCAATTGGTAGTATACCGTGTTAGGGGAGATTATCAAGCTAAAGGGCAATGGCTTTTCCCATACAATTACCCAAGACCAAGAGTTGTTGACTGAATTTGAATACTATGACATCATGCATATTCCACGGGATCAAAACAAAAAGGCTGATTCATTGGTAAAGTTTGCTAGTACCGGTGACGTACGACAAATGGGCTTAGTTCCGTTCGAAATATTATATGCCTAGAGTATAAAACAAATAGAAATCGATCGGATGCTAGAGGCAGGGCCTGACAGGAAATCATTGATGACCCCGGTCAATGCTTATTTGCTACATAGAGTCCTGTCAGATCAAAGGAATAAAAAGCGGTAAGTCCTACGTAAAGCTTCATAATATGTTATGCAAGGAGGAATTATGTGTAAAAAAGGTTTCTCTACTCTCCTACTCCGGTGTATCACTCATGATGAGATAAAACTCGTCCTAAAAGAAGTTCATGAAGGGGAATATGGGGATCATATTGGGAGGCAAACTCTATAGCAGAGAAAATACTTCGTTACGGGTATTATTGGCCAGATGTCAATCGAGACATCATTGATTATGTAAGACGATGCGATAAGTTTTGGATATATGCAAAAGTTCTAAGAGCTTCACCGATAGAAATCATGCAAATGATCAGCCCATGGTTGTTTTCCATATGGGGTATAGATATTATCGGTTCTTTACCTATCTCTAAGGGTGGTGCAAAGTGTGATATCATCCAATTGATTACTTCACCAAATAGATCGAAGCATAACCTTTAGCCACGATCACAATCAAGAATGTAATCATTTCATTATCTAGAACATCATATGTCGTTTTGGTCTTCCACGAACTATTGTAACAGACAATGGGACTCAATTCAACAGTGCTAAATTCAAAGACATCTATTGATGGTATCATAAAAAAAAAGATTTGCAGAAGCTGCTCACCCTCAAGCGAATAGGCAAGTTGAAGCTTTGAACAAAATCATACAGTCCATTCTGAAGAATCATTTGGAAAAGGCTAGAGGCAAGTGGGTGGATTAACTCCTTACGACACTATGGACTTATAGGACCACCCATAAGTCCACGACTAGCCATACTCCATTCGCCCTTGCTTACGGTTTTGAAGCTGTTATTCTTATTGACCTTGAAGTTCCTTCTCATCAAGTGAACCACTATGATCCCAGAACGAATAAAGACCTTCTCTTGGAATCTCTAGACTTTGTAGATGAGAAGCGCGAAGAAACTGATTTGAGGGCAGTTGTGCACCAGTACCGCGTCGCCCGATACTATAACATCAAAGTCCGACCTAGAACTTTGAAATCGACGTCTTGTCTTGCGACAGATTTTTTCTGCCCCATCGCAGATGAATCCAACCTAGGAAGGACTATATTTCATTGAACAGAGGCTTGGAGAGGAAACTTTCAAGGCAGCGACTGTTGATGGCATCACACTCCCAAGGGCATGGAATAACGAGCATTTTCGATGTTACTTCACTTAGTTTGTTTCTTTTTCATTCAGTTGTATTTGCTCTCAAAATTGGCTTTGGCATTTGACTTTCGAGATATGCAATAAGGCAGATTATGTCATTCCTTTCTATTTAGCAAATAAAGTTTGACCTTCCTTTATATTTATGTTTGTTGTAGCATTATGTTTTAAATACATTAGAAAACCAACTGATGTCGATATGTCTGAACAGGTTCCCAGAGTCTAGAATTAAGCAATCACACTAGTTTCCAGTGGAACAAAACAAGATGAGTGTGGTCCGATCGTTCATTTGATAACTCTCGTTCAAAACCCAATGGACGAGATACATAATGAGGAATGGATGTGACTCGACCATCCGATAATCAAACAAATCCCGCCAAATGATAGGACTAAATGTAGCGAACCAGAATTTTGAATATTTGAAATTAGAATATTTAATCAATTTTAAATATTTAAAAGTTAATTTTTAACTTGAATTTCAAATATCATTGTTTATTGGATAATTAAATTATTTGATTTAATAATTGGAAATTTGGTAAAATATGAAACCTTGGTTTTTAAGCTCATTAAAAATAATTTGATTTTAATCTCATTAAAAATAATTTGAAGGCTTGCAAAATTTATATTGGTAATACTTAAGGTAATAAAAGTTTTAAAATTGAAACTGGAAGTGATTTGTTCAGTTTTAAAAATATATCGTTTAAATTGACATTTAAAAATAGCCGTTCGTGGCACAGTTTTGGAATTCGACGAAACCAGTTCCATTGGATCCATAATAGTGTATTATTATCGGATTTCAATTTTCATAGCGTTTAGAGTTATCATTTAGCCGTATGGTAGGTAAATGCATTGAAATTCGTATCGAAAATTCAATGTAATAATTGAGTCCATAAAGCTATATTCTCCATACGATCGAATTTAGACTCGAAACCTTTTCCATCATGTTCAAAATAGGAATGTAACATTATAAATGCCTAGATGCATGCCTTGATAGGAGTCAATATTTTAAGTTGCATTTATCGAGACAATTTGAATTTAATCAAATATATATTGCGATGCTTGGGGCCGAACCCAAGCATGGCCAAGAATGGAGAGACAACTCACATCGAGGGCGAGGCCTGATGTGCCGAAGTCGTGAGGAAGCTTGTCGTCATTCTGGTAGCTTGCTAAGGTCGAGTTCGTAGGTCGGAGGCAGTCGTGTATCAAGGAATGTCAACGATGAGTGGGTGAGGTATCTGTAGTTTATATTTATACAATTCATTTTTCATTTTAATATTAATAATACATATATGTGTGTGTGTGTGTGTGTGTGTGTGTGTATATACAAAGAAAGGAAAAAGGTATTTAAAACCAGACCAGATTTTTATTTTTACAAATATATATATAAGAAGAAAAGTTCTACAGTAAATAAATTTACTGTTTTGGTTATTTACAGAATATATCTATATAAAAATATACATACCTATTTTCACATACTAGTTATTTAAAAATAATGGATTATGGCAATTAACTTGTTTAATTTACTTATTTAATGATTTTAGTTACTAAAAATTATTTAAAAGGAAATTGGTTTAAACTAAATGAATAAATGGTTATTTACTGTTCAATTGTTTCAAATATTAATAAATCATATAATGTTTGTATAAAGTCTAAAATCATGGAGAGACGAGCCAGTTTGGAGTGGATTGCGAATGAAAAACAAAGGTGAGTTAATCTCACTCAAATTGGATTAATGGTTAATTCAGATAGTTAAAACTAAATTATTGGTTGGTTGATTGAATGTGATCATTATTATTAGTCGGGATGTGATATTATATACAGTGGTATATATATATATATATACATTCGAGTGATTGATATTCCCGCATTATATAGCGGATGAGACCCTGTGCACCCTGTATAATAGCGGATGACCCTATATACCAAGATATCCCCCTCGAAGTGGGATTGTTATTGTTATATTATGCTAACATCTGTGGATGCAAGGAAATAGGTTGGAGGGATCCAACTGGATTCCTCAAAAATATTTAACTTTATTTTCATATTCAGTGATATGATTTATTTGATAATCTATGATAGATTATATTGGAAATTGAAAGTACTGAATGCTATGGTCTTGCTGAATATATTTTGGTATTTTAAGATATCAAAAATATAAAGAATGGATTTTTGAAGGAGAATAAAAAAGAGAATTTTAAGTAAAATAATTATAGTTAATTTGGATAAATTAAAAGAATGAATTTGGAAAAGGATAAACGGTTTGATTTTAAAATCCTATTAAATAAATTCCAAGTATGGGAAAAAATAGAGATCTTATATAAATTGAAATATAGGTGTTTTGAGGACTTAAGCGATATTGTTTAAAGAATTAAAGGATTTATTTTTAGAATTCGGGATTTAAAGGTTTGGGGAGAAATAAAAAGGGGAATTTTGAAATAAAGTTTGAAGTTGATATTTCAGATTTAAATAAGGTTTTAAATCATAATAAAGGAGTGAATATAAATTAATGGACTTTGGAATAAATTTGGGTAAATCAGGAAACAAATTTCAAACCGGAATTAATTCAGAAAACCGATTTGAACGTCGATTAAGTGTTTTGAAACAGTGAGTGAAAAGGGAATGGGACTATGGAATTTATAAACATGGTTTATAAATAAAGTGAGTATTTATCAGTGGATAATTTGAATTTATAAATTCACGATGAGAATTTATAAGGAGATGGTAATTTGTTTTAAAAATAAATAGTATTTTATTTTTAAAAGTGTGGAAAAGAAAATTTACGGAATGTGGACGTAAGTAAAACTAGAGATAAATCCAGAAGGATTTATAATTGATTAGACGGGCTTTATTGGAGTGGGAAATGTGTTTTCCTGAAAAGTTAAATATGTTTTCAAAGAAAATTTTTAAGTATAGATTAGAAGTTTTAAAGATGTTTTCAGAAAAATTTATTATTTATTTGTTAAAATAAATATTTATTAAGTTAATTATAATAGTAAATTATTTTTAAAGGGTAAATTATTATTATGATTTAAAGGGTAATTATTAAATATTTATACTTTATATAATAGTTTATTTTAAAAGAAACTTTTGGCTAAAGTTTTACTTGGAGAATTATTATAGAATTTCATAACTATTATTTTGAATAAAGTGATTTAAATAGCTTTAATTTAAATATTTTAAGTGTATATTTTTGATAAGGTGGTATGTTTTATTTAAAATCCAAATTTAATAAGGCTGGGTGTTTTTCAGTGGAAATAAAATATTTGGTTGAATGATTATTTATTTGATAGTTAAATAACCGACTACCAAATCTGGACCCGAATATAACTTTGGAAATATCTAGAGGAAACTCGGGAAATTATATGGTACACTTACCATTCGAGGTGCTTTACTGTATGTATAAACTCGTTCATTCTTCTAGGACGTTATAAGGAAATCCATCCACAGAAACGGTTAGGAGGTGAACTTTGATCTTATTTTCGTCTGTTTATTACCTAAAGAACCAGGGTTGAGTTTACTCGAAATACCGAACGTTGCTTCGAAGTGACCGGGATCGGATTTGTGATCCGAAAACCACTTCGATCCAACGAGTACATTTTTGTAAGAAAGAAAATAGCTTGGATCGAAGATGGAGCATTGAAGTGCAAGGGCTAATCGCTACTAATCCTGATGATGATTCCAAAATGGATGCAGTAGGAGTAGTGCCTTCGGTTCCGTTCGGACCGGGAATGGACTTGTATAGAGAATGCTATCAGTATATTATCATTGGAGGACAATGAGCATAATAAGTGAATATTTCTAAAAAGGTAACGCTTAGCCTCGAGCCTCATCAACCGGGAATGACTGAATATCAGGGGATATGCAGCAAGACTAAGTGGGCAGCTTCCAAGTAGGGTAAGGTTTCCCCTATCTAGAGTCCCTTCATTTCGGCTATGTAGGCAGTTTCTGATCCCAACCGCGTGATGATCTTATTCAGGCTATCCAGTAAGGGGTAGTCCGATATTTTGTTGCTGGGGATCGAGAGTAGTCCTTGGTATGCTGATCTAGACTAGGTACCGTGACAGGTGGTACCCTAGTGCCTGTCATTCAATTGGAAATCCATTCTCCTTTCGTGCCTTTTCGATTTTGATTGTAGAGCCTAGTATTGCTGGAATTTAATTAATGTAAAAATTTTAGCTATAAGTATTTGTACTTGGACACTATTATAATATGAGAGGATTTTGATGGTTATCGTAAGGTAAAAACCCAGCATGTTTATTTGTGGCATGGTCTTACGAGATACCTTTGATTTTCAAATGATTTTGACAACTTTAATAATTCAATTGAGTGTGTTTTCTCACACTGGTTTTCAAGACTGACTAGGTTGTTATTTTATTATAATACTCGGGTAAGACCAGCATTACAGATTCAGGAAGAATGCTATGAAGCTCAGGAGACGAGGTGGATGACGGAGACATATATCACGTATTTGACTAATATTCCACTGTATATGGTATGTTGTATATTCAGCTTTGTGAGGACAAGTTATTATAATTGTCCAGTCTTGTACTATTGATTGTGTTGTACTATGATGATGTAATGTATAAAAATAGTTATAGTTCTTTTTTGTATAACGTTAATGGTTATCTATTATATATTGTTCCATTGCATTTGTGAGATTCTGATGTTGTTTTTCTATTTTCTTCTTCGACCTTTTTCTTCTTTAACCCTAATGGTTTGTATTTCCATCCAATTTGAGTTGAACTAATAGAGAATATTGTTGACTCAAAGGGGTACGGATTTGCGGGTCATTACATTGAAAAAAATAAGAGTGACCATGACATGACCTATTGCTCACTAAATCAAAACCTTGACCTTAGGGGCAAATCAATCAATTAAGGAAAGTACGATCAGACTGCTCTTCGAAATAATTCTAAGCCCCTAGAGTGAAGACTAGAGTATAAACATGAATCAGGTCTGAATCGACCACCCATAATAACCCTTAAGTCCCCATTATGTGGAATAGAGTATAAATATAAATTGGATGCGAGTCGGACCACTCATTAACTAACTCTTATCCCTGGAGTGCAGATATGAGTATAAAAAGATAGAGGAGTGTGGTTGACCATTCACCATTCCCTAAACTCTAGCCGGAAACCAACAGGAGGAGTGTAAACCCATTAAGATGGAGTTCAACCATCCAACGTTTAACCTCTTTAACCTAAAATTAGGGGCAAGAGTATAATTACTCAAACCGCTGAATTTGACAGTATAATACTAAGGCTCGAGGCTAGCTTTTGATGCGGCTCAATGCCACGACCACATGGAGGCCTTGGGATAGAGCTAGTGGATTGTTATCAGGATTAATGAACAATGAATTACAAGTACATTGAATGGAAAGTAATAGTTCGACTACTTAAATAATAGTTCATACGAGAGCTCAGTAGAAAACAAAAACTTTTATTCACATGATAAGTTTCAAAATTGTGTTACAAGTTATTTAAAAAAACCAGGGGTCGTACCCGTACGAATAATAAAAGAAAACGACAAAAAAATAGCTATGCAAACTATGTACACATCGAGTTGAAACAACGGCTATTTTTTCGATCTCCTCTGCTGTTTGGATTTTTCAGGTGTGGCACTGTCTAAACTTCCGCTTGTTCTCTTTCTTGATCCCTTACCCCCTAGGAGAGCATTCAAAGCTTGGAGGGAGTTCTCTAGGAATTGACCCACCAGATGAAATGACTTGTTATGGGATAAGGTGTGGGTCATCAATGTCCACCTTGGTGGGCTCAAAATTGGCCTTTTTTCTTCAGCAACTCCTCCTTCTCAATAGGCTCCTTTAGGCTGATCTCATTAATGCGTTCGGAGGTGCCCGTAATCTCAACTTCATAAGATTAATCCATCGACGTGGATCTTCATCCTTGTTATCGTAGAGAGCTTCGATGACTTGAGGATCGGGCCCCGGTACATTGATAGCCGTCGAAATTGTAACATCCCCTATCTTAAGGCCCAAAGCTAGGTGCCACAGTTGCTGTAGTCATCTATAGTATTAACTTCCAGTGACAAAATATGGTAATGTTAATGGTATCCATAATATCAAAAGCACATGAATATAAAATAAACACAGATTTCAAAAACAACTTTTCTGATTACCTTTCAAAAAATCATGTTTCATATCAAATTACTTATCCTAAACATTTCCCAGGCATTGAACAACTATAATTATTACAAAATACGCCAAGAGCGACGTATGAAGATTCCCCTTTGGATGATCAGATTATTAAATAGACAAAAACTGTCTTAATACATCACAACTGAAATAAAAATAAAACAACTCCTAAATAGCTAACATCGGCCTCCTGCTCGTCTATGGAAGCTTTATTTGTCCACGTACTAAAACTTGTAAATCCAAACTCTCAACCTATTCAAATCAATTTTGAGCACCCGATAGTTTAAGGGGAAAAGCAAAAACTTCGAGTTAGACATAAAGCCTAGTGTGAATAACACTATACATCTTGGTTAAGTGATATTAATTAGACCATGCTGCTTATCGGAATTGGTTTCCCTCACTAATATCCCTTTATAAAACATATCTTTTGCAAATCAAAATCTTGCAACCAAACTGGTCAAAACAATAATAGCAATATCATGTATGCATACAAATCAGGTAACAAATGGCACTATGTCCGAACACTATAGTTTGATTTGGCTAACTACAAACCATTGGCTGACTCAGGCCAACCAGACAAAATAAACAAATAACCCAACTTCAGTTAGATACTCTTCTAGATAGTCTGTCCCTAACTAACTTCTCCTAAGCTCAACTGATCATAATGGTTTTGTAGGCTCACCAACAACATATCCTTACTCTGTATAGTCCTTTCTGTGTGTAACATCATTTTAGTATTACCTATGACAAAACCCTACACATTAGAATTTTGGACTTATATTAGCTAGGAGCTACTTGCAAAAGTATAGGGCGCGACCTTATATCAGTCCCATCTAGTATTCTAATATCTAAACCATTTACATAGGGTCAACTACCCCACAAAATTTTCCTTGAAAATATTTCTTTACAAGTTGATTTAACGCTTTAAATCATACTTAAATAAATAAAATATACTCTATGATTTACTCAAATCACTTTGCCATGTTATATATATGATTTACACAAAACATTATTGATGAAAACATTCAAAACCTTTGAAAGCACCCCTTTCGAAACCATTGAAAGTACCCCTTTAGATACAAGTAAACTACTTTACTTTACAACCTGGGCCGAATGCCAAAATATACCTTTCGAAACCATTTACATTAAACCTTTCAAAAACATTGAAATCGTTTCTTTCGAAAGCTTTATAAAACCATAGACATCCTCCTTCCGAAACACTTTAAACATGCCTTTCGAAACCATTAGAAACCTTCTATTTAAAACCTTTTGAAAACATTAGGGAATCGCTCTTCAAAATCTTTATCTTATACCTTTTGCAAGCATTAAGTCCTTTACATAAATCAAACCTTTCGAAAGCATTGGGTTCAATTAAAACATGTAAAACAACCTTTTGTAACCATTTAAAACCATTCCTTTCGAAACCTTTGGGTTTAACTTTCATTAGAAAAGAGTCTTAAAGCAACTAAGTCGAAAGCACTCTTTTTAAAGCAGTTTCCTAAGTAAAAGAAGTGGATGGTGTCAAAATCAATCCCTTCGAAAGCATTGGAGAAGCGACTTAGGTTCTATAAAAAAAGAAACCCTATCGAAGGCATTGCTTCGAAAGGTAGGATGCGGCAGCAAGGGGTTTCGGCCCCTTCGAAAGCATTTTCTCAAAATAAAGGCGCATCCACTTTTGAAGCCATTCTTTAAAACATTTGACTAAGTCAGAAGCTATCCTGTTCGAAAGCATTCTTTTTGAAAGAAAAGAGGCGCATTTCCTTTTAAAAGTAAAACCCGGCTTCGACCTCTTTAAAACCCCTGTTTCAACTCTATACCTTTCGACTATCTCCAATCCACTACGTACCAAGTATTTGATACCATGTGTATTGGTTTCAAATTGGTTGGAGACGGAAGTACCTAGTTAAAAGGTAGGTGCCGAAAGTGGCGAAATAACAAAAGTATGGTAAAACTAAATTTTATCTTTCAAAAGTAATTCTTTTCAACTAACCTATTTTGTTTGTCAACATATGATTGGTTGCTAATTTCTTTTCCAAATTCTTTTCTAAAAGTGCTGTCGAAATTTCAGAGATAAACAATTTAAATATTTACAAAGTGTCCCTTCTTCTTTTATAAATATTTAAAACACTTAAATCTCATACTTAAATAATCTTATATACTTATTAAAACACTTGGGAAAATTCTATAAAAAAATTCATAAATCGTTTTTAATATGTTTTCTAACATGTTTAAATTTCTAACCTAAAACATATATAAAATAACCGTAATTAATTTTAAACCCAATTAACAATTTTCTTCACTAGAAAACTATTAATTAATCCACGTTATTCAGATAATTATGAAATTTGAAACACATCTCCAAAATATTATTTCTGACCTCATATAAACATGAGATGTATCCTATTATTCACCTTTAGCTTGAGATGCAGTTGAGATTTGATCTTGGATTAAGTTGCTTAAGCTTCATTCTCTTAGATTCTTGCTTATCTTCTTCTTGCTTTTCCCTTAATGGTGGCCGACCCCTCTAGTATTTGATTTTGTTTTGAATGTGAAAATGAACGTGTATGAGAGTTTAGGGTATAAGTATATGACTTATTCCTACTTTGCCCCTCATCTACTACCATAACTTATTTTATTTCATTTTCCCTTAGTTCATTTGTTTAAATTGGCATGGCTACCCCTTATTTACACAATCTCAATCCCTTAACCCTTTACATTATTTTATTTTATTGGCTAATTAAATGTCCTAAATAATGTTAATCACAATTAGAGTCGTTACAGACTTCCCTTCTTAAAGAATTTCGTCCTCGAAATTACGATAAGGTACAATAAAAATCAATCATAACGGTAAAATGTACAACGAAATAAATTAGGATAAGTGTCTCTAATCCTGCTCTTAGTTTCCAGTTTCCTATGTACAGTCTCTCTCACCATCGCTCCACTGGACCTTAACTAATCTGACTATCTTGTTTCTTAGCCTCTTCTCATCTCATGTGACTATACGAACTGGCTTCCTAACTATAGTCAAGTTCGGTTCCACAACTAAGTCCTCTAATACAGTCGGTGCAATAGTAGTCTCTGGATCTTGAATACAATTTTTTAGATGAGAAATATTAAAAACATCGCGAACTCCTGCCAAGCTGTTTGGTAACCCCACTCTATATGCGAGTTTTCCAATCCTCTCTATAATAGGAAATGGTCCAACGAACCTTGGTGCCGATTTTCTCGATTTCCCAAATCGAATTACACCTTTCATCTGTGATAACTTAACGAAAACATGATCTCCCATTAAGAACTCTAAGTCCTTCGTCTTCTATCAGCATAAGTCTTCTACCTAGACTGAACTTCCATCACTCTAGCTCGAATCAACTCAATCTTCTCTGCAGCTTCTCTAACTAAATCCAAACCAAGAACCAACCGATCTCCGGTCTCTAACCAACAAACTACATATTTGCATGGCCTTCCATACAAAGCTTCAACCGGTGCCATCCCTATACTAGCCCAATAACTGTTGTTATATGAAAACTCGACTAAGTGTAGATGGTCTTCCAATGATCCTCCAAAATCTTGCACACAAGCTCTTAACAAATCTTCTAAGAGTTTGTTAACTCTTTCTATTTGCCCATCTATCTAAGGATGGTAAGAGGTACTCATCTTGAGCCTGGTACCTAAAGTATCATGTAGACTCTTTCAGAACTCGCAAGTGAATAAGGAATCTCCATCACTTACTATACTACTAAAAATTCCATGCAGTCTAACTATATTCTTCATAAACGACTCAGTCAAAACAGGTGTCATCCTGGTTGACTTAGCCGGAATGAAATGGGAACTCTTGGTTAACCTGTCCATTATGACCCATATGCTTTCATTTCCTGCATTAGATCTTGGAAACCCATCAATAATACCCATTGAGATAGAATCTCACTTCCATAACTGGAATATCTAAATGCTGAACTAACCCACTTGGTTTTTGATTTTCGGCTTTTACCTGTTGATAGTTCAGACACTCCTTCACCCATAACCTACATCCCTCTTCGTACCTTCCTAGAAGAAACTCCTCTTCATATCCTAATAGATCTTAATTCCTCCTAGATGAATAGTGAACTTCGAACAATGGCATTCCTCAAGAACTTTCTTCTTAATGTCTCCCACATTCAGAATACATAACCTTCCTTTCTTCCTTAACCATTCATTCTGATCAAGACTGAAATTCTTCAAGTCATCGCTCTCTATTCCATCCTTAACCTTCTGATCCATTCTACTAATACTGGATCCTCATTTTATTTTGAAACAATCTTTTCGATCACCATCAGCCGAACTTCTAAACATGACAACATAATAGTTTCCTTATTAGATCTAGCTCAGATCTCCATCGTACTCTACATGTCATCAACGTTTCCAAATCTTTCCACTCAGCTATCATTGCCAACACTGCATTCTGATGTTTTCTGCTAAGAGCGTCTGCAACCTTGTTACCTTTTCCTGGTGTTACTCAATACTGAAGTCATAAGAAGCTATAAACTTCAGCGACCTTTGTTGTCTCATATTCAAATCCTCCTAAGAGAATAAATACTTCAGCGACTTATGATCCATATACAGTTCAAACTTCTCCCAAAAGGTAATTTCCCCACACCTTCAATGCAAAAATTACCGCAGCTAATTCCAAATCATGTATTAGATATCTAACCTCATGTGGTCTAAGCTATTGGGATGCATATGCAATCACTTTACCTCTTTGCAATAGCATAGCTCCTAATCCTATTCCACATGCATCTGCATACACCACTAAATCCTGATTCCCTTCTGGAACAACTAACATAAGTGCATTGGTCAATAAACATTTCAGCTTTTGGAATGCCTCCTCACATTTATCGGTCCAAACAAACTTCACATTCTTTCGCATTAGCTTGGTCATAGGTGTCGTTATCCATGAAAAAACCCGCTAATCCAAGAAAACTCTTTACCTTAGTCACTGTCTCTGGTCTCTTCCAATTATCCACCACCACAATCTTAGTCGAATTTATAGACCACCCTTTCTCTAAGACTACATGACCAAGAAACTTCACTTCTATAACATCCCAAAATTTATCAATTTAAATTTGTAATTATTTGAACTTTTGGAATTTAATTTGAAAATAATTTGAAAGGTTTCAAAACAAATAAAATAAGTGATAATTCATATGAAAAAAATTTCAATTTCTTTTGAGTTTAAAATTTGAAATAATAAAGTTTTTAAAATCATTTGAATTTTAATTTTATATATATGTGAATAATATATATGTATGTGTGCATATATGAGTAGATTTGAATTTATATATTGAATTTGATTTTGAATTTAAATTTTTAAATAAATGCTTTAGTAAAATATTTTGTATTTTAAAATAATGTATATATAGGTAATTTATTTAATGCATAATTGGGTTAAAAATATTTTCTTTTTTAAGTTTATATATTCAAGTAAAAGAGAAATGCATTTTTAAAATTAAGAAGAAAAATAATTAAAAATTATATATATATATATATATATATATATATATATATATATGTATGTATTATTTTTCTCATGCAAGGGACATATGGAGAATAAGTAACATATGTATTAACAATTGTTTAAATTTAACAAATGAATTAACAAGTGTAATTCATGTAGAAAGAATTAAACAAGTTTCATTACCTCATTTTCATTTTTCTTAGAAATTCATAGAAAATAAAATAAAATTATATAAGCTAATTCGTCTTCCTCCTCTTATCTCTTTTACTCATTTCTTGAGCATGTGCAATCTTTAAACCAGAAAAAAAATCACCAAAACAACTAATTAAACCAAAACCTCCTCAACATTTTCAAGACTAAATTCCTGTAAAAGCTGTAACAAATTTTCTTCCAAATCTCAAGCCAGAAAAAGGGAATTTCAAAAATAACTTCAAGTCTTCAACAAGTGATTCAAAAATCAAGCAGGAGTCAACTTCAACAAGTAAACAAGAATCAGGACCAACTCAAAAAGAAAAAAAATTGCAAACTCAAGCTTTAAAGTTGTAGACCAGAGATCTTTCTTTTTTTCTTTTTCATTTAAAAACAAAACTGTAAGTAAATTGAATTTTAGTTTATTGTTAAAAATTAAGTAAGTAAAATCCATCAAAGATTAAACAAGATTACAAAATTAGTTGCAGAAAACAAAGTTCAAGATCAAGTTAAGAAAAGAAAAACAGTTCTAGGTTTTCAATTTCATAATCCAGACAGGTTCTCTGTTTCAATTGACAAGGTGAGTAAACTCTTTGACTTGAACTGGAAATTGTTGTTGTGAACAATATTGAAGTTTGAATGATAAAATGTGTGTTTGCATGTATATATTTATACATGAAAATATGTCTGTGCACATCAACAGGAAACTGTTCTATCCCTACAGGTTCCAAAACCTGTCTCAAAAATCCAAAAACTCTATAACAGATTGTTTTTAGGCTTTGAAATCAAAAGAAAACATGTTTGTATGATCATGCTCTAAATTTTAAAAATAAATGTTGGTAAATTAAACAAAAGTCTTGTCTGGAAATAGAAGAATACAGGCAAAGTCAATATACACAGAAATTTTGAAAAACATGATTTCAAATTTTGAATATATAAATTGAATCGTCTTTGAAGTTGATGATTTTTAAAAGTGAAATTAATTTTTTTATCAAGTATTCGCTGAGGAAAATGGGGATGAACGGAATTGCTATTTTCTCAAAATTCTGGTGATCAATAAGGCAAGGGACTTCATGCTCGTAACCGCAGCCAGCCGGAAGACCGTGGACTTTGGGAAAAATGTTGGATTAAATTCTAGATCAACATGGATGTTGATTTTGATCGAGTTAGGGTTTAAGGTTTAAAACGAGAAGAGGTTAGAAACGTGATCGCTACGCCGTCTATAGGCTATTAGAGGTCAACGGATCGGAACCATAAGAAACGTGGGAGGCTAGCGAAGCTTAGGGTGAAGTATCGTGACCTCTGATGATCGGGCGAGGGAGAACGAGGCATTTAAAGGTGGCTCAGTTTTGTTCGAATCTCGGTCGTGTAGTCGAATTTCAAATTCATCAAAGTTTCGCAATGCTGGATGTTTTGGTGCATGTGCACAACGAATTAAGGGATGTCAGTGGTATCGAATGGAGAAGAAGGGAAACGACTCGAAGCGACTCTTGGGAAATGAAGGAGATAGCTAGGGTTTGGACACGAAGCAAATTCTGGCCACACGTGTTTTGTACTTAGACAAATTTGAGAAAAAAATATAAGCACACGGGCAGGTTTTGTTGATAACTTGAAGCAAGTAGTAAAATGTTTCGAAGGAGACTCAAAGTAGTGTCAGGGGAGACGTACAAAACAGTTTTTCTTTAAAATAAAATTCAAATTTTTAAATAGATTTTTACGCTCATGTTTTTTTAAAATGATAATTTTGATTTGAGGTTAAAACTAATTAAAGCTTTTAGGTAAGGCATTTTTTAAATTTAATTTAATTTTGTTACATTATTTTATAAAATTATTTATATTAGACAAATAATGTAAATAAGAATGATGGTTAATATAAAATGCTATATACACTAATTTTAATCTCTTAAGTAAATTTTATGTAATAAGGATGATTTATTTAACCAAGTTGACAAGATAATCAAAATGATTAACAAAGGTAAGAAGGTTTATCTTTTAAAGTTAATAAGTAATTAATGATTTACTTAAGTGATTAATGATTTACTTAAGGAATAAACAATTTAAATTAATTGCTTAATATTTAAAGATTAATTAAGTAAATAATTAAGGTTAATTAAATTATTTAATTAAGATAATTAAATAAGGAATAATTAATTAATAAAAGTAATTAAGATTTAATTAATTAACAATTAAGGATTAATTAATTAAGGAATATTAATTAATTAACGTAATTAAGATTTAATTAATTAACAATTAAGGATTAATTAATTAAGATAATTAATTAAGGAATAATTAATTAATAAAAGTAATTAAGAATTAATTAATTAACAATTAAGGATTAATTAATTAAGATAATTAATTAAGGAATAATTAATTAACAAAAGTAATTAAGATTTAATTAATTAACAATTAAGGATTAATCAATTAAAATAATTAATTAATTAATGAATAATTAATTAATAAAAGTAATTAAGATTTAATTAATTAACAATTAAGGATTAATTAATTAAGATAATTAATTAAGGAATAATTAATTAATAAAAGTAATTAAGATTTAATTAATTAATAATTAAGGATTAATTAATTAAGATAATTAATTATGGAATAATTAATGAATAAAAGTAATTAAGATTTAATTAATTAACAATTGAGGATTAATTAATTAAGATAATTAATTAAGGAATGATTAATTAATGAAGGCGATTAAGATTTAATTAATTTTAATTAAGGACAACTATTCATTGATTAAAGAAAATTAATGAAATTAATTATGTGATTAATTAATTTAAATCAAACGATTGATTCATCTTAGTTGTAGATGATTGATAATTATTGTATGTTGTGTACTGATTGATATCTCTGATATGTAATTGTGATGCTATGTGATATGAATTGCTTTGGGTTGAGCTATTATTCTGTGCTGAATATATTTCTATATGAATATGAAAAACCCTTTTGGCCCATAAAACGGCTTTTGAATTTCGATGCAACAGGGAGTCGGATTCCAGTTGGTTATCCGAAACCCACATCGAACCTGTGAATCTTCGTGAATGACATATCCACATGTTTTTAAATTGACACTCACTATTCGGTTTAGCCGGGAGAGGACCTTTGTGTCATATAACCCATTCCGAATAGTGATACGACAAAATGGATAGCATTTGAAGACGGTGGTGAAGACCGGGTGTCTTCAAGAACGATGGGATAACCTGTCGAATGACTCTGCACTGAGTTGCTTTGGTATGGAGATCTCCATATGTGATGGGGAGTCCGATCGGGATTGGAGATGCCCGGATTGCAAGGGCTTCTTCGGAAGTGCCTTCGGTTCTGTTCGAACCCAGAACAGACTTGTATGGATTGTATGTCTGACATTACATTTTGAGATATAAGGCAGATTTCTTTCAAATACATTTCTATTAGTGGCGGAGAATTTATTCTTTTAGCTTAACACCTTCTCCGAGACATACGAGCTCAGAGGTTATGTAGTTGAAGGTTATCAGTAATATACTCCCAACCTGTTAATGTGGCATGCTGAGTGCTGCTGATCATTTGTTGATCGAAGCATGGCTTTTATGAAAAGCATAGATTTGTGGACGAGACTTCATCGAACCTCTCAACCCGGTAATGGTCGAAATAGGAAGGATGCAGCAAGGTTATCGGGGGTAACGCCCCTTAGGGTATCTACATTTCCTTCTGGATAGAAGTGGTATCATGGTATGGAGCACAGATACTTAACTTATGTTGATATGGCAAATATATTGCTTTGTAATTGTTGTTGTTGGGGCCTCTGATAAAGGTTAGTTACGACTGAGGAATGGCATACTCGTGTAGTAGTTACCTAGTTACAGAGGTAACCCGGCCTTCTGTTGGCAGAGATCTAGTTAGGTTCTCGGGGCATCCCTCCGGAGGCGTACCCATGTGGCCCAGGATGTCCCTTAGCCTGACCATTTGTTGGAAATCCAATTACTAATACGAACCCAGTACGGTTTTAGTTGTAGAACCTGCCATCTAATATGGTAGCTATAGTAGGCATACTATAATGGTACTTATGCTGGCTAAGATTAATATTATACTTTCGAAAATGTTTTCTACACTATGCACTAATAATAATATCAAAGATTTTTCTCATATAAAGCATATTTGACTATCATAAGGAGAAATCTCCCCTAAGTGTGCGATTGCATTGTGCGTGTGCCGGGACGCCTTATGGTAGTTTCATTTTCCAAAAGCACGAACGGTTTTCTTTTAAATTTTTTTTTTCTCATTCAAAACAACTCTTTTTGTTTACTCATACCAGTCCCATGATTGACCCGGAGTTTATTGTTTCCTTTCTAAACTCTGGGTGCCCATAATTTCCACATGGGCAGCCTAGTAGCAGGTTTTCCATGTTTTGGTGCTGTCTTGGAATCTTTGAAGTATTTTGGTCTGGAGGCTATCGGTTTTTGAAGGCTTTTGACTTGGAGATCTTTTGAAAGCTTTTGGATCTCAAGGTGCTTAATTTTGGAAGTTCACTATCACTTTATTTCGTTGAATACTTTCTTGAAGTGTGATATCTTGTTGTTCCGCTGTGAAGTTCTATTTTGAAGTTGTGTTATATGTATAAAAATACTCTGATGTTGGTGATGATGTTTTAATAGATATTGTGATGATGTTGTATCTGTGATGTTGATTTATGGCAGTTCATTTTATTTTCCGTCGTTTATATTCATCTAATGTTGTTATAAGCTCCATCCGAACTGGAATTCGGCGTTCGAATCTTTAGTAGTCGAATACAAGTGAGGTATTTGATGCCATTTTTTAGCGTTGAATTTCGGGTCATGATAAGTGGTATCAGAGCTAAAGGTTTAGTAAGAACTTTAGCTATAGAATATAACACATTAGGTGGCTCATTAGAGATAGGGTGAAGTATACCCTAGAATGAGTATAACCCGAGACCAAAACCCTAATTTTCTTGGTTTATTTCTTTTTACTGTTGATATTCCTTAAGATATCTCGTCTGTATATCTAAATCAAGTTTTCTTACTAATTACAGATAGTAAGAATGAGCGGGCGAAGAAGAAGAGATAGGGGCAAGGAAATGCCACAATAGCTGGTCAAGTTCCCCCAATACTTACTCAACATCAGCTGAATCTGGCTGATCTATATAAAATCTTTTCGATACTTGGTGGTAAGCCGTTCACTGGCAAGGATTCAATTGTTGAGGCTCAAGCTTGGATTAGATCGAGTGAAAGAATTTTTAAGGGGCTAAAATTAGAAGACGACCAAATGCAGCTAATTGCTTCTTGGCAACTCCAAGAAGAAGCCTTAACCTGGTGGGAAACAGTCATTATAGATGAACCAGAAGAAGAGTTTACTTTGAGTCAATTTAAGGAAGTGTTTGAAAAGCGCTATATGTCTTTGGCAGGAATTTTCCGAATGTATCAAGAATTTATGGAATTAAAGCAGGGGAGCTTGTCATTTGAGGAGTATTTAAACAAGTTCAACAAACTATCCCGTTTCGGTCCGGAATTGGTGAACACACCTCTAAAGAAAAATGAAAGGTTCATTCGTAGGATGAACAAGAAGTACCACGAAAGGATGAAAGCACACGTCAAAGAACCGTTTTCTGATCTTATCGATATGGGGTATAGGTATGCTACCTTGGATATGCAGGAAATTCCTAGGGAAGGAGGAAATTCAAGTAATCGGAATAGGAAAAAAAGAAAGTTTGGGGGCAAGAAACCGCATCAAGGCAAGGATAAGAAGAACAATCAAGGAAATCTGGCTAGAGATATAACTTGTTACAATTGCCAAGAAAAGGGTCATTATTCAAACAGCTGTAACAATACAAAGAAACAAGTTAAGAGAGAACAACCTGTGACGACTAGTCTGGGAGTTAGAGAGTATTATTATTGTCACAAGCCTAGACATGTAGTTAAGAATTGCCCGGTAATTAAGCAAGCACAAGTGGCGAATGTCTATGCGATAAAGAAGACCCTTCAACTTCGAGGGCAGATAAAGGAAAAGGTGTTCTAGAAGGTAATCTTACTATTTATGATAAATTTGTTAGAGTTTTGTTTGACACGGGCGCTACACAGTTTTATCTTACAACAAGCCGCAAATGAACTAAAACTTAAACCTAATTTTGTCAGTGAGCCCATTTGTGTGAAAAACCCAGTTGGTGGTCCTGCAAACCTTTATCTACGATGTAGAGACATTCCTATCTCGTATTCTTATTACCAATTCCCTATCAGTCTCTTTTTCTTGATTTTAATGAATTCGAAATCTTACTCGGAATGGATTGGCTAATAAAATACGAAGCCAAATTAGATTGTAACAATCGAACGATCTCGATCAAAACAAACCTTGGAAATTTTATTGAAATCTCTTGTGAGGATCCGAGTCCAAAGAGAGATAAATTGATGTACACTTTGGGATATCCGGAACCCAATCTGGAGTCTATACCTGTTGTTCGGGAATTTTCCGACGTATTTAAAGAAGTAAAATCCTTACCTCCACATAGAGAAATAGAATTCAGAATTGACTTAGTACCCAATGCTTGTCCTGTCGTTCACGCAAGTCGCAGGATGGCACCTAGGGAAAGAATTGAATTAGTCAATCAAACTCGGGATTTGCTAGAGAAAGGATTGATTAGCCCTAGTGTTTCCGAATGGGGTTCAGCTGTCGTGTTTGTGGCTAAATCGGACGGATCTTTGAGATCGTGTGTAGATTACTGCGATCTCAATAAACAAACTCTCAAGAACAAATTCCCTTTACCTAGAATCGACGATCTATTCGATCAACTTCATGGCGTTTGATTCTTTTTTAAGATGGATCTAGCTCAGGGATTCCATCAACTGCGAATAGTTGAGGATTGTGTTCATTTGACTACCTTCAAGGGTCCTAACATGTTCTACGAATGGTCAGCCATGGCTTTCGGACTAACCAACGCTCCCGCGTACTTCGTAGATTTAATGACCCGTGTGTTTCGAGAAGTATTGAACAAATTTTTCCTTGTGTTTATTGATGATATCTTGATCTACTCCAAAACCGAAAAAGAGCATGCTGAACATCTCAAAATTGTTTTGGAGATATTGAGATGGAATATCCTATTCGCTAAATTTTCTAAATGTCACTTTTGGGTCAAAGAAGTCGGATTTCTCGGTCATATTGTTAATGAAAAAGGGATTTCTGTTGATCCAAGCAAGATTTCTGCTATTTTGGACTGGAAGCGACCCACCACTCCTAAAGAAGTTCGAAGTTTTCTAGGTTTGGCGGGATATTATAGAAAGTTTGTCCAAGATTTTTCCAAGTTGGACAGTCCATTGGCCAAGATAACAATGAAGAATGCTAAATTCGATTGGACTCCAAAATGTGATGAAGCTTTTTAGGAGTTGAAAAGGAGATTACTACCACTCCCGTTCTTGCTATCATTAACGGGAATCAAGGGTTATCTGTCTATACTGATGCTTGTGGAGATGGTTTGGGTGCAGTACTAATGCAAAATGGGAAAGTAATTGCCTACGGAGTAGACAGTTACGTCCACATGAGAGAAATTACCTAGCACACGATTTGAAGCTTCTAGCTGTTATTTTCGCTTTGAAAATCTAGCGACACTGTCTTCTGGGTAAGAACCTTTTTCAGTTTTCTTAACGATTTAAGAAATTAGACTTAACTAAATAAATATACTTAATGAACTCTCTTTGTTTTAGGTGAAAATTTTGAATTATTCACTGACCACAAATCTTTGAAATATCTCTTCACCCAGAAGATTTAAATCTACGGCAACAATGATGGTTAGAATTTCTAGCATCATATGACCTTGATATTCTGTATACACCTGGAAAAGCCAATGTAGTTGCTGATGCTTTAAGTAGGAAGCATCCTATTCTTGCTCATCTTGTTGTCACTCCTACTCTCCTTGAGAAAATCGCCAGCAGGCAAAATGAAGACAAATTTCTTTGAGATATTTATGGGAGAATCCTTCGAGGCGAAGATACCAGTTTTGAAACCAATCATAGTGGAGTTATTAGACTGAAAGGCAGGTTGTGTGTGCCAGATATCCCAGAATTAAAGTGTGAAGTTTTAGATGAATGTCACAAGTCTAAACTCAATATCCATCCAGGAGTTAATAAGATGTATAGAGATATCAAAAGAACTTTCTAGTAGAGAGAATGAAAAGAGATATATCTATATATGTGAATCGCTGTGCTACTTGTCAACAAATTAAAAGCGATCAGAAGAAGATGGTAGGTTTACGCCAGCCTTTGGAGGCACCTAAGTGGAAATAGGATCATGTATCGATGGATTTCATCGACGGGTTGCCACGCACTCGATAGGGGAATAAAGCAATCTGGGTTATTATGGACCATTTGACTAAGACAGCCCACTTTATACCAGTGAAATCTACCCGCATAGCAGCAAGTTTAACTGAGTTATATGTGAACGAAATTGTCCATCTCCATGGTATACCGAGCAGTATAGTGAGTGATCGTGACCCGATCTTCACTAGTAGATTTTGGGAGGCATTTCAAGCCGCATTGGGAACAAAACTGAATTTCAGCACTGCTTATCACCCACAGTCTGATGGGCAGACTGAAAGGATAAATCGAATATTAGAGGATCTTTTGCGAGCTTGTGTTCTCGACTTTGGTGGTTCTTGGAAGGATATTTACATTTGGTCGAATTTTCATATAACAATAGCTATCAAGCCAGTATCGAAATGGCTCCTTTTAAAGCTTTATATTGTCCTCTGTGTCGATCACTCGTGTGCTGGATTGAATCTGGTGATAGACTCGTTCTTGGATCAGATATGATTAAGGAAGCCACTGAAAAAGTTGATTTTATTCGAAAGAAGTTAATAAGTGCTCAAAGTCGCCAGAAGAGTCATTACGACCACAGAAGAAGAGCTTTAGAATTTCAAGTTGGAGATTTCATTTTCTTGAAAGTATCTCCAATGCGGGATGTGTTAAGATTCGGGAAGACTGGAGAGCTGACACCACGATATATTGGTCCTTTTCCTATACTGGAAAGGATCGGTCCTCTTGCATATCGAGTGCAGCTACCTACCTGGTTATCTGGCGTACACGATGTGTTTCACGTTTCACATCTACGGAGATACGTGCACGATCCAGACAGTATTATCGAAGAGGCGGCTCAGTAGGATCTCGAGATCACACCAAATTTAACAGTTAAAAGAGAACCGATAAAGATTGTGGATTGTGATGAAAAGCAATTAAGGAACAAAATTGTGAAACTGGTTAAAGTGCAGTGGAGTAGTGATCCAAAGGACTGTACTTGGGAGACAAAGGACAGTATGCAAATGTCTTATCCCAATTGCAGAGTGGATATCTCAGCTTAAATTGGTAAGCCGTTTCTCTATCCTTTTTTGAATTCGTATATTCTTTGTTTGCTTTTCTCTCTCTTTCAAATTTCGAGGACGAAATTTTATTAAGGGGGAAAAATCTGTAACATCCCAAAATTTATCAATTTAAATTTGGTAATTATTTAAACTTTTGGAATTTAATTTGAAAATAATTTGAAAAGTTTCAAAACAAATAAAGAAAGTGATAATTTATATGAATAAAATTTCAATTTCTTTTGAGTTTAAATTTGAAATAATAAAAGTTTTTAGAATTATTTGAATTTAAATTTTATATATATGTGAATATATATGCATGTGTGCATATATGAGTAGATTTGAATTTATATATTGAATTTGATTTTGAATTTGAATTTAAATTTTTAAATAAACGATTTAGTAAAATATTTTGGATTTTAAAATAATATATATATATAGGTAATTTATTTACTGCATAATTGGGTTAAAAATATTTTCTTTTAAATTTTATATATTCAAGTAAAAGAGAAATGCATTTTTAAAATTAAGAAGAACAACAATTAAAAATTATATGTATGTATTATTTTTCTCATGCAAGGGACACTTGGAGAGTAAGTAACATATGTCTTAACAAATATTTAAATTTAACAAATGAATTAACAAGTGTAATTCATGTAGAAAGAACTAAACAAGTGTCATTACCTCATTTTCATTTTTCTTAGAAATTCATAGAAAAGAAAATAAAATTATATAAGCTAATTCATCTTCCTCCTCTTATCTCTTTTACTCATTTCTTAAGCCTATACAACCTTTAAACCAGAAAAAAAAATCACCAAAACAACTAATTAAACCAAAACCTCCTCAACTTTTTCAAGACTAAATTCCTGCAAAAGCTGTAACCAATTTTCTTTCAAATCTCAAGCCAGAAAAAGGGAATTTCAAGAATAAATTCAAGTCTTCAACAAATGATTCAAAAATCAAGCAGGAGTCAACTTCAACAAGTAAACAAGAATCAGGATAAACTCAAAAAGAAAAAAAGTGCAAACTCAAGCTTTAAAATTGCTGACCAGAGATCTTTCTTTTTCTCTGTTTCATTTAAAAAAACTGTAAGTAAATTGAATTTTAGTTTGTTGTTGAAAAATTAAGTAAGTAAAATCCATCAAAGGTTAAACAAGTTTACATAATTAGTTGCAGATAACAAAGTTCAAGATCAAGTTAAGAAAAGAAAAACAGTTCCAGGTCTTCAATTTCCAAATCTAGACAGGTTCTCTGTTTCAATTGACAAGGTGAGTAAACTCTTTGACTTGAACTAGAAATTGTTGTGGTGAACAATATTGAAGTTTGAATGATAAAATGTGTGTTTGCATGTATATATTTATACATGAAAATGAGATGCATGTCTGTGCACATCAACAGGAACCCTGTTCTATCCCTACATGTTCCAAAACCTGTCTTAAAAATCCAAAAACTCTATAACAGATTGTTTTCAGGCTTTGAGATCAAAAGGAAACATGTTTGTACGATCATGCTCTAAATTTTAAAAATAAATGTTGGTAAATTAAACAAAAGTCTTGTCTGGAAATAGAAGAATATAGGCAAACTCAATATAAACAGAAATTTCATCAAACATGATTTCAAATTTTGAATACATAAATTGAATCTCCTTTGAAGTTAATGATTTTTGAAAGTGAAATTAATTTTTTTTATCAAGTATTCTTTGAGGAAAATGGGGATGAACGGAATTGCTATTTTCTCGAAATTCCGGTGATTGATAAGGCAAGGGACTTCGTGTTCGTAACCGGAGCTAGGTGGAAGACCGTGGAGTTTAGGAAAAATGTTGGATTAAATTCTAGATCAACATGGATATTGATTTTGATCGAGTTAGGGTTTAAGGTTTAAAACGTGTAGAAGTAAGAAACGTGATCGTTGCGATGTCTGTAGGCTATCGGAGGTCATCAGGCCGGAACCATCAGAAACGTAGGAGGCTGGCGAAGCTTAGGGTGGAGTGTCGTGACCTCTGATGATCAGGCAAGGGAGAGCGAGGCGTTTAAAGGTGGCTCGATTTTGTTCGAATCTCGGTCATACAGTCGAATTTCAAATTCATCAAAGTTTCGCAATGCTGGATGTATTGGTGTGTCGAGTTGATGATCGTCGACTAGTCGATGATCGTAGCAACGACCAGAGGCAATCAAAACAGTTGTGCATGTACACAACGAATTAAGGGATTGGTGGTATCGAATGGGAGAAGAAGGGAAAAGATTCGAAGCGACTCTCGGGAAATGAAGGAGATAGCTAGGGTATGGACTCGAAGCAAATTCGGGCCACACGGTTTTTGTACTTACACAAATTTGAGAGAAAAAATATAAGCACACTGGCAGGTTTTGATGATAACTCGAAGGAAGTAGTAAAATGTTTCGAGGAAGATTCGAAGTAGTCTCAGGGGTGATGTACAAAATAGTTTTTCTTTAAAATAAAATTCAAATTTTTAAATTGATTTTTGAACTCATGTTTTTTTTTAAATGATAATTTTGATTTGAGGTTAAAACTAATTAAAGTTTTTAGGTAAGGCATTTTTTAAATTTAATTTAATTTTGTTACATTATTTTATAAAATTATTTATATTAGTTAAATAATGTAAATGAGAATGATAGTTAAGATAAAATGCTATGTACACTAATTTTAATCTCTTAAGTAAATTTTATGTAATAAGGATGATTTATTTAACCAAGTTTACAAGATAATCAAAATGATTAACAAAGGTTAGAAGGTTTATCTTTTAAAGTTAATAAGTAATTAATGATTTACTTAAGTGATAAACGATTTACTTAAAGAATAAACTATTTAAATTAATTACTTAATATTTAAGTATTAATTAAGTAAATAATTAAGGTTAATTAAATTGTAATTAATTAAGATAATTAATTAAGGAATAATTATTTAATAAAAGTAATTAAGATTTAATTAATTAACAATTACTGATTAATTAATTAAGATAATTAATTAAGGAATATTAATTGATAAAAATAATTAAGATTTAATTAATTAACAATTAAGGATTAATTAATTAATTAAGATAATTAACTAAGGAATAATTAATTAATAAAAGTAATTAAGATTTAATTAATTAATAATTAAGGATTAATTAATTAAGATAATTAATTATGGAATAATTAATGAATAAAAGTAATTAAGATTTAATTAATTAACAATTGAGGATTAATTAATTAAGATAATTAATTAAGGAATGATTAATTAATGAAGGCGATTAAGATTTAATTAATTTTAATTAAGGACAACTATTCATTGATTAAAGAAAATTAATGAAATTAATTATGTGATTAATTAATTTAAATCAAACGATTGATTCATCTTAGTTGTAGATGATTGATAACTATTGTATGCTGTGTACTGATTAATATCTCTGATATGTAATTGTGATGCTATGTGATATGAATTGCTTTGTGTTGAGCTGTGATTTTGTGCTGAATATATTTCTATGTGAATATAAAAACCCTTTTGGCCCATAAAACGGCTTTTGAATCTCGATACGACAGGGAGTCGAATTCCAGTTGGCTATCTGAAACCCACATCAAACCTGTGAATCTTTGTGAATGACATATCCACATGTTTTTAAATTGACACTCAATATTCGGTTTAGCCGGGAGAGGACCTTTGTATCATATAACCCATTCTGAATAGTGATACGATGAAATGGATAGCATTTGAAGACGGTGGTGAAGACCGGGTGTCTTCAAGAACGATAGGATAACCTGTCGAATGACTCTGCACTGAGTTGCTCCGGTAAAGAGATCTCCATATGTGATGGGGTGTCCGATCGCGATTAGGGATGCATGGATTGCAAGGGCTTCTTCGGAAGTGCCTTCGGTTCTTTTCGAACCCGTAACAGACTTGTATGGATTATATGTCTGACATTACATTTTGAGATATAAGGCAGATTTCTTTCAAATACATTTCTGTTGATGGCGGAGAATTTATTCTCTTAGTTTAACACCCTTCTCTAAGGCGTACGAGCTCAGAGGTTTTGTAGTTGAAGGTTATCAGTAATATACTTCCAACCTGGTAATGTGGCATGCTAAGTGCTGCTAATTATTTGTTGATCGAAGCATGGCTTTTGTGAAAAGCATAGCTTTGTGGACGAGAGTTCGTCGAACCTCATAACCCGGTAATGGTCGAAACAAGAAGGATGCAGCAAGGTTATTAGGGGTAGCTCCCCTTAGGATATGTGCATTTCATTCTGGATAGAAGTGGTATCATGGTATAGAGCCCAGATACTTAACTTATGCTGATATCGCTAATATATTGCTTTGTGGTTGTTGTTATTGGGGCCTCGGATAAAGGTTGGTTACGACTGAGGAATGACATACTCGTATAGTACTTACCTAGTTTCAGAGGTAACCCGGCCTTGTGTTAGCAGACATCCGGTTAGGTTCTTGCGGCATCCCTCCAGAGGCGTACCCATGTGACCCAGGAAGTTCCTTAGCCTGACCATTTGTTCGAAATCCAATTAACAATACGAACCCAGTACCGTTTTAGTTTTAGAACCTGCCATCTAATATGGTAGTTATAGTAGGCATACTATAATGGTATGTATGTTGACTAAGATTAATATTATACTTTCGAAAATGTTTTCTACACTATGCACTAATAATAATATCAAAGAGTTTTCTCGTATAAAGCATATTTGCTTATCATAAGGAGAAATCTCCTCCAAGTGTGCGATTGCATTGTGTGTGTGCCGGGAGGCCTGTTGGTAGTTTAATTTTCCAAAAGCATGAACGGTTTTCTTTTAAAATTTTGTTTTTCTCATTCAAAACAACTATTTTTGTTTACTTATACCAGTCCCATGACTGACCCGGAGCTTATTGTTTCCTTTCTAAACTCTGGGTGCCCATAATTTCCACACGGGCAGCCTTGTAGCAGGTTTTCTGTGTTTTGGTGCAGTCTTGGAATCTTTGATGTCTTTTGGTTTGGAGCTATCGGTTTCTGAAGGCTTTTGACTTGGAAATCTTTCGAAAGCTTTTGGATCTCAAGGTGCTTAGTTTTGGAAGTTCGCTATCGCTTTATTTCTTTAAAGACATTCTTGAAATGTGATATCTCGTTGTTCCGCTGTGAAGTTCTATTTTGAAGTTTTGTTATATGTATAAAAATACTCTGATGTTGGTGATGATGTTGTAATGGATATTGTGATGATGTTGTATCTGTGATGTTGATTTATGGAAGTTTATTTTGTTTTCCACTATTTATATTCATCTAATGTTGTTATAAGCTCCATCTGAACTAGAATTCGATGTTCGAATCTCCGGCAGTCGAATACAAGTGAGGTATTTGATGTCGATTTTTGAACGCTGAATTTCAGGCCATGACGACTTCCTTCGTCCGTAAATGACACTTCGAAAACTTCGCTTTTAGCTGATGCTGCCTACATGTCTCAAGCATCGCTCTAAGATGAACTTCATGCTCTCTCTCATCCCTAAAGTATATCAAAATATCATCAATGGAAACCAATAAGAACTAGTCCAAGTGCTCTTGGAAAATTCGATTTATCAAATCTGCAAAGAATGTTGGTGCATTAGTTAATCTGAATAGCATTACTACCATCCTTATGATCCGTATCTGGTTCTAAACACCGTCAAAGGAATACTATCCTCTGCTACTCTAAGTTGATAGAACCCTGTTGCTAAATCCAACTGGAAAAATACTTTGGCTCCACTCAACTGGTCGAACAAATCATCAATTCTAAGCAACGTATATCGATTCTTTATTGTCTTCTCATTCAACTTACGATAATCGATACACAACCTTAACAATCTGTCGGACTTCTTAGCAAACACTGCGGCATGCTTCCCAAGGCAAACTACTTGGTCTGATAAAACTCTTTCCTTCCACATCCACCAACTGCACCTTGAGCTCCCTTATCTTGGTAGGTGTCATTCTACTTGACGGTCTACTCACTGGTTCTGCTCCTGGTAAAAAATCTATCTAAAAATCAATGGCACATTTTAGTGGAAAACCTACTATGGGTTCAAAGACATCTACGAATTATCTAACAACGAAAGCTCGATTCCACTCACCTTCTACCTCCACAACACCCAACAAAGCGTTAACCTCAAAATTAGGGTTTTCTACAGAATATACTATCGGACCACTACGGTTAGGGTGTCTAAGGGATATTTTCCTATCATGGCAAAGTATCCTAGAATCATACTTACTTAACTAATCCATACCCAAATAATTCTGAACCATACGAAATCAAACACGTGCAAGTTGCAAACAAAGGAATGACCTAAATTCAAATTCTAAGTGGTGACATCTCATCTCGAGAGTCGCATAACCTCCTGTCGGATTTGCAACCCTTAGGAAGTAATTTGGTATGAGGGTGCTAGGTTAAGCTTATCTACCAAACAATGAGTAAAAGAATGTGATACTCCTACATCAAATAAAACATAAACTGACATACCATGAATCATAAGCGTACCTCCCAACACATTTTTTCCCTTTTCCTCTGCTATAGCCTTGAGGTAGCTGGCTCCTATGCAAACACTTTGCCTTTTCTATGCTTGGCCATCTCCTTGCACAAGTTCTTATAATGTCCAGTATGATCACTGTTGAAGCTTCTAATATTCTTCTTCCCAATCACCTTCTTTCCATCTCCCTAGCGACATTAATTTATGAAATGCCCTTTCTTATCACACTTATAGCAGACAACCTCTGTATTTCCATTCTTGGTAGCTCCATCCTTCTAAGCTCCCTTCTTGTGGAATAACTTTCTCTTCTAACTTTGCACACCCTTAGTTTCCTTTACCTTATTTCTTTCAAGAAAAGCAAGTATCTCTTCATTCCTCAAGGCCATCTCAACAAAAAAATACATGGATCCCTAACATGCAGTAATGTGGCCTTTGCAAGCTCAGGCTTCATCCTTCTAATGAACTTTTCATTCCTCTTACTAACAGTTTCAATAGTAGCATAGCCATATCTCGCTAGCTCCTCAAACCTCGTTGCATACTCCTGCACAGTCGTCACCCTGCTCTAACTCACAAACTTCCTGAGTAGAGTGGATTTCGGAACCTCTGACGTGAAACTCTCCTCAAACCTTCTTTTGAACTCAGCCCATGTCATTATCTCCTCATTAACTCTGATTGTAACACTATTCCACCTATACAACACTGCTCCCTATAACTGTCTAGAAGCAAGCCTTCTCTTCTGCTTAGTATTGAGCCATAAATTAGCAAAAATCATCTTCTGATGAAGCAACCAGTTCTCTATTTCGATTGCATCTTCAATACCAATAAACGGCTTTCCTCCCAACCGGGCACAATCTCTACTCAAAACAACATAGTTATTCACCACTGGAGCTTCTTGATTCCTCTCCAACTACTCTAGTAGCAACTCCTGCTTGCATCATGTTGACCACGAACTGATGCATTGCTCTCATGTCAACTTGTGGGACTCCACCACCCACATTTCCAGCTTGTGCTTGACCTGGATTCCTCCTAATATTTGGTATGGCATTTCCATTTGTTATAGTGCTTCCCCCACCAAGGTTGACTCTTCCACTTCTAGCAACCAATATTTGCATTCGAGTCATCCTAAGATACAAAAGGATAGCCTAACAAAGATAGGAGAATAGAGATATAGCATATACTTATATATGGAAAATACAAGTACGTTACTATAGTGTTATCACATACCCCAATCTTTTCTCTAATTCCTTAGGACTATGTTTTCAAAAATCATTTTAGTTTAAAGTCCTTCATAAACCTATGCTCCGATAACAAGTTGTAACAACCCCTATCTTGAGGCCCTAAGCTAAGTGCTACAGATGTTGCCGTCATCCATAGTATTAACTTTCGATGACAAAATAGAGTAATGTTAATGATATCCATAATATTAGAAGCACATGAATATAAAAAAATCACATATTTGAAGAAACAAACTTTTTGGTTACATTTCACAAAATATGTTTCATATTAAATTACATAATCCCAATCATTTCTTAGGTACAGATCAAATATAATTACTAGATAAATATGCCAAAAGCGACATACGAAGATGCCCATTGGATGACCAGAATACTGTATAGACATAAACTGTCATAATACATCACAGCGGAATAAACAAAAGTAGCAAATCCTAAATATATCTGACATCGGCCTCCTACTCGTCTCCAGAAACTTTATTCGCCCTCCTAATAACCTATAAAACCAAACTCTCAATCTACTCAAATTAATTTTGAGCACCCGAGAGTTTAGGAGGAAAACATAAACTTCGAGTCAGACATAAATCCTGGCGTGATTAATACTATATGTATCGGAAAACTGGTATTAAGTGAGACCATGCCGCTTAGTGGAACGAGTTTTCCCTCACTAATATACTTTTTTAAAACATATCTTTTGCAAATCAAAATCTTACAACCAAAATAGTTCAAACAATAATGGCAATATCATGTATGCATACAAATCAGGTAATAAATGGACTGTCTGTCCGAACATTGTAGTTTTGTTCGGCTAATTACTAACCTTTGGCTGATTCGGGCCTACCCGACAAAATAAACAAATAACCTAACTTCTATTAGATACTCTTCTGGATTGTCTATCCCTAACTTACTTCTCCTAGGGTCAACTGATCCTAATGGTTTTGTAGGCTCACCAATCACCCATCCTTACTCGATATATTTATTTCTATGTGTAACATCATTTTAGTCTTACCTATGACAAAGCTCTACACATTGGAATTTTTGACTTATATTAGCTAGGAGCTACTAGCAAAATTATAGGGCATGACCACATACTAGTCTCATCTGGTATTCTAATATCTGGTTTAGTTACTTAGGGTCAACTACCCATCAAAATTTTCTTTGAAAACATTTATTTTTCAAAATTGATTTAACCCTTTAAATCATATTTAAATAAGGAAAATATACTCTATGCTTTACTCAAATCACTTTGCCATATTATATATACTTCACATAAAACAATGTTGATGAAAACATTCAAACCTTTGAAAGTACCCCTTTAGAAAATATTGACAGTACCCCTTTCGATACAAGTAAACTACTTTACCATATAACCTAGGCCAAAGGCCAAAAACATGCCTTTCGAAACCATTTACATTAACGAATCTGTTCCCAAGCAACAGTCAAAAATTCTTGACGGTGCCGAGACGGAACAACTTGTTCCTCTTCATAAATAATTTAATTAGTTATTTCTAAAATTTTGGCAGTGCTTTTAGAAAAGAAATTAGCAACTAATCATGTTTTGACAAACAAGGTAGGTTAGTTGAAAAGAATTATTTAAAAGGTTAAAAATTAGCTTAAGCATGCTTTTTACATGTTTAGCCATTTCAACACCTATGTTTCGACCCAGTACTCCTTCCCCGTCATCATCGAAACCAATGCGCACGGTATCAAAGACTTGGTACGCAGCGAATTGGATATAGGCGAAAGGTATGTAGTTGAAATAACGGGTTCCGTTGGGGTTGAAGTTTTAATTTGTTTTTAAATGAAAATCCACCTTCTTGGCTTTTGCTTTCGACATGGTTAGCTTCCTACTGGGTCAAATTGTTTTAAAGCAATAGTTTCAAAAGAGGTTGTGCCTTTATTTTAAGTAAATGCTTTCAAAGAGGGTCGAAACCCCTTGTTGTCGCATCTTACCTTTTGAAGTAATGCCTTTAAAAGAGTATCTTTGTTTTCAAATTAAAGCCGCTTCTCCAATGCTTTCGAAGGGTTGGTTTTGACACCATCACTTCTTTACTTAGGAAATAGATTTTGGAAGAGCGCTTTCGACTTAGTTATTATAAGACTCTTTGTTCTATTGAAGGTAAAACCCAAAGGTTTCGAAAGGAATAATTTTAAATGGTTTTGAAAGGCTACTCCACATGTTTACTTAAATCAAATGCTTTTGAAAGGTTTGTTTATAGAAAAATACTTGAATGCTTTCGAAAGGTTTTTAATGAAGGTTTCAAAAAGGTGGTTCCCTAATGTTTTTGAAAGGTTTTAAGTGGATGGTTTCCAAAGGTTTCGAAAGGTATGTTTATAATGTTTTGATAAGAGGATGTCTAAGGTTTTAAAGCTTTCAAAAGAAAGGTTTTCCAAGGTTTTCGAAAGGGTTATTAAGAATGGTTTCGAAATGTATGTTTTGGCCTTTCGGCTTAAGTTTTACTTGATTTCAAAAGGGGTACTTTCAATTGATTTAAAAGGGGTAATTTCAAAGGATTAAATGTTTTCATCATTAAAATTTTGTATAAAGTATATGTAACATGGAAAGGTGATTTGAGTAAAGCGTAGAAGTATAATTTCCTTGCTTAAATATGATTTAAAAGGATTAAATCATTTTAAAAGCAAAAAAATTTCAAGAAAATTTAAAGGTAGATGACCCTAAGTAAAATGACTCGAATATTAGAATAGTAGATGGGACTGGTATAGGGTCACCCCCTATACATTAGCTATTAACCCCTAGCTAATTTGGTCCAAAATTCCAATGTGTAGGGCTTTGTCATTGGAAAGACTAAAAAGATGTTACATACAGAAAGGGATATACATAGTAGAGATAGGTTATTGGTGAGCTCACAAAACCATTAGGATCAGTTAACCCTGGAGAGTAAGTTAGGGACGGACTGTCCAGAGGCGGAGTATCTAGTAGAAGTTAGATTATTTGTTTATTTGTTCTGGTAGGCCCGAGTCAACCAAAGGTTAGTAGTCAGCCAAACAAAACTATATTGTTCGGACAGATAGCCCATTCGTTAACTGATTTATATGCTTACGTGATATTGATATTATTGTTTTGATCAAGTTTTGGTTGCAGGATTAAGATTTGTAATAGGTATATTCTAAAAGGATATTAGTGAGGGAAACCCCTTTCCGCTAAGCGACGTGGTCTCACTTAATATCAAATAACTGATATGTATAGTATTATTCACACCAGGCTTTATGTCTGGCTCGAAGTTTATGTTTTTTCCTTAAACTATTGGGTGCTTAAAATTGATTTGAGTAAGTTGAGGGTTGAGGATTTTAAGGTTTTAGTAGGTTGATGAATAAAGCTTCCGGGGATGAGCAGGGAGCTAATGCTAGCTATATTTAAGAGTTGTTTTGTTTTATTTTAGTTATGTTGTATTCAGTCCATTATGACTATCTAGTACTCTGGTCAACCAAGGGGGTATCTTCATATGTTGCTTTTGGCATATTTATGTAATAATTATATCTGATCTGAACCTGGAAAACATTTAGGATTATGTAATTTGGAATATGAAATTTTTGTTTTGAAATGTAATCAAAAAATGTCTTAATCTATGGTGATTTTATTTCATATTCAAGTGCTTCTGATATTATAGATACTATTAACATTACTTATTTGGTCATTGGAAGTTAAATACTATAGATGACTGTAGCATCTGTAGCACTAGCTTCGAGCCTCAAATAGGGGATGTTACATTCTTCTTGTTTTTTGTTTAATCGTGGCCAGCTTCTCAAGTATTTGATTTTGTTTTAACGTGGAAATGAACGTGTATGAGGGTTTAGGGTATAAGGATATGACTTATTCCTACTTGCCCCCTCATTTACTACCCTAACTCATTTTATTTCATTTTTCCTCAATTCATTTATTTAAATTGGCATGGCTACCCTTTATTTGGATAATATCAATCCCTTAAACTTTATATTATTTTACTTAATTTAGCTAATTAAATGTTCTAAATAATGTTAATCAAAATTAGGGTCATTACACGAATCTATGTTAATTTCTCTTGTTGCTTCATGGCAGTGTCACTTTTAGGAGTTTGGCCGGGACCCGGAAAACGTGAAGATTTGTCAAAACAAGGAGATAAGCCTAAAACCATTGGGCATGAAGAAACACCCTCTCATAGAGTGGAGAGTAAAGCGAAATACCTGCATTCGACTAGCTCTCAGCTATTGCTGGAGTGCCACCTTTCAAAATAGGGGTCAGCAATTTGGATTGGTAACGGAGTTTATCTGGATTGTAGCTCGAGTCTTTCCCCAGGCCAAAAGAAACCGATGCTCCAACATCTTGGAAAGAAGAGAAGCCCTTAGGATCGGCTTTTGAGGATTTAATAGTATTTTTTCCTTTACCGGTAGGCGCTAAAATGTTGAAATATTAGAGTCTTGCGGTGGCAAGGTATACGGGATCATTTCCATGAAGGATCTCCCACGCCAATTTTTCTTCATCTAACTCGGCTTCGCCCAACTCCCTTTTTTTCATCTCGACGATGTACTCCCAACTTTAGTGAATGATTCAAGATAACCTTCGGTAAGAAAAGTCAAGTCGCGGTGGATGAGGACTTTAGCATTGTATTCGATGATTAGAGGATCAAACATGTCCTTAGTTTCATTTAGAACAAACTCTTTAGCATCTTCCAGTCGAGCTTCAATTTATTCCATTATCTCCTTGCGGCCTTCCTCTCTTGCCTCTTCTTTAAGGGTTTGTATTTTGGCAAATTTCTAGTCAAGTTTGATTTTTAGGCTCCTGGCTTCAGTAGCCTCTTCGCAGTACCTTTATGATTCTTTTTAAACCTCAATCTTCTCTTCCCTTCCTTTCTTAAGAAGCTCTTCAAGCTCCTAAACGCGGCGGGCCAAGATATCTTTCTCCTTTTGCAAGGAATCCTTTTCTAAAGTAAGTGTCGCTACGATTGAGAGCAACATTGAATTCTTTCTTATGGGAAGCTTCCAAACAACTCACTACCTCTAATGTTTCCGTGGAACTTTTTTCTGCTTCAATAAGTTTTATTATCAACTTTGATAGCTCATTATCTTGGTGCTTGATTATGTCTTTATCGTGGGCCGCCTCTAGCTTGAGATGATCTATTTCATATTGTCGGTCGATTGGCATTTCAGATATTTTTTCCGCTACGTGCTAGAATGACTCATGTTACATGAAAACGTCATTAACACATGCAAGAGAGCTTGCTTTGGTATGCCCTAGGATCATATATTGTGGGAAGGAATCTAAGCCAATCGAAGCATATTTTCGAGAAAATGTCCTTAAGTTCGGCCAATTTCTCCATTGTAGAAGTGTTAGGAGTAGCGGTCGACAAGGGTGGATCAGAAGTGGCAATTGGATGCTTATTCGATCTACGGTCGCGAGATTGCCTGGAGGTAGAAGAACTAGAGTTACTGCTCGTCTGATATGGCAGTTTGAGGGCTGCAAAAGGGAGTCTAGTCTCCATTATAAATAGGAAGATTGGGCTGGCCTCCATGGTGAGATGACAGAAACTGTGACTTACGCTTGAAAGAAGAAGATTCCCTTAAATGATAGCTCTTTTCCCGTCCGTTGTCTTTTTGCATACGCCATTAGATTGAACATATAAGTAACCATTATGTAAAGGATTAATGAAGAGCATGCGGTGAAGTGCACGTGATTGTGAGGTTTTTAGTGTTCTCTCCTGACGGACCAGTAGCTGTAGCCTTGCTTATAGGAGTTTTCTCCTCTCTGTCGGTAGGAAAAATGCCTTCTCCACTCATAGTAAAAGAATTAAATCCCTCGATATTTATGTTTGGGAAGTCATAGGTTATATCGTCATAAAGAATTTGGAGATTTGAAAATCCTATCAGTGAACTCTCTAAGTGTCGGAAAGATGATTCTTCATCAACAGAAATGATGACGAATTTTAGATCTGTGGCAGTTTCTCTTCTGTGAAGTTTACACGCAGCTTCTTTCTTCTCTTGGTTGGCGTTTTGGATTGTGCACCTTATGACTATTCGACCACAGGCACCTCGCCTTTGCCCATGTTAGCATTGCCAGGCTTATTGGTCTGGGCATGCCTAATCTAACCTCCTTCAATGTCATCTTGAGTCCTTTCGATTGGGGTACGATAGGATTGTTGATATTCCTTTCTTGCTCTACGGCATTTCTCGGTAATGCTGCACTTCCGAGAAGCCCAAAGCCGCAACCCTCTTCTAGCAGCCCAAATAGAGATAATAACTCATTAGTTATGAGAAGTTTGAGGTCCCTGTCATTGACAGGGGAAGCTTAAATAGCAGAGATTCGCTCTTGGAAAATTAACGCCTTCAGGACGTGGACAGTAACCTGTAGAAATTCAGGGTGTTAGTGGATTCATAAATATGACTTAGATTAATGAACTTAAGAAAGAAGTGAAGACTACACTTACGTCCTTCCAACCATCATCTTGCGAAGCCCAACAGGCACCGAATGTAGAACCACTCGTGTTTGAAAATAGTAAGTAAATTCCAAGCACATGTTAAGACTTGGCAGTTAGGTGAAGGATCAAGCAAGACTTCTTGAATCGTCGTTTCAAGTTATAAATGAATCTTACATCCTTGGGAGTTGGTGGTTGAAATAGAATGCAAATGAATAGTAGAAAAGTTCCATGGAAGAAGGCGTAGCTGTTTGGGTGAAGTTCAATAGGAGCTATTCTAAGATATCCTAACATTTCCCGAATAAACGAATTGAAGGATGGCACGCATCCGGCCCAACACATGAATTTGTTGCATGCTGAGTAACCCTCCAAGGGCAAGTGAGGTCTGTCATTTATCGAAGGTTCTTGGATATCTATGAATGGAATTTTATGTATGGAACATAGCCTGCAAAGGTTAGCCTCACCAATCCAGGAGGCTTGAGAATCTATCAGGTTATCTAAGAGAATGGCGCCTTCTACTGCATAGGGAACAGGACTTACAATCCTCCACCGGGAGAATTAGAGCATCTGAAAAAAGGTTGACCGACGGGCCAGAAACTTCTGTTTGTTCGACTTGAGGACTAGAGAAAGCCTGCCAGATATAGTTGTGGAGCTCAATTTTGCTTCTAGATCGCCATGTTGCTGGGCCGATTCAGAAGACATTGTATATAAATGTTCTGAGCATCTGAACTACATATTAACTATATTTAGTGGACAATCAAGATTAGAAAAATTACCTGTCCCCCCCGTGATAAGTGTGAACTAGTGCATTGCAGTATAGTGTATAAAAGAAATAAATAAATTTAAGTAAGAGAATGAAATTAAATAACGAGACTTTGGATTCCAACTAGAGTAACTGTCTATCACGGACCGTCTCAACTGGGAGATTGATCTATTGTGAAAGCTTTGGGAGAGACTATTGGCATATCAAAATGCAATATCCATCATTCAAGTCCATATGCTAAGTTTAAGTTCATGTTGATAGTTCTAGGGATTTGATTGTTTGAATCTCAAGTTTAATAGTGAATATGCAAATTCCATTGTACATTGTCATCATATATTTATGTTCGTTGTGGTGAATTGGTAGTAATTGTTCAAGTAAGTCAGTTTAAATTAAGTTTCAAATCAGAGAGCATGTTTTCCGATCCCTATAGGTCGAACCCTTTGTACTGATCCCTGTCCCAAAGTGTTTCAAGCGATCCCTCTTCATAACTTTATGGTATCGATCCCTTCCCTTCTATAAATCCCACCGAACCCTCTCTCATAAAAAAAAACTTTACTTCAACGAAGCTTGTCGACCCCTAATCCTACCGATCCCTCTACCACACCACCTACCACTGAATCTCCAAACTTAGTCTTCCCATGTGAATTCACTTCACTGATCCTTCTAACCACACTGTTTAATTCATCATCCTAAGAAGCTTCCCTGTTGATCCCTTTCCCACATCGTTAAACGAGGGATCAATGTACTCCTTCTTCCATATTTATCCTACCAAACTCTTTCACATCCTACGAATCACGTCCTCCAAGCTACTCCAACCATCGTGACATTGAGTATCATTAAAGTCGTCGATGCTATGGAATCCTTTATCACATCATGAAATCAAGGAGTATAATTTAAAATCTTTCCTGAATGAGTATTTGAGTTAGAGTGTGGGCGAGTCTATGGAGATTTATAAATTAGAAAGGGAGGAAAGGCAAGTTCGTCGGGTAGGCTAGATATCAGGTGGATTTCAAGATAGGGAATGAAGGGTTCGGTTTTGTGAATGGAGGAAGAGGGTTCGGTGCAAAGTTAGAAGTTAGTAAAATTAGATAAGTGAAGTAACAAAGGTAGAGTGATGGCTTATATAAAGAAAGGAGGGGTCGACATGGTGTAAACCAGGAGAAGCTCGACCTATAGTTGTAAAAAAAGGGATTGACTATTAGTATACCGATCCCTATGAGAACAAGGCATTAAGAGAAGGGGTCGGCTACGCATATGACGATCCACATGAGAAGATGCATTCGCATATAAAGATAGAGAGGGAACGGCTGGAGGTATGTCAATCCATATGGATATAAAAAATGGAAAGGAGGGGCCGACTCAACATATGCTGATCCCTGCACACACTTAAAAAAAGAGAAAAAGAGGCGGATGAATGATAGGGATCAGCTGTAAATATGTATGCAAATAAATATAGGCATAGAAATTATTGAAAGCATGTTCGTACAAAATGCTATGAAAATTGGCGTTGGCCTGTAAGCGTACGAGCACATCCGGGAGCCTGCTACAAAAATATGTACATGGTAATACACATGTATGACCTAAAATTCAATTTTTAAAATCGAAAGAAATTGAAATCAAACCTGCAACCTCCAAGTTTGAGTCTAGACCAGATAGTAAAAGCTTATTATTCTTGTGGAACTAGATTTATATATCAATTGATGGAATACAGCCCTGTGTTTATACTAAGGAAAATCAACCAAGTGTCATGATGATCAATGAGAACTTCAACACCTTGAAAAACAATTTGACAAGCGAATGGCAATCATTCAGGAAGCTAGATAGACCTCTTATTGAAGATTCAAAAGTAAGTCATGTTCATTATAAGATGTACTTTAGGGAGCAAGTGTAATCCGGCATTCTATCCTGGCTATATTAAATTGATTGCATGAGTTAGATTCAACGGCCGTTAAGGCCGATGATTCCAAAGTGATGATTGTGGGGCCCAAAATTTAGGTACAGATGGTAATATGAAGTTATAGTAGAATGGAATTAATAGATGTGCAACGTAGAATGTTCATAGTATGGAATATGGTTCAATGCATAGAAGGGATCGGCATAGTTTGGCTCCAACAAGAGGGAACAACATACATCAAAGTACAAGAGCATTCTTGCAGAAAACAATTAATATCTTGAGGTCTAAAATTCCAAATCATATGAAATTTAGGAAGCAAGATATGAGGTCCCTAGGAAACCTACCCTATGGATCGCACTTCAAAAGGATGAAATTGGAGGGATCGGTATATATCTCTTGGCAGAGATCGGTAAAAGGTATCATTAAAGTCATCTTGAATCAAAGATCAAGCAACAACTTGACTTTCAATGATCAAAATGACATGAAAATTGGGGGCTAAGCATGTTTTTGCATAAGGAAGCCACCATAGGAATCGCTCTCCAAAATTCAACCAAAGAAGGGATTTGTGTCGATCCCTTCTCTTTTGGAATTGGGCCTAGCGATCCCTCTAGTGGGCCCATATGGTTTGGAAGTTCCTTCAGCCGAGATTTCAAAGAGATACTTAGTCATATTCATCTATAAATACTAGTATGATGGGTCATTCTGAGGATCTTTACACTGCTTGTTACTCTAGACTCCATTGTAATTAAGTACTTGCTATTTTCAACTGCTGTAATCAGATTTATAAGTGATTAATAAAGGATAATCTTCAAAGTGGACATAGGCATACAATGCCAAACCACTATAAATTTCAGTATTTCTGATTGTAGCATATTCTTTGTTGCTTATTAATTCATTTACTCGGTTTAATTTTGTTTTTTTCACTTACTTTTCCACAATAACTATGCTTGAGTGTGTGACCAATTTAGTTGCAAACAGTACCAGTGAGGAGTCTATTTGGGCATATGTATGAAGTGATGTTTGACTTGCCTAGAATATAGGTATTGAATGGTTAGAAGTCCGCCTAATCCTTTTAAAGGTATTAACTGGCTTGGCTACTGTCTCTTTCATGGCTATGATTTTATTGGCAATTGACGCAATAATAGTTGGACATTAAGTGTCGGAAGCCTTAAATAGTGGTTAGAGGAATTTGTAGCAAGGACCCACCGACCATTAACAATATTGTTAGGAAACCACCTTGGAAATAGATCTTAAATGACGGGGCCTACCTTGATTGAGGTCTTAAATGGCAGAGTCCATCTATTTCTCTTTTAAAAGTAGTATATGATGATTATAGAATCCCTCTTCATATTTAAAAAGATTAACTAGCAAATGGGTTTGGAAGTATTGGGTAGTTGATAGGCTTCATCGGTAATTTGTACCTTAGGAGGGGATAAGTAAGTAATCGTGTGCAATGCAAGGTTAGATTAGAATTGCTAACCTTAATTGACATAACTATTAAATGGAAACCAATAAACTTATGTTATATATAGTTTATAGATTTTCCAATCACTAGAACGTTGTTCTGACCCTTTACTTATTACAACCCAAAAGATAGATTTAAAGGAATGGGTCACTAGAGCTGGATGTGTTTTGTTGTTAGAGAAGTCTTCTTTTCTCTCATGCTCGATGTTAATGTGATAATCTTACACCTAAGGAATAACATTGATTCCAAGGTAGTGGTCATAGTCAGTATTGTTATCCTATTATTGTTATCGCTGTGAGTTTAGATTTCTATAAATCTCTAATAATGCTCATGCTTATTTGTAGGTACTAAATCCAACAATCTGTGCTTCGGTGGACTTGGGTTTTGATTTTTATCGAAATGTAGGACCATTAAGGCGTGGGTTATTGCACTCCCCCCATACCCTTCAAACCTAGCCAAATTGATAGTTGAATTTTTCAAGGTTGGTCAAAATATATGTTCTAAAATTGTATTTAGGTCTTAGGCTAACTCAAATAGTATATTTAAATAATATGAAATATCTTGACTTTAAAAGTTAAATTTAAAATAAGAAACTTCCTGAATTTAAAATGATATTAAATTTAAAATTCAGGAAGTATATTGTAAAGGTTATAATTTACATATACTGTATATCTATATATAAAATTTTAAATCATTCAAACTTAAATGTGTGTTGTAATTGTTATAACGCATAAACTTCCAAATTATTTCAGGAATTTTGAATTTGAATTTGAGTTTGAATTTTAATTTTGAATTTTAATTTTGAATTTAAAATTTTAAAATTTAAAATAAATTTTAATTAACTTGGTTAATTAATTGAATTGTTAATAAAAGATGCATACTTATACATATAACTATAAATGTTATAGTTTTATTATATTTTATAAATATGTCTAAGAAAGTAATTTAAAATGTTCAAATTTAAATGAAATTTAATTAATTTTCTAATTAAAATAACAATCAAAGGTTAATTAAAATTGTTTTAATTAATAAGATACATACGTCGTGCAAGTTAATTTCATTATAACAGATTATAAATTGATCAAGATTATATGAATATTGTATAATAAAATCATAATTATTATGATTAATGATATATATATATATATATATATATATATTATAAATTTTATAATAGGTATATATGTGTGTGTAAACATATTAATTCCAAATTGCTTTGAATTAGTATCTAAGATTTTGTGAAATATTGCATTAAATGATTACTTAAATTATTTAATTAAGTAATTAATATATGTATATTATATAAATATTAATCGAAATTATAAGTAAATTAACATTATATGTATGTATGTAAATAACATATATAGTGCCTGAGACAAACCCGGCTTAGTTTTTTGCAGTAAGTATATAAGTATGGTGCGTATACCTGTGCAGTTAATGCCCAGCTATAACCCCGCTATATCTCATAGCAGATTTCTACCGCTATGATTTTTCCATATAGCCTCAAATATAGCCTTTCCGCTTTAATCCTCGCTATTTCCGCTATATCCCGTTATTCTCTCTATATTCTGTTATTTCCGCTACATCCTCTTTAAAAGAAATGAATTGAAAAACGACATTTATCTATTATAAAAATTATGAAATTAATTTATTTAACTAAAATCTTAATATATTTTCAGAAATAAAAACATTTTAATATTCTATTAAATTCAATTATGTTATATAGCAGTTTTACGTTTGTTTATAGTATATGCACACATGTTTTTATTTAAAATTATTTATATATTAATTATAATTCAACCGAATGTTAAATTTTCATTTAATTACCATTTATATATTTGTGAAAACATTAAGTACGAGTTTTATATGCTATTTAAAAGTCAACTGCTATATCCTGCTATATCCTCGTCGTATCCCTGCTATGACTTTTTGCACCTCCGTCGCATTGAATCTTCCCAACTCTTTAACTCCATAGGCATGTACCATGATATTATATGTGTTAAACACTTGTATCATGTGGGAATTTTATAAATTACATTATTCTTTAAATTTATAGCATTATTTATTATTAAAATTAGAAACCTTGACAATGTCGCCCTCTAGCATTTATATATTAGATAGACTACTTTCATACGCATTGGTTGTTATGAAAACTCAAGCCATGGCTGTTGTGTGTAGAACTATTTAGTATATCTTTAGATGGGAAAGATGCTTCTATCTATACAGAAAACTCAAGGTATGAGCATCTATACTTAGGCAGTCATGAAATAAAAGTTCAAAGTTGATAGAGTTAGAACTTGAAGCATGCCCTAAGGTAATTATGTAATTTATAAATTAACTCCTACCAAAATCATGTTCGAAATAAAAGGTATTTTTCTTTTTATTATATACCTGTCATGAAGTGTTATGTTAATTATTTGTTTAATTTAAGTATATTTAATAGAAAATCCCTAAATGATATGTTATGTGATGGTAATTGCAATGTGTTGTAATCATAAGAAATTTATAGCAATGAAAATAATATATTATTTTAAATATTCCTAATTTAGGTATTTTGAGGTAGGATATCGATACATCCACTATGACTAGAGTACGTAACACTCTCCAAATGTTTGGCAGTGTAATACTCATGGATAATGGAGGCACCAAGGGGTTATGCACTGATAGTTATTGGATAATTATGGAATGATCCGCTCAATAGTTTTCTATTGGTTAATATAACTAAGGTCAAATAAAGAATGTCGAAGTAACTATATTATGCAGTTCTCTTAATTTGAGAATATTGTTAAACTTCAACATGGACACTCCACTTTGATTATAGTTAAATTATATCACGGCATCTATCAAATCGATTATAGTTTGGTCTGAGCTGAACCATTGGAAGTGAAATACTATTCAATAAAGAATTCGTCTCTTTAGTTTATGAGCTTAGCATCACAGTCAACTATATTCAACTCAAAGAAAAACTATCTGGCCATAGCATTTCAGTTAATAATAATTTTCATAACTGAACCAAGGACTTTGTGGTTGGATCATACAAGTAGAATGTAGACGAAATTAGAATTATGACCAAAACCAAATTCCATTAGTCCTAATGTGATATACTTTTGACGAAGAGAATTAGTGTAAATAATCGTTACTACAAGGGACTGTTTAAAATAGTAAAACTAGATTTTACTAAAAATTTATAAGCGATAAATTTTGGCTAAACTACTACACCACTAGCTAAGGTGACGTGTGAACGCTAATATCTAAATTGTTCGATATGAATCGCTAATTAAATTAATACCTATGAGTCACACAACCGTAATGTTGAATACTTTAAAATACCACACGATTTAACTAAACTATAATTGTCGCAAATTATTTAAATTTATTTATTTTTATGAAATATTAATTACTAAATTTGTTTGATTTATTTGGATCAAATTTAATAAAGTGCACATATAAATTTTAAACGTTTACATATCGATAAATATTTCGAATTGGATACAAAATGAATGAATATTAATTGATTTGCAAAATTATATGGAACCATTGGGCCCATATATGGCCGACCAAACTATGAGGGGGAGAGGATTGAAAAATAAAAAATTGAATTGGCAAGAAAAAGAGATAAATTAAAAGATACAAATCTCCCTTTTTACTCCATCCTCTTGCCTACTTAAACCATCCATCCCTTCTCATTTCAATTTAGACTTAGCTTCCATTCCACCCTACCTCTGGCCTAAAGCATAAGGGTCCTCACCTCCCTATTAAATTAAATTCTAATTAAATAAATCTAGTTATAGTTTGTGGTGTTCTCTTCTTGTCTGCTACAAATTTTTGAAGAGTCTGGATTGGATCTAAGGAGTTTTGGATTCAACATTCAACGTGCACATTCAAGACTACTTCCATTCATGTATATTTACGTCAATCTATGTCCAAATTCAAGTATATATAGATCTATGCTTTGTCACGAATTTACATATATATTTATTATTTGATCTTATACACAGACACATGTTTATAAAAAAGCTTGTATGCGTTCAAATTATAAAGATATATGTTCGACCATTTAAAATTAAAAAAATAATTGAAATGAATTTTTTTTAGCAAAGCTAGCTGGCGTTTAAAGTGTATCGTCCACATTTATTACTCCAAACTTTGAAGAGTATTGGTTCTCGGAATAGGCTCCAGAACAGCTAATACAATAACAAGGAAACAAGAGCTAGACAGACAAGTCTAGACTACTAAACCGCTAGTCCCCAAAGTCATTACTGATAATAGCGTCAGTAGTAGGTCTATGAATATGCAGAAAACCAGAGAAAAGGGATGCAAGATTAGGAACATATAACAGCGAGAGGGAGGAGTAAAGATACTGCCGATCCCAAGATGCATCCAAAAACAATTGCCAATTGCGCAGACAAAAATTACCACCATTTGTCGGAGACAAACCATCACCATCCACATAGTAGAACAAATGCCTAAATTCTCCATCCTCTCCTACACACACTATTCACTCTCGGGTCATATCTCATTTCTGAATCATTATAGATCCAAGCATGCTCTTCCGAGCACCATGAACTTAACTCATCGACAGAGGTAGGAACTCCCAAAGCAACCGTAGCATCAGACTCAACAAGAGGAGATGGAGTTGGCGAAGAAGGAATTTTTACCTTTGGAACCCACTTCAAAACTGGAATAAGAAGTGGAACCTTAGTAGGAGGAGGCAGAGAGGGCGACCCAGTTTTACATGCATTCAAAATATGACAAAAAGACTGACAAGAAAAGAAAATATCAGGTTTCCACTTGTACTGCATGTCCGCTTCCATATCATGACCTTCAGCAATTTTAAATTTGAGCTTCGATGGCAAAGGCTTAGATGGAGTAATCTCAATTAATGCTCTTGCATAGTGTAAATTTTTTTAGGCTTTGGTGTTGGAATCAAAGCATTTGAGGTCACCAATGAGACTGGAAAGCCAATTTAAGCCTCATAAACACTGAAAGGCAGATGGAATATGAGTAAAGGTAGCCTAAACAGGAATAGAAAGAACCTGCTCCCTAGCTTTGTCCACACCTAGACTCCATGGAGTAATAATAAATGGTTTCCCATCTATGATAAGTGGACTCGACTCAAGAGCCCATAACTTGTCATTCTTATTAGCGAATTTGAAATAAAACATAGTATTGAAAAATTAAACATGAAGACTACCTTTTAACCATACATGCTTGCACTGGTTACGAACTTCCATGTAAGGAGCAGAAGAATTCCAGAAGAAACCAACCAAGTATTTGGACCAATAATTCAGTCCTTCTTGAACGACTGTGATAACCCATTTTTTTATCATCTGTTAATTGATAATCAAAGATATAATTTATTTAAAATACTGATTTATAAGATGGATAAATAAAATTTGGATAAATATCTGGATAGATGAATAATACACTTCACTATTTAATTCAAGATAAAATATCTTTGTATATAAATATATTTGCAAACTTTTTAATGATGGGAATCTTAGGTATGTACAAATACAAGCAAAAGTGATAACTCGAGATTTTGGTAATAGAAATTGGATAATTTCTTATTTATTTAAAAGATATATTTTAAGCTTAAGTTTAAAATTGGATTTAAATTAAAAAGTTCATTTGTTTTTTAATATTCTTTCATTTTTAAAAATTCAAACATAAGGCAAATTTGGATGGTAAAATTTATATAAAGTTAAAATAAAATTCTCAAGCATATAAACATATGATACATTTATTTGGGTCAAAAGCATAAGTAATTTATAATTGTTTACATAAAGTCACTTTTGTATATTTATAAAAATCTAAAAGCTTATTTTATAAAAATAAATACATTTTATATATATTTAAATAATATTACATAAACATATATTTAGCCTAAATGTATTAATAAAAACAAGTTTAACACATGTAAGTACATTAGAGTGGTTTAAAGACATTTGTAAAAATAATTGTATATGTGTAAGCAAATTAGCACATAAGTGGACAAATGGCTTTATTTGTCTTTCTCTTTGTAAATTAAAATTTAAATTTTTTGAAAAGAGACTTTTTTTACTCTCCAGCTCTAATTCTTTTCTTCATTTCAACTAAAAATAAATAGATCGAAGAGAGAAAATCTGAAAACAGAAAGATCAAAGAAAAATAAAATCTGGAAAATCTAGAAATCTGAAACAAGAAAATGAAGGCAAAAGCAAGTTCAACATCAATGCAAAAATTTCCAAATATAATCAGACAGGAGATTAATCAACTAGCAACCTAGAATCAACAGCAAAATTTAAACAATTCAGCAAGCAAAAGAAATCAATCAAGTTTGGAAACCATCAGCTTGTAGTGTTCTCTGTCTCTGTTCATTGCTAGGCGAGTAACACTAATTTAAAAACAGTTTAATCCTGGATTTCATTTTGAAGTTGTGAATGAAAATCATGTTCTTACCTGAAATGCTTGGATTAAGATGAATGCATGTATGTGTAATAAGTATTGTACGCCTGTGACTATGCAAATATAGGTTCTGTTGTTTTATCAGGGTTTGATTTCCTTTAAAATCCAATATCTCATCTTTAAATCATAGTTAGCTTATGATTTGTAAATGAAAAGTGTTTGAAATCATGCAATAACACTATTAAAAATCATACCAGGAATTTATATTGAATATTTGTCTGGAAATTTTAAAAATAACGGTGAAATTGTAATTTGGTTCAAAATTTTATCAATTCAATTTTAAGATTGGATTGCATGGTTGAATTTGTGATGGTAAATCATGAATTTTAATGGGTATATCTCGATTTTTAGTTTGAAAATCAGTGAGCTTCCTCGAGTTAAACGTTTGTGATGTTTTAAGCAATTTCCATCGATCAATGACAAGTTGGCCGACGTGGTTGAATCTGAAGGTTGAGGGGGAGGAGGTAATCATCGAAAAAATGGAGTTGGGATTTTTACATGGTTAGTGTGGATATGTGAAGGCAAGGTAGGGTTTTATACCCAGTGTTGTCGTAAGATTTCTAATGGGTTTCGCGGCGACGAGAAGCGATCAGAGTCGATCGTGAGGTGTGTCGTGGGTGTCGGAAGGCGCGGCGGAGCAATGAAGAGGACGGCGTGGCGTCTCGAGGTCTAGATCGTCAGTAGCGGTCGAATTTCCGATGGCGTATGGTTTAGGTCTTGTGGGTTTTGAGGTCGATTTCGATACTCGTTTGAATCAAGTGTGATGGTTGATCGAGAGGGGTTTCGTGGATCGCCAATGAAGTGTCGATATCAACATCGATGGTCAGAGGGCCATGGTTCATCGGTGTACGTGAACGTGCACATTTTTGTGCACCTGTGAAGTTTGTTTTGGGGAAGAAGTGTGTGTGCTCGGGTTTTTGTTTGGGAATACTCATGTTTTACTCGAAGTAGATGAGGCAGCCGAAGATTCGTGTATTGGATCGGGTTTTTCATGTTTTGGCTCGAGCCTGTAGTGGTTAAGCTACTGTTTTGAGAAAATTTGTTTCCAGAGTTTTAAATTTTATATTAAGCTGAAAAGAACCGGGATGTTATCAAGTTTAAAACAATGTAAAGTATTAATCTAGCTTTTCAAGAGATTAAATTCATAAAGTAAATGTGTTTTGGATTCAAATTGTTTATTTGAATAATTTTTATTTTATATGGGGTTGACTCTGTAATTTTTTCGTTTAGCTCTGGTTTTTGTGAGGTGTTGTAATCGAGTTTTAAAAGCTTTTCAATTGAAAAGGGAGTGTGATACAAGTTCTAGTGTTAGCAAGATTAAATGTTAATGGCAATTATATAATGGTGATTTAAATGACTTAATGTAATTAGTAAAATATGGATTAATTAAGGGAAATAAATTAAGGGTTATAAGTTAATAAATTATAGATTTATTAATTTGTAATCAAAGATTAATTTCTTAAATGATTAGTTACTTCATGTAAGTAATTAAAGGATTAATCTGTTGAAGGTTAATTAAATAAATTAGTAATTAAAGGTTAAACTAATTAATGATCAAGGTTAATTAATTGAGGATAATTAACCAATGGGATAAATTACTTGATGGAAGTCATTAATTAAAGGTTAATTACTTAAGGAGAGGTAATTAAGGATTAATTACTTAGTGTAATTAATTAAAGGATTAATAATTAATTCAGGAGATGATTAATTAAAGGATAATTACTTTATGTAATTGAAGATAATTAATCAAGGATGAGTAATTATAAGATAATTAATTAATTTGTAACTAATTAATGGTTAAGTAAAGGTAATCTAAGTGATTAAAAGAATAGTAATTAATTTAATTAGAGATAAATTAAATTAATTTGGAAGTGATCAATCTTGTTTATGAATGATCGAATAATGTTCAATGCCTAGATTATTGATATCCCTGATGTGAGATTTGTGATGTTTTTGCGGTATGAGATATTTTGATTGAATTGTGTTAATGTGGGCTATTTATATGAGATGAACCATTGTGTGGATATGATATCCTGAATATAAATTATAATTGTTTAAACCTAATAATTTGACTTGAAGAATGATATTGGATTCGAAGAGACCGGGGTCGGGTATCAGTAAATACCCAAACTCACTTCGATTTGTAATCTACAAAGATTCTTTATGGAATTTGACTTTGGAATGAATAGACTGGAATGGAATTATAATGTAAGCTTGGTCATTTAATTTAAATAATAATACTTAGATATGAATGTATGATGTGTATTGACCACGATAAGTAAGAACTCGTAGTAAGGTACGAGTTACCCAGGTTTTTAAATACTTTTTATGCATTGGTATTTCTGGTTAGATGGATTTACTCATGCTGGTTTCTAGCCTGACCCGGGTGTTACTTTGATGTAATGCTCGGGTCAGACTAAGTATTACAGATTTTCAGGTAAGGAGGTTCGGAAGCTCAGGAGGCGAGTTGGATGGCAGGAACGTATGGAGTGTTTCCACTGTGATATATTGTTGTATATTTAGGACATGTTGTATCTGTCCAGTGTTTGTGTATATGTAGTAACTCTGATGTATTAAAGTGTAATTTGACAAGTACAATTTCCTTTATACAATTATTTGATATTATATTTTGTCCACTGCGAATGTGAGAACCTTTGTTTTTGGTGTTTCTGTTTCTCCTTCTTCTACCTCTTTTCTTTCTTTTCCTTAACTATTTGGAATTTTCGGGATCGAAAATTTCGGATCGTTACATTTGGTATCAGAGCTGAAGGTTAAGCGTGAACCTTGGCTCTGGTGGGATTACTCATTAAGGATAGGGCAAGTGGTACCTTGAATGAGTTGAGTGTATATATATGTAATTATGAGAGCGTACTTGTTATTTTCTTATATAAAGATTTTAAATGATTTTATATAAGATTATATTTTGATATATAAAGTAATATTTCTTTCTAATAAATATTAGGTGATTGGTTGTTAAATTATTGAAATTAAATGGTAATAGAAATACAACCAAATTTAAATTGAATAAAGATAAGTTTGAAATAGATTCAAACTAAAATTAAAATTGGAGAAGAATTTTTAGAATAAGATAATAATGAATTTCCAATTATAATAACTTTGGTTATCATCCTAAAATGATGAAATGTTTTAGGAAAGTAAAATATTTAGGGAAGTACGACTTATGAATTGAAACTAAAGATGATCTAAATTGTGAAATTTTAAATCTAGGTCCAGAAATTTGGAAATTTGTTTCAAAGTGATAAAGTAATAATAAATAATATTATTCGGACTATTTTGAATATAGTCTTATTCTAAATAAGAAGTTGTTTGAAGACTTTAAAAGAATTGTTTTTGAGTTAAGAACCAAAGGTGGTTTAAAATTTAAATATGGCTTGGTGGGCTAAGAAATAAATATGTATATGTGTGGATAAACATAACATCAAAGATGATTTAAATTAAACTCTAAAGTGTTGGGTTTTGATTTTCCCTACAAGTGTGATGTAAAAACTCATAGTGGAATAAATCTTTGAACTTATATGTAAGGAAGAAAATTGATAGAATTTGAAATTTAAGTGGAAGTTCAAATTGAATAAGGTTGACTAGATTAATAAATTGAATTTAACTTGGGAGAAGTTAAATAAGTTAACAAGCAGCCTGAATTGGAAATTTCAAGATGAAATTGGGATTTTACTTGGAAAGTTAAATGGTTAATTTGAATTGGGAGTTTGTGTGATCACAAAATGGGTTTGATATCTGGAAATTGGAAATGTATGGATGTTTTAAAATAATTTGAATGATACCATCCTGTTATTATTAATAATCTTAAGCTGAAATTGGATTTGTTTAAATGAATGAAAAACGGATTGTGGTAATATATCCATTATTGAAATAAATGGGAAATAAAAACTTTAATTTGAAATTAAGGATATAAAATTACTTTGAAATTAAGATTTGAATGTTTAAGATAAAACTTAAAAGGTTTGGTTTCAAAATTGAAATTTGATGACAAGTTGAATTTCAAAGATTTAGTTGTTTAAAATGGGATTTGAATTATTATTTGAACTTTGAAATAGGTTAAAAATGGAATTTGGATTCAGAATTAAATGATTTAAAGATATAAGTTGATTTGATTTAAAGGATTAGATCAATATTTAAAAATTTAACTCGAATTTATATAATTCGGGATGGTTTAAATTTGAAATTTGAATTGAATTAGTTCAAATTGAATTTGATTTTAATTAATTGGAATTGTGATTGAAGATGGATAAGTTTAAAAATTCAAATGGAAAATTTGAATTGGATTAATTTGAAATGAAATTGAAGTTGAATGAGATCAAACTCAAATAGGAATTGGGATTAATTCAAACTGGAATTGATATAAATTGAAATTGGTTCGATTTGAAATTTATTTGAGTAATTTGGAATTGTAATTTAAGTTGAATAGGTTTAAAATCAAATGGAATTTGATTTGAATTTGGAAAGAAATCGAGGTTAATTCAACTTGAATTGGGATTAAATCAATTTCAATGGAAATTGAAGTTACTTAAATTGGAATTGAGTCAATTTAAATGGAAGTGGAAATTTAAATTGAATTGGTGGAAATGGAGATTGGGAATTGACCAGTTTGGCTCTGGACTATTTTTAATATAATTTGTTTTAATATAAACCTATTTTACCAAGCTATTTACTAGTTACAACCTTTCTTTTTAAACCCCAAACTATTTTATACTTATTCTACAATTATTTTTGTAACTATTTAACTATTTTACAACTGTTTTATAAATTAATTTCTGTTTTTCAACTGTTTTAGAACTAATTGCTATTTTATAACTATTTGACTATTTCAAACTATTTTACAATTATTTAGCTATTTTATAGCTATTTTACAAACTAATGAGTATGGGAGCTTTACCTTGAAACGGGAGTGCAAGGATGTTGTTATTTGAGTTGGCATTTTCACAAACAACTTGAATACGCACTATATTGGGAGAAACAACAGCTTCCCATACACTATCAAGACCAACATCTACCAGCAAATCATCACCACATTTCAAACCAACATCAATTTGAGACCAACAATTACCAGTAGTAGCATCGTCAAGAAAACTGGATAATGAGTGCATGTCTAAGATAGCACGGTCCACACCAGCAATAGAGTATCAGTACCAATGTCTGAAATCAAGTCAACTAAAGGATTAACCAGAGTAGCAGTGGCATCGGTCTGTGGAAATGCAATAGCAGGTGAACTTTATGTATTTATAACTGGGCCTGAAGGAGACATGGGAATAGAAACTGATGAATTTCCAATTGGAAACAGAATGGGAAGGAGGAGAAATAGAAATAGATCCGCAAGCCATAGGACAAATGGTAGTGGTACAGAGGCTAAAGCAGGTTAGGGATCCACCAACCAGATCTAGATCTGAGGCTCAGAAGTCCACATTTAAAGACTTGAACTTTTCTACTTTGGCATTGGAAAAAGGAGGATGGGTGGAGAGGAAGAGATGTGGACAGAAGAATGGAAAGGAGATGGGGAGCGGGCGGTTAGCTGAATACGAGGGAGAAGCGATAGTGTGATGACCCGGATTTTCTGGCGTCTGTAGTTCGGGAATTAACTGATTTATACCATTGGAATATTTATTTTGATTAGTGGAATAAATAAAATTTCTGGTAATTAAATATCTGGAATATATATATATATATATATATTGATTAAAAACTATATTAAACGTTGAATTTTAAACCCCTGAATATGATAAATATTTTAGGAATGTGTATATAAAACTCCACCAATTAAATTAAGGTAAAATATCTATTTATATATATAGATAAATATATACAAGCTTTATGACATTAATAATATATAGAAGTAAATAAATGCAAAAATATATAAGGAAGACAACAACATATATAAATACGTATGTATGATCATTAAAGTATTGTATGTGTGAAAATGTGTATATATGTTATGAAAACAATGCTTATGGAAATAATAAATATTTATACATATATGTTTAAACATGTGTATATCTATATATATAAAATAAAAAGGCGAACATGCTAAGTAAAATGGGATAAATATTCATATGCATAATTATATAAATACGTAAGTACATGTATAAGTGTACATATAATAGTAGGATATAAATACATGTGTAAATAAGTATATACATTATTATAAAAATGAGAAAGACACACATGTATTTGTACATTTCCACGAAGTATGTGTGTGAATAAAGTGAAAGGTGATTTAAAACATGTAAGCTTACTTATTAACATAGCTATGCATACATATACATATGTAGATTCACACAAAAATTATTTGTAAACGCAATAGGGGACAACTTCATAAGACATCAAATCCTAGCTTACAAAACATAACATCAAAGATTTTTCCATATAAAATCAAATCACTTCTTTCAATAAATCTTATCAGGTCAAGGAATTGCTGACCATAGGGAAATTAAACAAAATAAAGTTTAAAAGAAAATGAAAAAAAAAACTTATTGTGTGCAGAGGAAGGTGGCAATACACTTTTATATGTGTGTGTATACCTCCACACTGGCCTCATTTCCTTCACTCAACTAATTAAAACAAAAGTTAAGCAATTCTTCCATTTTACAACTAAAAACATACGAGCTCAACTCAGCAAGGATCATCAAGCACAAATCAAAAGCAAGCATCAATGCGAAAGCCAGTACTTCTATTCAATCAAATAGTGAGTAAACTTCATCTTTGAAATCAAAATATTTTTATAAAATCTATGAGCAAGTAAAAGATAATAGAAGTAACAGTAGATTGTTGTAGTGTTTCCTAGAGATGAATGTATATATGCCTATATGCCTAGATGTGAATATATGGAATGCCTGTATACACTTTTCTTACCCTGTTCTTCCATCTCTGACATGTTCAAACTTTCAAAAAAAAAGAATTCAAATCTCTTCATCTAGTTAGTTTTAGACTATGGGGTTTGAAGGATTGTTGTTTGTACTAGAGTATACAAAATTTTAAAAATAATCTCGTAGAACATTTTCATGTGGAGATGTCGTAAAATAGGATACACAACAGGACATCGAACATTTCAAGAAATTTGACCATTTTAATTCGCCTTTTCATTTACATAGACAGGATCAGTTTTGAAAATAATTAATTTTGGAAGTGGTCTCGTGATTTTTAACTATGTGTTTAATGAAATATTGGGTGTAAATCGGAACTTGGATGTCGGTCGATTCACGGCGACCTGGGTATGATGGAAGGTCAGGGTTGTAGCCGGAGGAAGCTCGTCGGCTGGGAGTCGTGCGAAAAATGGTGGCATGATTTTTATGCCATCGGGGTGGCGGACCGGTGGTGAAGTAGGGTTTTAGGGCATGCTGAGGTTGGGGTTGGTGTCCTGGCAAGTGCGGTGTGGTGGTGGCGCCGGAGTGTTTCGATGGAGGGGGAATAGAAAGAGGGAAGCGAGGCGAGGTTCCTGGTGCGAGGACGTGGTCTCTGGTAGTCAGGGATAGTTGCGTGAGGTGGAAGCAGGCGATCTGGTTTTTCCTGGTGGCTTCGATTTCGTTCGATTTCGACTTGGTCGTAATTGGTTTTGGGTGGTCGAATTGGTGGAGGGGGTCATCGGTGACTTGGTGGTGCCGTCGATGATGGTTGGAGTGGCTCCGACGCCGCGTGCATGTGCACAAGAGGGCTTGTGTGTCAGTGGTATCGGTTGGATTGCCGTAGGTAAGTAGAAGATAGGTAAAGGAAAAGAGGAAGGGAGGGAAAGGCAGGTTATTGTTTTGGGCTGATTTGGGCCTGCTTTGTTAATCTAATAAATAAAATTTTCAAAGTAAATTTTCAAAATAAATTGTTATAAAAGTAAAATGCTTTTAAAACTTAAACTTTCTGGTAAATAAAATTTTAAAGGATGGAATTAACCCAAAACTTTAGGACAGTAAATGGTCAATACAAATAAAGTGATCTAAACTTTAGTTAATTAAACTTAGAATAATTGTGTATATTATTTAATTAATTCCTGAAGTTTAAATGAATAGTTGTTCTTAAAGTTAATGGTTAGGGAAAAATAAAATGTTTTAAACCTTTAACTAATTTAAAAGTCTTTAGTCAATCATACATGTTATTTATTAATTAATTTCAGGTAACTAATTAAAATAAAATAAACTTAAATGGGTTGTAATTAGTTTGATGATGATTAAGTAGGATTTGAAAATAATTAATTAACTCTTTTAAAGTAAAATAGATGATCGTATTACTAGCTAATCTAGCCTATGAATGGTTTAAGGGGTTAAGTACTTTGGATTCATTGATTTATCTAGTACATTATTTCTAGTTATCCCATGGCACGAAATACCCTGAATGGAACGGTTAATATTAAATGTGAGACGTTTTATTAAGTAGACATTTGTGATGAAATTTCTATGTATGCTAAAAATCAAAGTGTTTTTTAAAAACAGCTGGGTCTTAAAGATGGCTTTAGGATTCAAAGGGACTGGGATTGGATATCAGTGATATCCGGAATCACTTCGATTTAATAACTACTTCAATCTTTACGGATTTGACTATAGAACCTAATAGGCTGGAATTGAATATAATTAAGTAAATCAAACCATTTAAATTAAGTAATGGCATATGGGTATTATCTTAATTATCAATGGAATTATGTAAGAAATGGTTTGACCATGACAAGGAAAAATACTCGTAATGTCGGATGAGTTATCCGGGTTTCAAAGAAACTTAATAACCTAAGTATTTCATATTATATGGGTTTACTCACGCTGGTTTTTCCAGCTTGACACGGGTGTTACTTCACTGTAATACTTGGGTCAGACCAAGTATCATAGGATTTCAGGTTAAGACGTTCTGGAGCCGGAGATGAGCTGGAAGGCAAAGACGTATTGATTAGATTTCGCTGTGTATTACGAGCTGTGTAGATAGTATTTAGGGGCAAGTTATCATAATTGCCCATATTTTTGTTTACTGATGTTTTACTCTGATATCTTGTATGTACATTGACTGTTACAGCTTGTATAAATGTTGTTATTTTATATTGTATTTTGTTTCATTACGATTGTGGGATTCTGTGCTGTTGCTTTTTGTCTTTCTTCTATCTCCTTTTCTTCTTAACCCTAACCGTCTAGGGTTTTCGGCACTCAATTGTTCGGCATTCTATAAAGAGAATATATTAGTGTCGATTTTCGAGGTCGAAAATCTTTCGGGCCATTAGAGATAGAGAGGGGCTGCCATTAAGCTGCTTTTGCAAACGGTTCATTGTTTATTCAAAAAATGAATTTTTGAACAATTATTAAACCAAATATGTATTTAGTAACTATTGTACACACACAAAGATACATATATGTGTATGTGTGTGCAATTATGTATTTATGTCATAAAATTTATCTATAAATATATACTCATGTATATTTATTTAAAAAATTCCATAAGTATAATTATAAATATAAAATTTAATCATAAAATACAATTTATTATTTTTTATTATTTTGAATCTTTTTAAATTAATATACATGTCGAAAAACATTTTTTGTAAATCTATATGGATTTATGTTTAATAAAAAAATATATTATAAAACCCATATGGATATTATAACTTAAACAAGGGATTTATTTTCTTATAAAATCCACTTGGATTTTATAATAAAAATATTATATTATTTCATCAAAAGGTGTCTTAACTAAAACAATTAATTTTAAAATATATATTATTCATATTTATTAGTTAACTTTTATTTATAAATTTAAAAAATAAATATAATATGTTTTGATTATTTATTAAAAATTATATTATATAAACACACACATACATATATACACAATTAACCTATTAACATTTGAAATTTGAATTTAAAGTTGAAATAGATTTCTTCCTCTTAGATCTAGATCTAATTTTAAATTTGAAACACCTTTAGATATTTTAGATATTAACTTAAATCCATTTTGAATTGTTAATTTTAAATAAATATAATTAAATATATAAATGTTTTGTGTATACATACACATGTATATATATACATATGTGTATATATTTTTATGTATACAAAATTAACGAAATAAACATGGAAAACCAGTATGTATATAAAGCGGAAAATGTGTCTGTTGTAGTGTAAATCTCAATACTTATATACGGGCACATTTAACTAAGTACGCATCTAACGTGCACCATACACATATGTGTTTATTTGATACTATATATATAATGAAAATCGGACCTCTTTTATAAACTAAATAAATAAAACAAAAAAATTATTTAAAATTATGTAGCTTGGATCTAAAATTCGGATTTCTCTTTGAAATTTAACAATTTGGCCCACTGAGTGTTGGCCCAGATTCATTTATGGTATCAAAACCCAATAACTGATGTGGTCAAAGTTAGCAGTATTATGGCTAATTTATTAAAGCTGACCCATTTGATTATCTAAAAAAGTAGCATCAAAAGTTGGGTTTGGACAATCAAGTACTCTGCACTACTTAGTTACCACCCTTGCCTGAAAGATGTAGTAAGCCTAAAGGTTATCCCTAATATAAAGGCCCAATTTAATTTTAGGCCATGGGCTAATTTTCAAAATATGTTTTGAAATTATAATTAGTATTTGAAATTTAAAAGGTTAAATTTGAAATATAAAAAAATTATAAATGTTCTAAAATATTTTTCAAAATTGTATAGAAAAATAATTAATTGCTTTTGAAATTATAGAAATAACTAATTAGATTAATTTAATAAAAAATTATTAAAAGTTAATTAATTAAATTAAAATTTATATTATGATATATATAAATTTATCTTAAAATGTTTAAGACCAATAGTAAATTATTTTCAAATTTAATTAAAATTGTATTAATTAAATAAACTAATAAAGTGAATTAATAAATAAAACAATATAAATGTAACATCCCGGAATTTTGTTAAATTAAATTCGTTAAATTATTTGAACTTTGAATTGAATTTGTGAAATTTCAACAGAAATATAATATTATTAAATAAAAGAAAGAATATGAATATAAATAAATAATCGATAGTTTAAGTTTTAAATAAATAATCAGTAAATTATATAACAAACAAGTTGCAAAAGAAATATACAAACCAGTGAACTAAAATATGTAGGCAAAAGAAAAAATAATAATAATAAAAACAAAACATTAGCTAATAAAATAAGAACAGTACTTACAAAAAAATGAATCAACAGCAAATGCATGTTAACAAGCATGTCATATAAACAAAGAAGGGAACATGAACATTCCATCTACATACTTTCATTTAATGCCATCACCTTTAGCAAAGAAACATACTTGCATTAAATGCAAGCCTACATCAGCACCTTGAAGAGAACAGGGAAGCATGAAACACGGCATGCTATAAATATACAAAGCAACATACTTTCATTTAATGATTTTACTGCACAACCTTAAAAACAGTTTTTGATTTACCTTTATACCATAAAACATTGTACTTGAGCCTGTATGTCCTCCTTGTATACATGGCAATTGTCTTAGTTATACGTTCAACAAATTTTTGAAAAGATCAGAAAAGAAAATAAAAAGAGAAAGAACAGAAAATAAACTTAGAAGAAAAATATATACAAGTTCAAGAAAATAAATTAGTGAAGAAAGAAGAAAAGAGAAGAGGAACAAACTGCAGTTCAAAGAAAATCAATATAGTCTCTGTTTCAAACCTTTTTCAAGTGAGTAAACATCAACTTAAAGGCTTTAAGTTAACTGTAAAGATGATTCTTTGTTTCATGGCATTGTATATGTTTATCTTTGAATATAGTTTGGTAAATATATATAGATATACAGGTTACTCTGCATATTGTTCTTCTCTGTTATGGGTTACAGGGTAGATTTCCATTCAAACTCCAGTAGTTTTCATCTGAATCATAGTAAAGCTTCAGTTTTAAAATCAAACAAGATAATGGAACTCAAATATGGGTTATTAAAAGCAGATTTAAAACCCAAGGCTGTAAGATATCATCACTAAAGTTTGTCTACAGGAAATCAAAGGAAAATGTGATGAACCCAAGTATTATGAAAAAGCAAATTCAAATTCAAAGCCTATATTCTTACTGCAAATCATGGTTTTTAAAACTAAAACGAAGATTTTTAATTTGGGATTGTAAGAGCGGTTTGTATATGAACTAAAACTGCATTTTTCTCTTTTCCGAACCATTGAATCAGTTATAAATGTTGAAATTTTTCGTGGAGCAAGTATAAACATCATTGATTTTGAGTAAAATGTCAGATAATATGTTCTATCCAAGGGATTCCATCAATTACGAATCGTCGAAGATTATGTACATTTGACCGCTTTCAGAGGTCCTAATATGTTCTATGAATGGTTAGTTATGCCTTTCGGGCTAACCAATGCTCCAGCATACTTCGTAGATCTTATGACTCGTGTGTTTCGGGAGGTTTTGAATAAATTTTTGCTTGTATTCATTGATGATATTTTGATCTATTCTAAGACTAAAGAAGAGCATGCCGAACATCTTAAAATCATATTGGAAATATTGAGGAGAAATGTTCTATATGCAAAATTTTCCAAATGCCACTTCTGGGTCAATGAAGTCAAATTCCTTGGCCATATTGTTAATGAAGAAGGAATTTCAGTAGATCCTAGCAAAATTTCCGCTATTCTTGATTGGAAACAACCCACTACTCCAAGAGAAGTTCGAAGCTTTTTGGGTTTAGCAGGCTATTACCGGAAATTCGTTCAAGATTTTTCTAAGTTGGTTAGTCCGCTGACTAAGCTAACAATGAAAAATGCAAAGTTCATTTGGGCTCCAGAATGTGAAGAAGTTTTTCAAGAGTTGAAAAAGAGATTGACCACTGCTCCTGTTCTCACTATTGTTAACGGGAACCAAGGCTTATCTGTCTATACTGATGCATGTGGTGAAGGGGTAGGTGCATTATTAATGCACAATGGATAGGTAGTTGCCTACGCGAGTAGACAATTACGTCCACACGAGAAGAACTACCCAACGCACGATTTGGAACTTTTGGCTGTTGTTTTCGCTTTGAAAATATGGCGACATTATCCTTCTGGGTGCTAATCTTTTCAGCTTTCTTAACAATTTATGAAACTAACTTGACTAAAGAAATATACCTAATAAACTCTCTTTGTTTTAGGTGAAAAATTCGAATTATTTACCGATCATAAATCCTTGAAATATCTTTTCACCCAGAAGGATTTGAATTTGCGACAACAACGTTGGTTGGAATTTCTAGCATCATATGACCTAGATATCCAATATACGCCGGGAAAAGCCAATGTGGTTGCTGATGCTTTAAGTAGGAGACATGCTGTTCTTGCATATCTTGTTATCACTCTTACTCTCTTTGAGAAGATCGCAAGACAGCAATACGAAGATGAGTTTCTTCGGGGAATTTATAAAAGAATTTGCCAAGGAGAAGACACTAGTTTCGAGATGGATAATAGAGGAGTAATAAGATTAAAAGGCAGGATTTGTGTTCCAGACTTCCCTGATATGAAACGTGAAGTATTAGACGAATGCCACAAGTCAAAATTCAACATCCATCCAGGAGTCAACAAAATGTATCGTGATGTTAAAAGGACATTCTGGTGGAAAGCGATGAAGAGAGACATATCTATTTATGTGAGTCGTTGTGCTACATGTCAGCAAATTAAAAGCGATCAAATGAAAGTAGCCGGTTTACTTCAACCTTTGGAAGTACCGAAATGGAAGTGGGATCAGGTATCGATGGATTTCATTGATGGATTGCCTCGTACCAAGAAAGGCAATGAAGCGATTTGGGTTATTGTGGATCGTCTAACCAAAAATGCTCATTTCATTCCAGTTAAATCTAATCGGACTGCAGCAAGCTTGGCAAGTATATATATAAAGGAAATTGTTCGCCTCCATGGTATTCCCAGCAGTATAGTGAGTGATCGTGATCCGATCTTCACTAGTAGATATTGGGAAGCATTTCAGGATGCATTGGGAACGAAATTAAATTTCAGTACTGCTTGTCACCCACAATCTGATGGGCAGACTGAAAGGGTCAATCGAATTTTAGAAGACCTATAGCGTGCTTGTGTGCATGATTTTGGTGGTTCTTGGGAGGACCATTTGCATCTGGTTGAATTCTCATATAATAACAGTTATCAAGCCAGTGTAGAAATGGCTCCTTTCGAAGCTTTATATGGTCGTCCGTGTCGATCACCTACATGTTGGATCGAATCAGGCGATAGACTTATTCTTGGACCGGATATGATAAAAGAAGCCACTGAGAAGGTAGACTTTATTCGAAAGAAGTTATTAACTGCCCAAAGCCGTCAAAAGAGCTATTATGACCGCCGAAGGAGAAATTTGGAATTTCAAGTTGGAGATTCTGTATTTCTGAAAGTATCTCCGATGCAGGGTGTATTGAGATTCGGGAAAACTGGAAAGTTGGCACCGCGTTATATTGGTCCTTTTCCTATTCTAGAAAGGATTGGTCCTTTAGCATATCGAGTGCAGCTGCCCAGCTGGTTGTATGGCGTACATGATGTGTTCCATATTTCTAATCTTCGGAAGTATGTGCACGACCCAGATGATATTATTGAAGAAGCTGCTCAGCAGGATCTAGAAATCACTCCTAACTTGGCAGTTAGAAGGGAACCGATAAAAATTGTTGATCGTGATGAGAAGCGATTAAGAAACAAGATTGTGAAACTGGTCAAAGTTCAATGGAGTGGTGATCCAAAGGACTGTACTTGGGAGACCGAAGATAATATGAAGAAATCATATCCCAACTGCAGAATTGACATCTCGACTTAAAACTGTAAGTCATTTCCTTATTTATAAATTCGTCTATTCTTTGTTTATGTTTCTCTCTCTTTCAATTTCGAGGACGAAATTTTCTAAAGGAGGGGGTATTGTAACATCCTCGAATTTGGTTAAATTAAATTCGTTAAATTATTTGAACTTTGAATTGAATTTGTGAAATTTCAACAGAAATATAACATTATTAAATAAATGAAAGAATATGAATATAAATAAATAATAGATAGTTTAAGTTTTAAATAAATAATCAGTAAATTATATAACAAACAAGTTGCAAAAGAAATATACAAACAAGTGAACTAAAATATGTAGGCAAAAGAAAAAAATAATAATAAAAACAAAACATTAGCTAACAAAATAAGAACAGTACTTACAAAAAAATGAATCAACAGCAAATGCATGTTAACAAGCATGTTATATAAACAAAGAAGGGAACACGAACATTCCATCTACATACTTTCATTTAATGCCATCACCTTTAGCAAAGAAACATACTTGCATTAAATGCAAGCCTACATCAGCACCTTGAAGAGAACAGGGAAGCATGAAACACGGCATGCTATAAATATACAAAGCAACATACTTTCATTTAATGATTTTACTGCACAACCTTAAAAATAGTTTTTGATTTACCTTTATACCATAAAACATTGTACTTGAGCCTGTATGTCCTCCTTGTATACATGGCAATTGTCTTAGTTATACGTTCAACAAATTTTTGAAAAGATCAGAAAAGAAAATAAAAAGAGAAAGAATAGAAAATAAACTTAGAAGAAAAATATATACAAGTTCAAGAAAATAAATTACTGAAGAAAGAAGAAAAGAGAAGAGGAACAAACTGCAGTTCAAAGAAAATCAATATAGTCTCTGTTTCAAACCTTTGTCAAGTGAGTAAACATCAACTGAAAGGCTTTAAGTTAACTCTAAAGATGATTCTTTGTTTCATGGCATTGTATATGTTTATCTTTGAATATAGTTTGGTAAATATATATAGATATACAGGTTACTCTGCATATTGTTCTTCTCTGTTATGGGTTACAGGGTAGATTTCCATTCAAACTCCAGTAGTTTTCATCTGAATCATAGTAAAGCTTCAGTTTTAAAATCAAACAAGATAATGGAACTCAAATATGGGTTATTAAAAGCAGATTTAAAACCCAAGGCTGTAAGATATCATCACTAAAGTTTGTCTACAGGAAATCAAAGGAAAATGTGATGAACCCAAGTATTATGAAAAAGCAAATTCAAATTCAAAGCCTATATTCTTACTGCAAATGATGATTTTTAAAACTAAAACGAAGATTTTTAATTTGGGATTGTAAGAGCGGTTTGTATATGAACTAAAACTGCATTTTTCTCTTTTCCGAACCATTGAATCAGTTATAAATGTTGAAATTTTTCATGGAGCAAGTATAAACATCATTGATTTTGAGTAAAATGTCAGATAATTTTTCTAGCACGAAAATTTATGGGGCGAATCAAGGTTAGGGTTTGAGAAACCCATTTTCATTCGTGTCAGAAAGGAGGGTGTCGCGCCATAATTAGGCGATCGGACTTCGAGCCTCCAGTGGGGATAGGAGCATCTGGTCAAGGCGAAGCTTCAGCCAAATTTTCGTGACCTCTGATGGTCAGAGGAGGTGGCGCGAGTGGATTTCCTGGTGACGTGTTATTGGGCTCAATTGATCGAGATGACTCGATTTTATGCTCGGGGTAAATTCAAGTGTGTGGGTGTTCGAATCAATTTGGGTGATGAAGCACGACTTGTTGATGGTCGCGATGCCCATCGGAGTGGTCGCGAACCACCGTGCACGTGCACGGTGGTGATGGTGTGCCAGTGCGTTAATTTAAGTACTTAAACTGGGAAAGAAAAAAAATATAGAAGGAGAAGAAGAATGCAGTGGAACGAGGAATGGACGTGAATATTTGCTTTAGGCTCGAATGTTTCGGCCCTGAGTTAATCAAGTGTTAAACTTAAATAAATAAATAAAAACTGAAAGAAGAAAAGAAACTGGGAGAAGAAGAAACAGGGCATTGGGAAAAGAAAGGAGCGTGACTCCTGTTTTCACTCGGGTGTTTTATAATGGGCTAAGCCCATTCAAATCTTTAAGTCGACAATGTTATGAAAATTTTGTGTTTTGCAATATAAACAATTTAGATTTTGTTAAGTTAAGTTATTTAACAAATGCTTTAGAATTTGTTAATTCTTTAATTAAATAAAGAAAGTTTAAAATAAAATTTTATTTAACCCTTTAATTAAATGATTAAATTTTAAAAGAAGAATTTTAAATTAATTTACATTAAAATTCCAATGTAACAGTAAATTAATTTTTAAAGTACAAAACAGATTTTCAAATGGAAATTAAGGTAAACAATTTTTATTAATAGTTTTGAAAAGGAATTTAGAATGATTTAAAGTTTGTGATTAAAATTGATTTAATAAACAATTAAGTACTCAAATAAATTTATAATTAAGAATTTATTGATTAGATAAAGTAAGTTAATTAATTTAATTGGCAGTTAATTAAAATAACTAATTAAGGAATAATCAATGTATCAAGATGATTAAGATTAATTTATTTATCATTAAGAATAATAAATCATTGATTTATAATAATCAATAAAATAATTATTTGGTTAATTTATCTCATTCGTTTTGATTGGTAAATAATAAGTTATTGTTGTGCAATGTATTGATATTTTTGCTCTGTTGTGATACTGTGTGATGCACAGTAATTGTGATTTATTCTGTACTGATATGAAAACCCTGTTGGCCGTAAAACGGCATTTAAACCTCGATGCGACAGGGAATCGGATTTCAGTTGGTTATCCGAAACCCACATCGAACCTGTGAATATTTGTGAATGACATCCACATGTTTTAAAATTTGACACTCACTATTCGAATTAGCCGGGAAAGGACCTTTGGGTCGTATAACCCATTTCGAATATGTGATTCGACGTTATGGATAGCATTTGAAGACCGGTGTTGAAGACCGGGTATTTGCGAGAGCGATAGGATGACCTGTCGATTGACTCTACACCGAGTTGCTCCGGTATAGAGTTCTCCATATGTGATGGGGAATCCGATCAGGATTGTGGATATCCGGATTGCAAGGACTTCTTTGGAAGTGCCTTCGGTTCTGTTCGAACCCAGAATAGACTTGTATGGATTGTATGTCTGACATTACAAATTGAGATATAAAGCAGATTTCTTTCAAATATATTTCTATTGGTGGAGGAGAATTTATTCTCTTAGCTTAACACCCTTCTCTGAGACGTACGAGCTCAGAGGTTATGTAGTTGAAGGTTATCAGTGATATATTCCCAATTTGGTAATGTGACATGCTGAGTGTTGCTGTGAAATGATCATTGTTTGATCATTTGTGATATGATCATTTGTTTGATCACTTATCTTTGTGATCATTTCTATGATCATTTATTGACCCAAAGCACAGCTTTTGTATAAAACGTGGCTTTGTGGACGAGACTTCGTCGGATCTCACACCTCGAAATGGTCAAAACAGGAAAGATGCAGCAAGGTTATTGGGGGTAGCACCCCTTAGGGTTTGTGCATTTCCTTCTGGATAGAAGTGGTATCATGGTATGGAGCCCAGATACTTAACTTATGTTGATATCGCAGATATATATATATATATATATATATATATATTACTTTGTGATTTGTTGCTGGGGCCCCGGTTAGAGGTTGGTTACAACCGGGAGATGGCATACTCGTGTCAGTAGTTACCCAGTTAGGGGTAACCCGGCTTTGTGTTGGCAGAGATCCGGTTTGGTTCTCGGGAACGTCCTTCCAGAGGCGTTCTCATGTGGAAATGGGAAGTTCCTTGGCCTGACCATTTGTTGGAAATCCAATTCCCAATACGAAACCCTGTATGGTTTTAGTTGTAGAACCTGCCATGCTGCGTGGCGGTAACCTGCCACAAAACATGGTAGCTATAGTAGGCATAGTTTGGAATGTCTATGCTGGCTAAGATTAATTTTATATTTTCGAAATGATTTACTTCACTATGCACTAGTATAATATCAAAGAATTCTTTTCTCGTACTAAGCATATTTAACTATCATAAGAAGAAATCTCCTTCAATTCTGCGTTTGCATTGTGTGTATGGCGGGAGGTCTTATGGTAGTTCCATTTTTAAAAGCATTCCAAAAATTCTTTTATAAATCTTGTTTTTTATTTAAATGCAACTGTTTATGTTTACTCATACCAGTCCCATGACTGATCCGGAGTTTATTGTTTTCTTTCCTAAACTTTGGGTGCCCATTATTTCCGCACGGGCAGCCTATTAGCAGGTTTCTGTATTTTGCAGTAAGCCGTATTTTGGAGCTCTTATCTTGGAGATATCTTAGGAGCTTTTGGAGATTTCAGGTGTTATCTTTTGGGAGTTCGTTATCACCTCTCTCATTTGAGGACTTTTGGATATATGATTACTGTTATATTAATCATGATGTTGTATTTGGAGTTGTGGTGTATGTATGTATTATATACTCTGTTGTAGTATGATATTATGTTGATGTTGTAACTGTGATGATATTATGATATTGATTCTGTTCCGCTGTTTTATATTCATCTAATTATTGTTATAAGCTCCAGTGATGCAAATTTGATGTTGTTTATCGGACATCAAGTTTGGGTCGTCACAATAAATGTATTATGATATATATATATATATATATATATATATATATCTGCGTGTATATGTATGTATTACTATAAATACTATAGTATATGTATTCAATTTTAAAATGTTTAAAATGAATAATATTCAAATTGATTAAAATGTTAATTTATTAAAATTTATAAAATAAGATTTAATCAATAAAATTAATATGTATAATTATACATAAGAATACTATGTACGTTAATTAAAACTATAAACCGTTATATATGATTTAAACTTATATAATATTGATGTATAGTAAAAGGTGAAACTATAATAAACCAAAATTTGATTTAAAAAATAAATATATACATATAGTATGCATACTATGATTTTGGATGTGTCTGACACTTAAATCATGAGATTATTTGTTAAGTAATGCATTATTCCACAAGTCAATGTCACTCAAATAAGTATATTAAAGATTATGAATCTTTAATGTTAGTGTTTCCATCTACCATTTAAATATTAATAAATTACTTACATATTTTTTTGTTGTTGAGCATACTCCAGCTAAAGATGTTATTTGTAGTATTATTAATATACCGATCAAACGAGGTAAAACAACTATAAGTACTTGTTAAGCAAACTCGATGTACATATACTATACCTAGACCGTTATAAAATGGTAGGCTCGAGTGAATAATCTTTTTTGATGTTAGGCGAACTCAAGGTCGAAATGAAATTGGGACAAAATACATGGGTTAGAGTTATATATGATACAACCGATAAAGTGTTGTCCATCGCTTATGAACCTATGATTTATTCAACAAACTCAAGGTCAGAATCTCAAGGTAAGCGAGTACTTACACCTACTAAAGAAATCGAAAGATTTCTATTTTTTCTCTTAGGGTTTTGAGGAATATAATAGTCTAATATGAGCTTATTAGTAAAATTATATATATATATATATAACCTTACCAACAATATAAGAGCATCTGTTATGTTTAAATTAAACTAATCCACATCGATAAATTTAGGCAATTAATATAATTGATAAAATGTTTATCAATTGAAATATCCATACGAACTGAATTAAGATTGATAGATAGCAATATAAAATATACTTGCCAATAAATTTTTCATGTAGTTAATTCAAGTCCTATGCAAGCACCTAATTATACAACTATTAAATATGTTTGTAACTTGGTCACTTACTTGTTTACTTGCCTTAAAATATGTATTGTATTCTATGAGTTTCAAACTCTAAAACAATACACGAATACTGATATTTGATCAATTCAATCACATGTAAATGTGATATGGTAAACAATCATAATTCGTAATATGCGAAACAATAGTGAATTTCATTTAAAATAAGCAATTAAAAATAGTGCTAGATCGTGTATTCAATACGACTGATTGTAGTAAAGATCTTGTTGTATTAGATGTAACACTAGACTAAAGGCTACAATATAGATCTAAGAATTTGATCATTGAAAAGTCAGTTTGATTGGTTTACATGAAGTGCAACTTATTTGACATCATTAGACGTTAAGAATGACCAAGTGCATTTTTGTAAATAGATCGTTTTGGTCTTGTTGCAAGGGTTTACTTTTGAATGGTTTGACCATTTGAAAAAGAAAGAGAATGGAGAGTGGATGTAACTTAAGGCATGGTCAGGTTGAAGAGAGTTAATGATCACTTTTGGTTCATGAAGAGATATCAGAACCGAGAATTGTATAAAATAATAAAAGATTCTTAACAAGAAATGAGAAATATTATTTCTATTCCAAAATGTAATTTCATATAGAAAATTATTTTCTATGAGATTTAGTTCTTTGAGTGTAAGATATCTGATCTGAAACTCTCGATTATAAACTAGTTATAGTGTATAAAATAAAATTTCATAATAAGTGGTTGAATGGAGCTTACCATATAACACTTCTTAATGGTAATGGCAGAAATAATGGGAGCATACCATATAACACTTCTTAATGGACGGACCAAGTTATGAAAATTATTTTTGTAAATATACCAAATATTATCTATGAAATAATAACTTTTTTTAGTATTAACTGACAGTAGATTTTGTTTCATTTTAACATAAAAATCATAAATATTCATTATTAGATAAAAATATAATAATGCTATTTATTTTCATAACAAAATATGCTTTAGAAATGTAACGATCATTTTTTCGACCCTCGAATGTCGACACTAACACATCCACGGTATTCACACGTCGAGCACCCAAGTGCCTGAAGGAAAACGTTAGGCTAAAAAAAAAGAAATTAAAAGAAAATAAACAAGAAGAGAGAACAAAAATATCATAATCTCACAAGTGGAACGATAATATATAGAATCTCAAAAGGATCATTATGAAGCAATATTATATAGATACAATAACTAAAGCAAACTATCTTATCATCAGTCCGGACAGTAATAACATCCTGTCCTTACAATTGTCGATATATATAAGCAAAGTAATGTAGCGAAAATTAGAATACTATGGTAGGCAAACATCTAGCTCCTTTCTAAGAACTCCAATGAATGTCAACGAAATCTAGAAATATACACGAGACTGACCCGAGCATTATAAGAAAATAATACCCAAAGCAGTTTGGTAAACCAAAGTGACAAACTCAATCATATGGATTTTTATATTTATAAAACCCTTTGAAAATAAAGGTATCTCGTAAGACCACGTTGCAAAAAACATGGATGGATTTTACCTTATGATAACCAAACTATTTCTATTAGAAATTTTAGTGATATAATAATATCTAGGGTTGAAAAATAAATGTACAACGTAGCTAGAATGGTTATATTTGTTATAATCAACAATTTATTAGAGTACATTTAAAACCAATAAGGCATATTCATATATGGACATTCTGCAGAGACCTCTCCAGTAAAAATCATAAGTAAACCGAGACCAATCTCCATGGTAAGGATCAGAAAACACCTTTGGAGCGTTATATATCTCTAAAAAAATATACCATAAGGTAAACATAACCGACCCACAATCTAACACACGAACCAAGTATCATCAACTCCATGCGCACAACATCTTGATAAGCATAATCTAGATGCTAGAGTTAATATATGTCCTAATTGGGTTAGCTAAACCCGGGATCATGCTTCCTACTCTATCTTTAGTCATTTTTCCGATGTGAGGCTACGTTCGGCATCTTTCACATGAGTCTTAATCACTTGAATAGATCATGGATCCCCAAACGGATTCCAATATCTCAAATATATCTTAGTTTTGAAGTAGTTTCAATAAGTAAAACACTCACAGATCCCGACCTCTCCAAGACCGATTCGATGAATTTGGCCATATTCAACAACAACGAGAATGATCGCATAAGGGAACTAAGTCCCATATACTTTTCCATAAGCAAGCAAACACAAGCACTATCGTCCATATAGAGCACGATCAAATCAACTAAACGACTTTTAATCCCTTTTTTAATTAATTTATCCTTTATTAATTAAAACCCTTTTTATTAGTAAAACTCCTTTTTATCTAATAAAACTTTTTTCAATGATCAAAACTTCCTTTATTGATTAATACTATTTATTAATAAAAACTTGCTTTATATATTTGTATATATATTTAATTTCTCTTTCTAAAAGATATATACTTGAATTATAATATTTCACTTGAAACGACCCAACTTTCTCACCATAGAAAATCGCATCATTTTTAAGAAAGAAAGGGATAGAAAAGAGAAAAGACAGAGAAGAAGAAAGAAACAACATCAGAATCTAAACAGCGGAACGAATAAATTATATTAATCACATAATATATTACATAATATCATATACATCAGAGATACACAACTAAAACAACACGTACTAGACAATTATAAACACCTGTCTAGTTATACAACTCAAAGACAAACGACTTAGAGAAAACACAGCGGAATAATATATAAATATACGCAGAAGCCTCCTGCTCCATTGCTCCTCCAGAATTCGTCAAGCCAACCTGAATCCCCTGGCTACTCGTAAAAATTTGAGTACCCAAGAGTTTAAGAAAAACAGAATAAACTCTGTGTCAGACATGGGTCTGGTGTGAGTAAACGGGTTAAAGTTGCTTAACTTTAAAAACCTTTTGAAAGAAAAGGTATCACGTAAGACTTCCCACACATAAACATGGAAAAGTTTTTACCTTACGCTAACCAAACATTTGATAGGAAATCCATTGATATTATAATAGGTCTAGGGTTTTCAAATAAATATGAAATAGCTGAAATTGTTACATTATTAAATTCCAGCTACTGGCCACAGAAGTGGGTAATACAATCAAATCCGAAGGCTCTTATTGGATTTTGGATTTCATACAATGGCAGGGCTACCAAGGTACCGCCCGTCACAGTACATGGCCAAGATCACCGTACCGAGGAGTACGTCCGCTCCTCTGCAACACAAAGCCGGAACCATTCCTTACTGAATAGTTCCGAATAAGACAACCCCGATGGTTGTAGCTATTCAACCGCCCACACAACCAAAATAAAAGGAAATCTAGGCACGGATTAATCTCATCCTACTTGGGCATGACCCACTTAGCCTTGCTACACCTCCCCTGTTTTAGCCATTCCTTATTGATGAGGCTTGAGGCTACGATTACCTTTATAGAACACATCCCTTAAAATGCTCATCGTCCATCTGACGATGTTCTGAAAGCAATCAATCCATACAAGTTCGTTGCGGGTTCGAAAGAAACCGAAGGCATTATCTCATTATACTCATTTTGGAATCACCCTCAGAGTTAATGACAATAACCCTTGCGCTCTGAATCTTTATCTTCACTTGAGATTCACGACCTATCGTTAATTTGGATCGATGTGGTTTTCGGATATCCAAAAATGGAAACCCGATCCCGGTCTCATCGAAATCCAAAACATATCTTTTAGGTCCAAGTTGTTTAAGGTTAAACAATTAAATTCAACTATCTATATACACACAGATAGATAATTCACAAGTCACGCTTGATAATCACATTATCATAATAAACAGATGATCCATAACAAAATAGGTAATCCACATCATTATCACAATAGATAATCTATATTACCATCACAATGCAACCAAGCATTCATACCACACAATATTACTTATCTCATTTCTGAGGTTACATCCATTCAAGACAATCAATGTCATCCATTCATACATAAGCAATGATTTACTTAATCACAACATAATTAAATTTAAAATGAATTAAATTAACTATCTCTATCTCTAATTAATTTAAAGTAAATTAATTACTTCATCTCCTAATTAATTTAAAATAATTAAATTAATTACCTTCATCACAATAATCTTGCTTACTTATCCATTAATTAAACCAATTAATTAATCATCATCTTAATTTATCAACCTTGATTAATTACCCTTAATCAAGTAATTAATCCTTAATTATTCTCATTAATCATATTAATTAATGAACCTTAATTAATTACTTCCATTAATTAATTGACTATAATTAATTACATTATTGCTTAATTAATTACATTAATTAATCATGCTTAAATTAATTGTTTTCAATTAATCAACTTTAATAAATATAAACAGTAATTAATTATTCTTAATTACTTCTTAATTACTTTTAATTACTTTTATAAATTCTTTGATTTATTACACCAAGTAATAAACCCTTAATTACTTTAACAAGTAATTATCCATTTAAAATTACTTCCAAATAAGTAATTTCACTTATCTCAATTACCCCTATAATTTATTCATCAATTACTTATCTTAAGTAATTACTCTTATCAAAACTTATTAAGTAAACATTCTTAATCATTTATCATGTGACTATCTTTAATTAATTAACAAATTAATTAACTTAACTTGATCACAGTCACCTTATAAATCAAAATCGAGTAATTCATCCCTTAATTACTCTTTAACCAAATTGATCATTAATTACAGATTGATTATCTTCAACTATTAATTAATAAACCTTAATTATTAATCAATCCTTTAATACAAAGTAATCAATCACTAATTACTTTTATAATTAATTAATTAACCTTAATTAACTAATTAATCATCTCTTAATCATTAATTAATAAAACTTAATTATTAATTAACAACCTTAATTGAAAATTAATTAATTCATAATTATAATTAATCAATCCTTAATAACAATTAATTAACCTCAATAAAATTAGTTAATTAAATTCTTAATTAACTTGCATTATAGATAAATAATTCTTTTCATTATTAAATAAGAAAACCTAATTAAACTTAATAAAACTTAATTAAGTATTAATTAATTAAGTATTAATTAATTACTATTTTAATTAACCCTTAATTACTTAATTTAATTAATCATTAGTCATTAATTAAATCATCATAATTATTAGTTAATTAAATTAATAGTTATCCTTATTAATTACTTAATTAACCCTTTTACATTTAATTAATTAAGTTAATTAATACACTTAAACTTCTTAACTATCTTAATAAATCTCAAATTATTTAACCATAATTATCATGAGATAAAACCTTATTTTAATTATGCTTATTAAAACAATTTACTTTAAAAATTATCTTTACTTAATAAAATTAATGTTTAAAATACTAATTCAATATAATAATTTAAAGTTTACAAATCACAACTTCCTTTAAATACTTCAAAATATCATCAAGTAATGGTTTAAATCAAGTTTTAAATTTAAATCAATATACTTGCTTTTTATAGAATCTTTATAATTCCATTTATATTAAAGTTTTAAAATATTTTAACTTGATTTAACAAATTTAAATTAAATAAAGTTCAACTTAATAAAACAATGTTAAAGAAACATTTATTTCATCAAAAATAGATTTAAAACAAGATTCATACCAAAATTCAAACATACTTTATTTAAAATTTAAACCTATTTTTAAAAATAAATCCTTTAAATATTTTTGAAAACTTTCTTTAATAAAACTTCGGGTCTAACCCGATCAAAACCCCAAAAACATCCGAGTTACTCTTTCCCACTTCTTCTATTGCAAAACTTAATTTAAGTTTTAGTTAAAATTTCAAATTATAAAACCTGTAACTATTCAACTATTACCAAGTTCCAACTCATCTCTACCCGAGTTGATACTCGAGTTATCAACTCAAACACATGATGTTCTACCCGAGCTAATACCCAACAACCCAATTCCCAAATACTTACTGACACCAAACATCACATGCACCTGCACCAGTGCTGGAACCACCTCCGGTCAACGACGAACCCACCGACACGTCACTTATCATGATGCAACACAAATCCAAACACTGGAATCCTCGCACGAGCCATTGATCAAAATCGAACTACCCAGTTGGAAAACTGGAACAAACAGTCAGAGCCACAACCTCCTCGAACTCTCAACAACGATCACCGGAATTCGCGCCACCATGGACACATCTCCTTCAGACTTCCACGATCATAATCCCAAAATCCTTTCAAGGTTGATCACCTAGACAAGTGGCAATGGCCCTTTTTTCCCAGGCCAACAGAATTTAGGGTTAAAACCCCAAATCACTTCACCGCCGTCACTACGGCGATCATCCAACGCTGCCACTATTTTTGCCACACTACCCAAACATACTTCTAGCTCCATCAAGAACCTCGAACACACCAGATGTAAAGATCAACAGATTTCGGCCAGGAACTACATTCCAGATAAATCCCAAATTCACATTCATTCCTTTGTTTAAAATTGTAATTTTAATTTTAAAAATCCTAACTTCTAAAATGGATTCAAGTCATAAATTTAAAACAGTGAATTTAAAGTACTGGTTTTATCATGTTTATAAGAATTTTTGCTGAATTCTAATTGCCAAATGAGTTGCTAAATATTTCCACTTAAATTCATTTTTTATATTGAATCTTAGCTTAAACAAACATTTAATACTTGATAAACAAATCCAATCTGTAATCATAGTAAGCGCAGCATGAAATTTTGTTTAAACTTAATAATCTTGAAACAAGAACAGGGAAAAAAATGTAACATAGACATGCACACCTTTGAACACAACCAATTAAACAAAGCATTACACTGATATATATATATATATAAACATGCAGAGCATTTTTACCATAGAATCTCAAAGCAACTTAATTTGTCTACTTAACTTTTAATAAAAAAAAAGTTTACTCACCTAACAAGGAGATGCAGAGCTTTGAAAAAGAACAGGAAACCTTCAAACTGAATTTGCTTTTCAGATTTGTATCTTGAAAACTTGCAAACACTTGAGCTTGAAAAATTAAAACTGAAATGCTGCAGGTTTTCCCTGACCCAGATTCACTTGCAAATGCTTGAATTTTGAAAGATGATGCAGACATGGGAAATGCATATCTTAGAATTTTTTGAAAATATGCTGCAGATTTTTGATCATGAGAAGAATGTTTCAGGTTTTTGGTCACAGAATGGTTTTGGAAAATGGGTTATAGGTTTTCAACTTATTTTCTACATTGTTTTTGAGTTTGAGGAATTGATGGCGGGCTTGAGAACATTACAGATTTTCATTTGAACTCGAGAGGTTTTACAGGGAAACAAATTTGCAGATTTGATTTGCACATTGGTTTGAGTTCGAGGGATTTCAGATTTTTGTTTGAGGAGAATTCCAGATTTGATTAGAGGATTTTCTGGTTTTTGAAGAGTGAAAGTTGCATGGATATTTTAGTTTCTTTTAGGAATGAACATAAATTTTAAAGAAAAAGAAAGTGAAGAGAATATAGTGTTTATATAGGCAAATTTTCAGTTTTATTAAATTAAAAGAAAATTTTAAAAAAAATGGACACTTGTCTTTAGCTTACATAAATGTGTTAACACTTGTTAATATTTATGTATATTTATTCTAAAAGAATTTTAAAGCATTTTAAATTAATTTCCTAATTAACTAATATGTTTTTTTCTTAATTTATAAATACTTTTCTAATTATACTCCTAATAAACGAATACATTTATACATTTATAAATGTTTTATAAATTTATATAAATAAAATCTTTAAAAAGAAAATAAAATAAAACCAATTATAATTTAAATAAAATTATATAATATTACAAACTCATTTTAAAAATTGCTATTTCAAAACCTTTGTATTTATTTTTATTAAATAAATACATATCAAATTTCTATAAATAAATTTCTATAAAAAGAATATAAAACAAATCTTATTTTTAACCAAAAACATTATCTACATATTTTAAATCCAAACTATATATTATTATTTTATTTTAAGATGTATGTATATCCCTTGAATTCAAATTTATATTCAATGTCAAAGTTAATTTAAAAAAATCCAAATCAAAAATCAATTTAAATAAATATAAATATCAATTTTTAAATATGCTCATTATTATTTATAAATAATTTATCCTATTTTAAAATCAATTTTAAATACACAGAAATATATATATTACACACTTATTAACTTTGAAAATAATAAGTCCATTTAGAATTTATTTACACAACACAAAATAATTATTCTTATTTTAAAAACCAATCTATAACCATAATTAAGACATTATATTATTATTACTTGGTTATTTATTTTTGAAAATAACAATTTTATCAGTTTAAATAATTTTAAATTAAGAGATTATCATATTTTAAATTCCTGAAAATTCCGGGACATTACATCACTATTCATATATACTCTTTTCAATAATTAAAGGTATTCATATACTTACCTTAACGGTATAAATATATTCACAAATCACTAAACAAAGTTTTCCTTACTTAAATTATAATTAAAGAGGTTAAAAACAAATGTTACTATAAACCCATTCTCGTTTATAAATTAAACATATAACATTTTCTATCTTTCCATAAAAGATTTCAACAGTTGTTATTATTGTTAAAACACTCTTTTAAATGTTTGATTACATTTACAAGGGCTTAAGACAAGTGTTACTCAAACATTGGCATAACAAACCCAAATCATTTCATACTTTAAAAACATTTCTTTGTATCTTTTCTTTAAAGATTTAATTATACTTAAGGGTTTAAGACAAGTATTATTTAAAACATTATTACCACAACCCAAAAGCTTTATTATACTTGGCCCTAAAGCATTCATTATTAAATATCTAATTATATTTCTAATTATAATTTACAATAACGGTTAAAAACGAATGTTATTAAAATATTATTTACTACAACCCAAAACCTTTTCATACTTAACCACATTCTTTTTAACTTATTTTTAAAGATTTAATCATATTTAAGTGGTCAAAGACAATTGTTGCTTAAACGTTTGTCACAACAAACACAAAACTATTTACTTATAGTTATCAACTAAATATTCATTAGTAAATATCTAATTATATTCTTAAGTATAATTAACAATAAGAGTTAAAATAAAATGTTACTAAAACATTATTTACTACAACCCAAAATTATTTGTATACCTAACCATTTTTTAAAATATTCTTTTTAAAGATCTAAGTTAATAATATTTGGTTAAGTTTGATAGTCGCGACTAATCGACTATCTAGTTAAAACATTTGCTTATACAAATCAATGTTCATATACTTAACTCGTTTATAACATTTCAACTAAACTATTACTTGTACAAAAGTGAAGCCAGGTAAGTTAGAGCACTAGTTGCACCAAAGCCTTGCCTATATACTTCATTTTAAATCTCATAAATAAACAAGTCTACTCGTCGGCTTTTAGTATTGAGCCAAATCAATTACCTTTTCAATACTTAAATATATAGGAATACCTTTAAAATACTTATTAATGTATTAAAATATTATTAAACTACTTAAAAGTATAATTTAATTATTTATATAGAACAAAAACAACCAATTTGGAAATAGCTGGAAAAACCAAAATAAACGTGTTATATTTTAAAAGCTACTTACTTTAAAAATTCATAGTTAATTGTTGAAAAACATATTTAAATATGAAACTAATTTTAAAACACTCTAATATAAGATAGTAAATGATGCTAAAAAGATTCGAGAAAAATATTTAAATTAAATATCATTTTTACATAATTAATTGTTTCAATCAGCAATGATACCATTCAAATGATGTCAAAACAATTCGCAACCGAAAAAAAGTGCTGAAGAAGCAGATATAGCATTTCTGAAGTACTTCTAAAGTCCTCGCTTTCATTTTAAGGTAAATTTGCTACAACTTTGCGCCTAGTTTTCAGTGCATACATAAATGAAGTTTGATTTATTCCTTTTACAATAGCTAGTCTACTTTGGGTACTCGAAACCTTGAAGAAAAATCCCAAAAAATATTTTTAATTATTTCATAGAAATTTCCCACAACAAGATATTTTTCAGAAGTGTTCGTATAGCGACAATTTCACTATAACTTTTGCCATTCCATTCAACTAGCTATCAAATGATTTAAGTTTCAGAATTTTTACAATTAGAGTAATACATTATTTACTTGTAAAAATGGAAAAGAAACCCTTAAGGAAGTTTCCATAAAAATAAATGTTATTTACCAAAAACAAGGAATTTAAAAGTGTCGATATAGCATCCTTTTTTACTTCAAAGTTTCTTAGTTTATTCAACTAATTCCACAAGTTTTCAAATATATCATTTACTTTTCAAGATACTTATAGAAGTGTAGATAATAATCAAAACTATTTATATCAAAATATATTCACAAATCACCACATTACACAAACTAAAGTTGTAGGGATTCAAAGAGTGTTTATAGTGACTAGCGCTGGACGGACAATTCCATATTCAACATCATTCAATCATATATAAACCGAGGCCTTCCGAGGCACAACAATCAAAGAAATAACATACTATTCAAATCACAAAAACACGGCTTATAACTTTACTTAGTTACGTCTATTATCATAGTTTTTATCAAGCAATTTAACAATTTTTCAACAAGCAATTTTCAAGATAATATTTTCATTCAAAGTAAGATAACTCACATTATCCAAACTAAACACTATCCTCTTCCTACCAACATTCAAGCAAGCATCAAAACCTCCATCCATAAAACCCAAGCACATGCCAAATGTAATGATCCGCCCTTTGTAATACTATAAATCAACGTTGAGTAACAATGTCCGACTCTTGAATACCACAAAAGACAGTCCGTCTGGGTAAAATAAAAAAGCTTAAACATCATATCAAGTCTCAGGGCGGTAGAATCTCGCAGCGGAACGATAATATATAATATGCTGAATGTACATGAGCAATAGGATAAACAATACATAAGAGACTGTACTGATGGAAGTAACTAAAAACTAAATATCAATACAGAAAGTCAGAATACAATATTTGATACAACAAGTCTCGTGTATAAATAGTCTATCGACCATGTACCACTACAACATCTAGTACATACCCAAAGTACCGTCTTTGCCCTCAAAACGCTCTAGCAGTCCTAAAAGAGTATTCCCAAAAGCACTTGACTCTCACACTATCAACGAGTACCCGAGAGTTGTCATGACATAAGAACACAAGGACAAAATGCGAGATAGACATAAAGCCTGGTTTGAATGGAACAATCTTAAAGTATTGTATATCAATGCCAAATACAAATATATAGAGGATTATTGAAATACGGTTGGTCTCTTCACAAACCTGGCTCGGCGATAACCCGGACTGTCCTTAAACTAGTAAAGTAAACCTAGCTCAAAAGTAGGAAATCATAACATAACCTGCTCTTCTCCTACAACCAACGAGTCAGCACAACTAATACAATGTGTCTGAAACGTAACAACATACCATGATAGAGGTAACCTAATATGCTAACTCGGGATTATTATAAAAATTATTATATAAGTCTAACACATAATGTTTAATAATGGTAATCAACCAACCAATATAACATGCACAATCATAATAAAAGGAGAACCCCAAAGAATAAGATAATACCCATCATTACTGGTGGGTGGTGTCCATTACGAACACCAATCGATCTAATGATCCCCATCAAAGCACCTGAAGTGCAAAATGAATACGGCTATATAACAATGCTACTAACATAGCATCTTCGCACCCAAAACCAAATATGGATATCCATAACTGGTACCCTTCTGAATTACCATTAGCTATTAATGAGACATACCGAGAGCCACAACTACCTTGTGCACTCACCTAAAAACCAAAACCATAAAAGAAGTTGGCCTATAGCTCCCGTCTTAGCATTCAAGTACGGAATAGTATATGATCTACTCTAGACTTGCATTCAAGCTTCTCCTCGCCTTTGCTTTGGAATCACATTTGTGGGTCATGCATCTCAATTGTACAGTGGATTCCCATGGCAGCGTCCTTTAGTTCTAGTTGTCCATACTAACACATCGAAAATGTATGTAAATGCTAAACCTTACTTACATATTTCTCACTTGGGTACACAATACCAAAATATTTTCGTTCCCATATGGATTGGTAAAATCATCATGAATTAACATTAGCTTCCTACGATGCCTATCGAGAGCACAACTATATTGTGGACTCCCCTGAAAAACAACACCTCAAAAGAAGTTGACCTATAGGTCTCGTCGTAGCATCCAAGAGTATTGCGCAATAGTACATGACCTACTCCAGGCTGACATCCCAGCCTCAATCCACTTCTTCTCTAGAACCGCGTATGAAGATCGTGCACCCTAAGGTATAATGGATTTATTCACACCAATCGGTAGTCCCAAGTCAGACATACCATACATATATACACACATACATATATATGTGTGTGTGTATATACATATATGTGCACATATACACACAGGTATATATATACATATTTATATATGCCTAAATTTGCGTATCAATTAATATCTATATAAATCGTGCTTCTTCCTCTAGTCCAAAGTCGGACATACTAGAACTATATGTATATATGCCTGGAACCTAATATCAATGAATATCTATAAAATATTAGTCCCAAGTCGTACATACTACAACTGTATATAAGTATGGACATATATAACCCATATAGACTATATGCATGTATATATAAGACCGGTCCAACTATATAGAACTAATTAATACATCTCGTGTCCATTTACACACACGGAGTCAATCCATAACCAAAACCACTATTCTACCATCTCAAAATCAAACTAATAAACCAATCCAATAGTCTATTTATCTACCATTCAATTCTATTATGCAATCAATTCATCCAATTCAACTAATTAAAAACAACAACATGAAAATATATGATTCAATCATTAATCAACTTGTAATACCATACGATAATTTATGAGATAATCCATCATTCATATATTATTTCTAAACATAATATGTTATTTATAAAACAACCATAAGCTTATAAATTATTTAAAACCTTAACATTATTTAACTATACATTTATACCTAAATATACACTTCCATAATATTTTACTAATCGTAATCGTTTTATAAAAATATCATTATATATTTAAAACCAATTTAAGTAATATATTTCACCTCATAATATTTTATACGTTCATAAATCCTTTTATAAAATAATAAATTCAGTTCAAAACCCATTTAAGCCATAATATACGTAGTTTATCAAATTAAATTAAGTAGGCCTCAATCGCACTATTTTGTAAAATCATATAAACATTATTTTTATAAAATATCCCATTTACTCAAAACTAATTATTTAAGTAATTACATCACTTAACTTATCAAATTAAAATTAAGTGTAAATCCATTCATCAAACCAACAAAATCATACGTCCCGATTAGTCATAAAATATATACCAATATTTATATCACTAATTTAAACTTCGCATTTAGGGTCAAATTAATTTATAACCAAGTTATAAACTAATATCAACTCCCTCCAACTTTATTCAATACAAATGACCTCCACATTTCTGTACGGGATCGAAATCCATCATCCCGAATATCCATTCAAAACAATCCAATCAAATAAGGAAATTATTAAATAAGCATCACAAACAGGTCATTGACATTAACCTAGAATCTCAGCAACCATCATATGTCGATAATGTCCATCCAAACATCATTATTAATGAACCACATTACTCTAAAAAATTCTAATCATATAAAATGGCATATAAAAATAATGGGATTTATAGGATAATAAACTATAGAGTTATAGTTCTGCTCACTTGAACTAAAAATTCCCAATTATCTAAATCCAGTCTATGTCCATGTTATGTCATAGATAATCCCATTACGAGTGCAATGCAAGAAACCACGTTTGAATCCGACCTTGTATGAGTGGTTTGAATCCAACCTCGTATGAGCAAGATATGGGGATTAGAACAATTCAAGAATAATTATTTATTAATTCTCTTAATAGATTAGTTAATTAGCAAATTACCCCTCCGCTATTCTCGAATAACCCTAACGCACTCTCAATCAAACACCATATGCCTCATTCAACTACTTGACTGCGCCGCCATGGAGCTTCGGCCATCGTCGCACTCCTCTTGATGCAAGCCTTGACCAAGACGAAGCCCTTGCCACCAGACACATCTCTTCGCGACAACCGTAGGCGGATATCAAACCCAAATAAAGATTTTCGATCATCTCTCCTTTGCCACCACTGCTTTGATCCATGGTGATCCAACTGGTCAAAATACTCCCCTCATCTAGCCATATATTTTTTGTAGTTAGGACCTTCGCCCAATTCTGCTCCTAGTGGCACCGAAAAGTGGAGGCCATTGGATGGAACGGCCATGGACTTAAGAGAGAGGCAATTTCTTTTTATGAAATAAATTTAAATAAAATTGTATTTATTCAATTTTCATTTCACGTTTCCGACTCACAGGAGCTTTAGCAAGTTTCGATCGAGACGGTTTTCAAACCGTGTTACTATATATAATTTTCCAGTTCCAATGTCCCCTCCTTTGGAGACTGGAAGACACCCAATTTAGTCAATTCCATATACATCAAAAGGTTATGGAATAGTAGCATTAGTTAATTCAATTAGGGGCAACCATAGAATTCCAGGAAACTTTTGACATCTGCCACATCTATTAACCTAGGCTAAGGAGTGCTTTGTCATACAGGGCTAATAATATTCTTTCCTCATTTCCTTTTTTTGCTAGTTTTTTCCCATTGAAATAATATCAGTAGAGACCTTCATGAATTCTCTTAACAATATAGCTCCTATTTCCGAGATGACACATCTCAAGTAAGGTGTACCTTTCCTATATAATATTCCACACTATGGTACAAGAAGGGGCTTGATATCTTAATTTTTGTGACTCATTTGTTCATTTGGGCGATATTCTTTCCTTTAAATATTTGGTCAAAGGCATCATCTAACTAGTAGCGTATTGATCTTTGTGGGAATTTGTTCTTCTTTCGAGGGCTTCTCCAAAGCTATTATTCTCTCAAGAATTTTCCTTATTGAATGATGGTTGTTGAGTTTGGGATTGAGTTAGAACCGAGGATTTGTTATTTAGTTCTTCTTTTTTAACTCATTACTATGGTTTTTTTGAAATCCAATGAGAATAATTTTGACTTCAAGTGCCCCTCGTGAGCTTGCTAATTTTCCAAAGAATCTGTTTGCATGCTCTTTTCCCTTCATATTTAATGTATAGAAAAGTCATAAAAATGAATCATCATTTCATGGATTTACTTTGGGCACCGAGCAAAATTGGCTTCCTTGGCTTGGAATACCTTCTTCAAGTTTACCACTAGTTGTGAATCGCTAAATATCTCGATTCTGAGGATCTTTAGCTGTTGAGCTAAAGTTAAACCTTCTATCATGGACTCATACTCGACCATGTTATTAGTTGCAAAAAATATGAAATTTATTGCATAATGTAGCCTATGGCAATCAGGTTTAATCATGATGTAACCTGTCCAAGCTCCTTGCTTGTTTGATGCTCCATCTACGTATAATGCTCTTTGATTGGAGCTTCTTTTCCTTCTCCAGCCATTACTCAATAAATCTTGTACGATCGACTAAAACATATATTAAGGCTTATCCTTTTACTGACCCCCGAGATAAATACTCAATGTCGTACTAACTCAACTCCATCTCTCATTTTAATAATCTTCCTGATGTTTGGGGTTTGCAAAGGACCTATCTTAGTGGAAAATTGATCAAAACCTTGATTAGGTGTGCTTGCAAATATGACCTTGATTTTATTGCTGACAATAGTAAGTAATAGGCTAATTTTTCTATGATCGGGTACCTAATTTTAGTACTTTTTGCCTCTCAATTGTATAATATGCTAGGAATTGTATTCCGTCTTGATTAGGACTGAGCTTGTCCCCTCTTCCGAAAAGCCATATATAAGAACAAGTCTTCTTCTTCTGTTGGCTTTAAAGTATCGATGGTTTTTCCAAATGGTCTTTTAACTCACAGAAAGCTTTTTGGTATTTTTCAGTCCATGCAAAGGTTTTTTGTTTCTTGATTACATCAAAGAAAGGAATATACTTATTAATGGCTCTAGGTAGAACTTGTTGAGCATTGTCACTCTCCCATTTAACCTTATCGTCTATTTACTTGTTTTTGGTGGCCCCATATCCCTGATTACTTTAGTCAGGTCCGGGTTAGCTTCTATTCCTCATGCATGTACGATGAACCCTAAGAAATTTCTAGACTAGATTTTGAAAATGCATTTTTGCGGATTCAAGTTTATCTTATGTTTCCTTAATATTCCAAACATATCATTTAGTCCTCATCATGATCATTCTCTTTTCTAGACCTTACTAGCATATAATCCACATGTACTTCCATGTTCTTTCAAATTTGATTTTGAAAAATTCTATTCACTAATCTATGGTATGTGGCTCCTACATCCTTTAATCTGAACAACAAAAATTTTGTAGCTATACACTCCATAATCATTCACAAACCAATGTGCTCTTCTTCAAGTTTAACATAGGAATTTGATAACACCTTGAGCATGCATTGATGAAGGACAGTAATTTATGACCGCTTGTAGCATCAACTAGCTGATTAATTCTTGGAAGGATAAAAATTTCTAGGACGTGCTTTGTTCAAGTCTGTATAGTCAATGCATATTCAAGTCTATATAGTCAATGCATATTCTTTATTTCCCATAATACTTCTTGACTGATACTAGATTTGCTAGCCACTTCGGTTAAAAATACTTTTGTACTAAATCTGTTTTTTAGTGGCTTCTTTATTTCTTCTTATATTTCTATAGTGCAGGCTTAATCAAATTTCCTTTTCTTCTGCCTTCTTGGAGCAAATTTTAGATCAATATTAACTGCATTATTGCTAGGTCAATTCCTTTCATATCAGCATGGGTCCATGCAAAGACATCTTTGTTCGATTTTAGTAATGAGATCAGTTTTACCCACACATCCTTATCCATTCTTCTTCTTACCTTCACTATTTTTATACAATCTTAAAAGTCTAAGCTTACTTCCTTAAAGTTTTCCATAGATTGCACATTTTCTTACCCATCTTTGTAATCTATATTTGGCACCATCTTTTCAGAAGATTTTTTTTCATCTTTGTTGACTTGATTTGATTCCATCTGTCTCCTCTTCCTTTCTTTTGGATTGCCAATCCTGCTTACTACAAGATAAATTTTTAGTGTAGAACCTTAGTAACTGCCTTAGATATCAGATCTTGGGGATTGATATGCAAGGGATTAGAAGTTTTAGTTTTTTGGGTTTATCTAACGCAGATCCATAACAAGATTTTCCCACTTTATTATATTGTTCGAGTGCGAAAAATACATCTCTTGAGAACTAAATCGTTCCCCACAAACAGTTAGCCATCTAACCATACAAAGTAACTTCATCAGTAAATTTGGAGAGACAAAGGCGTTGATCTCGATCAGTGTTGGCTCCAAAGAATGCATTATTGAAAGATGGCCGGTTCATGACCACAATAAAGTTTTAAACATCCTTGAATAGTTGGGGTTCCAATTTGAAAAAATAATTTGATTTGAACAGCTAGTGTAGAGCCTTGTTTTTGAAACCAAGATTGGTTAATGACATTAACAAAACTTCCTATTTCAACCAATTCTTTAATACAAGTAAAAGTCCAATTTGAGCAGTTATAATAAGCGAGTAGTTGTGTGAGTGCCTAACTCATCTCAACTCCTTTGAAGTTATTACCAGATCTGATACTTGAATAGAACTTTTAAAAGTATGTGACAGTGGTTCTGTGATTATTAATAAATGCCTTTCTTGGCCTCTTTTATGTACCGGTTTCTTACTCCTTTACTCATTCTTGCAACATGTGGCCCTCCGTGAGTTACATCAATTTGGTTAACTAGTTGTAATAGGTCCTTAGGAAGCTCACTTTCCAAAATGTTAGTGTTATTAGCCTTAATCTAATAGTATTTCTAATCATTTTTAACAAATTCTTCAAGCATTCCTTTCCTAATCATATTTTGGATGATCCCATCTAGGACTCGGCATCATAAGTTTTATGCATGTTAACTTTATGAAATGTACAATGATCTTCCTCTTTATTTGGTCTGGGATTTGTTCTTAACTTAAAAGATGTAGGGCACTTAGTAACAACATATATGTATGGGTTAGTTCAGTTCAACATAATTGGCTTTAGTGGATTCACCCTTATTTTCCCCTTTTATTTGGAGTCATAAAGCTTCCCCTTCTCTCTAATTTCTTTTGTTGTGCAAAATCTCATTTGTTTGTATGAATTTAGCTGCCTAGAAGTGAATTTCCTATAATTTTTACAATTATGGATGTATAGCTCTTTCCAGAATGAAGTATTTTCAATCAAACCAGACTATACTACCATCAACTTTTTTGATCACTTACTCTTTCCACCTTGTTTTCTTTAGCGCTGAATTGTTTGAGATAATCTGATTCCCTTAGCTTCTGTTTTATGTTAGCCAACACACTTTCATTGATAGTTTCCTTTTTGAGGTGTGGAATGGTTGAGAACTCAAAGGAGAATTGTTCCCACGAGTAAATTGTCTTCTCTCGATAATGTCGGTTCCATTTTATCTCTTCTCCAAAGAATGTGTCAAATACAGCTACATCTTACTATCCTAGAGAATCATATAAGTCCATTTGGCTCTTGAAAACCATCAAATGGTCATAAGGATTGGTTGTTCCATCGTATTTGATTGACGGGATCTTTGCATATGATGGTAATGGGACCTCCATAATCTCTTCGGTGAATGGAGCTCCTTTCAAATTATTATTTGCCTTGGGATCCATGGTTTTTTTTCCTTTTAGATCGGTTATATCTCTTACCATCTTATTAGCCAAGTCTTTCAAGAATGTTTCATCGTTCCGATAGTCTCTTCATTCTTGGTTGCATTCCTTTTGAGAAGCAAAGCTTACAAATTGTACATAAGGGGATTTTGATCCTTCATTTAGTTTTTGAATTGGACAACTTTGTTCTTTTCCTTATGGTTTGAGATTTCTCCTTTCAGCACTCTAGCTTCTTAAATTTGAACCTTCAGCTTCCCTTCAAGGAGATTTAACCTGGATTTCTATCGTCCTTTGCGACGTCCTTAAAGATTTTTAAGGGACAAGTATCTCAATTAGTTCTTGCATAGTTTGAAGTTGTCTTTTCATGGTCTTAGGGTCATTTCATTCCTTATACATTTCCATATATGTTGATGCTTGACGTATCTCGGCATTCTCTATATTAAATTGAGGATCTGCATTTTCCTCGAGGCTCATATGTTACATCATCTCCCCTTGAACTTGAATAGTAACCTACTTCATTGACCTACCCATTTTCAATGTTTCGTGGACAAATATGTTAGGAAATCAAATCTATGGTTTCGATGACAATAACTATACAATGGAAATAAAATATGCACATATATTTGTATATACAGGTACTTGCCAGAACAACATTACTAGAAAGACAAGAACAAGGCTCAAAGGACACTACAAGAGACTACAAATCAATAGGAACAAAGAAGCAAAAGAAAAAAGCATAAAAATTGATATGCACAATATCAGACATCTTGGTGCACATGCCAGACGTCTGAAACAGTTCTCTAGAACAACAGACAGGCTGAACCAGATGTCTGGCTATTGCACTCAGACATCCAATCTTCTACTGTATTCAAAAAAAATATAGTATCAGACGTCTGAAACATATTCCAGACATCTGAAACATATTCCAGATGTCTGATTTCAAAATCGAATTTTAAATATAAACTTCAACTGCCCCATTCGAATAGACATCTCCACTTCTCTTCGCTGCAACTCTTCATCATCAACAGAAGCAACTGTACAACACTTGTTAATAGATGCAACTACTCAAGATACCTCTCTACAACTATATATAGCATCAAGAATCAAGAGAACAAATTACTTTACTTTACTTTACCTTACTTACTTATGATCTCTAATTCTATAATCTATCATATATTCTTAATCTCTGCACTCTAGCAATCTATACTTGTATTCACTCTTCCATATATTCTGTTCTTCATAGACAATACTCTCTAGATATATACTGGAAGCAATTGTACTAATTAGTCAACATCTGTGTTATACTAGAATACACATTTGACAAGAACAATTTATTGTAACCAAGCCTATTCCTCCAGGTGAAGCGAGGGTATTTGATAGTAGAATTCCGAAGGGGAGCTTCGAGACTAGACGTAGGATGAGAGGTCCGAACCATTATAAAATCTTGGTGTGGTTATTCTATATTTACTTGGATTAATATTGTTTTAGTTGCATCATACATTTTATCACATATATTTGCATATACACTACACGTTCCACCCTGTAGACTTTCAATTGGTATTGGAGCAAGGTTTGATCAAAGTACAGTAACACATTTTTGAATCGCTTTAATATCACAAGTATTTTTCAAGAAGGTCAATCCACAGCACGACCCCCACTTTTTAATGGTTCTAACTATGCATATTGGTCAACATGTATGAGAAATTTTAGGAAGCTAATGGATTAGAAATTTGGTCAACCATTCAAAATAAATATGAAGAACCTGACATTGCTATGAACACATGGAATGATGCACAAAAAATCGCAGCTTCTAATAATTCCAATGCTATGAATGTTTTATTTTGTTCATTAGATAAGAATGAATTTTCACATGTCATGTTATGTAACACTGCATACAATGGCGTACCTTACAAGTTATATATGAAGGCACAAAAAAGTTAAACAAACAAAATTTCAGTCTTACAAAATCAATTTTCATTATTTAAAATGAAACAAAATGAATCTATAGTAGACATGTACTCTAGATTCCAAACCATTCAACACGATTTAATGGCACTTTGAGTCAAATTCACAAATTTTGATTTAATATCTAGATACTCAATTCTTTAACTCCAGAGTGGAAAAGAAAAGTATTAGCTATCGAAAAAGCTAGTGATCTCTCAAGACTCTTAGTTGAAGAATTGATAGGAAATATAGTGTCCTATAAAGCTAATTTGCAGGCAAGAAAAGAACAAAACTCAGAGAAGAAAAACATAGCATTCCCAACAATAAATGAAGACTCTGACTTAGACGAAGAAGAAATCGTATTTTTAGCCAAAAATACAACAAATTCAAGAAATTTAGGAAAATGACCAGATTTCAGAAATGAGGAAAATCAAGCTCTATAAATCAAACACCAATCAAATGCTATGAATGTGACCAATTTGGACATATGAAGAAAGGTTGTCCCAAGCTCAACAATGATAAAAAGAAGAACAAATTTGAAAAATTCAAAAAGAAGAAAGCTTTCAAAGTAACATGGAATGACTCGGATTCTTCATCATCATCAGACTGTGACAGCGATAGTGACGAAGAACAAGCTAATCTATGTTTTATGGCACAACCTGATGATGTATGTCTCAAACTTAGCTATGATAAATTATTAGAACTTAGCATGGAATTAGATGATAAATTTAGACAAATTAAAAAATTGGATAAATAACATATAGCCAAAATAAATAGATTAGAACTTGAAGTAGGAATGTTAAAAGATGAAAAAATTATTTTAGAGGAGGAACTAGAATTATATCAAGAAAAAATTAAAAATAATTTGGTTGAAAATGAGACTATAGCTATTGATTTTGAAAAATTAGACTAGAAAATGATAACTTGTTAAAAGAAAATATTAACTTGAAGAGTAATATAAAAACATTGAAAATTGAAAATTTAGAATTAAAAGAAAAATTAGATAAAATTACAAATAATGTTTCAAAATTTAATAAAGGAAAACAAGATTTGGAAAATCTTATTAAAACTTCAAAACCATCAGGTAATAGAAATGAAATAGGATTTAAAAATATTCCTGAACAAAAAGGGAATAATATTAAGAAATATAGTTGTATTTAACAAAAGACTAAAAGATCACCTAAGTTTAATACAAATACCAAAAATATAAAAATTTGGATACCTAAAACAAATAATAAGTTGATTAGAAAAAAACATATTAACAATTTTTTAGATAATGTAGTCTATAATAAAAATTATGTTCATAAAGGTACCAAACCTTCTTGGGTATGGCTACCTGCTCCTCCTAACATCTAGGACCCTGACAAAGTATATGGGTACCAATTAAATCATCTTTTATTTTGCAGGTACCCAAAATAAAAAATAAGGATAAATGGATACATGATAGTGAATGCTCCAAGCATATGACCAGAAACTCAAAATGTTATCAAATATAACATACATCGATGGTGGAATAATAACTTTTCAAGATAACTCAAAAGGATATGTCATTGGCATCGAAGAAGTCATCAACTTGGATTTTAAATATAAACTTCAACTACCAAATTCGAATGGACATCTCCGCTTCTCTTAGCTTCAAATCTTCATCATCAACAAAAGCAACTGTAAAGCACTTGTTAATGGATGCAACTACTCAAGATACCTCTCCACAACTATATATAGCATCAAGTATCAATAGAACAAATTACTTTACCTTACTTACTTATGCTCTTTAGTTCTATAATCTATCATACATTCTTGATCTCTGCACTCTAGCAATCTATACTTGTATTCACTCTTCCATATATTATGTTCTTCATAGACAATACTCTCTAGACATATATTGGAAGAAATTGTACTAATTAGTCAACATCCTTGTTATACTAGAATACATGTTTGACAAGAATAACTTATTGTAACCAAGCCTATTCCTCCGAGCGAAGCGAGGATGTTTGATAGTCGAATTCCAAAGGGGAGCTTCGAGACTGGACGTAGGACGGGAGGTTGAAACCAATATAAAATCCTAATGTGCTTATTCTATATTTACTTAGATTAATATTATTTTGGTTGCATCATATATTTTATCACATATACTTGCATATACACTACACGATCCACCATGTAGACTTTCAAAATAGTGGTTATTAAGTTGTCGACCCTTGAGTTCAACTCTCAATGAAAGCATCATTTAATTTTAGGCTGAAATTTAGTTTAACCCGAGATGCACTATCCAAAAGGAGTTAAGGGTACTTGAGTAAGTTGATTTATCTAGTTAAATATTTGTTTGTTGAATCCACATGAAGTCATTATGTAATTTATTCTTTATCAAAGTCCCTAAACCAAAGGTCACAAAGTCAGATGAGCCTAAGAATTCATCAAATTCATAATTTAAGCTCTCTTTATTATGTTAAGAATAAAATGAAAATGAAGAAGAAGATCAATTCAGGAAACGCCATTTTTTAGGAGGGGTACTGGCCTATTTATAGAGAATGTTAGCCCTCAAATTTATGACATGTGTCATCTAGATAAAATTGATGGTTGTGCTTTGCTGACATGGCAGAAGTTCCAGCAGTCAATATGTGACAAACAATTCAATTAGAGGATTCAATGTGGCAATTAGGAGTATTGATTTTAGATGTATCTTTTAATATTTGACTTAATTTATCAATGCTCGATGGGTCAGAGGAATCATTTCGATAGTCTTACTATTTATCAACATGTGATAACTAAGGAAATCCTTCCCTTGATTTCAATTATGTGGTGATTTGGGGGTCTCGACGATCGACGGCTGACACATGAAAACTTTGAAAAATATTGTCCTTCAATGGTTTGATTAGCCAACCAGCAATAATTCCCTAATTTCAACATACAACAACTTTACAAATTCAATATGCAATAATTTGATGATTCAACATGCGGTGGCTTCCCGTCTTCATTATGCGATAGCTTAGGGGTATCATCCTTGTTAGCTAATCCAATCAACATGCGAGAGCTAGGAAGTCTCATTCTTCGATGAATAGATTAATCAACATGTGATGGTTTTGGAGCACTAGATAGCTAATTCAATCAATGTGCGACAACTTAGGTAATCTCATCTTTCGATAGCTAATTTAATCAACATGCAAAATCTTACAAAGCCTCGTCCTTTGGTAGCCAATTCAATCAACATGTGACTGTACAGAAGGCCTCATCCTTCGATAGCCAATTTAGCCAACATGTGATAGCTTAGGAGCTTCATTCTTCGATAACCAATTATCCAACATATGATACCTTGGAATATTACCATTTGATAGTTTAATTTTCATCATGTGATTACTTTAAAACAATAATCTTTGACGGCTAGATTAGTCGACTTGCGATAATTTTATTTCCTAGCATGTGACGGCTAGTTCCTAACATTTGATAGTCGTCCCTCTTTAAAGTGTAGTAAGTTTAATGTGAGATAGCTTAAAAGTATGATAGCCTTACAATCTAAGTTTTTGATAGTTTCATACCTTATCCATTCTTGGGAATTTTTTGTGTGACAAAAATGCTCAACAAGATAGAATATAAGCATATGAATAAATCAAACCCAGTGCTCCACCTTTAGGCTCAAATGCTCCTAAACTAACTATAAAAAATAGATTGAATTCTGGATCTTCAAAAAAAAGTCATAACACCCTTATGAGTAGAATCTAAAACATATCCAACAAAATGTTAAAGGTATTCTCAACTCTGACAAAATGGAGCATGCAGCCACCTATCATGACACATCTTTACTTTAGAATCATACTTTTTTGGTTGAGTTTACAATAGCACAAGCTTAATAACATTTAGATCCTTCTTAAAACAAATCTACAAGCAACATTCCCTCTTAAGCTACACCTAACACAAGAAGGCAAAGAGGAAATAGAAAAAGGTTACTCGTAAAACATGAAATAAGAAAAAAGGATTTGAATTCAAAGCAACTAGTACCGCAGATGTCATAGACAGCCAATGGCACAAAATACACATCATAAATCAAAAAAAAATTGAATAATTTTAAAAAGGAAATCTAGCGCTACTGCTCTAAATAGCTCTCCTGCTAGGATTATTAATATATATCAATGTCATGCCTTGTATGGAATGTGAGAGGGATTAACTCTCTCATAAAGAAGCGTGATGTTTTACACTACCTTGTAAATTATAACATCTCAATTGTGGGCCTCTTAGGACATAGACTGAATGAAAACAATATCATGTCATTCAAAAACTTAGTGGTAATTGGAATATAATCCATAATAATGAATATGACACTAGGGGTAGATTTCTTATTATTTGAGACTTTACCGCTTGGCAAACTCATGTTGTTTACTGTGAGAACCCGGATTTTTGGATAGCTGTTAATTTGTTATTAACAGGATTTAATTTACTAAACACTGATTAATTAATTTGAACAAATAAACCTGATAATATATATATAGTTGGATGTGTATATAGATAAATTAGAACTAATAAATGCTAAATTATAAATATCTGGATAAATATTCATTTGATAATCTCCTAATATAATTATTTAAAATGGGCAAACTTATTATCTTCAAACAGATTAAATATGTGTTTGTTTAATATGTGATAATCATTAGTGTATGATTAAGATTTTAAAATCTTCTCTTTTAAAGGTTATATATGTGCAAATATCTAGGAAGGTATGAATATAAATAATAAAACATAAATTGAGAAAAAGGGAATGTATTTATCTAAAATATAATTAAAAGACAAGGGTAAATATTGGCCTTAATAAGATTTAAGGTAGGTCTAATACATTTTTAGAAAAAATAATAAATAACATGTGATAAAAAGTAATTTGTATGTATGTGCAACATTTATAAAAAAGATAAAATGCATTTAAATAAATGTGAGGCAAATACATTATAAGATTAACAAATGTAATCATCTCATCAAAATTTAATATGTATTGAAATAATGACATGATATTTACCAAGTGGCATATCTCATCTTCCTATTGAACATAAAAATGTAAATTAAAAAAAAATCTGAAACTTAAACCAAAGCCTGTAAGAAACCAGGGAACAAATCAAGAAGCAAATAAATTTCAAAACAACAATCATTTTCTTTTTCAATCTTCAACCTGAAGCTCAGATTTAAGCCAGGTTCAACATTAGATCATCTCAATTCCATAGGCAATTCCAGATTGACAGAGCAAATCAAACTATTCCCTGCTTCTACATAAATAGGTGAGTAAATCATGAAATTTGGTATATCTCAAGATTGTATGTGATGGTCCTTGAAAATATGATAAGTATTATGCTGTGCATGTCGTTAAAAATGAATTTGTATATAAATATGGATGATCGTATCTTAGTACATGCCTGGAACAGACACATCAGGTCTCTGTTTGAATATTACAAGTTTAAAACTTGGTCTAAAAATTCAAATCACCAACCTAAAATGATTTCTGGCTTTGATCTCTAATAAAAAATATTTGAATGTATATGACATCATTTTAAAAAAAAAATCTGAGTAAAATATTTGGTTTATATTCCCAAATTTAAATATTATAGAGAAAATCCCTCAATGTCATAAAAATTGATTTTAGAATCTTCATGCTTTGATTATATACCCAGTTTCCTTATCAAAAATAACGAATTTGAAAATTAATTCTGAGATTTTTAAGTTGTTGAGTGTTGAGAAATTTGGTGTTGATCGAATTTTGGTTTTGGGTAAAATCCTGATGATCAACGACGAGTGGGTCGGAGTGGTTGAATCTGAAGGTCAAGGGGAAGGAGGTGACCATCGAAAAAATAAAGTCTGGATTTTTAGTTGATCGGCGTGGATATGCGGAGGCAAGGTAAGGTTTAACACCCTGGGTTGGACGTGGATGTTCAAAGGGAATTCGCGATGTCTAGACGCGACCGGAGTTGATCGCGGGTCGTTCTGGAGATGTTGGGAAACAAGGCGAAGCTTCGGTGAAGGCGGCGGAGCTTCTCGAGACATTGATCATCGGAGGTGATCGATTTTCCGATGGCGTATGGTTCAGGCTGGGTGGGTTTGGAGGTTGTATTCGATTCTTGTTCGAATCGAGGGAGTTTGGGTGGTCGTGCGTGAAGACAAGGTAGATGTCGACTCGTCGGAGGCCGGAGCGAAGTTCGACGACGATCAGAGGTGACGTGCATGTGAATGTGCACGTTTCGTGCATCTGGGAAGTTTGGTTTGGGGGAAGAAGTTAGGCTCGGGTTTAAGTTCAAAGAAGTATGGGTTTTACTCGAAGCAGGAGGGAACGTGGATTTGTCTCATGTTTGAATCAAGTTTTGAAGGGTTTTGCTCGGCTTTTCTAGTGATGGTCAGATTTATGTCTGTACGGGAAATGTTTGAGAATTTAAAACAAAGAAATTTTGATTTTTGAAATGTTTCTAAGTTTAAAAGAAAAGTACACTAAGTTTTTGCTTGTGGAGATAATTTGTTTACAAAGAATAAATGTTTTAACAAGTTTTAAATATGTTTAAAATAGATAAGATTTTAAAGAATAAGTATAAGTAGGTTTCAAAATGATTTCTGTAGTAAAATTTATTTAATAACTTTGAAAAGTATCAAAGATTTTAGAGGTTAAAATTAGATGTTTTATATTGTTTTAATTATAATTGATTACTAAAATGTTTTCAGATAATGCAAATTATAAAATTGATTATTTAAATGTTTTACTGATGAAGTAATGATGATGTGAAGTATTTAATTAAGATATTAGTTTGTTAATTACTTAATTAATTAAGGTTAATTAATCTAAGTAATTAAAGGTAAGTAATTAAAGGAATAATTTATTTATGGAAGTAAATAAAAGTGACTAATTACACAATGAAATTAATTAAATTAGTGAGATTAATTAACTAGTTTAATTAATTTAAGATAATCACTGGATGATTGGTTAAGTATAATTACTTAATGTGATTTATCAAGGGTGGTTACTTAGTGAAATTATTAATGGGTAATTACAGGATGTAATTAATTAAAGGTAAATTACTTTGTGGAAGTAATTAAGGATTAATTACTTGGTGTAATTTATTAAAGATTTAATTAATTTTTAAGAGTTATTTAAGGTAAATAATTAGAGATAGTTAATTGCTGAATGTGATTAATCAAGGTGGATTAATGATGTGATTAATTAAAGATTAATTATTAAATGTGATCAATTTAAACAATAATTAATTAAAGAAGTAATTAAAGGATCATTAATTAATGTAATTAATGAAAGTAATTAAAAAGTTAATTACTATAAATGGTTAAGGATCATTAATTTGTGTAATTAATTAAAAGATAATTACTCAATGTAATTAGAGAATAATTAATCAAGGATGATTAATTAAGATGGAAAATTAGAGGATGATTAATCAATTGATTTGTAATTAATTAATGTTGAGTAAGCAGGATTTAAAGATAATGGAAGTAATTAATTTGAACTATTTAAATTAATTAGAATGGTATGGCTAATTTATCTTGCTTATGAATGATTGAATGATATTTGAATGCCTTGGATTATTTGTTATCCATAATATGTGATTGTGATGCTTTGTGAAATGAAAAGTTTTTGTAATATGATATGCTGGATACACAGTGATAATGTGATTATCTATTAATTATGAATTGATGTGTAAAAGTGCTATCCGGTAATTAAAGTTGAATTGTTTTTAATTGAATAACTTGGGTTAGATGAATTTGGATCCAAAGAGACCGGGTTTAGGTATCAGTACATACCCGAAACCACTTCGATTCTTTATAGATTGATATGTGAAATCAATAAACTGGAATGGAATGATTTAAGTGAATTGGACTATTTAATCTAAGTTTTGGTACTTACAAATTTGTGAGTGAAATAAGTAACGCCTATAACAATTACTGAATTTGTAATTGATACAAGTTACCCGGGTTATATATATAAGTTGTATGCTTTCGTCATTCATGTTAGACGGGTTTACTCACGTTGGTTTCCAGCCTGACCCGAGTGCTACTTTTATGTAATGCTCGGGTCAGACCGAGTATTACAAATCTTCATGTAAGGACGTTCTAGGGCTCAGGAGACGAGCTGGATGGCAGGAACGTATGGAGTGTTTCCGCTGCATTATATTGTAGTTTATTTGAGACATGATAATTGTATCTGTCCAGTGTTGTGTATATGTTGTAACTCTGATGTATTAAAGTGTAATTTGACAAGTACAGTTTTTCTTTATATATCTGTTATTATTTGTTATTATATTTTATCCACTGCGAATGTGAGATGTTGGTGTTTCTGTTCTTCTTCTTCTATCTTTTTTCTTCTTTTCCCTAACTATCTGGAATTTTCGGGATCGAAAATTCTAGGTCGTTACATTTGGTATCAAAGCGAGGTTTAGCGAGAACCTTGGATCTGGTGGGTTTACTCATTAAGGATAGGGTCAATGGTATCCTAGAATGAGTTGAGTGTATATATTTATGAGAGCGTACTTGTTATTTTCTTATATGAAGATTTTAAATGATTTTAAAGATAAATGATTTTATATAAGAATATATTTTGATATATAAAGCAATATTTCTTTCTAATAAATATTAAGGTAATTGGTTGTTAAATTATTGGAATTAAATTAAGTGGTAATAAAAATACAACCAAATTGAAATTAAATTTAGATGAGTATGAAATGGATTCAAACTGAAATTTAAATCTTGAATTTGGGAAGGACTTTTAGAACAAAAATTTTCAGATATGATAATCTTGGTTATTATTATAAATGATTGTTGTGTTTAATAATGAAATGTTTTAAGGAAGTAAAACATTTATGAAGTATGACTTATAAATTGGAATTAAAGATGGTCTAAATTGTGAAGTTTTAAATCTGGGTCTAGAATTTGAAAATTGTTTCAAAGTGATAAGGAAATAATAAATAATGTTATTTACTGTATTTGAATGAAGGGTCCTGTTTCAAACGAGTGTTGTTTGAAAATTTAAAGGAATTTGTTTTTAATTAAAAACTAAAGGTGGTTTAAAATTAAGGATAACTTGGTGTGTAAAGGAAATAAATATGTATGTATGTGGGATTTACATAACATCAGAGCTGAATTGAAATAAATTCTAAAGTGATGTGTTTTATATTTTCCCTGAAATGTGATGAAAAACCCAAAGTGATAAGTTTTTGAACTTATAAGTGGGAAGATTATTAATGTGAAATTTAAATTTTGAAATGGGAATTCAAATTTGGTAAAGTTGACTGGATTAAGTAAATTGAATTTAACTTTGGGAAAGTTACATAAGTTAACAAGCAACCTGAATTGGAAATTTCAAAATGAAATTGAGAATTTAACTTGGGAAGTTAAATGGTTAATTTGAATTGGGAGTTTGTGTGATCTCAAAATGGGTTTGAGATCTGGAAATTGGAAATGGATGGATGTTTTAAAATAATTTGGATGATATCATCCTGTTGTTATTAATAATTTTTAAACTGTGAATTGGATTTGTTTAAATGAATGAATGAAGAAATGGATTATGGTAATATATCCATTATTGAGGGAAATTAAACTTGAATTTGAAATTTAGGATATGAAATTACTTTGAATTTATGATTTTAATGTTTAAGATTAATTGCAATCAAAATTGCTGAAATTTGATTTCAAAATTGAAATTTGGTGATAAATTGAATTTCAAAGATTGAGTTGTTTAAAAGAATATGAACTATGATGTGAACTTTGAAATAAGTTTATAATGGAAGTAAAGGCAATTTAAATGGAATTTTGAAATTTGGACTCAGAATTTAATTAAAGACTTTAAAAGTAAAGATAACTTTGATTTAAGGGGTTAAATCAACATTTAATTTAACTCGAATTTATATAATTCGAGATGGTTTAAAGTTGAGATTTAAATTTGCATTAGTTCAAATTGAATTTTGTTTGAAATAATTAGAGTTGAAGATGGATAAGTATAAAATTCAAACGGAAAATTTGAATTGGATTAATTTGAAATGAAATTGAAGTTGAATGAGTTCAAATCCAAATGGGAATTGGGATTAATTCAAGCAGAATTTGAAATGATTTGAAAATCGAAGTGGGTTCAATTTGGAATTAGTCCAAATTGATTCGAATAAATTGGAGTTGTAATTAAAGATGAATAGGTTTAAAATTCAAATGGAATTTGATTTGAATTTGGAAAGAAATTGAGATTAATTCAACTTGAATTACGATTAAATCAATTTCAATGGAAATTGAAGTTATTTAAATTGGAATTGAATCAATTTAAATGGAAGTGGAAATTTAAATTAAATTGATTGGAAATGGAGATTGGGAATTGAACAGTTTGGCTCTGGACAATTTTCCAAATAAATTGTTTTAGTACAAACCTATTTTTCCAAGCTATTTATTATATATATATATATATATATATATACATACAACCTTTCTTATTAAACCAAATCTATCTTATACTTATTTTATAACTACTTTTGGAATTATTTAACTATTTTGCAACTGTTTTATAAACTAATAATTATTTTTCAACTACTTATCTATTTTAAACTTTTTACGCTATTTTTTTTAAATTTAAAAATTGGCTAGGGTGCAAACTATTTATGATTAATTACTAATTGAGATAAGGGTTAAAGTGATATTCCAATTGGAATTGAAACAATTGTGGATAAGTGGATAGAAATTAAAGTGAATGTGAATAGATAGGAGAAATTTATTTAGCTAATAATCAATGGAGATAAATACATAGGATGTACGTATATTATTCTATTCGCATAGTGATTTGATCCAGATTCGAGCGCAAAATTTCGAGATAAGATATATCGATCCGAGTTGGGATTTTTCACTCGATTTTCAACGGCGAAACTGGATATGGATTGTTGATTGGTTCTGGATATTCTCTATCATAGTTTGGCTATGCAAGGAGAATGACGGTTTTTGATCAAGAAACTAGATCTGAGTCCGCACTAGGAAGTCGGATGGACAATACTAGTTCGGAAGTGAAATTGTGTGATCGAGTGAGCGATCAAATTGTTATAGCGTACGGATGATATGTGTACATCTTACGGGTTTGAATGAAATTGATACTGGGAATTTGTGGATAAGAAATGTGAAATGGTTTTTGAGATAAAAGGTATATTTTGTGAAATATATGATGAAGTAAAGTGGAAATTGGATATTTCTGTGGTAAAAATTTACTTTATGGAAGTAAGTAAACTGGTAAGTGACTTTATAAAGTAAACAAATTTGAATATTTGATGTGGAATAAACAAAGTTATATATCTTTATTATATAAAATAAATCTCCCCTTTTTGAATCTATTGCCGGAAGTAAAGGATTTTTGAAAGTATTTGAAGTATAAAAAGGGAATTTATACAAGTTTGAAGTGATCCAAAGATTTTTAAAAGTTACATATATATATATATACATACATACATATACATACATCTACATATATATATATATGTAAAGGATCTTATGAGAATGATTTTGAGAAAGGTTTTTGGAACCTTTGGATTTGGAAAGGCTTTTTGATTTTTGGGTAAAATCAATAATGGAATTTGGAAAAGCCTAGTTTGAGAATTATCTATTTTGGAATAATTGATTTTGAGAAAGGAAATTAATTTGAGATTCATGCTAGGTGTATGATTTGGAAGATACTATATGTGTATAGTATAAAGTGTTTTGAAAATGGCTCTGGGGAAAAAGGCGCTCCGTTGAAATAAACTTCTCAGGAGTACCATAAGTTGGTACTGCCTTGAACCCTAAGGGGGGGTTCTAAAGTTGATCCTGTGAGGAGTCCGGACAAAACTAGTTCCTAAGGATTTTGTCTAGTGTGTAGCGAAAATCGAGGGCGCTGATGCCTACAGTTACATGGACTTTTGCTGTGATGGCGACGTAACCTTAGAATGTAACTACGATCTGTTGTGGGTTCCATGGCGTAATCGAGGGGCGCGGAGTGCCTACAGTCACATGGACTTTGCTGCGATGGCAACGTAACCCAGAATGTAAATGCGACCATGGATGGGGGTAATGATTTCCAGAGCATTCTCACCAAATATGTTTCCTCGATTTCAAAAATGTTTTCTATATTTTCAACAAAATTATTTTTCCAAGTATTTTCACTGGGTGTTGAAACTAGTTTACTAAGTACTTATAGATTTTCAGTCCTACGCTTGATCAACGTATGACCGAATTTCTGTGAGAAAGAGGATGGACCGGTTGAGACATCGAGTTATAAAAAGTATTTTTAAAGAACTATTCTATAATATTATGTGGATTTTAAAAGTGTTTTAAAAGTAATCAAAGAATAATTTTTCTAATAACGAGCATTTTAGTAAATTCTGGCTTCGTTCCTTTTCGGGGACGAAAAGATTCAAAGGGGGAAAGAATGTGATAATCCGGATTTTTGGATAGCTGTTAATCTGTAATTAATAGGATTTAATTTATTAAACACCGATTTATTAATTTGAACAAATAAGCCTGATAATATATATATATATATATATATATATATATATATATGGATGTGTATATAGATAAATTAGAACTAATAAATGCTAAATTATAAATATCTAGATAAATATTCATTTGATAATCTCCTAATATAATTATTTAAAATGGGCAAATTATTATCTTTAAATAGATTAAGTATGTGTTTGTTTAATATATGATTATTATTAGTGTATGATTGGGATTTTAAAATCTTCTCTTTTAAAGGTTATATGTGTGTAAATATCATGGAAGGTATGAATATAAATAATAAAACATAAATTGAGAAAAAGGGAATGTATTTATCTAAAATATAATTAAAAGACAAGGGTAAATATAGGCTTTAATAAGATTTAAGGAAGGTTTAGTACATTTTTAGAAAAAATAATAAATAACATGTGATAAAAAGTAATTTGTATGTATGTGCAACATTTATAAACAAGATAAAATGCATTTAAATAAATGTGAGGCAAATACATTATAAGATTAACAAATGTAATCATCTCATCAAAATTTAACATTTGTTGAAACAATGACATGATATTTAACAAGTAGCATATCTCATCTTCCTATTGAACTTAATAATGTAAATTAAAAAAAAATCTGAAACTTAAACCAAAGCCTAGAGAAACCAGGGAACAAATCAAGAAGCAAATAAATTTCAAAACTACAATCATTTTCTTTTTCAATCTTCAACCTGAAGCTCAGATTTAAGCTAGATTCAACATCGGATCATCTCAATTCCAAAGGCAATTCCAGATTAACAAAGCAAATCAAACTGTTCCGCATTTCTTCATAAATAGGTGAGTAAACCATGAAATTTGGTATATCTTAAGATTGTATGTGATGATCCTTGAAAATATGACAAGTATTATGCTGTACATGTCGTTAAAAATGAATTTGTGTATAAATATGGATGATGATATCTTAGTACATGCCTGGAACAGACGCATTAGGTCTCTGTTTGAATAGTACAGGTTTAAAACCTGGTCTATAATTCCAAATCATCAACCTAAAATGATTTTTGGCTTTGATCTCTAATTAAGAAATGTTTGAATGTATATGACATCATTTTAAAAAAAATCTGAGTAAAATATTTGGTTTATATTCCAAAATTTAAATATTACAGAGAAAATCCATCAATGTCACAAAAATTGATTTTAAAATCTTCATGCTTTGATTATATACCCATTTTCGTTATTAAAAATAATGAATTTTAAAATTAATTCTGAGATTTTTAAGTTGTTGAGTGTTCAGAAATTTGGTGTTGATCGAATTATGGTTTTGGGTAAAATCCTGATGATCAATGACGAGTGGGCCGGAGTGGTTGAATCTGAAGATCGAGGGGAAGGAGGTGATCATCAGAGAAATGGAGTTTGGATTGTTAGACGACGTGGATATGCGAAGGCAAGGTATGGTTTAACACCTTGGGTTGGACGTGGATGTTCAAAGGGGATTCGCGATGTCTAGACGCGAACGGAGTTGATCGCGAGTCGTTTTGGAGATGCTGGAAAACCAGGCGAAGCTTCGGTGAAGGTGGCGGAGCTTCTCGAGACATTGATTGTTGGAGGTGGTCGATTTTCCAATGGCATACGGTCTAGGCTGGGTGGGTTTGGAGGTCGTATTCGATTCTTGTTCGAATCAAGGGAGTTTGGGTGGTCGTTCATGAAGACGAGGTGTATGTCAACTCGTTGGAGGTGGGAGCAAAGTTCGACGACGATTAGAGGTGATGTGCATATGGATGTGCACGTTTCGTGCATCTGGGAAGTTTGGTTTGGGGAAGAAGTTAGGCTCGGGTTTAAGCTCGAAGAAGTATGGGTTTTACTCCAAGAAGTATGGAACGTGGATTTATCTCATGTTCAGATCGGGTTTTGAAGGGTTTTTGCTCGGGTTTTCTAGTGATGGTCAGATTTATGTTTGTACAGGAAATGTTTAAGAAATTAAAACAAATAAATTTTCATTTTTGAAATGTTTCTAAGTTTAAAAGCAAAGTAAACTAAGTTTTTACTTGTGGAAATAATTTGTTTACAAAGAATAAATGTTTTAACAAGTTTTAAATATGTTTAAAATAGATAAGATTTTAAAGAATAAGTATGAGTAGGTTTCAAAATGATTTCTGCAGTAAAATTTATTTAATAACTTTGAAAAGTATTAAAGATTTTAGAGGTTAAAATTAGATGTTTTATATTGTTTTAGTTATAATTGATTACTAAAATGTTTTCAGATAATGCAAATTATAAAATTGATTATTTAAATGTTTTACTAATGAAGTAATTATGATATGAAGTATTTAATTAAGATATTAATTTGTTACTTACTTAATTAATTAAGGTTAACTAATCTAAGTAATTAAAGGTAAGTAATTGAAGAAGTAATTTATTTATGGAAGTAAATAAAAGTGACTAATTACACAATGAAATTAATTAAATTAGTGAGATTAATTAACTAGTTTAATTAATTTAAGATAATCACTGGATGATTGGTTAAGTATAATTACTTAATGTGATTTATCAAGGGCAATTACTTAGTGAAGTTATTAATGGGTAATTACTGGATGTAATTAATTAAACGTAAATTATTTTATGGAAGTAATTAAGGATTAATTTTAGTGTAATTAATTAAAAAGTTAATTAATCTTTAAGAGTTATTTAAGGTAAATAATTAGAGATAGCTAATTACTAAATGTGATTAATTAAGGATTAATTATTAAATGTGATCAATTTGAACAAAAATTAATTAAAGAAGTAATTAAAGGATCATTAATTAATGTAATTAATGAAAGTAGTTAAAAATTTAATTACGGTAAATGGTTAAGGATGATTAATTTGTATAATTAATTAAAGTCTAATTACTCAATGTAATTAGAGAATAATTAATCAAGGATGATTAATTAAGATGGAAAATTAGAGGATGATTAATCAATTGATTTGTAATTAATTAATGTTGAGTAAGCAGGATTTAAAGATAATGGAAGTAATTAATTTAAACTATTTAAATTAATTAGAATGGTATGGCTAATTTATCTTGCTTATGAATGATTAAATGATATTTAAATGCCTTGGAATATTTGTTATCCATAATATGTGATTGTGATACTTTATTAAATGAAATTTTTTTGTAATATGATATGTTGGATAGGCAGTGATAATGTGATTATCTATTAATTATGAATTGCTGTGTAAAAGTGTTGTCCGGTAATTAAAGTTTAATTGTTTTAATTGAATAACTTGGGTTAGATGAATTTGATCCGAAGAGATTGGGGTCGGGTATCAGTACGTACTCGAAACCACTTCGATTCTTTATAGATTGATATATGAAATCAATAAGCTGGAATGGAATGTTATAAGTGAATTGGACTATTTAATTTAAGTTTTGGTACTAGAAATTTGTAAGTGAAATAAGTAATGTCTATAACAATTTGTGAATTTGTAATTGATACAAGTTACCCGGGTAATATATATAAGTTTTATGCTTTTGTCATTCATGTTAGGTGGGTTTACTCACGCTAGTTTCCAGCCTGACTCGGGTGTTACTTTGATGTAACGCTCGGGTCAGACCGAGTAATACAGAATTTCAAGTTAGGATGTTCAGGAGCTCAGGAGACGAGCTAGATGGTAGGAACGTATGGAGTGTTTCCGCTGTACTATATTGTAGTTTGTCTGAGACATGATAATTGTATCTGTCTAGTGTTGTGTATATGTTGTAACTCTGATGTATTAAAGTGTAATTTGACAAGTACAGTTTTCCTTTATATATCTGTTATTATTTATTATTATATTTTATCCATCGCGAAAATGTTGGTATTTCTGTTCTTCTTCTTATATCTCTTTTCTTCTTTTCCCTAACTATTTGGAATTTTCAGGATCAAAAATTCCGGGTCGTTACATTTACATGGTTGTACATGCAAAAAATGTTGATTCCGATAGAATAATATCATGAATGAGAAATGAAACACATCACATAAATATTCCCTCGCTTGATAGGGGATTTTAGTTGTACGTTACATGATAATGAAAGAATATCACATAAAAACCAACTAGCAGCATACTTTAACTTATAATCTTGTTTGATTGCTACTGGGCTAAAGGATATTCAAACCAACGGTAATTTTTTACATGAAGGGGTGGTTTAAACTTTAATACTCACAATATGACAGAGCTTATGCAATTTTGAATTCCATAATAAATTCAATAAGATTGTAGTTTCAACTCTAAACCATTCGACCAGTGACTACTCTCCTATCCTTATTAATCTTTTCTCTGAACAAACCATGACCCATGACATAACTACAATAACTATGTCATAAAATAATAATGGTGTATAAGATCTATATAAGAATATTGGAATTGATTACCAAAGGAAAACAATAACTTACAATAAGATTATAAATGTCATATGATAGCCCCACAAATCAATATCAAATCTAAGTAGCAATGCTTTTAGTTAATGCTGAATTCGTGTATGTCACATCTTTGGTTAATTATCGACATAAACACTCTTATGACAATGGCTCTTATATTTCCAAATAGGTTGTCGCACCTCTTTTCAATTATTGATGGCATAAATGTTTTACGCTATAAGTTTTCTAAGCTTCGGAATCGATTATTAGAATAATATGCAAAGACAAAACCCAACTGGCACAGAATATTAGGGTGATATAGAATATCTGGTTTATCAATAAAACATCAGAGTAAAATATTACTGTTAAAATAAAACAGGGTACATTAGTCAATGTCGAATATCCTAGTAATGTTTTAGGGCATCAATATTGGAATAAAGCAAAGTGATATCGGGTTTCAAGTATAATAGACTATCCATTTTACCATTAAACTAGAAGCACCCAGGGTCTCACATCAATGTCTCCCAACTTGAATTATTTAAATAGATCATTTAAGTGACACTGAAATTCATTACTAGTTTAATCTAAAAGCATGATTGATCATTAATCTAAACAATAATATGAATATCAACATAAAAACCATGCAATTAAACCTAATTATCAATTTGAAATTAATGAAACCCTAATAGTGGTTTTATTTTAATATAAAATTCAAGTTAACCGATGTAAGTAGAATCAAAAATCAAACCTTAATGATGGCTTGAATCTCTGAAATATGAGATTCTTTAATGATTTTGAGAATCTAGGAATTTCTTTTGCTTGAGATTGAAATATAGGTAAGAGAGGAAGAAGGAGAAGATTCGACTATTTATAGTGGAGAAGAAGACATGCAGCTACCATTAGAACAATTTTAAATGTACGATTGGATCTACAAAGAATAACAAAAGGTGGTAAGAGCCAATGTCAAAGGTAATGGCTAGAATATCAATGCTTCCTTCATACTAGGGCAAATGTTACTATCATTATCAATCCCGAAGGTGTACGTCATGTTGACATAGTCATGATCTCGCATTCAAGCAATGACGAAAGCATGAAGGAAAATCAGTACCGCCCCATCATCAATAAAGAATAATAGGCAATATTGCTGGCCAGCAGCGAAGCAAGCAACAATGAATGCCATCAATGCCGCATACCACTTATAAAGTTGAATTTGTGATATCGTGCCAAAGAAATTGGTAACAACGCCGCATGTTAGTAAGGGAACAACAATATTGGAAAGCTCTATGTCAAAAGCCATCAATGTTATAACGGCATGATAACATTGATGTCGCATCACATTAATGTCGCATTCCATCAATAAAGCACTTATTCCATGTAGCCAGAAGAATCAATGTTGCTCTAGATTAATATTGCATCTCTCTAATACTGTCTTATTCTAATGTCACCCTTCAAAGTAATGTCGCATCTTATCAATGCCTCTTCACCATCGACGTTGTTTCCTATCAATGCTGCTCATTACCAATGCTGTCTCTTACTAACGCCACTTATCATCAATGCCACATATTGTCAATGTCTCCTATTATCAATGCCACTTATTATTAATGCCGCTTGTTATCAATGTCGTTCGCTATCGATGATGCTTGTTATTAGTGTTTTATGTTATCAATGCCGATCATTGCCAATATCACCAACTATTAATATCCCCACTTATTGATGTCGTTCTATAGTAATGTCGCACTTCATCAACCTTCAAAAAAGGTCATATATCCTCAATACAATATTGTTAATGAATGCCAGCAATGAAGGCTATCAAGGCGGGATGGATGTTAAGCACTGAAGTTCACCATTATGAAAGTGGACGGTGAAGTATAGTGTAACACCCCTAATTTTTAGTTAACATTATTCGGGAAAATTAATTGGATAGATTAAATAGAATAATGTGAATACTTGAGGAGAATGAGATATGGGCAATTTGATAGGTCATGCCTTAATAAACTAAGTAAAGCTGTTTTAAAGTTTTGACCTAAAGGAGAATAAATGAGAGGGGTAACGTAGGAATATATTAAACCCTTAACTTAATGTAACTACCCTAATTTTGTGTAACATTATTTAGGACATTTGATTAGATAAATTAAATGAAATAATGCAAGTTGGTTAAGGGATTGAGATTTGTATAATTTAAAGGGTAGTCGTGCCTAGTTAAACTAATGAAGTAAATGAAATTGAAGTGAAATAGGAAGGGGAAATTAGATAAGGGTAAAATAGGAATGAGTCATATTCATATACCCTAAGCCTTCATAACATTTCATTTTACAAGTTCACAAATTAAAATCTAAACCTACAGAGACCGACCACCATTAAAGGAAGCAAGAAAAAGAGAAGCTAAAAATCAAAAGAAGAAAGCTTAATTAAACTTATTCAAGATCAAATATCAACTCCTTAACAAAGCTAAAGGTGAACGATTGTTGCATCTCATATTTTTGATGTTTTGGTTTCTAGAATCATATCCAAATGTTATATATATGCTTGTTGATGAATTATGCTTATTCATATTGATTTTATGATATATTTTGAATTGAAAAACCTATCAAATAACAACCATATACCTTGTGATTTAATATATGGTTAGAAATGGTATTTTAGAGAAGGGTTTCAAGTTTCATAATTTTCTAGACTAATGTGGATTTATTACTAATTTTCTAGCAAAAAGAAAATGAGTTAATTGGGTTTAAAATTAATTACAACAAAATTATATTGTTTTTGTACCAGGAATTTATATATTTTAGAGAACATATTAAAAATAATTTATGGGAATTTTTGTAGAATTTTCCGAAGTGTTTTAATAAGTACATAAAATTATTTAAGGTATAAGACTTAAATTTTTTATATATTTATAAAAGAAGAAGGTGTATTTTGTAAATAATTTAAATTGTTTATCTCTGAAATTTTTGCAGCACTTTTATAAAAGACTTTGGAAAAGAAAATGGCAACCAACCGTATGTAGACAAATAATGCAGGCTAGTTGAAAAGAATTACTTTTAAAAGATAAACATCAATTTTACTTTATTTCTACTATTTCCCCACTTTCGACACCTAGCTTTCGACCATGTACTTCCACCTCCATCTCCATCGAAACGAATGCCATGGTATCAAAGAGTGGGTACGTACTGAATTCGGCAAAGGTGAAAGGTATTGTGTCGAAACAAGGTGTTCCGAAGGGATAGTAGCCTTTCTTTGCTTTCTAAAGGAAATGCGCCTACTTTGCTTTCGAATAAGATTGCTTTTAACTTAGACGGCTTTCGACCTAGTCAAATTGTTTTAAAGAAAGAGACTTTCGAAATAGGTTGCAATTTTTTTAAATTATTTTGAAGGGGTCAAAACCCCTACCTGTCGCCTTTTTACTTTCAAAGCAATGCCTCTGTAAGGGTCCTTTCGTTTTAAAAATTAAGCCGCTTCTCCAATGCTTTCGAAGGGATGGGTTTCGATACTATCCACTTCTTTACTTAGGAAATTGCTTCCGAAAGAGTTGCTTTGGACTTAGTTGTTTTAAGACCCTTTTTGATATTTTGAAAGTTAAATTCAAAAGGTTTCGAAAGGAATGTCTTCCAATTGTTTCAAAAGGTTATTCCACATATTTTAACTTGAACCCAATACTTTCGAAAGGTTTGTTTTAATTAGTATACTTTAATGCTTTCAAAAGGTAACAAGAAAAGGTTTCGAAGGGAAGGTCTCCCAGTATTTTTAAAAGGGATATATATATATATATATATATATATATATATATGTATGTATGTATATATATATAATGTTTTGAAGGGGTGATTCCCTAGTATTTTTGAAAGGTTTACCTTAATGTTTAAATGGAAGGATTCCAATGGTTTCGAAAGGTATATTTAAAGTGTTTAGAAGAGGATGTCTAAGATTTATAAAGCTTTCGAAGAAGATGTTTTCAATGTTTTCAAAAGGACTATTGTCAATGGTTTTGAAAGATATGTTTTGAGCTTTAGGCCTAAGGTTATAAAGTAAAGTAGTTTACTTATATCGAAAGGGGTACTTTTAATGGTTTGAAAGAGATTGTTTAAAGGTTTCACAAAAAGGATTCGAATGTTTTCATCAACAATGTTTTGGGTAAAGCATATAACATGGAAAATAGATTTGAGTGAAGAAAATAGTATATTTTCCTTGTATAAGTATAATTTAAAGGGTCAAATCATTTTAAAAAGTTTTTCAAAGAAAATTTAAGGGTGGTTAACCCTAAGTAAAATTACTCTAATAATTGTATATCAGATGGGATTGGTATAGAGTTGTGCCCTATATATTAGCTACTTGCCCCTAGCTAATTTAGTCCAAAATTCAGTGTGTAGGACTTAGTCACAGTTAAGACTTAAATGCTGGTTACATGCAAAAAGAAATATATATATATATGTATAGAGAAGAAGGATAGGTTATTGGTAAGCCCGAAAAACCATAGGATCAGGTGACCCTTAGAGAAATAATTTAAGGATGGACTGTCCAGAAGTATTTCTAATAGTTGTAGATAATTTGTTTAATTTGTCTGGTAGCCTTGAGTTAGCCAAATTTTAGTAGTTATCTAAATAAAACTACACTGTTTCGATCAGATGGTCCATTTATTACCTATTTTTGAGCATATATGATATTTGCTGTTATCCATATAATCAATTTGATTAACCAGTTTGGTCGTAGGATTTTGATTTGCAAAATAATATGTTTTAAAGGGATATTAATGAGGGGAAACCCATTATGCTAAGCGACGTGGTCTCACTTAATATTAGTAAACCGGGATGTAATAGTATTAATCATACCAGGCTTTACATTTTATTCAAGTTTATGTATTTCCCCTTAAACTCTCGGATGCTCAAAATTATTTTGAGTAGATTGAGAGTTAGGGTTTACAGGTTTAGTAGGAGGGAGAATAAAGCTTTTAAAGACAAGTAGGAGGATGATCTAGATATATTTAGGAGTTGTTGTTTTTGTATATATGTAATACTCTGGTCATCTAAGGGGGTATCTTCATATGTCACTTTTAGCGTATTTATGTAATAATTATATACGATCCGAACTTGGGAAATGATTGGGATTATGTAATGGAATATGAGACATGGTTTGTGAAATGTAACCCAAAAAGTTGTTTTTTCTAATCTGTGATTTTATTTCATATTCTTGTGCTTCTAACATTATGGATACCATTAACATTATCGTATTTTATCGCCGAAAATTAATACTATAGATGACTGCAACATCTGTAGCGCTTAGCTTTGGGCCTTAAGATAGGGGATGTTACAACTTGGATCAGAGCATAGGTTCATGAAAAAATTTAAACTAAAATGATTTTGTAAACATGATCCTAAGGAATTAGAGTGAAGATCGAGGTATGGGATGACGCTATAGTAACGTACATGTATTTGATATATATAAGTATACATTATATTTCTATTCTTCCATCTCTCTTAGGCTATTCTTTTGTTTCTTACAAAGGCTCGAATGCAGATATGGATGCTAAAAGTGGAAGGGTTAACCTTGGAGGGGGAAGCATCACCACAAATGGAAATACCGAACAAAATATGAGGAGGAACCAAGGTCACGCACAAGCTGCAAATATGGGTGTTGGAGTCCCATAAGTGGACATGGGAGCAATGTATCGGTTCTTTGTCAACATGATGCAGGCGAGAATTGATGCTGGAGTAGTTGGAGGAAATGCTGGAGGATGGAAACAAGAAGATCTAGTGGTGAATAACTATGCTATTCTGAGTAGAGATTATATTTGGCTGGAAGGAATCTGTTTATTGGTACTGAAAGCGCAATCGAAGTAGAGAACTGGTTACTACATTGTGAAAGGATTTTCGCTGACTTAGGGCTCAATGATGAGCAGAAGAGAAGGCTCGCTTCTAGAAAGCTAGAAGGAGAAGCACTGTATTGGTGGAACATTGTTACTATTGGAGTCTATGGGAGAATATGTCTTGGGCTGAGTTCAGGAGGAGGTTCAAAGAATGGTTTATGTTTGAAATTTCTAAGTCCACTCTGCTCAAAAAGTTCGCTGAGTTGGAGCAGGGGGATATGACTATGCTCGAGTATGCGACGAGGCTTGAGGAGCTACCTAGATATGGCTATGCTACGGTTGATACTATGATTAAAAGGAATGAAAAGTTCATTCATGGGCTAAAGCCTAAGCTTGCTAAGGCCACGTTACCATATATTAGAGATCCATGTGATGTTTTTGTTGAGATGGCCTTGAGGAATGAAGAGATGTAAGCTTTCCTTGAATGAAATAAGGTCAAGGAAGCCCAACGAGGGCAGTGTCAAAAGAAAAAAAAAATTCCACAAGAAAGGAGCTTGGAAAGGTGGAGCTGCTAAGAAGGGAAAGGCAGAAGTGGTCTGTTACAAGTGTGACAAGAAGGGACACCATGCCCATAAGTGTCGAAGAGGAAAGGAAAAAAAGCCGTTGGAAGAAAGGAATAAAGTGTTTCAACTGTGATCAGATTGGGCACTACAAGAACTAGTGCAAGGAGCCAGCCAAAGATGGGAAAGGCAAAGCATTTGCATTGGAACCAACTAGCTCGAGACGAACAGCGCCGGAGAAAGGAAAAGCTATGTTGGGAGATACGCTTTTGGTTCATGGTATGTCAGTTAGAGTTTTGTTTGATACTGGTGAATTGCATTCTTTTTTATCTCATTGTTTGGTAGATAAGCTTAACCTAGAACCCTCACACCTAGTTACTTCCTTAAGGGTTGTAAATCCAATAGGAGAGTATGCGACAGTAGGGATGAAGTGTGACCACATAGAATTTTAGTTGTTAGGTCATACCTTTGTTTGCAATTTGCATGTGTTTGATTTCATAAGGTTCGGAATTATTTTGGGTATGGATTGGTTAAGTAAATAACATGCTAGGATATTTTTCCATAGTAGAAAAATATCGCTTAGACACCCTGATTGTAGTGATTGGGTTATATATTCCATAGAAAACCTGAGTTTTGAGCTTATTGTTGGGTGTTGTGGATGTAGAATATGAGTTGGATCAAGTTTTCGTTGTTAGAGAACTCGAAGATGTCATTGAACCTGTAGTGAGATTGCCAAAGAAATGAGCCATTGAATTTTTCATAGATTTGGTACCAGGAGCAGAACCGGTGAGTAGACTGCCAAGAAAAATGACACCTACCGAGATGAGGGAGATAAAGATGCAATCGGAGAATTTGAAAAGTAAGAATTTTATCAAGCCCAGTAGTTCTCCTTGGGGAGCAGCCGTAGTGTTTGCTATGAATCCGAATAGATCATTCAGGTTGTGTATCGATTATTGTAAGTAGAATGAGAAGACGACAAAGAATCGACATCCGTTACATAGAATTTACAATTTGTTCGACCAGTTGAGTGGAGCCAGAGTGTTTTCCAGTTGGATTTAGCAACAGAATTCCATCAGCTTAGAGTAGCGGAGGATAGTATTCCTCTGACGGCGTTTAGAACCAGATATGGATCGTACGAATGGTTAGTAAAGTCATTCGGACTAACTAATGCGCCAGCATTCTTTATAGATTCGATGAACCAGAATTTCCAAGAACACTTGGATAGGTTCATGTTGGTGTTTGTAGATGACATTTTAGTTAAAAGAGAGAATGAAGATCATATTAGAGTAGTGCTTGAGATGCTAAGGCAGCATCAGCTAAAAGCTATGTAGTTAATGACCCGTCATTACCCCCATTATAACCCTGCTATATCTCATAGCGGATTTCTAACGCTATGATTTTTCCATATAGCCCCAAATATAGCCTTTCCGCTTTAAGCCTCGCTATTTTCGGTATATCCCGTCATATTCCCGCTATATTCCGCTATTTCCACTATATCTTCTTTAAAAGAAATGAATTGAAAAATGACATCTGTACATTTTAAAATTTTTGAAATTAATTAATTTAATTGAATTTTTAATATGATGTTAGAAATGATAATACTCTAAAATTATACTAAATTCAATTATGTTATATAACAGTTTTACTTTTATTTACAGTATATTCACACATGTTTTTATTTAAAATTATATATGTATTAATTGTAATTCTATTAAATGTTAATTTTTCATTTAGTTACCATTTATATATTTGTAAAAACATTAAGTATGAGTTTTATATGCTATTTTAAGCCATCCGATTTATCCTGCTATATTCTTGTTGTATCCTCCTTCATGAGGTTTTGCACCTCTGTCGCATTGAATCTGCTGAGTGCTTTAACTGCATGGGCTAAAAGCGAATTTTTCCAAGTGTCATTTTTGAAAGAAAGAGGTTAAGTTCTTGATCATGTAGTTTTAGAGAAAGGTTTGTCAGTCAATCCCGATAAGATCGAAGTTGTTAATGATTGGAAAAGACTAGAGACGGTGACTGAGATTAAAAGTTTTCTCGGACTTGCTGGCTATTACCAAAAATTCATCAATGACTTCTCATGGATAGCAGCCCCTTTGACTAGGTTAACAAGGAAAGATGTGAAGTATGTCTGCTCCAACAAATGTGAGGAAGCATTCTTTAAGTTAAAGCTTGTGTTAACCAACGCACCCATGTTAGTAGTTCCAGACAGAAACCAAGGGTTGGTGGGGTACACCGATGCATGTGGAACTGGATTAGGAGATTTGTTGATGTAGAAGGGTAAACTTATTGTCTGCGCGTCATCATAGCTTAGACTGCATGAAGTAAGATATCCTATTCATGATTTAGAGTTGGCTGTGGTGATCTTCACATTGAAGATTTGGAGGCATTATCTTTTAGGGCAGAGGTTTGAGATATACAGGGATTATAAGTCCTTGAGATATTTATTTCTTAGAAGGAGCTGAATATGAGGCAACATAAGTGACTGGAGTTTTAGCTACTTATGATTTTGGTATAAAGCATACACCTGAGAAAGGAAATAAGGTAGTTGATGCTCTTAGCAGAAGACATCAGAATGTGGTGTTAGCTATGTTGGCAGAATGAAAGGATTTAGAAGTTTGACAACTTGTAGTGTGCAGTTAAAATCGATAGCTAGTTCTAGTCAAAGTACCGCCATGTTATCTTATTTAAAAGTTCGTGCGATGTTGATCGAAAGGATTGCTTCTAAACAGAAAGAGGATCTAGTGTTAGCCAAGAAGATTAGAAGGCTTGAGGTTGGAATCAAGATCTATGATCTGAAGGATTTTAGTCTTGACCAGAGAGGATGGCTGAGAAAGAAGGGACGATTATGTGTTTTGAATATTAAGGACTTAAGGATAGAAGTTCTTTGAGAATTTCATCGATCCAAGTTTATCCTGGAGGGACCAAAATGTATCAAGATAAGAAGAGGAGCTTTTATTAGGAAGGTATGAAGAAGGATGTTGGCTTGTGTGTTGGGCAGTGCGCAAACTGTCAACAAGTGAAGGACGAACATCAGAAGCCGAGTGGGTTGCTTCAGCCTTAAGATGTCCTATTTTGAGAATGGGATTCTATCTCAATGGATTTTATAGAAAGGTTGCCATGGTTAAATAGAGAAAATGAAAATATATGGGTCATAGTCGACAGGTTGACCAAGAGTGCCCATTTCATTCTAGTTAAGTCAACCAGGATGGCACTTGTTTTAGCTAAGTTGTTTATGAAGGATATAATTAAACTGCATGGAATTCCTAGTAGTATAGTAAGTGAGAGAATTCCTTATTCACTAGCGAGTTTCGGAAGAGTCTATAGGATATTTTGCGTACCAAGCTCAAGATGAGTATCGCTTACCATCGGTAGACAAATGGAAAGAGTTAACAAAGTCTTAAAGATTTATTACGTGCTTGTGTGCAAGATTTTGGGGGATCATGGGAAGACCATCTTCACTTAATTGAGTTTTCGTATAACAACAGTTATCGAGCTAGTATAAGGATGGCACTATTTGAAGTTTTGTATGGAAGGCCATGCAAATCTCCCGTTTGTTGGTTAGAGACCGAAGATAAGTTGGTTCTTGGTTCGGTTTTAGTTAGAGAAGCTATAGAAAAGATTGAGATCATTCGATCTAGGACGAAGGAAGCTCAGTCTAGACAGAAAAGCTATGCCGATAGAAGATCGAATGACTTAGAGTTCTCAGTCAAAGACCATGTTTTCGTCAAAGTGCCATCGATGAAAGGTGTAATTCGATTCAGAAAATAAGGAAAGTTGACCCCGAGGTTAGTTGTCATTGTAGAGAAGATCTAGAAACTCACATATAGAGTAGAGTAACCGAATAGTTTGGCAGGAATACACGATGTTTTCCATGTTTCTCATATAATGAAGTACATTCAAGATCCAGAGACTACTATAGTACTGACTGTACTAGATGACTTAGTAGTGGAACCAGATTTGACTATAATTAGAAAACTAGTTGGTATAGTCGCAAAAGATGAGAAGAGGCTAAGGAACATTACAGTTAGATTAGTCAAGGTCTAGTGGAGTAACGATGAGTGGGACTGTGTTTAGGAGACTGAGAGCAGGATTCAAGATACTTATCCTGACTTTTTTTATGGTATGTTTTACCTTTTTGATTGATTTTGATGAGTACCTTATCATAATTTCGAGGAAGAAATTCTTTAAGGAGGGGAGTCTGTAACAACCCTAATTTTGAGTAATATTATTTAGGACATTTAATTAGTTAAATTAAATGAAATAATGTAAGCTGGTTAAAAGATTGTGATTTGTATAATTTAAAGGATAGTCGTGCCTAGTTAAAGTAATGAAGTAAATGGAATTAAAATGAAATGGGAAGGGGAAATTAGATAAGGGTAAAATAGGAATGAGTTATATTCATATACCCTAAGCCTTCATATCATTTCTTTTTGTACATTCACAAATTAAAATCTAAACCTAGAGAAGTTAGCCGCCATTAAGGGAAGCAAGAATAAGAAAAGCTAAAAATCAAAAGAAGAAAGCTTAATCAAACTTATTCAAGATCAAATCTCAACACCTTAACAAAGCTAAAGGTGAATAATTGTTACAAATCATATTTTTGATATTTCGGTTTTTAGAATCAGATCTGAATGTTTTTGCAAGTACATTGCCATGTTTTGATAGATATTTATATGTATGTATGTATGCTTGTTGACGAATTATGCTTATTCATACTGATTTTATGACATGTTTTGAGTTGAAAAACCTATCAAATGACATTCATATGCCTTGTAATTTTAATATATGGTCAGAAGTGATATTTTAGAGAAGGGTTTCAAGTTTCATAATTTTTTGGATCAATGCGGATTTATTATTAATTTTCTAGTGAAGAAAATGAATTAATTGGATTTAAAATTAATTAAGGCAAAATTATATTGTTTTGGGTCAGAAATTTATATATGTTATAAAACATATTAAAAACTGATTTATGGGAATTTTTATAGAATTTCCCAAGTATTTTAATAAGTATATAAAATTATTTAAGGTATGGGACTTAAATGTTTTATATATTTACAGAAGGAGAAAGGGTATTTTGTAAATAATTTAAATTGTTTATCTCTAAAATTTCAGCAGCACTTCTAGAAAAGATTTTGGAACAGAAAATGGGCAACCAATCATATATTGAAAAACGATGCACGTTGTTTGAAAAGAATTTCTTTTAAAAGATAAAAATAAATTTTACTATATTTCTACTGTTTCGCCACTTTCGGCACCTAACTTTTGACCATATACTTCCGCCTTTATCTTCGTCGAAACCAATGCGCATGGTATCAAAGACATGGTAAGTAGTGAATTGGACAGAGGCAAAAAGTATTGGGTCGAAACAAGGGGTTCTGAAGGGGTCGTAGCCTTGTTTTTCAAACGCGCCTGCTTTGCTTTCAAATAATATGGCTTTCAACTTGGTTAGCTTTGGACTTGGTCAAATTGTTTTAAAGTAAGAGGCTTTGAAATAGGCTGTTCTTTTTTTAAGTAAATGTTTTCAAAGGGGTCGAAACCCCTACCTGCAGTCTTTTTACCTTTCGAAGCAGTTGCTCCGTAAGGGTCCCTTTTTAAAAAAAATTAGAGCCGCTTCTCCAATGCTTTCGAAGGGACGAGTTTCTCCACCATCCACTTCTTTACTCAGGAAATTGCTTTCGAAAGAGTTGTTTTCGACTTAGTTGTTTTAAGACCCTTTATGATATTTTGAAAGTTAAACCCAAAAGGTTTCAAAATGAATGGTTTCCAATGGTTTCGAAATCTTGTTCCATATATTTTAACTTGAACCCAATTCTTTCGAAAGGTTTGTTTTAAGTAATATACTTTAATGCTTTCGAAAGGTAATAAGAAAAGGCTTCGAAGGGAAGGTCCCTTAGTATTTTCAAAAGGTAAAGGTTTCGAAGTGGTGATTCCCCAGTGTTTTTGAAAGGTTTACCTTAGTGTTTAAATTGAAGAATTCCAATGGTTTCGAAAGGCATATTTAAAGTGTTCAGAAGAGGATGTTTAAGGTTTATAAAGCTTTCGAAGATGATGTTTTCAATGCTATCGAAAGGACTATTGTTAATGGTTTCGAAGGTTCTAAAGTGGTTTACTTATACCGGAAGGGATACTTTGAATGGTTTCAAAAAGGATACTTTTAATGGCTTCAAAAGAGATTGTTTAAAGGTTTTAAACAAAAGTTTCGAATGTTCTCATCAACAACGTTTTGGGTAAAGCATATAATATGGCAAAGAGATTTGTGTAAATAAAATAGTATATTTTCCTTGTATAAGCATGATTTAAAGGGTTAAATCATTTTGAAAATATTTTTGAGGAAAATTTAAAGGATAGTTAACCCTAAGTAAAATGACTCAGACAATTGTATACCAGATGGAACCGGTATAGGGTCGCTCCCTATATTATATATTAGCCCCTAGCTAATTTAGTCCAAAATTCTAGAGTGTAGGGCTAAGTCACAGGCAAGACTTAAATGATGGTTACACACAGAAAGGAATATATATGTACAGAGAAGAAGGATAAGTTATTGGTAAGCCCAAAAAACCATTACGATCAGGTGACCCTTGAATAAGTAAGTTAAGGACAGACCATCCAGAAGTATGTCTAACAGTTGTAAGATAATTTGTTTAGTTTGTCTCGTAGGCCCGAGTTAACCAAAGGTTAGAAGTTAGCCTAATAAAACTACACTGTTTCAAATAGATGGCCCATTTATTACCTGTTTTTGAGCATATATGATATTTTCTATTATTGATATAATCAGTTTGATTAAAAAGTTTGGTTGTAGGATTTTGATTTGCAAATAGATATATTTTAAAGGGATATTAGTGAGAGTAAACCAGTTCCGCTAAGCGGCATGGTCTCACTTAATATTAGTAAACCGAGATGTAATAGTATTATTTGCACCAGGATTTATGTCTGACTCAAAGTTTATGTCACTACAACAAAAATACCCTATTACAACAGCCTTTTTACAATGGGCATTAGTTGTCTGTTGTAATAGAAGGCTATTACAATGGTCCATTCAGGCCCGTTGTAAAAGATGGCATAAACAACTCCATTTTTACAACGGGAATTGGTTGCCCGTTGTAATAGAGGGCCGGTCCACTCGGGCCCGTTGTAATAGATGCCAATTTTACAACAGTCAAAAATGCCCATTGTAATAGCCTTTTTTATATCAGTCCACTCAGACCCCTTTATTATATCGGCTGTTTTCTTTTGCAAGCGACTATTCGTTCTCTTTCGTCTTCTCTTCAACTAAATTAGGGTTTCTGAAAGCGCCGACATTAGTATCTTACTTCCCTTAGCTTTGTCGCCCGATGCTCTGGTTATGTGTTAATAGCGTACCTGAGACATGATTAAAACTCCATTCTCTATTTCTCCCTCTCCATCACTAACGGCCTCAACGCTTGGTTCTTCAATGCGTCAGAAGAGAAGGTGAAGAGCAGGGCGGAGCAATAGGATTTGGGAGCAGAGGAGTATGTTGATTTGGGGGAAAAGTTTCACGGGTTTCCGCAAAAATGCTCTGTTTACGGTTTTCATGATGCTGGTACTGGTTGCGAAAGGGTACGTTTGTTGAATTTTTTTGATATGGTGATGTTTAAGTGATGAATCATATTCAGAAAATGTGCTAAAAAATTTCAATTTCTAAAATTTCAATAAATGTACAATAGATCTATATCTTCTTAAATTCTTCCTTTCTTTCCATAATTGTACCTAATTTGCTGAATTGATTGTTTGTTATAAATTAATATTAATTTATTTCCAAAACCGATTTCTTAATTGCATTGTAAATCATTCAAATTAATTTATTTCTGGATTACAAAGGTAATCATTCAAATAAAATGCAGTAACTTTTTTTACGAGTATCCGTTAACATATTTGGTGCACACCTCACTAATATTGACCGATGAGCAACTAGTAATTATTCTCCCAAATTTGGTAATTATATTGGCTGTTGGACTTGGGTGCATTATTAAGTGCTTTGCTAATAAGTTTTTAGTTTAAAATAAGATAGTAACCATTTTTCACATTTAAAGTAAACATTTTTTTCCTCAACAGATTACAGTAAAAAATTTACTAACTTGATCATATATCTAAATCATCATTTAGTCAGGTAAACAGGAGAGCAAATATAATGTTAAGCAATTTTGTTTTATGGATGACTGGATTACATATGGTGATAGTGAGGAAGTTGCAAATCATGGACTGCTGACAAAAAACTAGTGGCGCCCATTTATAATTTTATTGACATGCAAAAGAAGTGAAATTTTTCAAGGGAATGCATGTTTTATGAAAGAAAACATATGCATCGTAAGATTGGGTGCATGGTTCAAAATTACAATAAGTTTACAAAGTGAAGTGCTTAATCCACCAACTAAACCACTAAAGAGAAAGCGAGAGCTACAAGAACTTGAGAATGCATGTCTACTGCACGTTAGCATATGCAAGCATTGCATATGCTAATGTAATGCATTGCATTGCATATGCAGGCATTGCATATGCAAATGCATATGCAGCCATTGCATATGCAAATGCGTATGCCTTGCATTTATGCATGCATATGCATAAGCCTGGCATTGCATATGCCTTTATTTGCATATGCAGGAGTATGCATATGCCAGACATTTCATATGCAAATGCATATGCCTGGCATTGCCTATACAAATGCATATGCCTTGAATTGCATATGCAGGAATTGCATATACCTAGCATTGCACATGCAAATGCATATGTCTTACATTGCATATACAGGCATACATAAGCCTGGAATTGCATATGCAAATGAATATGCCTTGAATTGCATATGTTGGTATTGGATATGTCTGGCATTGCATGTGCAAATGCATATGTCTGGTGTTGCCTATGCAGGCATATTCATAAGCCTAGCATTGTGTATGCAAATGCATTAGAAAGATTAAAATTTTCAATTCTGAAAAGTTAAGAAAATAACAAGGCAAGAAAATCATCTGCAAAAAAAATAGCCACAAAGTTGTTCGAGTTTGTTGCTTTTTTATTCAATGCAAAATCATCTTTGCACATGTATTATCATATGGTTTATGCTTCATGACATTAATATGAACCTATATGTGCTGAGTGGGTACAAGTTATGATTTCAATATAGTTTCATCTAATCTTTTTGTAATATCCCGGAATTTTGGACAATTTAAATTTAATAATCTGTGTTTAAATTTATATTGAATTGATAATTTTTTAATAAATTTGATTTGATTTAATGATCTTCTTTATTTAAATATTTAATTTGTGAATTTATTTTTAATAAACTAATAAATTGTTTTCTATTTATAAAATGTATATGTATTTATATATATTTTAAATAGATAAGTTGTTAAATTAGTATAGCATAATTTTAACGTTTTAAAATTAGGAATTTTGATTTTATTTTTAATTTAAGCTTTTTAAAAGTATTTAATAAAATACTATATGATTTAAATATATGAGATAAATGTTTTATTTGTTTAAAACTCATTTTTAACTTAAGTTTGGATATTTAAAATAAGTTACAAAAATGTTTGTGTTATTCTTTTTAAAATATTAGTTATAAAATGTGATTTGGAAATTTAAAATACAATTTATTTATGAAACATGTATTCAATAAGTTACAAACTCTTTTATAAATTTATTTTAATTATTTAAAAGTTTCTTTTTCAAATGATTAATTTGTATATTTATAATAACACCTTGCATTATTCTTTAGAAATTATTTTAATACATAACTATGTATAAGAACTAATTAGCTAGGCTTAATATTTTATTAACTCTAATTATAAATATTAATTACTTAAAAGATGCATGTGTAAGCATCTTAAAAACCTAAGCTAACAAATGTTAACATTTTAGACAAGTGTCAAATTTGATCTTTTATTTTTCTTTGTTTTTAATAAATCATAAATTTTGTTTATAAACTTGCATATACTCATTTCTTTTTCTCTTTCTCATTTTCATTCTAAAAAGAAATCTGAAAATCTATTCAAATGCATTCCTCAAATCTGCAAAATTTCATCTCCTCAAACCTGCAAATTCAAATGCCTAGTAAACATGCATGCAACAATTTCAAGCAAACACTTGCATTTCTCAAACCTGTAAACACTTGCATTCAACTCCTCAAAATACAAATCTGCATCCTCCAAAACTGAAGGCCTGCATTTCAATTTTTATCAAGTGAAGCCTGCATTTTTTCAAAATAACCTGGGGATTTGCATCTGCAACCATGAAGCAAGCATATAGGCATTTTATTCTGTAAATCTGGAAGCATCATTTAAAAACAAAGATTAAAAGAATAAAATCTGAAGGTCTGCAATTCTTTGCATCTGGAAGCAAGGGCCTGCATTCATGAATTTTCAAAATCTGGAACATGCAATTGAATTTGTGCTCTGCATTTTGCAAATTCAGGTGAGTAACTTTTCTTTTAAAAACTTAAGGTTAAAATTTATTGCATGCTAAAATAAATAAATGTTCATGTGTTCAATACTTACTGTCTGATGTGTGAACTGCATAAATATGTATCTGTTAAAAATTTCTATGCTCTGTCTTGTTACCTAGTTCAAGTTTTCAAATTAGATTCTTATATCCTTAATTTGTTTTTGTTAAATTATAGGATTTAGATAAGATTTGTAAGTTAGTTTCAGAATTTAGGCTTTAAGATTTTATTTAAGTAAAATGTAAATAAAACTTACTGTAAAATAAATAACAGAGTATTAGAATTTTTATAAGTAAAAATATGAAACATTGCAAGTCAATGTTTCAGAAATTCAATTCAAAACATCTTACAAAATTAAGATTTTAAAAAATAATATTACCATTTATAATGAAAGAAGCAAATTGCAGTTTTGAAATTACTGTATTTTACAATTTGGCTAAGCACAGTTGAAGCTTGCAATTATTTTGGATGAGTTTGATTCTGGAGATAGTTTAGCTACCAAATATTATAGGAAAAATATTGAATTGGATTAGAATTCAATCTTGCTGTTGCAATTTGGGTTTCCAGGTATAGAACCCTAGTTTTCTGGGCTGTAAAGATTTGAACTTTACCGCATTTATAGTGGATTGAGTTCGATGTTGTTTTGGGGATTGGAAAATGATGGTTAGTCGAAGTTGTCACCGGAGTATGGAAGTTGATGGTGGTCGGAAAGGGGAGAAATTGGTGATGACAGGTTAGACACTGAAGTGGGGAAAATATTCCAGGTTTTGGTTTTAAAACTCAAATTCAAATTCAAGTTGAATTCAGGGGATTTGGGGGTTTAAAGTTGAAGTGTAGTCTCTGATCGATGGGGGATGGCCATTGACGATGGTCAGTGATGGCCGGAGTTGGTTTATAGGTGCACAGGGAGGTGTGTGCAGGTGGGTATTTGTTTTGGGTTGTAGGGTTGTTTTCTTGTGATGGTCTCGGGGAAATTAGAGGGTGACTCGAAGTAGTGGTTGAGTCGACTCGAAGCAAGATTGAAATTTCTCGAGTCAAGTTGGTTTCAGGTTTCCCAAGTGAGCAGAACATGTTTTCCTAGTTTTTAAAAATTTAAACAAAAGTTTTGATGCAAACTTAAATTTAAACCTAAGACTTAAAAACTGAATTTTAAATTTGAATTCAGTCAGTTAAAAAAAACCTTAAGTTTGAAATAATTTAAATTTTGAAAGTTTTAATTGGTTTTAAGCAAAACCAGGAACTTGTTTTCCCAGGTTTATAAAATTTGAAAGTAAAGATAAATTGCAAACAAAAATCTGAAAACTAAATTAAACCTGAAATTGAATTTAAATTCAATTAGTTAAATTTTAGATCTTTGAAATAAATTTGAAATGTTTTTAAATCCAAGTTTGGTTTTAAACTAAAAACAGAAACCGTCTTTCTATTTTAAAAATTTTAAAGTAAAGTTTAAAAATTTAAAGATGAAGTTCAATCTGAAAATTCTTAAACCTGAAATTTAATTTGAAATCAACAGTTAATTCTTGGAATTTGAAACATTTTAGAATTCTAAAATGTAATATGTTTTAAACAAAAACAGGAAACTATTTCTGTTTTTATGTTTTAAATTTAAAAGCAAATTTTAAAAAAAAAATGCAACTGATAATTTAAAACAAGTTTAAAATCTGGAAAACTGAAATATGGAACCTGATTTGAATTTAAATCTGGAATTTAAATTTAGATTTTAAACTTTTACAGTATAAAGGAACTTTGGTTTTGAATTTAAAACTATAAGTTTCAAATTTATGAAATAAAGTTTAAAATAAGTTTAAATTCAGTTTTAAAACCGGAAATTGGATTTTATGTCAGTTTTTAAAATAAGTTTTTAAATTTTAAATTTATTTTAACCATTTTTAGAAAAGGTTAAATAACTAGAATTTAAAATTTGAGATGAAAAAGTAAGTAAAGTTTTAAATTTTAAAGTTTGAATCTAGAATGAGAATTTGAATTGTGTTTCAGTTTTAAATTTAAAAAGAAATTCTTAAATTGAATTTTGTTTGAAACAAATTGTTTAAAAATACTTTGTATAAGAAGTATGTTTCTTAATTTTGAACTTAAGAAATTGGTTTCATTTAAATTATTAAATTAATTTAAAAGGAATATTAATTATTTAATTAAATAATAATGTGGATGATTAATTAAGTAATTAATAATTTTTAAGTTAATTAATTAGATTTGAGATTAATTAATTAAGGTTAATTAATCTATAATTAAGGATGGTTAATTAAATTTTAATTGATAATTAAGATTTATTAATCAAGTGATAAATGATAATTAAGTTTTTAGTTAACACTTAATTAATTAATAATTAGAGATTAATTAAACTGTAATTTAATATTAATTAATTGATATTAATAATAATTAATATAAGTTAATTTCTTAATTAAGTAATTAAGAAATGTTAATGAAGGTCATTAACTTAAGATTAATTAACAATTAATTGATGTGATTAATTTAGGTAATTAATTAGATTAATTAATTAATAATAATCAATTGTTTATGTTAATTACTTAATGAAAGTAATTAATGGATTAATTACTTGGTGTAATTAATTTAAATTATGTGATTAATTTAGATTAATTAAGTTAAATTAATTTAAACATTTGTGGATTATTGATAATTACTTTATGTAATTTATGGATTGTAATTACTGAGAGAAGTAATTAATTAGTAATTACAGGATGTAATTAAAGATATTTATTATAGAAGTAATTTGGATTTAAATTATTTAAAATAAATCAAGGATTAATTGAGATAATTAATTAAGAGTAATTAATTATGGGATGAGTAATTAAAGCAGTTAATTACTGAATGGTTATTAATCAATGGTGAGTAATATATATGTGTGGATTAAATTGAAGATTAATTACTTATGTAATTAGTTTATACTAAGAGATTGATTAAATGTAATCAGAAATCATTAATTAATTAATTAATGATATGATTTGGAATTGATTAATTAAGGTATTGATTAATGAATAAATGATTAATGTAATTAATTAATTAATTAAGCAATTACAAGTTAATTATTTGCAAAGGATTTAATATAATTAACTTGTGTAATTAATATTAAAGGCTAATTATTTATTGTAATTAAAGATGATTAATCAGTAATGATTAATTGAAATAAATTTTTTGATGATGATTTATTTAAATTGATTTGTAATCAATTGATGGTTAAGTTAAGCAGGATTATAATGATGAAGTAATTAATTTAATTTATTTTAAATTAATTAGAAATTAGGTAATTAATTTAATTCATTTTAAATTAATTATAGAAGGTGTGATCATTAGATCATTGCTTATGTTTGATGATTGTTATTAATTGCCTGGTATGGTTTGTAATCTCAGTTATGAGATGAGTAGTGTATGTGATATGGATGCATTGGTTGCTTTTGGATGATAATATGGATTATCTGATTTTGATATGAATTATCTGTTGGTAATGATAAGTTAATTATTTATTGGGTTGTGAATTATCTATCCGTGTATATTTAGATAATGAATTGAATTGTTTTAAACTTAAAACAACTTGGACCTTAAAAGACACGCTTTGGATTTCGATGAGACCGGGATCGGTTTTCCATATTTGGGATCCGAAAACCACATCGATTCCAATTAAACGTTAGGTCGTTAATCCAAGTGGAGCGAGTGAAGACTCGAGGTGTAAGGGTTATACGTCAGTATAACTCTGTGGGTGATTCCGTAATGAGTTTGACGGAATAGTACTTATAGATTCGAGATGGTGATTCAGAGTGCAAGGGCTATTGTCGTTAACTCTGAGGGCGATTCCAATATGAGTGTAATGAGATAATGCCTTCGGTTTCGTTCGAATTCCGGAACGAACTTGTATGGATTGAATGCTTTCAGAACATCGTCAGGTGGACGATGAGCATTCTAAGTGATATGTCCTATAAAGGTAATCGTAGCCTCAAGCCTCATCAACCAGGAATGGCTAAAACAGGGGAGGCATAGCAAAGCTTCGTGGGTAGCCCCCACTTGAGAGCAAGATTTATCCCTGTCTAGAGGTCCCTTTATTTTCGGCTTAGTGGTGCGGTTGCTGATCACAACTGCAGGGTTGTCTTGTTTGGAACTGTTCAGTAAGGAACAGGTCCGGCTTTGTGTTGTAGGGGACTGGGAGTAATCCTCGGTACGGTGATCTAGGCCACGTACTATGACGGGCGGTACCCCAGTAGCCCAGCCATTTTATGGAATCCAAAATCCAATAAGTGCCAACGGTGTTGATTGTATTACCCACTTTTGTGGCTAGTAGCTGGAATTTAATGAATGTAACAATTTCGGCTATTTCTTATTTACATGAAAACCCTAGACACTATTATAATATCATCGGATTTCCTATCAAATGTTTTGGTTAGCGTAAGGTAAAAACTTTTCCATGTTTATGTGTGGGAAGTCTTACGTGATACCTTTTCTTTTCAAAGGTTTTTCAAAGTTAAGCAACTTTAACCTGTTACTCACACCAGACCCATGTCTGACCCGGAGTTATTTCTGTTTTTCTTTAACTCTTGGGTACTCAAATTTTTACGAGTAGCCAAGGGAATTCAGGTTAGGATTCAGGTTAGCTTTGACGAATTGTGGAGGAGCAATGGAGCAGGAGGCTTCTGCGTATAGTTATATAGTTTTCCGCTGTGTTGGTATCTCTGAGTGTTTATCTGATATGTATTGAGTTGTAATGACTAGACAGGTGTTTATAACTGTCTAGTATGTGTTGTATTGCCTGTGTAACTCTGATATTTGATGTATACTATGTAATACTTATGTTATTAATATAATTTATTCGTTCCGCTGTTGAGATTCTTGTGTTGTTTCTTCTTTCTCTTCTTTCTTTTCTCTTTTCTATCCCTTTATTTCTTAAGGATGATACGACTTTTTGTGGAGAAAACGTCGGGTCGTCTCAGCTGGTATCAGAGCATTAGGTTGAGTGAATACCTAGTCTCTGTAGTGGTGTCTATCTTGAGAGAGCGTATTTGTATTTTTAATGTAATATATATATATATATATATATATATATATAAATATATTTATGTTTCTACCTATTTGTTGGATTACCTGTTCGGGTTTTTCCAATGAAAGTTATAAAGGTAGACGGGGTAGAAATTTGTGTAACACGACTACCATTGGTTGGAGTTTGATTGATGAGGTTGGAAGTGTATTTGTCGAGACTCTAGACCTAATACCGTCTCGAGTGAGTTCTGTAGTAATGAAGTACTTCACCGATCTCTGAAGGTAACCTGTTAAGGTTCGGAGTTCGTCTTTGAAGTGTAGAGTTGAGTTTGGATCTGTCGGTAGGGCAGAAGCAAGTGAGTGATGGTATCTTGATATCTCAGGAAGTTGTAGCTGCGTGATGAGATGCAGTGACTATGGATATTTCTGAAGATGTTTCTTTGGAACAAGAATAAGAAGTGAGATTGCTCGGTGATGTGGCTGAGTTTAGCAGAGTGTTCTGAGTTGGTAAGGAGTCTTCTGGTTGAGTAGTATTTTCTGAGTGGAGATCAGAAGCAGCATAGTAGATCCGTTTGTTCGATGGATTGGCTAGGCCAGCATAGGCTGTTTTGTTTGGTTGAGAGAGAGAGCAGTTCTTTGGATTTAGGTTGAGTTGACCGCAAAAGTGACTTGCGATAGTATGTTCTTTTGGATTGTCAGAGTTTGTCTGCATCTGGAGATCGAGTTTTCTTTCCAGGATTGGTACTTGTAGTTCAGTTAGTAGATGGATGGTTCCTTGAGATAGAAGTTGGTGAAGCAACTCAGGTTTGGGAGGAACATCTGAATTTTCTTATGGATATATGGAAATATATTTCTGTGCTGAGTTGTCTAGTCTGTGCTTGTGCTATTCTTCAGCATTTTCTTCTGCTTCGGATCAGAGTTGTGCAGCGGAAGCAGTTTGGAGGTGTTTCTGTTTTTCTTTTCCGGATAAGAAGAAGTTTGTTCTGTCTTCTGTTGTTGAGAAGCAGGATTTGTGTTCTTGCTTTTTGAGTGATCTTGAGGAGATCATTGGATTGTTTTGATTCAGTCTGTTTCTAATGGAATCAGCATGAGTTAAGCTGATCAGGATGGATGTTGGTAACCCAGGATCGTCTGAAGAGTTTTTATGGATAAGAGACTGAGAATTTGGATTCTGGAATCGGAGATTGGGTTTGGGATAAGTTTTTCTCTAATCCAAAGAGCTATAAGTTTGGAAGCTAGCTCCGTAGTGTTTTGGTTTCTTCTGGGTTTTGGGTTAGATCAGTGTTTGGTTTTCTAGAGTTGAATTGCCAGTTTGGATAACTGGGATTCAGAGTATTTCACGTATCTCTGAGGGAGTACGTGTTTGATATTTCTGGTTGTAGAACTAGCAGTTTAGGATGGATTGGTTGTTGAGTCAGACTCGTTTGTAGTCTGATAATTGTTGATAGGTGCTCTATAGCTTAGTAGTATTGATTGGATTCTATAGAGCGAGTATCCCGATATATAAATATATATACCGGGGAAACTCATGAAAGTTTTATCCAAGATTCTTTTGGATAATTAGTTTTGTTCTGATTGTGTGAATTGATTGCTTTGGTTGTTGGCATATGATTAACATATGCTGTGTTTTTAAAATAAAATCTGTAAATAGATTATTAAATTACCTTTTTTCTAAATTTCGGGGACGAAATTCTTTTAAGGGGGAGGGATTGTAATATCCCGGAATTTTGGACAATTTAAATTTAATAATCTGTGTTTAAATTTATACTGAATTGATAATTTTTGTTAATAAATTTGATTTGATTTAATAATCTTCTTTATTTAAATATTTAATTTGTGAATTTATTTTTAATAAGCTAATAAATTATTTTCTATTTATAAAATGTATATGTATTTATATATTTTTTAAATAGATAAGTTGTTAAATTAGTATAGCATAATTTTAACGTTTTAAAATTAGCAATTTTGATTTTATTTTTAATTTAAGCTTTTCAAAAATATTTAATAAAATACTATATGAGATAAATGTTTTATTTGTTTAAAATTCATTTTTAACTTAAGTTTGGATATTTAAAATAAGTTATAAAAATGTTTGTGTTATTCTTTTTAAAATATTAATTTATAAAATGTGATTTGGAAATTTAAAATACAATTTATTTATGAAACATGTATTCAATAAGTTACAAACTCTTCTATAAATTTATTTTAATTATTTAAAAGTTTCTTTTTCAAATGATTAATTTGTATATTTATAATAACAACTTGCTTTATTCTTTAGAAATTATTTTAATACATAACTATGTATAAGAACTAATTAACTAGGCTTAATATTTTATTAACTCTAATTATAAATATTAATTACTTAAAAGATACATGTGTAAGCATCTTAAAAACCTAAGCTAACAAGTGTTAACATTTTAGACAAGTGTCAAATTTGATCTTTTATTTTTCTTTGTTTTTAATAAATCATAACTTTAGTTTATAAACTTGCATATACTCATTTCTTTTTCTCTTTCTCATTTTCATTCTAAAAAGAAATCTGAAAATCTGTTCAAATGCATTCCTCAAATCTGCAAAACTTCATCTCCTCAAACCTGCAAATTCAAATGCCTAGTAAACATGCATGCAACAATTTCAAGCAAACACTTGCATTTCTCAAACCTGTAAACACTTGCATTCAACTCCTCAAAATACAAATCTGTATCCTCCAAAACTGAAGGCCTGCATTTCAATTTTTATCAAGTGAAGCCTGCATTTTTTCAAAATAACCTGGGGATTTGCATCTGCAACCATGAAGCAAGCATATAGGCATTCTATTCTGTAAATCTGGAAGCATCATTTAAAAACAAAGATTAAAAGCATAAAATCTGAAGGTCTGCATTTCTTTGCATCTGGAAGCAAGGGCCTGCATTCATGAATTTTCAAAATCTGGAACATGCAATTGAATTTGTGCTCTGCATTTTGCAAATTCAGGTGAGTAACTTTTCTTTTAAAAACTTAAGGTTAAAATTTATTGCGTGCTAAAATAAATAAATGTTCATGTGTTCAATACTTACTGTCTAATGTGTGAATTGCATAAATATGTATGCTGTTAAAAATTTCTATGCTCTGTCTTGTTACCTAGTTCAACTTTTCAAATAAGATTCTTATATCCTTAATTTGTTTTTGTTAAATTATAGGATTTAGATAAGATTTGTAAGTTAGTTTCAGAATTTAGGCTTTAAGATTTTATTTAAGTAAAATTTAAATAAAACTTACTGTAAAATAAATAATAGAGTATTAGAATTTTTATAAGTAAAAATATGAAACATTGCAAGTCAATGTTTCAGAAATTCAACTCAAAACATCTTACAAAATTAAGATTTTTAAAAATAATATTACCATTTATAATGAAAGAAGCAAATTGCAGTTTTGAAATTACTGTATTTTACAATTTGGCTAAGCACAGTTGAAGCTTGCAATTATTTTGGATGAATTTGATTCTGGAGATAGTTTAGCTACCAAATATTATAGGAAAAATATTGAATTGGATTAGAATTCAATCTTGTTGTTGCAATTTGGGTTTCCAGGTTTAGAACCCTAGTTTTCTGGGCTGTAAGATTTGAACTTTACTGCATTTATAATGGATCGAGTTCGATGTTGTTTTGGGGATTGGAAAATGATGGTTAGTCGAAGTTGTCACCGGAGTATGGAAGTTGATGGTGGTCGGAAAGGGGAGAAATTGGTGATGACAGGTTAGACACTGAAGTGGGGAAAATATTCCAGGTTTTGGTTTTAAAACTCAAATTCAAATTCAAGTTGAATTCAGGGGATCTGGGGGTTTAAAGTTGAAGTGTAGTCTCTGATCGATGGGGGATGGCCATTGACGATGGTCAGTGATGGCCGCAGTTGGTTTATAGGTGCACGGGGAGGTGTGTGCAGGTGGGTATTTGTTTTGGGTTGTAGGGTTGTTTACCTGTGATGGTCTCGGGGAAATTAGAGGGTGACTCGGAGTAGTGGTTGAGTTGACTCGAAGCAAGATTGAAATTTCTCGAGTCAAGTTGGTTTCAGGTTTCTCAAACGAGCAGAACATGTTTTCCCAGTTTTTAAAAATTTAAACAAAAATTTTGATGCAAACTTAAATTTAAACCTAAGACTTAAAAACTGAATTTAAATTTGAATTCAATCAGTTAAAAAAAAAACCTTAAGTTTGAAATAATTTAAATTTTGAAAGTTTTAATTGTATTTAAGCAAAACCAGGAACCTGTTTTCCCAGGTTTATAAAATTTGAAAATAAAGATAAATTGAAAACAAAAATCTGAAAACTAAATTAAACCTGAAATTGAATTTAAATTCAATTAGTTAAATTTTAGATCTTTGAAACAAATTTGAAATGTTTTTAAATCCAAGTTTGGTTTTAAACTAAAAAGAGAAACTGTCTTTCTGTTTTAAAAATTTAAAAGTAAAGTTTAAAAATTTAAAGATGAAGTTCAATCTGAAAATTCTTAAACCTGAAATTTAATTTGAAATCAACAGTTAATTCTTGGAATTTGAAACATTTTAGAATTCTAAAATGTAATATGTTTTAAACTAAAACAGGAAACTATTTCTGTTTTTATGTTTTAAATTTAAAAGCAAATTTTTAAAACAAAAATGCAACTGATAATTTAAAACAAGTTTAAAATCTGGAAAACAGAAATATGGAACCTGAGTTTGAATTTAAATCTGGAATTTAAATTTAGATTTTAAACTTTTACAGTATAAAGGAACTTTGGTTTTGAATTTAAAACTATAAGTTTTAAATTTATGAAATTAAGTTTAAAATAAGTTTAAATTCAGTTTTAAAACCTGAAATTGGATTTTATATCAGTTTTTAAAATAAGTTTTTAAATTTTAAATTTGTTTTAACCATTTTTAGAAAAGGTTAAATAACTAGAATTTAAAATTTGAGATGAAAGAGTAAGTAAAGTTTTAAATTTTAAAGTTTGAATCTAGAATGAGAATTTGAATTGTGTTTCAGTTTGAAATTTAAAAAGAAATTCTTAAATTGAATCTTGTTTGAAACAAATTGTTTAAAAATACTTTGTATAAGAAGTATGTTTCTTAATTTTGAACTTAAGAAATTAGTTTCATTTAAATTATTAAATTAATTTAAAAGGAATATTAATTATTTAATTAATTAATAATGTGGATGATTAATTAAGTAATTAATAATTTTTAAGTTAATTAACTAGATTTGAGATTAATTAATTAAGGTTAATTAATCTATAATTAAGGATGGTTAATTAAATTTTAATTGATAATTAAGATTTATTAATCAAATGATTAATGATAATTAAGTTTTTAGTTAACTCTTAATTAATTAATAATTAGAGATTAATTAAATTGTAATTTAATGTTAATTAATTGATATTAATAATAATTAATGTAAGTTAATTTCTTAATTAAGTAATTAAGAAATGTTAATGAAGGTCATTAACTTAATATTAATTAACAATTAATTGATGTGATTAATTTAGGTAATTAATTAGATTAATTAATAATAATCAATTGTTTATGTTAATTACCAAATATCATTTTTACATATATAGAAAAAGATGGTTGAAACGTCAAGAAAATGGTGTGCTCAAGAAAAGGGCGAGCGATTCTCATCCTCTTTTGCTTTTCACCCAGAATTTAGATATTCATCTTCAACACATCCTCGTGTGAATTCAGGCACCAAATTCTCTTCGTTTAATGGCACTAACAGGTTTTCTCATTTTCCTTTCCATAGAGCTCGCTATTCTAATCGGAAAAGGATTTCTCGTTGTTATCGGTGTGGAGATTTAAATCACAAGATCAAAGATTGTTCTAATTCAATTCGTTGTTTCGAATGTGGAGTGATTGGTCACAAGAGATCTTCGTGCCCGATGTTTTTCAACCCTTTTCTAAATCCAGAGCCCGTCTTTCCCTCTTCCGATTCTATTTTCACGAAGCCCATGTGTTTTCAAGATCATCATTATCTTTTTGTTCTTGAGTTTTTGAGATTAAGGGGTTTATTTTTGGATAGTTGCGTTGGAAATATGGAGGAAGGTTCCTACCTCTTCAATAAAAAAAATTGGCACTTCGATTGCTTGACTGCCGATAACATTGGTAAGTACTCATACTTGGATAATTATAATGGGTTTCGAGCTAAAGATTTATCGAATAGTAATAATGTTGATCGTGATTTGGTAGATTTTCAAGGGATGGATATTGAGAAGTTTATTGTTTCTGATTCGAATTCAGTTTTTCCTGCTGATTTGTTTCTTTTGGATCCCAGTGTTAGATTTTGTTACTCTCCTAATCATGTTTTGGTGGATAGTCTTCCTGGTGATGTTTCCAAGTCAGATTTTTTGATTTCTTCTTCCTTGGTTAATAATGGGTTTACAGTAAATTCTGTTGATAGTTTTTGTTCTATGGACAGTGATTCTTTGGTGGATTTTGTTCCTTATTCTAGTTTTTGTGTTGAGGCTAGTGATGATCATTTTAGTTTTGCTGATGATCGGGATAATGTGGTAGTTAACTTTCATAACTGTTATCATGGAACCGATGGAGTGCTTCAATATTCAGATTATGATAAAGTTGTTTATAAGGTAAAAGGTTGTGGCTCAGAGGTGTTCATTCATGGTGAAGCTGTCTTTAAGGATTTTTTTTCATCTGATTTGATTGGTATTACTGGGAATGAAGAGGAGGGTAGATCCTTTTTTGATGTTGATGAATTGTTTGTTTCTTCATGTAAGTCTTTAAGTGATAATGTGGATAAGATGCTGGTTAGTTCTTTTGGTTGTTTTAAGTCTGCCTTTTCCAAATTTGCAAGCAATTTTGCTGTGTCGCATAGCAATACTGGTTCTCATATGAGAGAGTTGCTCAGTGATAAAGGTTTGAATGTAGATATGCGAGATGTTGGGTCAGTTTTTGATAATAGAGGGGTAAATGCTCTTTCTATTATTGGATTTTCTTCACCTGATGAGAAGAATAGGGAATTAGTACTTTGCAAGGACGGTATCTTGTTTCTAGAAACTGTTGGGTTTTCTGTTTTTGATTTTTCTTGTAAGTTGGTGCCTCTTTGTTTTAATCCCTGGGATTTTTTGGGATTTAAGTTTGGTATTTCATCATTGGTAAATGGTTTGGATGCTTCGTTGGAGGTTAATGATCATTCGAATTTTGTTGTTAAAGAAGTGATTGAGCCTTTTAAGTTTAGTATTGTGAATGAGCCAGTGGGTGTAGTTTCTATTATTCAAGATGCAAGTGGTGTGGAGAACATTTTTATTGTTAGAAATGAGTGGGGTGATTTGGAGTGCTCTAATTTCCAACAATCTGATCAAGCTGTCTATTATTGGACCGGTGGTTTTAGATTTGTCATGTATTGTTTTCTTGCTGCTATTGGTAGATTTCCTCGTTCTCCAGCCCATGCTATTGAATTAATTCGTAAAACCAAATTATTGTGTGAAGCCAAATTAATGCGCGAAGCCAAATTAAGGAATAGAAAGTGCAAGAGCTTTCCAGCTAGTAATATTAGGAGAAGTCCTCGTTTAAATCGTAAAGCTTAAACGAGGTATATTGGTTTGTGTAGTTGTTGTATTTTGTGATGTTTCTGTTTGATTGTTGAGGTTGCAGATGCAGTTATGGAAGTTTATTCTGTTGGCTGTTGCTCTCTCGGTGTCGCTCTTGATTGGATCTTCGGGTTGAGGTTGTCTCTTTGGGGTTGTTTTGTTGTTCTTTTGGAGCTTGGGTTGATTTGGTTTTTTCTTTTGTATGGGGAGTGCTCTAGCTACCTGCCAGGCTTGTTGGCAGCACCTTTACTTTTGTTAATATATATATGTACATGTGTGCTCTCCTCTTCTGTAGAGGACCACACATTTTTCTCAAAAAAAAAATTGTTTATGTTAATTACTTAATGAAAGTAATTAATGGATTAATTACTTGGTGTAATTAATTTAAATTATGTGATTAGTTTAGATTAATTAAGTTAAATTAATTTAAACATTTGTGGATTATTGATAATTACTTTATGTAATTTATGGATTGTAATTACTGAGAGAAGTAATTAATTAGTAATTACAGGATGTAATTAAAGATATTTATTATAGAAGTAATTTGGATTTAAATTATTTGAAATAAATCAAGGATTAATTGAGATAATTAATTAAGAGTAGTTAATTATGGGATGAGTAATTAAAGCAGTTAATTACTGAATGGTTATTAATCAATGGTGATTAATATATATGTTAACATTAATTACTTGTGTAATTAATTTGTATTGAGAGATTGATTAAATGTAATCAGAAATCATTAATTAATTAATTAATGATATAATTTGGAATTGATTAATTAAGGTATTGATTAATAATGAATAAATGATTAATGTAATTAATTAATTAATTAAGCAATTACAAGTTAATTATTTGCAAAGGATTTAATATAATTAACTTGTGTAATTAATATTAAAGGCTAATTATTTATTGTAATTAAAGATGATTAATCAGTAATGATTAATTGAAATAAATTTTGTGATGATGATTTATTTAAATTGATTTGTAATCGATTGATGGTTAAGTTAAGCAGGATTATAATGATGAAGTAATTAATTTAATTTATTTTAAATTAATTAGAAATTAGGTAATTAATTTAATTCATTTTAAATTAATTATAGAAGGTGTGATCATTAGATCATTGCTTATGTTTGATGATTGTTATTAATTGCCTGGTATGGTTTGTAATCTCAGTTATGAGATGAGTAGTGTATGTGATATGGATGCATTGGTTGCTTTTGGATGATAATATGGATTACTGATTTTGATATGAATTATCTGTTGGTAATGATAAGTTGATTATCTATTGGGTTGTGAATTATCTATCTGTGTATATTTAGATAATGAATTGAATTGTTTTAAACTTAAAACAACTTGGACCTTAAAAGACATGCTTTGGATTTCGATGAGACCGGGATCGGGTTTCCATATTTGGGATCCGAAAACCACATCGATTCCAATTAAACGTTAGGTCGTTAATCCAAGTGGAGCGAGTGAAGACTCGAGGTGTAAGGGCTATACGTCAGTATAACTCTGTGGGTGATTCCGTAATGAGTTTGACGGAATAGTACTTATAGATTCGAGATGGCGATTCAGAGTGCACGGGTTATTGCCGTTAACTCTAAGGGTGATTGCAATATGAGTGTAATGAGATAATGCCTTCGGTTTCGTTCGAATTCCGGAACGAACTTGTATGGATTGAATGCTTTCAGAACATCGTCAGGTGGACAATGAGCATTCTAAGTGATATGTCCTATAAAGGTAATCGTAGCCTCAAGCCTCATCGACCGGGAATGGCTAAAATAGGGGAGGTGCAACAAAGCTTCGTGGGTAGCCCCCACTTGAGAGCAAGTTTATCCTGTCTAGAGGTCCCTTTATTTTCGGCTTAGTGGTGCGGTTGTTGATCACAACTGCGGGGTTGTCTTGTTTGGAACTGTTCGGTAAGGAACGAGTCCGGCTTTGTGTTGCAGGGGATTGGGAGTAATCCTCGGTACGGTGATCTAGGCCACGTACTATGACGGGCGGTACCCCAGTAGCCCAGCCATTGTATGGAATCCAAAATCCAATAAGTGCCAATGGTTTGATTGTATTACCTACTTTTGTGGCTAGTAGCTGGAATTTAATGAATGTAACAATTTCGGCTATTTCTTATTTACATGAAAACCCTAGACACTATTATAATATCATCGGATTTCCTATCAAATGTTTTGGTTAGCGTAAGGTAAAAACTTTTCCATGTTTATGTGTGGGAAGTCTTACGTGATACCTTTTCTTTTCAAAGGTTTTTCAAAGTTAAGCAACTTTAACCTGTTACTCACACCAGACCCATGTCTGACCCGGAGTTATTTCTGTTTTTCTTTAACTCTTGGGTACTCAAATTTTTACGAGTAGCCAAGGGAATTCAGGTTAGGATTCAGGTTAGCTTTGACGAATTGTGGAGGAGCAATGGAGCAGGAGGCTTCTGCGTATAGTTATATAGTTTTCCGCTGTGTTGGTATCTCTGAGTGTTTATCTGATATGTATTGAGTTGTAATAACTAGAAAGGTGTTTATAACTGTCTAGTATGTGTTGTATTGCCTGTGTAACTCTGATATTTGATGTATACTATGTAATACTTATGTTATTAATATAATTTATTCGTTCCGCTGTTGAGATTCTGGTGTTGTTTCTTCTTTCTCTTCTTTCTTTTCTCTTTTCTATCCTTTTCTTTCTTAAGAATGATACCACTTTTTATGGAGAAAAAATCGGGTCGTCTCACTTTTATTCCCCTGCTTGGGTTATTTCTCATCAACAAAATATTTTATCATCATTGTTTCAACCTCTGGCCAAACTATGGGAGGCACAGACTTCTGTTTGTATTACTTTTAGTTACAACTACTTTTTAGTTTACTACACGTGTCAGCCTTGATTTTCCATGCATACAACTGCTTTGATTTAACCTGCTTGCACATATATCTGCAGTTCCGCAATTGTTTGGTTCATTCACTTATTGTTGCTTAATGATAGCATGCTCAGTTCTGATAAACAGTTCTTGGGTTTTTAATTTTCCATGATTTATAGCTCTCTTTTTTACAGTTTTATGTTTATGATATTCCATTTCTACCTGTTTCTAAAATTTTACCATGCTTTATGACTTGTTTCAAAGATCTTTTTAGGATAATGACCATTTATTGTTGTGTCCGTTTATTTATGAGTTTATGTTGTGATATTATTGGGTTGGGCTACTATTCTATTTTTTGTTCTGAGTTTTTTGCCTTTATTTCATCTACCAGGCTTATTACTGATTCTCCTTTCGCATTTTGAGTTTAATATTTTTTCACGAATGCTCTCCTCATGGAATGAGTTTTTTCAAAAACAAAGTCATGCATGACCATCAACCTGCATCCACGGAGATTAACTTATTGCATTATCTGTTGAAACTTCCCAACTTAATGAACATGGTTGTCTCTTATATTCATAACATGGACTTAGGCGTTATTTATAACATGGCATGTTGTATTGTGTAGACATGCCTTTTATAGTATTACATTTTTTATTATTGGAATAAAATGTCTCAGTTTTTAAAACCAAGACTTGTTTTTAAAAACATTTTTTAATTATCGAAATAAAATGTCTCAGTTTGCAAAATCGAGTCTCGATTTTCAAAATGCCTTTTATATAAGTCTTCACTTTCTTATATGCCTTTGCATTATTCATAAAAAAATACCTCCAATTGTCATAACTACTGTATAATTGTTTTATCCATCTTTACTTGCTCAAGTACTGGATGCAAATCCTATACATATTAAAGCTTTATATCTACGTGGTATGTCTTACATGTTACTTGGAGAATCTGATGAAGCAAAAATTGATTTTGACAAGGTACTTTTGCATTAGTAACTATAAGCTTATATCACTAATGATACCATTGTCAACTTTTAGCCTATGATCAATATGTATGTGCTTACACTTGATATTGCAAATGATTAGCATAGGCAAATCCTCAGAAGCTGATGCAAACGCTGCATTCTCAAGCTCAAGTAAACACAATAGGTTAGCTTTGCCCTCTAATATTAGTTAACTGTCGTGAATCGTATTTTATCCCTAGTTTCTTGTTTTTGTTATAGAAAACAGAATATGTATGCATATACGAACCTAACTAAATTTTTGAGAGAACTGTAATTTGATTGTGTCGTTTCATGAATTTTAAAGAAGGTTGCATGTTATCATGTGGAAGCTTCATAATTAGATATCTTCATCATGAATAAATATTGCTTTGCTAATTTCGATAACTAAAAGGACTAGCATGATTAGTACATTGTTGCAAATTAGTCAGAATTCAAGTATTTAAAAGTCCATAGATTTCAAAACAGGCATCAGTTTTTCTAACATTTATTTTATTGATTTTATTTTGATCCCGATTTACAAGTTTTTATCAGAACTATACATCACACATTGTATTGTTAATTGCAGTCCCTTTCTGAAGTTATCAAAATATTTGAACATGAAGTTTATATAAGATTTACATCCTAGTCAACTTGTTCTTTTTACGATCAATTCTCAAGCATGGGTATATTTTATCGCAAATGATATTTATCCTAAAATTATAAAACAAATCCAAAGTTCTAAGTCAGCATCTGAAGTTGACTTCTAGCTCTAATATATTGAATACTTGTAGAAATAGAATTCATTACAGTTGCCATAGTCTCTTCCAGCTATACTTGCATATGTACTTAACCTGCTAATAATCCCTTAAATAGATCAATTGAACAAACAATTTTTAGCTCATATTTATGAGAGTTATTCACATTAAATTTAAACTAGTGAATATTTAGTTGTAGAATGCAAGGTAAAAAAAAGCTTGATGTAAGTTTTTAATCAAACAAGTATTTAATCATATTACGAATATAAGATGGTATCTTAACTCTTAAGATATTATTATGATCATCATTGTTGTTGTTATTGATATTATTATTATTACTACTATTGTTATAACTACTACTGCTACTATTACTATTACTACCAACACCACCACCACTATTATCATTATTCCTTCCTAGAGTCATCCAGATTATAAAAACCTATTTTTAACCTGTTTCAGTTTGTTTGAAGTTACATTCTGTATCTTCATCAAGTGAATAAGTTTGAAAGATGACCTTAACAACTTACAAGTGAAAAAATATGTACATGTGAATTGCATATGATGATTTTAATTATATATTATACAGCCACTCTATGAAGTATAAAGGTCACTACTATGAGCTAGTAAACATTTACTGCATCCGAATCCATGATACATTTACGTTTTTGATTTGTTTGATAATTTAATCTGTAGTTTCTCATGAAGTCTACTGATTAATAATTTTTAGCAGGTGATTTTGTAGTCTTTTCACGATCCATACACGCATTACCTGTGTTGTGAATCTTAGTCTGATTTTGCCTATTATTTTCCTACATTTTTTTCTTTTCTCATTTTGATAATTTATACAAGAGCAGGAAAAGGAAAAGAAAGCTAGGAAGCAACTAAAAGGACTGTTTGGTTATCGGTAAAATTATGTGTTAATAGTGAAACGATGGTAGGTGTCAGTTATCGGTAAAATTACAGATCGTATTTGGTTATGTATTTATGCTTTATGTATTTGGTTGTTACGAAACTAGTTGTCATGTGTATATTAGAACTACGTCGATGTAAACTTATCTAACTTTTTGGATTGTGTTGGAATTTTATGACTCTAGCTTTTAGTCTTTTCGTATGTGATTTTGGTTGTTTTATGATAATATTTATTACTCGTTAAATTATTCATTATTGATATGGATGTACTGCATGGATGCTGCTCTATTTTTTTTAAAATTTGCATTTATTTTGCAACGGTCAGAAACCGTTGCAATATCATTTATTACAACGAGCATCGCCCATTGCAAATCCATATTACAACGGGCATTGCCCGTTGTAAAATATGGTCGACCTATTACAACATGACCTAATACAATGGGTGCATGCCCATTGTGAAATCCATATTACAACGGGCATTGCCCATTGTAAAATGGTTGTTTTGTTGTAGTGTGTTTTTCCCCTTAAACTCTCGAGTGCTCAAAATTAATTTGAGTGGATTGAGAGTTTGGGTTTACCGTTTTAGAGGAGAGAAAATAAAGTTCCGGAGATGAGCAGGAAGCTGATGTAAGATATATTTAAGAGTTGTTGTTGCTATTTTTTTATTCCGATATGATGTATTAAAACAGTTTATGTCTACTTAGTACTCTGGTCATCCAAGGGGCATCTTCATATGTCGCTCTTGGCGTATTTATGTAATAAGTATATTTGATCTGAACCTGGAAAACGATTGGGATTATGTAATAGAATACGAAAGTTGTTTTGGAAATGTTACCGGAGAAGTTTTTTTTAATCTATGATTTTGTTTCATATTCATGTGCTTTTTATAGTATGGATAACATTAAAATTACTGTATTTTGTTGTTGGAAGTTAATACTTTAGATGACTGCAGCATTAGTAGCGCCTAGCTTTGGGCCTCAAGATAGGGGATGTCATACTTAAACACTCTCCCATTATTTATCATTTTGTATCATTCATAAAACAATCAAAAGGAGATATCAAGGTCAAACATTAAATCATTCTAAGGAGGGCGAAATTTAGGGATTCAAAGGGAAGCAAGCTTAGGAAATTAAAGCTAGACTAAATCTCAACTCCATACATCAAGTTTAAGTTGAATAATAACACTTATCATTGCTTAAATTCTTGTTTTGATCCAATTATGGGTAATACTGAATCCTATGTACTCGATTAATCAAGTTATGATCGAATAGTCATTTTTTGGATAGAATAATGGTTAATGGGAATTTTTGGAATTAACTAAAAATAGTTTTATTCGGTTTTGGGGTTAAATTCCAAAAAATTTATCCTCCAAATGATTTGAAATTTAGATATGTGATGTAAAACAACATTTGGGAGATGCTTTTTTAATTTCATAATCTCCTTAGGCGGAATAAAAAATCTATGAATTTTATAATGAGAAAAGGAAGCAATTTTGGGTTTTATTTAATTTAAATAATTAGATGATTATTTTCACCTAAAATTTTTATATGATAAATAAAATGGTGTGTTTTATTTTATGTGAATTTTTGGGATTTTTCCCATGCAATTTCAAATTATGGAGAATTATTTGTCCTAGTGTATGCATATAAAAGTTTAATTAATTATGGTTAGTAATTAATTATTTGAAATAATATTTTAGACCTTGGAAATAGTGTGTGGTAGTTTTTCAGTAAAGAAAATTGATATGTTTTACTAGCCAATAAGCTTTTGACAAATTATAGAAGTTTGGTGAATAGAAACAACTTTTTATAGTAATATTGTAGTTTTTATGTTAATTATAGTTTTTCCATGTCGACATTGGCTATGTCAAGCCATCACTCACCACAACCTAGAGTCGTTGACGTGGAACAAAGCAATGTCACATGATGTCAACGAATTTGACATGAAGTGGATAGGTTTTGTTCACGTCGAGGCTGAAATAGAAAAGCCAAAGAGATGGTCTTCGACATGAGATGTGAATTTTTATACAAGCCGAGATTTATACCAAGAGGCTTGTTGCCGCGTTTTACATACTAAAAAGCATACTGCCGCATGTACCATAGTCACCGAGCTTATTGAGCCTAACTTTTATCGTTTTAAAACTGGTGTCGAGCCTTGTTGATGCTACTTTTAACTAGTCATCAAGTTTACTCGGTGCCACTTTTAACTTATCATCAAGTTTACCCTATGTCGCTTTAGTATTATTATCAAGCTTTGTCAATTCCTTTAACTAGTCTTTGATTTTTTAAATAGGTGGATAACCTATGTATCATGAGATCGATGACTTCATTGTCATCAAGGTTCATGATGTTGCGTGTTTAGTTATCGAGTTTTAATAGGCGAAAAGCCCTAGGCTTTTACGTTGACATGAGATGGATGTAGATACTAATACATCGAGCTTATCAACGGCAGAGAGCTGTTTTTTGCATGATTTTAACTTCGAACTATAAGGACGCTAAGGTATAGCTTAATGAGTTTAACATGAAATCTTTTGGGGTTACCAATGTATGTCACTATGAAATTTAAATAACTAAGGGGAAATAACATAATTGAGGATGCCAATAGAAATAAGTTATATGTGTGGATAGCATGGATTAATGTTGAACATATAGGTAGCATGGAGTAAAGTTAAACATGTAGGTAACATGGGATAAATAGAAACATGTGGATAGCATGAATTAAACTTAAATATGTGGATGGCATGGATTAATGTTGAACATGTGGGAAGCATGGAGTAAAGTTAAACATGTGTCTAACATGGGACAAATAAAAACATGTGGATAACATGAATTAAATGGCCAAGTGATGGATTCATAGTCATCGTAGGAAAACCATGGGATATATAATGGATAATCTACATCATGCTGGAGCTGAATAGTCTCTAATTGGTCAGTAGGGGTTCATAGTCATCTTGGGAAAACCATGAGATGTGAGATGGATAGTCCACATTAGTTTAAATGATAAATTGTGAGATGAATAGTCCACATTAGTTTAAGTAAAATAAGTTAAGGGATGGGTAGTCCACAAATATATAAGATGAACAGTCAATGAGAACTTAGATGGGTAGTCTAATAAAAGAAAGATGGGTAATCTGGTATGTATGGAATGTTAACATATGATTATATTATGTTGTTATAACCATTTTGGATGCAGGAGTATAATATGTGGTTAAGGTAAGTAATTGGGTACTAGTGACGGTAAACACGTTCCGCACGGGAGCATGGTCTCACTAAATATCTATTGGTTTGAGATGGTAGATTATATTCACACCATACTTTTTGTCTGACCCAAAGTTTTTGCCTTCCTCCTTAAACACTTGGGTACTCATTTGATTAGATTGAGAGTAAGGATTTTTCAAATTCTCTTTAAATGAATAGGCTTCCAAAGATTTGTGGGAGGCAATCTAGCTAGTAGGAGCTATATAACTATTTTCGTTGTGTTCTGATTCTGCTTTTGTCCTGTAATGACAAGTTATATTAAATGCTAGATATTTGACTCTGATCTTCGAATTAGGCATCTTCATATGTTGCTCTTGGAATATGTTGTAATAATTATATTTTCTCTGAACGTGTTTTGCGAATTGGAATTATGTAATGAAATTGAAATCTTATTGTGAAATGAAAGGAGAAAATTTATTTTAAAACTGTGTTGAATTTTCCATATTCATGTGTTTCTGGTATTATCAAGACGATTAACATAGCCATATTTTTTCATCGAAAACTAATAATTATGGATGACTAAAACATCCATAGCACTTAGTTTCGGGCCTCCGAATGGGGAATGTTACAATTTGGTATCAGACATAGGTATATGTAAACTTAAAAAGAATTTATACCTAAAAATATTTCGAATCATAATCCAATGAATTAGAGAATAAGATTTGGGGTTGGGATAACGCTATAATAACGTACTTTTATTTCTCTATATATGAGTATGTATTCCCCTATCTCTTAGACTATTCTTTTGCATCTTACTAAGGCTTGTATGCAGATTTTTGTGAAAGAAAGTTATGGAAGCAGGAAACGGAAGAGTGAATCTAGATAGAGGAAGCACCATAACTAGTGGGAATGCTCCACCCATTACCAGGAGAAACTGGGGTTGAAAAGAAAATGTTCATCAAAAAGAAAATGCCAATGTAGGTGATAGAACCCCAAACAGTAGATATGGGGACGATATGTCAGTTCTTTACTAACTTGATGCATGCTGGAGCAGCTGTAGGAGTAGTTTAAGAAAATGCTGTAAATGCGGAAGGAGTAAATCTGATAGCGCCAGTTGGCAATAACTATGCCAAGCTGAGTTGAGATTATACCATCTTGGGTGGGAAGCTTTTTCTTAGAACAGAGGATGTCGTAGAAGTGGAAAATTGGCTATTGCATTATGAGAGAATTTTTTCTGATCTTGGTTTGGATTGTGAACAGAAAAGGAGACTAGCTTCAAGGCAGCTGCAAGGTGCAGTATTGTTTTGGTGGAATGGAATTACCATGGGTGTGCCAGAGGAAGGATTAACTTTGGTAGATTTTCAAAGGAGATCCGAGGAGAGATTTTTGTCGAAGGTAACATAGTCCGCTTGCTTAGAAAATTTATGGATATGGAGTAAGGGGAGAAGTCAATGTTGGAGTATTCTGCAAAGTCCGATGAGCTGTCCAGGTATGGATATGCCACTGTGGACACTGTCGTTAAGACGAATAGGAAGTTTATCCAGCGGTCAAGGCTGGAAATCACTAAGGTTACCATGCCACATCTATGAGATCCATTAAATGTAGTAGTGGAGATAGCAAATAGAAATGAAGAAACGCTTTATGCCTTTAGAAAGGAGAAATCAGCAGAGAACCAAGTTTCTCGGAATAAGAAAAAAATTCTTTAAGAAGAAACATGCTCAGAAAGGAGGAGAAGCTAATAAGGGGAAGGCAGATATTGTCTATTATGAGTGTGAAAAGAAGGGGCACTATGGTAATGAGTGTCGCTTGTGTGATGGAAAGGTAGTTGTGGGGAAGCATAATGTAAAGTCCTTTAACTGCGACCAAGTGGCACATTATAAGAAAAAATGTCTAGAAACAGCCAAGGCTAAGAAGGTTAAAGTCTATGCTTTGGAACCATCATCCTCTAGACCAATAGAAGTTGAAAAGGTAAGATCTATGATGGAAGGTACAATTTTGATCCACAGTATACCGGTTAGGTTACTATATGATATCGGTGTATCACATTCATTTATATCTCAGTGTTTGGTAGATAAGGTATGCTTAGAACCATCATACCAACTTACTCCCTTAAGGGTTGTGAATCCAATGGAATTTATATCTCAGTGTTTGGTAGATGAGGTATGCTTAGAACCATCATACCTACTTACTCCCTTAAGGGTTGTGAATCCAATGGAAGGGTATGTAACTCGCAGATCAGATGTGACTAGTTAGAACTTGCTTTGTTAGGCTATAAGTTTTCATGAAGTTGTATGATTTTGATTTCGTAGGCTTTGGGATCATACTGGGTATGGATTGGTTAGACAGATATGATGTTAGGATATTTTTCTAGGATAGGAAATATCACTGAGACATCCTAGTAGTAGTGACTGATTAGTATACTCAATTGAAAATTTGAGCCCATAAATTTGTGCTTTGCTAAATGTTATGGAAGCAGAAGAAGAGTTGACTCGGGATTTGGTAGCAAGAGAATTTGTAGATGTTTTTGAGCTGGTTATACGACTACCACCGAAATGAGCTATCGAGTTTCGAATAGATCTTGTGCCATGAAAAAAACTCATAAGTACACCATTTAGCAAGATGAAACGTACCGAGATGAAGGAGCTAAAGATGCAGCAAGAAGGAAAGAGTTTTATTTGACCAAGTGTTTGCCTTGTGGTTAGGCCACGGTGTTTGTGAAGAAACCAAATGGGTCATTAAGTGTATCGACTACCGCAAGTCAAATGGGAAGATAATAAAGAATATGCATCCTTTGCCAAGGATTGATAACTTATTTGATTAATTGAGTGGAGCAGGGTGTTTTCCCAATTAGATTTAGCTACAAGGTTCCAACAGCTAAGAGTGGTAGAGGACAGTATTCCTTTGACGGCTTTTCAAATAAGGTATAGTTTGGACGAGTGGTAAGTAATGTCATTCGAGCTAACAAATGGGCCAGCTTTCTTCATAGATTTATTGAACCAAATTTCCAATAGCACTTGGATAGGTTCGTATCGGTGTTCATTGATAACATTTTGATATATTCTAAGGATGAAAGAGGGCATGAGATTCATCTTAGAATAGTGCTAGAGACACCGAGACAACATCAACCGAAAGCAAATTTTTTGAAGTGTCATTTCTAGAGGAAAGAAGTAAAGTTTCCTGGCCTTGTAGTCTTATGAGAAGAGTTATCAGTAGATCCAGCTAAGATTGAAGCGGTTAATAGTTGGAAGAGACCAAAGACAGTGATCGAGATAAGAATTTTTCTTGGATTGGCTAGATATTACCAAAATTTATCATGGATTTTTCACGGACAGCAGCACCTCTGACTAAGCTAAGCAGAAAGAATGTTAAGTTCATTTGGTCCAACAAATGCGAGGAGCATTCCTTAAGTCAAAGCATTTATTGACCAATGCCTCCGGGTTAGTTGTGACAGATGGTATTCAAAGACAGTAGTGTATACAGATTCCTGTGAGACTCGACTAGGAGATGTGTTGATGCCAAAGGTCAAGGTAATTGCATATGCTTCTCGACGTCTCAAAACAAATGAAGTAAGATATCCAACCCAAGATTTAGAGTTGGCAGCAGTGATCTTCGCATTGCAGGTGTGGAGACATTATCTTTTGGGAGAAAGATTTGAGTTGTACATGGATCATAAGCTTTTAAAGTATTTACTCTCTTAGAAAGAGTTAAATGCGAGACAGTGGAGGTCGTTGGAGCTTTCAGGGGCTTATGATTTTGGAATAGATTATATACTGGGAAAAGGAAATAAACTAGTCGATGCTCTTAGCAAAAAAATATCAGAATATGGTGTTAGCTATGTTGGCAGAATGGAAGGACCTTGAGGCATTGACAAAGTGTAGTCTGCAGTTAAGACTGACTGCTAGTTATAGTCAGAGTACTGCCGTGATATCTTGTTTGGAAGTTCGACCAATTTTGATCGTAATAATTAATTCTAAACAGAAAGATGATCCATTATTGGTCAAGAAGATTAGACACTTGTGATTGGAACTAAGATTGATGATCTAAAAGATTTTATTCTTGACCGGAAGAGATGGTTGAGAAATAAGCAACGGTTGTGTGTTTTGAATGTTGGAAACCTAAGGAAAGAAGTTCTTAGGAAATGTTATCGATCAAGGTTTACGATTTATCCTGAAGGAACCAAGATGTATCAAGATATGCAGAGAAGTTTCTTCTAGGAAGGTATGAAGAAGGATTTTGGCTTATGGGTAAAGCAATGTTCAAATTGCCAGCAAGTAGAAGATGAACATCAGAAGCCAAGTGGGTTGCTTCAACCTTTAGATATATCAGTTTGAAAATGGGATTCAATATCCATGGACTTTATTGACGTGTTTCCAAAGACGAATCGGGAAAATAAGAGTATATGGTAATAATGGACAAATTGACCAAGAGCGCCCATTTCTTTCTCGTTAAGTCAACAAAGATGGAACCTGTTTTGGCTATGTTATTTATGAAGAACATAGTTAGACTGCATGGGATTCCTAGTAGCATAGTCAGTGACAAAGATACATTGTTCACTAGTGAGTTATGGAAGAATCCACAGGAAATGTTAGATACCAATCTTAAGGTAGGTACCGCTTAACACCTTAGGCATATGGAAAGACAAAGAGAGTCAATAAGCTACTCAGGGATTTATTGAGAGTTTACGTACTAGATTTTGGTGGATCATGGGAAGACCACCTACACTTGGTGTTCGTCACCGGAAATTCTATCGGTTTAGAAAACCGTTGAACGAATTTATAATAAAATTTATACCGCAAGCGCACGGTGTATGAATGTAGCACGCGGCGAATACGGGTCGATCCGTAGGGAATTGATGATTTTAAAAATCTATTCAATCAAATTAAACCAATCTTGAAGAGAATGTTAAACTAGAAAAGAAGAAAAACAAGCAAAAGAAAATTGATAAAAATATGAGTGTTAAGACAATTTAGAGGCAATTTCCACTCTCTTGATCACGTAAATCAATAAAATGAAGTTATGATCTCTCTTTTCTTGCCATTAGTGAATTAGTTGATGTGCTTATCATAAGTATGGTATATTTGTGCTATTAATAAGCTCAAAATAAACCATCAAACTATAACACAACCACTAATACACTTTTAAATCTCATAAAATATGACAAGAAAGTTGAAAGCAAAATCTATTTTAAGCATGGCCTATTAACTATTAATTAGAAATATAAGCCATCAAATTTTAATTTCAACAATCACTTCTTTGCCATAATCATATGTAGATGAAGAGGCAATTTGTGTTTTGTTTGACTAAGCATAGCCTATTTGTTATAAACAACATAGACTATCAAATTCAAAGCTACACAACATCATTAAACCACTTCAATCATTCTCATTAAGCACAAAAAGAGAGCATAAACATCAAATTAAGTTGAAGCTACATGATTAGAGAGCTTCACTACCCCTAAATTGAAGGGGTTTAGCCTCTCATATTTGTTATCATATGAACAAATGTAGCTTGCAACATAAGAGAAAAAGAAAAGGAAAAGAGAGCAAAGTGAAATGGAAAACTATTCTAATTGCATAAAGGAAAATCTACACTACTTGCATAAAAGGAAATGAACATGTAATTAAAGAAACAATAATTAACATTGCATAAAAAAAGAATTACATAAGAGAAGAAATGGATAAGTAGTCATGGAAAGAAAGAGAGACTTGATTTATTTTGTAAACTAAAACTAACTAACTATGAGGAAGATGGCTACATGAAACATAAGGGGTATTTATACAAGTTAGAAACCCTAATGCATATTTTTGGGGAGTACCCAAAATGCCCTTGGAGGAAGTGTGGTGGCCAAGTTATCATTAGCTTTAATAATCCCTCACTTAAATGTACATGAAGCTTTAAATGTCTTTTAGCATGTGCATTAGCCTTTAATTTGTACATTAAGGTAGTGGGTAGGTGGGGTCCTTCATGTTCTTCACTTTGAATTATTTCCATCTTTATTCTTTTGTATCTTCTTTGTGCATGCATATTCCTTCATGAAACCACTTGTAATTGAGTTTAAATTCCTACAAAATAATATAGAAATTTCCCATTAAATTTTCTCAATTTGATATATGCACAAAAATGACCATTTTGCCCCTATATGAAGATGAATATGTGATAATTTGAAAACAATTTGAATTTGGTTTAAACAAGTAAAAATACCCAATATGATCATTTATTCAATTTAAATAGATTAAATATGGTGGTAAAAATATGCATATTTACGTGCACATCAAATACCCCTACACTTGTCTTTTTATTCGTCCTCGAATAAAGTAAAACTAAGATAAATCTGTTTTCGTAGGGAGCACGATTGCATTGAGCGTATGCAATAAGCCGTTAAACCTCTGGCTGTCTCCAGTAGGACGAGTGTTATCTCGTGAGGGTTTTCAGCGGATACTACCCACAAAATCCAAATGCAGGATGAAAATATTTACAAAATGCAAGATATATTTACAAAGAGATGAATACAAAATTTTGAAAATATTTACAAATGAAGGATTTATTTTTAAATTGACACGAATAAGTTAAATATAGGTTTTGGTTATTATCTTGAAAATTTATGTCATTTACTCGTCAAAATTTCCAACAAAAATCAAGTTATCATATCAAATAGACTATAGTTTAACTCGTTGTTTTGGTTAATAACAAAGTGTAACTATGAAATGGATCCTTAGTTGATTATCAAAGTTTATTAAAGTGGTATTTTCATTTCTTTTCAATAACAAATCAAATCAACTAAGTAAAAATAGTGCTAGGATTTCAATTGCTTGCTCTCTCATTATTTGCAAGAAAAATTACACACCTAGCTCAGGTAAACTGAGGGCAGATATACCACCCATGCACTGCCTTTCAGGCTTATGTGAGGGGAGTACAGAGCATGGCGAGTGCACACACTTTCGTGCATACACCTATCGACCGTAGGTGGTTTTTATTAAGTCTGTTTTTATATATATATGTGTGTGTGTGTGTTCCATACATGCATAACTGTGAGGACTTTTAAATGAGTATGAAAGCACATAATCAAAGATTCCAAGTAATCCACTCATGCATAACCATTAGGACTTTTAAATGAGAGTGAATACTTGGATGTTATTATTTTTTATATTTTTTTTAAAAAGAGAGAGAGAGAGAGAGAGAGAGAGAGAGAGAGTTCTGCAAAATCATCTTAGCACCATTTAACTTAGAAGGCAAAAAAAATGTTATATCCTTTACTTTAAATCAACCACTTTTTAAAACAAAGATTTTCAATTAGGATGTACTTCATAATTAACACGTATGAATCTTCCTATATACTAGTTAAACCATTATTATTTGTAATCAAACTTCATTTTTATTTTTGTTAAGACAAATAAATTTTCAAAAATTTCAATTTAATAAACCAAAACCATATATTTATCTTAGTGTTTCCTTTAAAAATAAATCAAAAGAAAATTTGTTTTTGTGATTTTTTTTTTTTGAAATTTTAAAGCAAAAATAAACTATGAAAAATAGAAAAATTGAAGATGAGTCTCCCCCCACACTTGATTTTGACTGTGTCCCCACAGTCAACTCAAGTGGAAGGAGAAAAATAAAAATACAATATTTACATGAAAGATTTTATTTACAAGAGATGAGAAAGTATACAGTCAAAAAGTACATGAAACGGTCTTCTAAAGACCGATTCATTTGTCTCATCAAATGTGCGAGACACAGTTTAAGCATGAAAAGCCAAAACATAAATGATTTCGAAGTTGAATATGGATTTGGAATGAATGTCGTTTTATTGAAAATCGTATGAGTTGTTTTATTTTTGACGATTATTGGGGTTGATAAAATAACTGATTGAAATTCACATTTATTTTCACCAAATTGAAATTCAAGTTTATCATTGAAAACTTCTTCCAAATTATCGATTTTAAAGTCAAAATTGTGATCGCAATCTTCCCCATCAAAATTTAATGACTCATTTTCGAAAAGTCCATAAAACTCATGTTCGTTAAATTCGACTTCCTTTGTTGGATTATCAACAACTTCGTCGTGTAAATCGAGTTTAAAATTCAAAGTTGTTGTATTCTAATTTTCAGAAAAAGGAATATCGAAGTTTAAATCGAGTTTCGCACCCTCAAAAGAATTGAAATCGAGCTCAATTACCGTGTTTTCAACAACTTTACTAAGATCATCATTTTCAGTTTCAAAAGATGTTATTTGAAAATCGTCAATTGTGGTAAAAGATGGATCATTAATTGACTCGTCACACGTTGGGATTTGATTTTGTTTTTCACGTTGTTTCATATATGTTTCAAACAACAAATCCGTGTGATCATTGTAAATTTCGTTCATTTGTTCAATAAAATCCAGTTTGTAGTTATTAACTTGAGAATTTTCGATTTGGATTTGTTGAGGACAAATTTTTTCAATCGCATCGTAGTCGAGATTATTCCCATTACCAAAATTATTTGAAAAGTGGATCACATTTTCGTTTTGATTTTGAAATTCATTTTGGAGTTCAAAATTGAATTGGCATGGGTTATAATCGTAACCGTTTGAATTGTGAATTGAATTCAAATTTTGAAATCCTTGACTCGAGTTATTACACAAATAAGAATTACATAAATCATTTATCTCTTGATTTTGTCATATAGAAAGTTCGAGTAAAGATGAAATCATTTCAATGCTATTTTCAAGAGTCGAAGGTTGGTCATCGTTTTGAAAATTTTGTTGTTCGAAATTTGAATTATTTACACAAAAGTTGTTAAAATATCCATACGAATTTGGAGTGAACTCATATGGATTATATTGATTTTCGCAGTTAAATTCAAGTGAGTGAGAAAAAGGAAACTCGGACATTTTCAAGATTTTTTTTTTGGTTTTTTTTATAAAGAAAAATAATTACAAGTAGAATTTATTTTTCAAAATGGAAAATTGATTTTTGTTTTGTTTTTGGATTTCAATTTTTTTTTGAAAATATTTTTTTGGATTTTTGATTTTAAATTTCTTTTGGATTTTGGAATTTTGATTTGAAAATTTTCAAAAGAAAAGGAAAAAAACTAAGTTAAGAAATATTAACAATTTTTTTAGTTTTGGATTTTGAACTTTTTTTTTGTTTTTTTTAAATATGCATGAACTAATGCAATTAAATGAATGCAGGGGCCTAATTACGAATTATTTGTCCTAAATTAACACAAAATTGTATATTCACAAGTTGTTTTGATAAACAAGATAGTTCTCAGCCAGGTAACGGACAGGGGTTATCGGTGCACCACGAATCACCGTAGCATTGCAGCCGAAGGTTTAACTACCTTCAGAGGAACAACCACTATAATATTTACGAATCACCGTAATGTTTATAAATGGTTATTACTCTGCCGTAGCCTAGACACCAAGAAATTAAATTGTTCAAAGAAGACAAACTGTCAATATACAATTAAGAGTTGTCAATTTCTAACCGTTATTATTGATAAAACATCTAAGATGAAATGCAAACTGAAATTAAACGTGAATTAACGATGCAACTACAATGAAATTTGCTTTTGATTTTGGATATTTTTTTTTCAAATGCAAGTCAATTAAAACAATAGATAAGGGTGGAAAAAAAATTATAAGCAAGCAACAATTTATTTTTTGGCAAGCTAAGCAAAGCAAGCACTCCTCCAATCTGCTTTGGCACCCTGAAATAAAAACGAGATATATATACAGGTTATATATAATTAAATGAGAATGTTTTTTTTGTTTTAAAAAGAAAAAGAAGACTAAAACAAGTGGAAATCACAACAATTAAAATCAAATGAAACAAACAAAACAAATGAAAAAAAACTTTGAGAAAACAAAATCAAACTTGTTTTTTTTTTCTTGTTTGTTTTTTCTTTAAGGAAGAGTTGAAATAGAAACACTCCAAAAAATCCGCAAGCAAAAACAAAACCCGGCCCATAAATATAACATACCTATTTCATTAACCCAGACCCGTAAATACCCAAACGCAATTTTTTTTTATAACCAAAATCAGGAATAAAAAAAATCGATTTTTATCTTGTTCAAAACCAAAGTTTGCCAATTGAATTTCGCAATTCGAATTCAGGGTTTGAGGATTTCAAGTGGATACGTGCTCACGATTGAAGGGTCTCAATTAGTCGATTTGAAAGGGAGTCGTGGTGACAATGGAGACTGTGGTCATAGCAGTTGATGGTAGTTGCAATTTCGGGAAGCTTGATCGTTCGTGGATTCAAGGCGATTGACGCAGGTGATTGAAGTTCAAGGGTCTGGGTGGAGTCGCGAGGCGATTGCAAGGTGAGAATGAGTATTGCGGTGGTCTGAACTTTAGTCGAAGTTGGCAGAAGTGTATTATTGTTGGCAAGCTTCGGGTGTTTGAATGCGAGGTGGCTTGAATGCAGAGGGGGATGGTAGTTGCAGTATTGATGGATGGAAGTATGCGTGGTGGTTGATAGGAAGATGGATGAAGATGAATTTGGTGCTGTGTGGGTTTGGGGTAATTGAAGTTGCGGTTGTTGTTTTTTTTTTGGCAGTAGTTTGAATTGCGGAGGAGATGGCAGTGGTGAACAATGATGTCAGTGTTTCGGGGGAAATTGTTCGAGAAGGCAGGTGGTGGTTGCAGTTTTGTTGAAATGAAGTTTAGTTTGAGTGACAAGGGGAGGGGATGTAATTTTCTGGTGGATGCTTAGCAATGAGGAACAGTTAGGAAGTAGGATACGGGGATGATGGCAGATGAATAATGCAGCAGCAAATTGATGAATATGCACAGTGGTGATGATGTATTGTTGGAGTTCAGGCGGTAAGGTGATGATTTGTGGATGATCTGAAACTGTTGTATGTATATTGGTGGGTAGTGGTTTGGTCAGTAAGTGTGAGAGTTGACGAAATGAGATGATCAGAGGTGATCAACTTGTGTGGATGGTTATGTCAGTGTATGTATATCTTTGGTTTGAGGATGTATGTGAGAAGTGCTGGTGCACTGTGGGTTGGTTTGTGTTTGTGAAAGGTTGTCGAATTGCTTGGAGGTGGTTCGTATTTTATAAGGGAAGGTTGTGTGTAGGCTGCTTTGGTGATGTTGAATTTGTAGATGTTTGGTCAGTGCACATGAAAGGTTGGTGGTGTATCTGATGCGCAGGTCAGTTTGGTTGATAGGAAAATGGTGTTAATGTTTGTATGCAATGGGATTTTGATGAAGCAGATTGATGGAAAGGCAGTGGGGATACTGTTCAGGTGGCAGGCCAAGGGGTAGTGTAGATGTGAATGCCTAATGATCACTAGGTGGGTGTAACTGATGTATATATGGCAGTGGAGATGGTTAGGTCAACAACTGGTAGTTGGTTGAAGAAGGAAGGTGATGGTTTGTGAAATGTTTGACAGGGAGATTTAGCAATGTGAAAGTTGTGATAGTTGACAAGGAAGTAGACAGGTTGGGGTGGTGATGAGTGATGTTCTCAATGGAGTGATGAAGGCTGGTAGGAGATGTAATATGGCCAGTTATTATGTGTAATGAAGACTGGTTTTGCTTGAGTTTGAACTGGAGGGTGGTAAAGGCTTGTGTCACTATGCAGAGAACAGTAAACAGAGGCAGTGTAACAGTAACAAAAGTGTAAAAGGTAAATAGAAAATAGAAATTGATGAAATATGAGCGTAATTGAAAAATGAGAATGCAATGTAAATTTGTACAATAAGAAATGAAAATGCAATGCAAATATGGAGAAATATTTATGGATTTTTTTTTAATATCAAATGCAAAATGCAACTAGAACTAGAAAACAAAACACAAACATAATGTTAACAAAAATCACACAACACAAATTTTTTTGGTATGCAACACACACGAAAAAATTAAAACACACAAAGCAAACGAAAATAATTCGAAGAATAGAAAATCAAAATCCCGGCAACGGCGCCAAAATCTTGTTCGTCGACGGAAATTCTATCGGTTTAGAAAACCGTCGAACGAATTTATAATAAAATTTATACCGCAAGCGCACAGTGTACGAATGTAGCACGCGGCGAATACGGGTCGATCCGTAGGGAATTGATGATTTTAAAAATCTATTCAATCAAATTAAACCAATCTTGAAGAGAATGTTAAACTAGAAAAGAAGAAAAACAAGCAAAAGAAATTTGATAAAAATATGAGTGTTAAGACAATTTAGAGGCAATTTCCACTCTCTAGATCACACAAATCAATAAAATGAAGTTATGATCTCTCTTTTCTTGTCATTAGTGAATTAGTTGATGTGCTTATCATAAGTATGGTATATTTGTGCTATTAATTAGCTCAATATAAACCATCAAACTATAACACAACCACTAATACACTTTTAAATCTCATAAAATATGACAAGAAAGTTGAAAGCAAAATCTATTTTAAGCATGGCCTATTAACTATTAATTAGAAATATAAGCCATCAAATTTTAATTTCAACAATCACTTCTTTGCCATAATCATATGTAGATGAAGAGGCAATTTGTGTTTTGTTTGACTAAGCATAGCCTATTTGTTATAAACAACATAGATTGTCAAATTCAATGCTAAAAAACATCATTTAACCACTTCAATCATTCTCATTAAGCACAAAAAGAGAGCATAAACATCAAATTAAGTTGAAGCTACATGATTAGAGAGCTTCATTACCCCTAAATTGAAGGGGTTTAGCCTCTCATATTTGTTATCATATGAACAAATGTACCTTGCAACATAAGAGAAAAAGAAAAGGAAAAGAGAGCAAAGTGAAATGGAAAACTATTTTAATTGCATAAAGGAAAATCTACACTACTTGCATAAAAGGAAATGAACATGTAATTAAAAAGAAACAATAATTAACATTACATAAAAAAAGAATTACATAAGAGAAGAAATGGCTAAGTAGCCATGGAAAGAAAGAGAGACTTGATTTATTTTCTAAACTAAAACTAACTAACTAAGAGGAAGATGGCTACATGAAACATAAGGGGTATTTATACAAGTTAGAAACCCTAATGCATATTTTTGGGGAGTACCCAAAATGCCTTTGGAGGAAGTGTGGTGGCCAAGTCATCATTAACTTTAATAATCCCCTACTTAAATGTACGTGAAGCTTTAAATGTCTTTTAGCATGTGCATTAGCCTTTAATTTGTACATTAAGGTAGTGGGTGGGTGGGGTCCTCCATGTTCTTCACTTTGAATTATTTCCATCTTTATTCTTTTGTATCTTCTTTGTACATGCATATTCCTTCATGAAACCGCTTGTAATTGAGTTTAAATTCCTACAAAATAATATAGAAATTTCCCATTAAATTTTCTCAATTTGATATATGCAAAAAAATGATCATTTTGCCCCTATATGAAGATGACTATGTGACAATTTGAAAACAATTTGAATTTGGTTTAAACAAGTAAAAATACCCAATATGATCATTTATTCAATTTAAATAGATTAAATATGGTGGTAAAAATATGCATATTTACGTGCACATCACTTGATTGAGTTTTCCTATAATAATAGTTATTATACTAGTATAGGAATGATGCCTTTCGAAACTTTTTATGGAGGGTTGTGTGAGTCACCAACATGTAGGTTGGAAACCGAAGACAGGTTAGTCTTAGGTCCAGATCTGGTAGGAGAAGCAACAAAGAAAATTGAGTTAATCCAAGGTAGAATGAGAGAAGCACGGTTTAGAAAGAAAAGTTACGCAGATAGAAGGCGTAAGGATCTAAAGTTCTCAATTGAACATAAGGTCTAATTGAAGTATCACCGATGAAGGGTGTGGTGCGTTTTGAAAATTCAGGAAAATTGGAATCGAGATATGTTGGACTGTTCCTAGTTATAGTGAGGATCGAAAAGTCCGCATATTGAGTAGAGTTACCGTGAAGTTTGGCAGGTGTCCATAGCATTTTTCATGTTTCTTGTCTATGGAAGTATGTGCGTGATCTAGAGACTGCTATCACTTGACTGCATTGGAAGATTTAGTAGTAGGATCTGATCGGAGTTTTGTTAGGCAAACAGTTTGGGTTGTAGCGAGAGATGGGAAGAAATTAAGGAATAAGACAATCAAGTTGGTGACGGTTCAGTGGAGAGTCAACAAGAAAGACTATACTTGAGAGACAAAGGAGAGGATTAGAAATACTTATTATGAGCTACTGTCAGGGTGTGTTCTATATTTGTTGTATACGGATTTTATGGCTGGTAGGATATACTGGCTTTGGTCGCATAATTTTTATGCTTATATTATAGTCCTTACTGAATTTCGAGGACCGAAATTCTTTAAGATGGGAGCCTGTAACACCCTAATTTTTAGGTAACATTATTCAGGATGTTTAATTGGATAGATTAAATAGAATGATGTGAATACTTAAGGAGAATGAGATATGGGCAATCTGATTAGGTCCTACCTTAATAAACTATGTAAACTTGTTTCAAAATTTTGACCTAAAGGAGAATGAATGAGATGGGTAGCTTAGGAATATACTAAAACCTTACTATAAACCCTCTCCCCTCATTCCATTCTCATTTTCTTTCATTAATAAAACATTCAAAAGGAGATATCAAGGCCGTCCATTATATAATTCTAAGGAGGGAAAAATTTAGGGATTTAAAGGGAAGCAAGCTAAGGAAATCAAAGCAAGACCAAATCTCAACTCCATACATCAAGTTTAAGGTGAATAATAACACTTATCATCTCTTGAATTATTGTTCTGAATCGATTATGGGTAATACCTGAATCTCATGCATTTCATTGATCAAGTTATGATCTAATAATCATTATTTGAACAGAAAAATGGTTAATGGGAACTTTGGAATTAATTATAAATGGTTTAATTTGGTTTTGGTGTTGAAATCCGAAGTTTTTATCCTCTAGGTGATTTGAAATTTAGATATGTGATGTAAAACAATATTTTGGAGATGGGTTTTTAATTCTGTAATATCCCTAAGTGAAATAAATATTTTATGAATTTTCTAGTGAGAAAATGAAGCAATATGGGGTTTTGTTTAATTTAAATAATTAAATAATGGTTTTCCACCTAAATTTTTTATATGATTAATAAAATGATGTGTTTGATTTTATGTGAATTTTTTGGATTTTTCCCATGTAATTTTAAATTATGGAGAATTATTTATGCTAGAGTATCCATATAAATAGGCATGTCAACGGGTACTTTCGGATGCGGATATGGCTGCCATATCCGCATCCGAATCAGAAATCATTTCGGATATCGGATATCCACATCTGCGGATGCGGACAAATATCAGATAATTATCATATCCGCTAAAGACTGATAAATCAAGAATTATAAAAAGAAAATTTTAGAAATAAATATTTTTCAATTTCATTGGTTATAGAAGTGTTAAAAATTAACAAATATGATGATAATAAATAGTTTCAAGTAGTTAAAACGCAATAAAATAAACTACTAACGTGAAAAATTAATAAACAAATATCTTTCACTGCACTAAAATAAACATAATTTAAGTTATAATCTCTAAAAAAGCCGAATGGATAATTTTCGAATGCGGATGTTTTCTTATTCATATCTACATCCGTTTTTTCAAATATCGGATATTTATCCGCTTTTCAGTTGCAGACGAGGACGGATTTCGGATTTTTCAGGTATCCATTGACAACCCTACATATAAAATTTTAATTAATTATGGTTAGTAATTAATTATTTGAAATAATGTTTTGGATCTTAGAAATAGGATGCGGTGGTTTTTCAGTAAAGAAAATTGATAAAGTTTTCTGGCCAATAAGCGTCTGACAAATTATAGAGGTTTAGTGAAAAAACCTTTTATAGTAATATTGCATTTTTTAAGTTAATTACCATTTTGCATGTCGACATTGGCTACGTCGAGCCATCACTCACCACAACCCAGAGTCGTCGACGCGGATAAAGCAATGCCTCGTGATGTCAAAGAATTTAACATGAAGTGGATAGGTTTTGTTCTTGTCGAGGCTAAAATAGAAAAGGCAAAGTGATGGTCTTCGACATGACGATGTCCATGTTTATACATTTCGAGTTTTATACTAAGAGGCTTGTTACCGCTTTTTTATATACTAGAGAGGATACAATTGCGCATACCATTCTATGTTTTGACTCGTCGACCCTATGGTCATCAAGCCTAATACGTTAAATTGTCATCGAGCCTAACCTTTATAGTTTAAAATTGATATTGTGCTTTGTCAATGCCGCTTTTAACTAGTGTCGAGTTTACTTCATGCTACTTTTAAATTATTGTCGATTTTACCCTATGCCGCTTTTATATTTTTATCGAGCATTGTCAATGCTTTTAATTAGTCTTCAATTTTTAAATAGGTAGATAAGCTGTGAATCATGAGGATCGATGACGTCATTGTCATCGAGGCTCATGATGCCACATGTTTAGTCTTCGAGTTTTAATAAGTGGAAAGCCTTATGCTTTTAGATTGACATGAGGTGGATGTCGACGCTAATACACATCGAGTTTATCGATGGCGGAGAGCCATTTGTTTCATGATTTTAAGTTCGAACCATAGGGACACTAAGGTATATCTTAATGAGTTTGACATGAAACCTTTTAGGGTTACCAATGTATGTCACTATGAAATTCAAATAACTAAGGGGAAATAACTTAAATGGGGACACCAATAGAAATATGTTGTGTGGATAGCATGGATTAATGTTGAACATGTAGGTAACATGGAGTAAAGTTAAACATATAGGTAACAAGGGATAAATAAAAACATGTGGATGACACAGATTAAAGTTAAATATGTGGATAGCATGGATTAATGCTGAGTAAAGTTAAGCATGTGGGTAACATGGGACCAATAAAAACATGTGGATGACAAGAATTAAATGGCCCAGTGATAGGTTCATAGTCATCCTAGGAAAATTATAGGATGTATGATGGAAGGTCTACATCATGTTGGAGATGATAAAATATGAGATGGATAGTTCACATTAGTTTAAGTAAAATAAATTAAGGGATGGGTAGTCCATAAAAATATAAGATGGACGGTCAATGAGAAATTAGACGGGTAGTTTAATAAATGAAAGATGGGTAATCCAGTATATATGAAATGTTTACATATGATTATATTATGTTGCTATAACCATTTTAGGTGCAGGAGCATAGTATGTGGTTAAGATAAGTAATTGGATACTAGTGAGGGGAAACCCATTCCGCATAGCAGCATGGTCTCACTAGATATCTATTGGTTTGAGATGGTAGATTATTATTCCCATTAGAAATTTGTCTGACCCGAAGTTTATGTCCTTCCACTTAAACTCTCGGATACTCATTTGAGTAGATTGAGGTAAGTGTTTTTCAGATTCTCTTTAGATGAATAAACTTTCAGAGAGGTGAAGGATGCAATCTTGCTTGTAGGAGCTAGATATCTATTTCTGCCGTGTTTTGATTCTGCTTTTGTGTTATAATGGCAAGTTGTATGAAATGCAAGATATTTAACTCTGATCATCCAAGGGGGTATCTTCATAAGTCGCGCTTAGAATATGTTGTAATACTTATATTTCTCTGAATGTGGTTTGTGAATTGGGATTATATAATGAAATTGAAATCTTATTGTGGAATAAAATGAGAAAATTTATTTTAAAACTGTGTTGAATTTTCCGTACTCGTGTGTTTCTAGTATTATAAAAATGATTAACGTAGCCGCATTTTTTCATCGAAAACTAATAACTATGGATGACTGCAGTATCCGTAACACTTTGTTTCGGGCCTCGGAATGGGGGATGTTACATATAGCGTCACACGCCATCAGTATGGTTAATGCTAGAGGTCAACCATGTCATATGGATACGTATCAGCCATGCCGCATCACTCAACCCCTACAAATACGAACATATGGGGCATGAAGAAAAGGGAACCATTAATTTCTTGTCTCTTACATTTTAAACTTTGTAATCTTAAATTGGTTTGGGGATTTTACTGCTGACTGTAGTTTTACACATAAGACCTTGTACATTTAAAAATTACATAACATACGAATAAAGAGGACTTGAATTATGACTTGTTTTCAAGTTCCAAAGCACTTGTAATTTATAATCATAACTTACTTCAAATTCCAAAAGCACTCATAAACTTGATTTGTGCTTGAAGAAGACTGATATACACATATTGACATTGCTTCGATATGACCATGCCTATGACGTTATTAAGGACTTGAACAAGCCAAGCCTAATAACTTAAGCCCTTTCTCAACCAAGTGTCACTTTTGCTAATATGCGTTGAGGTTTACAAGGGACATCTGATCCTTCTAACAACGACATTCCTCTTTTCTTACACTTTATGAGTTGACAAAGAAATTTATTAACATTTTGGTGTTAGAAGGAGGGCCCGAACCTCCGTCTCTGTATCACCCATAAGTGGAATTACCTTGGCCTACATAGAGGATTTATCCCTACCAAACGTATCCCCTTAAGAAATCCTTCCAAACTATCCTAATCTTGATTCTTAACACCATTTAATCACATCAACTAAGCTTTGCTTAGTCATGTCAATTAAACATGATAAAATCTCTTGGCAAGGGTCTTCCAAACCTCAAATGGCTACACCAACTTACCAAATTACTGATGATCCTCGGCTTCACGAGGAGCAAGTATTAAGACTTATAACATTACAAGTCATGGAGGATAAAAGAAGACAAGTGGCTTCTTATAATCCGAAAAAGTGGATTCTGTACCCATTCCATAAGGGGTTGTCATCGATTTTTACCCGAGGAAGACAATATAAAAGTGATGGCATCTTCATGAAAATGAGAAAGGAAATCCAACTCAACGCTAAGGGAACTATCTTCAAAAAGGAGCTATAATGAGATGTTGGTCAGTTTACTAGAAAGTGGTGCGTACTTGATTAATTTTACTAAAAAAATGAAGCATAAATTTCTCGAAAAAGAAAGTTGGCCATTGAAGACGAAGAATCCATCACGAGCAACAAAAGAGTTAAGCGTCAATCGAAAGGGTCATTCCGCAAAAGATTATGCGTTTCTAAGAACTACTTTCTTACTATTTCTTTTGAAAATATCTACCACTTGACCAAAGACAAGTTCAACTATTGGCCATCACAAAAGAAGTGACCGTAGAATGAGAGAAATCTTGGAGGATTATATTGTCACTATCATTGTTCAAATGGCCATGAGACCAATCAGTGCCCGAAACTCGGAAAGAATAATCAACAACCTCTTAGGATAGGAGAATCTCAAGGAATTTGTACAAAGGTATTAAACAAGTTGATAATGAAAAAAGGTTTTCGAATGAAAATAAGTGTATCTACATGGTTAAGTAGTAAGACTGTCCTAAAAGTAAAAGGAAAAGCCTAAACCGCTACCAAAGATGGTAATAAGAGGCAAAAAGCCTTTGTCCCTACCAAGATGGCCTAGTCAAAACACCTCCTAGAGGAAGGTCAGAATGAGCCTTTAGTCTTGTCTAAAAAGGCCCGACCAAAGCATCTAGAGGCCTTCTGCCTCCGCTTACGTGGCCTAGTCAAACTGCGTTCTAAAGGGAGGATGGAGTAAACCTTTAATCCTATCTAAGATGATCTGACCAAAGCATAGAACAAGCCTTCAGTACCGTCTCTAAGGCCTTACTGAAGTGCCTCCTAGAGGGAGGTGGGGTAAGTCTTTGGTTTTGCTTAAGATAGCTACCCACACTGGACTAGCCTTTAGTACCATCTTCAAGGCCTTACTAGAGCACCTCCTATTGGAAGGTCGGGTAAGTCTTTCGGCATGCTTAAGATAGCTAACCAAACACATCAGATAACAGACCTAAATCACCGCCTAAGATGGTGATAAGGGGTTGGATCCAAATTGAGATCATCACCTAAGTTGGTGCCAAAGAAATCAATTGGGTCAATCGGACTCTATGCAAAAAAAAAGTGGATCAAAATAATCTTCTAGAGGATGATCTGTCAAAAACAAGCCATTTATGCTCCAAAACAAGAATCGAGTAATCTTCCTATAGAAGATCTATAAAATATGAGTTGTTTGCTTCAAAAAAAAAGAAAGCAGGATTTCTCTGCAAAAAAAAAGCGTTATTACCAAATGGATTTCTAATCTTCTATTATCATTGCCAGATGCATTTTTTGGTCTTTTATTATCATTGTGGTCTTAGATTATCATTACCAGGTGGATATTCTGGTCATCTATTATAATTGCCAAATGGATTTTCTGGTCTTCTATTGTCATTGCTAGATGGATTTTCGGTCTTCTATTATTATTGCTAGATAGATTTCTATGATCTTCTACTATAGAAAGATAGGTTTTTGGTCCTATATCATTATTTCTATATGGTTTTCTGGATTTCTATGACCAAGTGGTTTTTCCAGCCTTATGATTAAATGGATTCCATTATTAGTAATCAGGTGTTTAGTCTATTATCAGAAGATTTCCTAAAACAAGGAAAATAAATGACGCTAAAAGTAAACAATCTTACTTCAAGGACAAAAAAATAAGCTTCATTAAATCGGCTTTCGATCTTTTAAGTTCAAACTGGAACTTAACTTTCTTATAATAATTGGAATCTCCGTTACTAGATTGAGAGGCAGACTCTTACATCAAGATTAAAATTTATGGTCTTCATACCAACTGAAATGTTGAACTCAATCAGTAAGGTTCCTAGTTAACGTAACAGGCAAAATATTAGTTTATATAATGAAAGCTCAAAATGCTGGAAAACAAGATATACATCTCAAATAAATCAGCATGTTTAAAAATACATATGGTGCATTCAATGTAACATTTATATGGATATAAATTCACCTATTATCCAATATATTGTATAACAAAGTCATAGGTACATAAATTAAACTACAAAAGGGATTTGTTTAAAGATCTACAAGTAATTCTCTATTAAAGTTCATGGCTGTGTGCCATCCCATTAAGATTTTCAGTAACCCGCGAAGAATCATTAATGTGGCGAATGGCCACATTAGAAAGTTCTTAGAGTTTCTTCTCTTTCCTTCGAATGGTGTTTGCATCATCAACTAAGTCAATTTAAGTCCTTTGTGCATGTTTAAGAGCCTTGTCGATTCCTTTTAAGGTTTATACCATGCTATTTAATTCTTTAATCTCCTACCTGAGAGTGTGCTTTTCACACTCAAGTTTTTCAACCTAACTTTCAAAATCATTAAGGACTGAGAAACTTTTTCATTTCTTATTAAAGAAATGCAGGCATTCGAATTTGACTTGCCTACCCTACTAGTAGATCACTTTATTACTTAGACCTGGAGGTGGGTTTAATAGTGTGGGAAATTTTTGGCTAACTAAAGATTAAGATCTTGCCATCCTACCAGGAGTAGGAGTAGGAGTAGGAAGGCTAGAACCGCCTCCTCTTACAATGAGTTCCAAAGATTCGCAGGATACTTAACTCTTCATTAAATCCACTTCAAGATCATTTATTCATCGATGTAATTTATCCATTTCTATATCAATATTGACTGAAGGACTAAACCCTAGGACCATGTCAATCTTCTTTTTCAACTCTTGAAATTCTTTATCCTCTTTAATTTGATCCTCTAAGCTAGAGGCCATTTCTTTATAGTTTTTAAATGTTGATCTTAATTGATAATATTTCATGTGTCACTCTTTCGCTTCCAGATTATCCAAAAACCATGAAGCTAAAGCGACTTGAGAAGACCACCTCTTTTCGATATCAGCTATCAGTTTATCTTTGATAACGTTTAGTTTAGAAAGAGCATCTACAGGACTAGGTGCAAGTGCTAAGTGGCTTTCCTTTTTAGAATAAGTAAAACAAAAATTAATATATGAAAAATAGGCTCTTCTGTTAATAATAGTATAGTTTACAAACAAAAAGGAAATTCAAATTACATCAAAATTCCATTTTTGAACATCTAAAAAACTCTTAAAGTTTTGAAACACCGATTTTGGCCTTTTCAAATGATCTGATCGACAAGGTAAGGGTAGAATCAAAAGAAGCTTTATTCCTTCTAGGTTATGAAGAGGGGATTGATGATAATCCCATTTTCCAACTAAAGGGAAAGTGTGACCACACAATAATTTGTCAAGATAAGTTCAATTTTCACTAAGTAGTTTGTCTTTTTCATCACCCAAGAAATTAAAACGAAAGTGCGGGATCGAGTGTATACTTCTTATAGATCTCTTGGAAAGCAATGCTTTGCTAACTAAGATGTTTTGATGGTTAAAGAATTCTCCTTAAAATCTCTCTTTAACTCGATAAACTTACTCAAAATTTCCATAGGAATGGGGTTATCGGAGAATTCCTTAATTTGTATAGTATGAAAAAGTTAGAGAAACAAAAGCGATAAAGTTTATAAGCTGCTCGAATTATGTAACAATTATACAATCACACTACACCATTATAAGCTATTAACAACGGGTAAAAACCGTTATTAAGTCCAAAAGCAACGGGTAAAAACCGTCTTCAACACAGGAGTGGTTGAATTCAGCGACGGGAGAAAATCGTTGCTTTATGTCCAAAAGGCAACGGGTATAAACCGTTGCAAATTGGGACAAAGGCAACGGGTATAAACCGTTGCAAACTGGGCCAAAGGCAACGAGTATTAACCATTGCAAATTGGGCCAAAGGCAACGGGTATAAACCGTTGCAAATTGGGCCAAAGGCAACGGGTATAAACTGTTGCTTTATGGACAATAGGCAACGGGTATAAACCGTTGCTTAATGTACAAAAGGCAACGGTTACAAACCGTTGCTTAATGGGCAAAAAATCAACGGATATAAACCGTTGCTTTCTGTCCAAAAAGCAACGGGTGCAAGCGTTGCTTTATGGCCAAAAATCGTTGCTTTATATCCAGTAAAAAACGGTTAAAAACCATTGCTTTATGCCCAAAGTCACACATAAAGCAACGGTTAACACCCGTTGCACATAGTGTTTGCTCCTGCTCCTACAAAATCACATCTGTAACTCACTACTGCGTTACACGCATATCTCAGTATATATACCAGAATATCAATATATATCAAAATATGCCAGAATATCAAAATATTGGTACACAAGCACTATAAACATATCGCACATATACCATACACATAAAATTATCAAACTTATAATTACATTCATTGTTTTGCAAACAGAATGCTACCATGCCGAAATATCATACTTATTACACTGCATTGTTTATTACACTACACTACAAAGATATCATTAATTACACTACATTGTTTTGCAAGTAGTGAAGTTTACATATAATAAACACATTAAAAGGATGCTGAGCAGGTTAGTCGAAGCTGATATTTCTTTGGCTCATGTTGTGGTGCATACAGTATTCTATCCAATTCCTGCGCAAAAGTAAAAACAGGTTTTAAACTCAAATCATACAGTGAATTTTAACTTGGTCAAGTTCAGTTAATAGAGCAACGGAATTCCTGTGTAAGCAATAATAATGCACAAGTAAAAGTGGCAGCAAACATTTAAACAACTATAACAACACTAACAAAAAAAACTGCCTTTCAACTTCATCCCATCCCCTCTGCTACACACTTCCACTCAACCACACTCCTACACACTACAACACTTCCTCATTTTCTCTGTTTTCATCTCATCCACACTTAAGTACTACATCACACCCCCTACTGCCTATTGCATGTCAACAACATACACCATTAGCTTGGTCAAGTACTACACTTAAGTACTACACTATTTTTGGGTTTTTGTCCAATGTTGCACCACTTGTACTGAGCCAGAAATCAAGTAATATGAACAAGTTGCTCGGACATATCTAACCTTAAATGTCCACCTCCTCCGAATGCATTTGATTCTACTATTTTTCTTGATTATCTCATTCGGATATTATTAAATCCATAATCTTTAAAGTTTGTACGTTCACACACCTATCAAGTTAGATCCAAGCATTTTATAATGGTTTTTTCAATAAATATTGCTTGATGTTAATAGTATGTACCAATTTTGCACCATTAATATCCAACAAAAGCTATATTGCAGTATACCTTTAAGTTATTACCTCATCGGTAGGTATACATTATGTATGCTTAATCTATGATTGATTTCACCTAGAATATATGAAAACAAAAGGATATTGCACATAGCCTTGTTATCATAAATAAGCCAAGTACAGGTTTGGTTCTACTCAGTACTCATGCAAAGAGATGTCTGCGAATGCGGCGAGTGTTTCTGCTGGTAATCCAACATTGATTAAACGAGTTAAATATATGCATTCTAACTGTTATAACTTTTAAATCAATTATATGCATTCTAACAACTGTAATTCCATTTATTGTCTGCTTCAAAACCAATCCCCTGTCAAATGCACATTCACATCACATCACAAAAACTATAACAGTCTTCTTCTGACTGCTCCGCAGCCTTCAACTTCCCTTTCATCCACCATTTACACTTCCAACCTGGTTCCCTTGGTACCAGTAAGCCATCAAACACAAACTACAAACTTGCCTGCACCCCAACAACATTTCCATATTTCCTATTCAAACCAATCACTACACATTTCATTTCCTCTTCAAACCAAATCACAACCATAACACTGTCAGCATAATTCAACTATCCCGACCAACCTCTCTAACTCCACATTCTGCAATGAACTCCAGCATTACAAACTGCCTCCCACTACCTATTCACCAACTCTACCACAAACCACCAGTATCAACCACTCCAACCACCAGTAAACACTATAGTAACCACTCCAGTTCCCTACCAAACATTCCAGTCCCCTACCATTTCAGTCCCCTCCCCTACATCATAACCAAATTATTTTACCACCTATTAAACCCAATTAGTACGATACACACATAAATTTTTTTAGCTAATCAATTTTTAGTTTATTGGACCTCCATTCATCGTTCAGGCACATTGATCATGTTTTTTGTTTTTTGATTTTGTCCTTGAATTTTGACTTTACTTCCTAGTATTTGATAAATTGTCGATTATCTTGTAAACAAGACAGACCAGGACAAAATGCACATGCATTTGCATATGCAAATTTCATATACAGCAAACAAAAGAAAATCAGCAATATATTAAAAGAACAAATCAGAAATATCAATACCTCCAACTAAAGATATCGTATCAAACCCTTTTGATGGCTCACATAACCTCCTCCAACATCCCCAAAGGTCTCGGTAAATTGTCGACATATTTTGGCGGTTAGCTCATCCGGCAATAAAATTTTGTCCGACAACACTTTTTCATATGTGGGTGGTACTGGTTTTCCATGAATTACTAATGCTGTGGAATCTCGTCATATAGTACCTGTTATATAAGCATTTCTGGAGTGAATATATGGAATCACATTTACAGAACTAACAAGCTCCAAAACATTTAAGACCATTGTACAGAGCTACACAAGTCCTAGACCCATTGTGTATGCGATATTCGATCTTTAAAATCATGCAAGATTGGAATGGAAGGTGTAAACTTTTATGATCTTTCTATATCTTTTTTTGTTATGGAGTTTACTGATTTATTTTTGGACATAATGGCTATTGTGAGTGTCAATGAAAATTGAAACCAAAACAGATATAAGATAAAGACTACGATGAGTATAAGTATACAAACTAGATCGCTATTGACAATGAATTCCTTCTCATCTCTGTCATTCATTCGATGTCCCAAACTCCAGCTCTTCAATAGCATTTTGAACTTTTAGGTGATTCTTGATCATTTTGCTATCTCTCACTGTTTCTCAAATCTAATCATGAACACAACCTTCTTTTAAATAACACTGTACTTTCAGCCAAGCAAGAATTTAGTGAAGGTTGTGCCCACCAGAACTTATCTATGTGATCATTGTTATTGATTTTCTAAAACTACTTAAAACTGCTTAATTTGCTCTATCCTATGGTTATAGCATTATAAATATTGCTAAATATTCTCTTATATCTTATGATTATGTTAATTTGGATTTGAAAATGTCATATACACCTCTTGTGAACCTAATTATAACGTACATGTCAAACGTGAACCTTTGTTGCCTAACCTCTTTTTCTATAACAAAAGATAATTTGGAATCTATAAATACACATGCACTAATACTCATTAATTTGTTTATATGCACAATAATAGAGAGCAGTAAACTCGGTTGAAGCACAAAAAGACTGATTGGTCGATTAAAATAGTACATGTTGCAATTACTTCATCCTCGAAGTTCAGGATTTCACATCTTTAGTCGAATAACTGATTGTTCGGAGTGGCAAACTGAGAAGATGCGATTTCACTGCCTACTTGACGATTATCTTGGGCTATGCTGAGAAGACGCTCCAGTTTATCATCCATATTGTCCAGCTTCATCAATATTTGCTCCACATTTTGCAGTCGCTGCTCATATACTCCTTGGGCCTGTTTGAGCCGTTTGCATGGAATGGCAGCACTCTTAACTTGGCTAGGAGCTATATTGGTCCCAATACTTCGGCTCCTGCCCTTTACATCTTTACCAAACACTGATATAAAGACGGCTTCATCACCACCACTCGTCGTTTCCTTTTCTTTTTAAATTTTGTCCTAAAAAGTAAATACATATATATGAATAATGAAAATTTAATTTAGAGGCGTTATTATTTGTTTAACTTACAAAGTAGGAAGATGTCGCATCTGACGTGCTGCCATCTTTCTTCTTATGCGTTTTCTCCCATACTTGAAGACGTGATACTTCTGTTCCCGGACTACTTGAATCGACCTGCATACAATGACCTAAAATTATATTTGGAACTAATGGTATATGCAATGTGATGCACCAATTCAATGACACATGCCATTTCTTGAGTAATCATAGCGTGACTCTTACGTCCCGAATGATGACCATATTCGAGCATTGATCTATTCTGTTTGCCTCGCTTCCTTTTTTCTTTCGCCTCGGGTTTTGATTCGTTTCTTATGAACTCATCCCAATCATCTTAAGCAATTTTCGGTGGACAATTTCTCATTCTTTCTTCGTCAGTGATGAAATGGTCATAATGATTCTTGTGCAAATCATTCTTGTGTCTCCTAAAAGCCTCGGACATTTTTTTCATAATAAGGTCCTTTGATAGAGGATCGAGCTCATAATATTTCTGCATAACAAAAAATGCATGTAAACCATTTTTTATTTATGTATTGAAAGCATTATAAATGAATTTAAACCATCTAAGTTCATGTACACAGTTTACATTTCAAAGTATATGGATTTTTACATTTCAACGTATATAGTTTCATCAGTCTTTATGAATAAAGTGATCAATCTAAATATCCTATAAATATCATAAAAGAATATATCTTGAAACGGAAACAGTACATAAATATGGTCTCATATGAACCCTCGCTCATTCAGGCCTATTTTACAATCAGAAACATAAACAGTACAGAAACAGAAACAGTACATAAAAAGGGTGCATATTACAATCAGACGACTATATTTTACAAACAGAAACAGTACATAAAAATGGTTATGAGATTGGAGAACTTACCTCCAATTGATTCCACACGTCTTCCTTGTAATTTGGCGGAACTTTTTTCCAACTTGGATATGAGATTGGCACATGATTTCTTACTAGTTTACCAATCTTCGTAGCGCCTTTGAACCATTTTTTCCGACTGGAGAACCGTAGTTGTCTATATCAATTTTCTCTCGTTTTAAAGTGGATGATTGTGAAGTTGTATCATTTGACGGTGGTGTGGCATCTTGTGACATTATGTCCTGCAAAGTCTAAAATCCTAAAATAATCCCAACAACATTATAACATACATTTCTTCCCCTTCCAGCCCATCCCTGTGATGCCCGATTGCTGTCGGCCAAATTATTGCACGGAGTCCCTCCATAACAAGATCAAACGCCTTATATGTCTTAATAAAATTTGCTCCAAGCGATCACTGTTAAGCTGCTGTACATCTGATATATGAACCAACGTCCCCTTATTGATTTGTCTGATCCCACCAACTTCTCGCCACATTACGATTTTTGTCAGTCCGACTGACAATAATCGTAATGTGATGAGAAACTAGTGGGATCAGACAAATCAGAAGGGGACGTTGTTTACTATATCAGATGTGCAGCAGCTTAACAGCAATCGGGCATCACAGGGATGGGCGGGAAGGGGAACATTCACTTTTATGCGGCAGTGATAAAGTCTTCCTGCATCACCAGAATTTTAAACTTAAGCGGATTCAAAACAATATCTAAAATACTGACTGAAATAAAGGATGCAAATACAAAAATATATTACCTTAGCACTGCTGAACTAAAGGGTGCAAATACAATATCTTGAACTGCCTGTCTACCTACAAACACAAAGAAAGAAAGAATAGTCGAGCTGATCATATGTATGTATGTGTACATGTGTGTATGTATGTGATCATATGTAAGTACCTACAACTACAAACACAAAATGAACTCTTGCAATATATCCATCCTTATGGATCCATCAGGATATTATAATGGCACTAATAAAAAATATAATGCATCTATTACTATCATATAACACACCATTTTACATTTTACACCATTTTAAATAAATATTTTGTTAAGGTACAATAACTGCTCTGAAATACAAAGTTAACATATGCATTTGATAAGATCTTCTAATTTTTCATTGTCTTCAAAAGCTGATTGATAAACGGTGGGAAACTCAGTGTCATCCACATTTATGGTCAACCGTTTTGGTGTATGCAAAACCACAAACCATCCGTTATTTTTTAAATCTTTTGAGTAGAACACTTGACTCGCTTCCGATGCAAGAATAAATGGCTCATCATTCATGCTATCTTTATTCTTCAATTTTCCCAAGTTAACTATGATCAAGCTTGAAACAGAATCTATTTTACAACCATTGATCTTATCTTCGACCTTTACCCAATCACAATAAAAAACTGTTTGTTTGAAGTCAATGTAATCCAACTCAATTATCTGTCGAATGACTCCGTAATAAGTTGTTTCTGCTTCCTTAAAATTTTTATCCTTCCCACTCGCTCTAAATTGTGTAATTGCTCTCATGCATACACCACTATCCTGTGTTAGCATTCGCTCTTCATAACTCTTCGGAGAAAATAAAAACCCATTCACTTGGTACTTCATATAACTACGGGCATCAAACTTCGGCCCGTTAACTAACCGCCAAAGAGTTGAGTCAACATCGACGGTCTTCAACAACTACAACAAACACAATAAGTAAAAAAACATTGTCAAGGAGGTGTATGGTAAACTTGAAAATACGTTAAATATTTAATACATATACCTCCTCAAGTAACCAAAAAGTGAAATTTTTAATAACTTCCCCAGATGTACCCCCGCCTCGAGTTTGAGATTTGGTGCTTTGGACATAGGAGTTATACCTCCTACGAAAAACACACAATAAATACTATATATATGAATTGATTTACAATAATAAGAATTCAGAACAAATTCATGAATTTACTTCTTCCATTCATCCAATCCGTCGTACTTATCAAGGACTCATTTACGCACTTGTTGAAATTGCACTTGAGTTAACGTTATATCTTTACCATTATCTAGTGCTATTTCATCAGCAAACTCATCATCCTCGTCTAAAAACGCTTCATGGGTATGTTTATGAGTGCCAGCACCTCCTTTTGGCATATACTCCATGCAGTAAAGACTAGCTTTGTAATGACCCGTAAATTTTCGATAATTAAAATAGCTAATTTAAAAGATTTCGTGTTTTAGTGTTAGAAAAAAAAATTGTAAGTCGTTTGGAATAGTAATAACTAGAATGAAATGCAACAAATTTTATCTAAGTTAATTATTTATGAATTGAATGAAATCCCAAATCAATTGAAATAATATGTAGTCAAAGGTAATTGAATGAATTTGTATTGTATAGGTAGTTGTGACGCTTGTTTGTAAATAATAAACTTATAAGTAATTAAAAGTTAACGGTGATAATTACTTAAGTTACCTATTCATTTAGTTAGTCGAATTGAATTTGTGAACCAATTGCCATTGAATTGAAAGTTTATATATTAGTTGAGTGCATTATCTCTAACTGTGGTTAAATAATAATGTGGAATACATTTGATGTAATATAGTAAATCGACTGATAATGAAAATTTTTATTTAAAAATCCAATATTGAAATCCGTCAAATATCGAACAATTAAATTGTTTAAATTTAATATTTGGAATTTATTGAATAATTGAATAACGGGAATTGAATAACTGTTTCAATGAAAATGGTTGTTCTATAATTTGAGTTTGTTAAATTTTATAAGTTCGTTTTGAATATTTCAAAAGATAGTGATTTAAGAATAATCAAATTTGTTTAAGTTTAATATTACAAATGTTTGAATAATTAAATTCCGAATTTGATATGATTAATTTGATATTGAAATTCAATATATGAAAATAAGTGAATAATTGAAATTTGATTTAATATGATTCAAATTGGTTTCCAAAGTGAATGTAAGTTATATTGGGATTATAATGGAGTTAATAAGGCTTTAAAATTGGAAATTATTGGATAATTGAATAACGGGTTTAAATTGAATGAGGTTATAGAACTTTTAAAATCGAATTAAAAGTAAATCTGTAAAATTTGAATATTTCAATATTTAGTTATCGACTGAAAATAGCCAATTTTCGAACAGTCTTAGAATTGAACGAAACTAGTTCCATTGGATCTGTAATAGTTTGTTATTATCGGATTTCAATTTTCGTAGCAATCGAAGTTTTCGTTTGACCGTGGCAGCTCGAAACGCATCGGAATTGTTTTAATATTAATTTGACGAGTTAAAATAGTCATTTTTCAAACAGTCTCGGATTTCGAAGAAACTAGTTTCATCGGATCCGTAATTTGATATTATTGTAAGATTTCAAATTTCGTGTCAATCGGATTTACCGTTTGTCCGGAGCGAGCCAAAACGCCTAGAAATTTATTTAACCGATTTAATTTAAAATCAATCGTTTATTTCCGTAACTCGCACAGACGATTGAATTAGCTTCCGAAACCTGTTCCATTGTGTCCGGAACGTGGGGTAAACCCTAGAAACGCCGGTCACCACGCGTAAATCGGAGTTCGAAAATTTGGAGTGAATAGTGTTCGTCGTTTCTATAGATGCCCTTTTTTCACAAAAATAAAATAAAAAAAAGAGGGGGTTAGGGTTCTCATGGTCGGCCGCCACTTTCGCATTCTAAGGCCAGAATTTCGTTTCGCTTTCCCTCGATTATCTCAAAATCCGTCAACTTTCATCACAAATCTTCAACTACAAAACGATAAAGCACAACGCGATCCATCATCTCAACGGTTGTGATCGTTTTCTGAGCCATGGATTAGCGGCAAAACTCGTTCAAAGGCACACCGTTCATCATCATTTTTTGAGCCATAGTGACGACCGAGCTCTAAGATATTCATGCCGCGGGTAGCACACGAGGTGGGCTTCGAAACGCCATAGGCCGATCGACTTCAAACGACAAGGGGAGTTCGCGATAATTCGATATATAAAGGCGGCTATGGGTTCTCCCTGAACCTGGAACGCACGCGTATGGCCTGGGAGGAGAAACAAATCATTGGCCGAGATTGCATCAAGCAAGGATGGACGGCCAGAAAATAGGTTTAGAAATTAAAAAGAAATTTGTAAATTTAGTTATATATTAATTTGTTCAACCATTAAAACTGTATAACTTTTTCATACGAGGTCGAAAACGCACGAAACGAATTGCGTTAGGTTCGTATTGACGAGCACTATGCAATGGAGCTGGTTTGGAATCATTTGAAGATAGTGAAAATTTTGGGTAAAATTAAACGCTCGTTTAATTTTATTCGAAATAAAATGCTGGAACTACATTAAAATCACGGTGAGTGTTTATAACGCTCGCAACGTACTGAATATCTTTATGCTAGTTCAATTTATCATTATGAAGTGTTATGAATTTTATTTGTCTTTGTTTGATAAAATTTGATTGTCATTTGAATTAACCGTTAAAAATTTAATTGACAGTTAAATTGAAATTAAAATTGAATTGCGATTAAATTACCTGACATTAATAACTGTGAAATTGTCATGAATTGTATTGTCAATTGGATGATGTATTTTGATGGATGCTATTGGTTTATATTTAAATGTTTGGATGTTTATTTGCTTATATATATCCTGTTAGGCATATGTATGAAACTGTGATTTGATTTAAGTGATATATATTCATCCCTGACATTTAATTGAAATAAATAATTACTTGGCCATAGGATAGAAAATTATATACGGACACCGAATTGGCTAAATTAATAATTTTAAAATCGTCGGTTTGAAATTTATTTGAATGTTTTGATTTAAAAGTTATAAATAGAAATCAATTTATAAAAATTGAATTTATCGGAAAATTGAGTTTGGAATGTTGAAATAAATTTTGGTTAAAAGAAATTGTTAAATAATTAAGGTGGAGACTTTGGAATTTAAAAATGGGGATATGATTGAATTTCGAAATTGATTTGTTTAAAGATTTAACCTTAATTCGAGCTTTCAATATTACTAAGTAAAAGTGATATAAAAATGATATTTTGAAATCGAGCTTGGAATTGAATCATATTTGAAATTTGGATTTAAACTTGAATATTGATGGATAATTCTGTTAAGTGTTATAAATGGATATTTTTGAAAAATCAAGCTCCAAATCGATATAAACTGAAATTGAATTAATTGAATGTGAATATGAAATTGAATAAATTTGAAGTCAAAGTTGACGTTGATTGAACCGAAATAGAAACTGAATCGGTAGAAGGGAAATTGAAATTGTTTTGAATTGGGAAGTTATAATTGAAATGGTTTGGTTTTGAAGCTGTTTTATTTTGTTTTCCAAGTTACTCAGTTATATAAACCATTTTTGAATACTTAAACTATTTTAATCTATTTTAAATCTACTTAACCCAATTTAAATTATTTTAAACTAATTTATCTATTTTAACTCCATTTTAAGACTTTAAATATTTTTAACTACTTTAATTATTTAAACTGCTTTTAAACTACTTAAAACTATTTTCTAAAACTCTAAGCTGGTCAATAAGGTGAAATGTTTATATTTAAATCTTGAATTTAAATACGAATTGGGTTAAATGAAGTTGCAACCTAAATTGAAATTCGAAATGATTTTGAAATCGAAATGAGATATTGATGCGAAAAATGATTTTTGAAACGAAATCTTACATTCGAATAGATTCGATGATATTTGAAATGGATTTGATTTTTTGAAGCGAATGTGATATTTTGATATCAATTATGAATTGACTTGAAATGTAAAAGTGCCACTAGTGTAATAATACGTAGTTATTAAAGAGACCAGGATCGGATATGGACATACTCTCTGTCGATACCGAAAACCACTTTAATAACTATTATACGTGGAGGGTTGATCCAGAATGAAGTGGATGGTTTGGTGAACGCGTTGACTGAAGAAAGGGAACGATTATTGGTTGACCCCTAACATGACTAAAACAGGAGCCACGCTGGACCATTGAGGTTCGCCACCTCTAGCGGAAACACTTCTTCGATACCATATCTATTACATTTGTGATTCAATTTGGGTGCACCCCTTGACTTGGGAGTGTTGTTTCGCGGTGTGGGGTAGCTGCTGGCTATGCTCAACATCAGTCCGGATCATGCAACTACTAGTATCCTAGTTGGTATCGCCTCATGTACCTTGTCATACTGATTATCCTATTCGCGACCACTACGTTATGTTTTGTGTTATACCTATGGGGTACCCTCTGATAACCACCAGTTTACGGTGGGCCTTACGGTGCTGTATAGACTATGGCATTATAAAAATGTGTTAAGGGGGATTATGGTAACGCCTTAACGCTATTTTGATACTTTATATTACTGATAGGCATTATCTACTTAGCGTACATTACTACATAGTAGATAGTTTAACGGATCCTTAAGAGATGGAAAATCCCGTAACATCTTTTGAGTTATTGCACGCACGTTGACACTGGATATGAGATGTCAAACCCTGTAAACATCTCTGACGCCGTTACACTCATATTTATTTACGATTGATTTAACCTTCGTAAGGATATTTTAGTCCTGACTCGAGTGTTTTGTCTTTTCATTACGCTCGAGTCAGTTCTGAGTTTTTCAGATTTTTGAAGATCTATTTTGGAGGATAAAGACGAAGATTTGGTATACTATTACTATTATTACCCTTGCATCATGCTATCTGCTGCATTATTTTAATTGTTCTGTTGTATATGTATAACTCTGATAAATGTTGTATAAATAATTGTCAAAGTATAGTAAACAGCTGCATGAACTGTTTGTTTTACTATTATATTGTAACAGCCCGCAAATCCGTACCCCTTGAGTCAACACTATTCTACCTAAATCAACTCAAGTTGTACAGAAATACGAACCATTTGGGTTAAAGAAAAAGAGGTAGAAGAAGAAAATAGAAAACAATATCAAAATCTAACCATCGCAGTGGACTAAAATATATTTATTTCTCCACTGTGTTCTATTTGTAGTTGGATAATGGGTCTTTAGTGCTTTCACATACTTTTTGGGTGTTGGTGACTATTTTTACCGTCATCATTTTGGTGCTTTCACTGAGAACACTTGCACCTGCTAATCTGGAAAAGATTTGGAGCTTGGATTTAGAATAATGGTTAGGCAATCTTCAAAGAAAGTGCTAGTAGAAAGGAGTCACCATGAAGGAAGTCACAAGGCATCCTTAGGAGCTAATCAGATCTCCACCTACAAAACAAGGGAGGAGATGGAAACAATGGTGAACACTATACCGGAATGGATGATGAAGAGGCAAAAGGAAATGATGCGGACTTTCCTCAGGCAGGTTGGATAGGCTGAAGCAGTAGCACCTGCTGGAGTTCAAAACTAAGGATTTGGAGCTAATGGAAAATTGAATCAAGGAGTTGGAGCAGTAGGAGCTATGGGAAATCAGAACCGCGATCATGGAAATGGAGTAAATAGGTAGGAGAATGGAGTGGAACAGCTAGGGCAGTCCCCAGCCAACAGAGAGGGATCAACGCCGATCCCTCCAGATGTGGCAGAGATCCCCAAGGACTCGGGGGCATGCCCCCAGGTCACATCGGTTAGGCTGTCGGTAGTCCTACAGTCAATCCTATGGAATTTGGTGCAAATCGGTTGGAGGAGTATGTTTTGGAGTACCTCGTGGAGTCGGGAGGCAGGTTGTTAATTTGGACCACCTATGGATGAGAATGAAAGGATGGTAGTGCAGGCATGGCAGATAATAAGAGTGGATTGCCCAACAAGAGTCTGGAGGATGTAAGTCGGAGCCCGCTCACCCCGAATATTAGGCAGGTTAGAAACCCACTGGAATTCAAACTACCTACACTATAGGTATATGATGGAAAGTTGGATCCTACAATGCATTTGATGAGGTATATCCGGTATATGGAAGTGTTGAGAGCATCGAAGGAGGTCATGGCAAGGTGTTTTCCACTTTATTTGATAGGGTCAGTTTGCACTCTAGTTTAAGCAGCTGGAGAATGGTTCGATCAGGACATGGAGCGAATTAGCAGATTGGTTTATGAGGCAGTTTTGGGTCCACATCATGAGACCAAGGGTGCTATGACATCAACAGCACTAAAATAAAAAAACAGCAGAGTCTTTAAGAAATTTTTTGACATGATTTAATGTGGTAGTTGCTTTGGTGGATCGACTGGATCCATCGATGGTTTTGATGGCGGTGGTATCTGGAATCACTTACGACATGGATTTCAAGGTTGCATTGGAACGTGGTCTACTAATAGATCTCGAGGAATTATATAAAGCTGAGAGGTTCTTACAGAAGGAGGATGCACGAACTGATAAACTGGAAGTGAATGCTGTGAGAGGTGAAGGACCGTCTAGAGAAGGTCCTAGTAAGGATAAGGGTAAACAGAGAATGGACGATGGATATAACAGAGCAAAAGGGAAAAGGAAAGAGCAGGAGGTAAAGTTCTCCTCTTATTCTGAATTGGTGGAAGGTTTGGAGCGGATTTATCTTGATACATGGAGGCAACTCCCCTATCAAAAATTGGCTAAGAGGGATCCTACGAAGCAAGAACATAGGTCTAGAAAGTATTGTCGATTCCACGAACTAGATAAGCGTACTACGGATGAGTTCAGGTATCTCCGAGATATGATTGAGGAACGTGCTAAGGATGATAGGATAGCATAATATGTGAGGACTCGGGCTGCGGCAGTGGAACGGAATCGGTTATCGTCTGCATCAAATAGAAGTGACCTTGGATCGAAGCATCATATCATCATCTCTCAATCGGAATGGCATGAAATAAACAATAAAATGACCACATTACTTGCATATGTACGGGATTGAAGCCGGTCCTGAGCATGCTTTGAGATGATGATGAACCGTTATGCCCGGAGAGGCATCTTTTGGATTTCTTTATTTTGGACTTTGGTTGTAGGAACTTTTATTTTTTAATTTATTTTTGAACTACATTAATGCAATGAATAAAATTGGTCATGGTTATTGTCCCGACTAGAGAGATGGGGCAATAATCGCAAGGTGCATGTCCCTTCGTCGAAAAGCGATGGGATGGACTCGTGCATAGATTAAGCCCTCGATCAAAGAGTCGAGAGTGGAGAAATGAATTTAATGCAGAATTGATCAATTTACGTCCCTAGTCGGAGAGTCAGGCAATGGAGTGCAAGAAGTGAGACACTTCACTAGAGAGCGATAGGATCGACTCACTTATCGTTGTTTCACCTTTCATCGAAGAGCGACTGGATAGGGTCTAGCAAGAGCCTGAAGAAGCTGTGATCGACCTAAGAAAGCCAGGATATCGCTTAATGTTTAGGGACACCAAACCGGAGTGCAAGAATTAACGATGCTTCACCGAAGATCGAAAGGATGGCTTATTTGTCATTGTTCCCCTTCACCAGAGAGTGACGGGATGGGATCTAGCAAGCAAAGAGGCTCAGATTAGTCCAAAAGGATCATGACATTGCTATATGCCCTAAAAGGGCTAGAGTGCGAGAGTGAGTTGCTTCTCCAAAGAGTGACAGGATCGACTTACTCATGTTAAGTTTGAATTAAGCTTAGAAAGGGTTCAGAGAGACCATTGATCGATCGGGAGAGACCATGGGCTCAGATAACGATCCAGAGAGATCGCGGACTATCTTATTGACTTCCAAGATTTCGAACAGTTATGGATTTGGATGATGACCCAAAGAGGTTGCGAACTTGGATATTGACCAAGAGATGTCATGGACTTGGATATCAGCTCGAAGAGGCCACGGGTTTGGCTAATCCTGGAAAGATCAGGGACATAGGATAATGATCCAACGAGATCAAGGCTTTGAACTTGGAGAACGATCCAATGAAGTTGTGGTTTTGGTTTGCGGCTTTAGATGGATATGGATTTGGCTAAAGATTTGGAATGGATTTGAAATTGGCTATCGACATGGAACAGTCGTTGATTTCATTAATGGATTCTCGTGCGAACATGGGATAGCTCACTGCGATTTGGCTTGGCAGCGGATCGAATTTTGGATTAGAAAATACAGCTATTAATGGATTCTAGATTCAGAATTATAGTGATTCAAAACATGCCTTCCTACCGCAAGGCTTGTTTTTGGAGCAAATGTTATATAGCTTTTCGGCCAGGGTAGTATATCATGGATTTGGCAAAACTAATTTCATGATCATCAAGGGAGGGGGCCCGGAGAGATGATTATTAGGCTCAAAGATCAAGCATAGAGAATGGTATGAAGCAATGATCAAGCGAGACCAAAAGATAGACTCTTCAGAAGTATGGATTAGTGCCTCTCCTAGACAAGGGATCGGTGCTTGTCCCTTCCTTTAGGAGATCGGCACTTATCCTCAATTTTTATCCTAAACTGGGTGAGATCGATATGGAGTGACAAGGAAAGCGCCATTAGACAACATTTCAAATTGTATGTCCTTTGGAGTTCATATGCTCAAGTTATGGGCAAATTACTTCCCCTAGGCAAGGGTTTGGATTGTAATTCCACCTAAGAAAGAGATTGGATTGTATCAAGGGTTCAACTTAGCGATGGTCGGCCAATATCTCACAAACGCAAAGTCAACTATGCATGAAACTTTGGAAACATGAAGTGGAGAAGTAGGAGACCCACATAAGGGATTGCTAATCCCTACCATGCATGGAAGAGGGATCGGCCCCTGTCCCTTTTAGGGGTATGTGATCGGTCCAATATTTTTTTGGTCGGGTCATTTGGTTCTGGAGATTCCAGATAAAAATTTTGAGCGAGATATTTGCACCATCACCTATAAATACAGGGTTCATTGTTCATTTTGGGGGGTTCTTTTTTCTAGCTCACTTCATCTTCTACGTAGGTTATATTCTGCCATTTTTATTCTTGATATTCATGGATTGTAATCATAAGCAGTAGTATAAATTAATAAAAGGAAATGTTTTAGAGTAGACACAGGCAAAGCCAGCCAAACCACCATCCTCTTATTCGGTTACTTTCTTACTGTTTTAATTTGATTTCTTCCTATACTTTTTATTGTATTCTGTTTGTAATTGGATATTCGACTTAGGTGCTTTCACATACTGTTTCGGTGTTGGTGGACATTTTTGCCAGAATCCCTTGTCCCCTGGTCTTTTTGCTATTGCCATAGAGTTTTTATCTATAAAATTTGAGAGTGCACACGTCTTTGGTAATATTAACCCAATATATAATACAAATCTAGCTTTAAAACACTTGATTTACGTTGTTGATCCACCAATAATGACAAAATCAAATGAAACAAGTGATTTTGCAATTAGTCAAAGCCTAAAAATACTAGAATGCTATGCAAGTTTAATAATTAATACGCAAAAATAAAAAAATTCTAGGGGAAACTAGCTAAACGCAAATTCAAGAACATATTAATGTTCAGCTTGCCAACTTACGAATTGAACATCTTAGTGTGCTACTCTCGAATAAAAAACAAAACGTTATGGATTTTGATTAAGTATTTGAAAAAATAGATATATGAGTAGCAGATTTTTAAATGCTAGTGGAAGACTAGAGCTTATAAAATTTGCTACATACCCCATCATTTAATTAGGATGCAAATATGTCAAATACCAAAACTATCATCAGCAAAATTGAGCAAGCATGTTCTAATTCCCTATAGTAGGGCAAAAGTCACAAAATTAGTTAGTCCAAAGTATACACCCTCAAATATGACGGACATGTAACACTCCAAAAATTTGAGCAAAAATTAATAAAAGAACTAAATTTAGATATAATAAGAGAAAAAAATTAATTTTCATAAACGTTTGAATGTAGCTATGAAATTTACATCGTTGTGTTTGTAGCGACTTTCTAGACGATTTTCATATATAACTTTTTAAATCAGAATTAGTATGAAAAAGTTATTAACATTTTAAATTTGAGAATAAAAATAATTAAATAAACAAAATTTAGAAATAAATATGTAGAAATATAAAATTCCACCGTCGGCGGATAGATTGGGACTAGTCGACCTCTCTCATCTATATTGGTCGACCGATCAGGGAAACGGCTAGGTTTTCAAGCGGCCAACGACTTAGATTTTATAATGTTAGAACATGCAGCTAATATTGCTTTCTACCTCTATAATACAACCATTAGCTAATTTAGAAAACCCTAACCTTCTATTAAATGACCAAACTCTATGTCTTTGACTCTCTGCAAATTGAAATCCTCATTTTCCTCAAATCACAAATTTCTAAAAATTGAACTAAAAATAAAACTAGAGGAATTGAAGAAGATTAAATCGAGCGGAGATCTAGCAAGCGAAGGAGATTCAAGGCCTATCTCAAAGGGAGTAGCTTTGATTTGAGATGAGTAATTTCATTATTAATTAGATGATTTACGTACAATTAATTTTAGGGCATTTCACTAGAAGGATAAACTTTGCAGTCCAATTAGTTTCTAGGACACACGTCCACAGAAATTAATTTCAAGGCCAAAGTCAGCAGAATAATTACTTTTAAGGACAAAGTCAGCAGTCCAATTACTTTCAAGGACGTAATTTCATAGGTTTTTAGGCCTTAGAAACTATTACTTTGCATTTTTTCCTTAAAAGTAATTATTTCATTTGTGTTATAGAAACTACTTGCACTTTCTAAAAATTCCCTTGTGGCTAATTTCCACGTTAATAATTTTAGTATACCATATTTGATCTAGGTTGTTAGAAATGAATTAGAAACATCATTTAACTGAATTGGTAATTTGATAGTTATTATATGAATATGATTTGTCTTTTCTAATCTAGATCCAACTAATGATAACTTGTAAATTAAGAAGAAACTAATAAATCTGGGTATATACTTTTTTGTCAAGTCGATAAGAACTGATATAACTTACTAATGTTTGCGTTAAACATAAGTTAAACTGATTTACTGCAAATTGAAATTGAATATGAAGTTTGACGATTACAAATCATAGATTCACAAACTTGGGTTTACTGTAATTAGGTTTTGTGCATGCCAAATAGTAATTAAAAATTTACTATAATATAGCGGAGGAAGATGAGTGTTAATTAACGAAAGAAAAATAATAATAAAACTTCAAGGCCGGTCGATAGACTCATTGGAGCTGATCAACATCATGCGGTTGACCGCTCCAGGAGAAAGCGGCCGATCGGTTAGCATTCTCTAAGCATGGTATGACATTGGCTTAAGGCCCAGGTTATAAAAAAGTAGTAATGTGTATGTATATTATGCATATATGTGTGTGTGTGTGTGTGTATGTATATATGAATGTTAGTATAAGTAGGGAAGCTAGTTCCTTACGTGGAGACACTAGGACACTGCGAGACTGGATAAACGCTATTTATCCAACATGGATCGATATTCGACTAGGGCGATTCTACTATAAATTACACTCATAAGAGATTCTATGGTGGACATGCAACACTGACGATGATGCTTGATGGAGTGTACGGTCCGACACTAATGGTAGTTCCTTGATATTCATGGTGACGTGACGTGATGCTATGTTACTGATGGATCCTAACACGGTGCAATAAGAGGCATTACGTCACTATTGAGAGGTGGACATGGATGCAGCAACGACGAGACACTTCGGAGAGATGACATTGTGAATTACCCTTCAATGCATAACTAAAATACATGTAGTCATAGTTATGAAAAATATAGTCCTATGGCAGAAATTGTAAGGAAATCTATGTTGGATTACTTACATATAGTCGTAATTGCAGGAAATGTAGTCCATGGTGGAAATCTATAGGAAAACCTACGTGGAATAGTTCTAGAAGCTATTAGTCGATCGTTAGTTGTCTTGAAGTTTGATTAGTTGTTCGACCCTAAGTATGAGCCTACAAAAGTTGTTAGTGTAGGTGTGTATTGAGTTAAACCCCTCAAATAAAGAAATAAGTAATTCATATACATTTGTAGGACAACCTAGGTCATATAGAGTACTACTAAAGTCAATTGCATGTGATCACCATATATTAATGATGTACTTAGCCACTGGACTTTTTTCTATCCACCCCCTTTTCATTTCTTTTTCCCCACCAGGGGAGGACAAAGCACAGGTGATGAGCCCACCAATAGTACTTGGAGAGGCGAGCTTGGCATTAGAGTTGCTTTTATTTCTTATTAATCTTCATAAATTATTTAGCGTATCTAGTATTTTATCAAACCATCTAATGTATTTCTGCATACAGGGATTTGACTATGTACTGTTTTGAGACTGTGTTTTGGATATTTTTAGTATTTATATTTTTCTGTTTGTCGCTGTGAGATCTGAAAGTGTAGTATATCTTAGATTTTATCCTTGTGTCTTTAGATTTTGAAATATTTGGAGAGAAAAAACTTAGAACTCGTACTTCTTGGCACCTACACGAGTCCGAAAGTCACCTTAGACTTTGGATCGGTGTGTCTAGAGGTGCGAGTCATTATAGGATTATTAGGGCTAAGAAGGTTGAAGGACTTAGAAAAAGCATTCGCAATAAAGCTACTATGGAAATTTTTGCAAAATCAGTATAGTACATGGATAAGAAGCGGATACCATAACAAAAAGACTTCTGGAATCCCAATTTTGACAATACGCATCATACACATGGAAACTCTTACTGAGGAGAAGATAAGTAGGATAACGAATTTTCATAAGAAACATAGTTAAAGGGAGAAATAAAAGTCTTTGGTTGGACCCCTAGATCAAGGGATAATCCTTAATAAACACACTTGGGTGGTCTTATATGTCCATGAATAGATCAAATAATCAAAAAATCAGCAACATCATAAAAAATGGTGCGTGGCATTTAAATTCATCATAACTTCCCACAAAAACATGTAATCGGATAATGGGAATAAAATTACATAGCGACAAGTAAAAGGACTATTGTTAATGGAATACAAATAATGTAAAGTTCAATTTCAAGTCTGGATTTGGATATTATCGAGGATAAAAGGAAAGTTCAATTTCAAGTCTGAATTTCAATCCTAAAATGTCCAGGGAAACATATTACGCATTATTAAATCGACTACATGCAAAGGACAAGGTATATAGGTGGATAAATAGGAGTGATACAACTTATATGTTATGCAACTCAGAATCTGACTCTATGGCTCACATTTTTTTCATTTGTACATATTCAAAGTTTATCCTAAATAAAATAGCGAATTATCTAAACTTATAGATTAGTCATAATGGATCTACAACATTTAATTGAGTATCACATAAAAAATCAATAACAACTAAGCATGCTAAAAGATGCAATTGATATTGCAATAACTACTATGAAATGACATATATGGCAAGAGCACAATAATAGGCTATTTCAAGCAAAGTTAACAACAACAAATACAAAACCATGCCTAATTATTTTCAATTGCACGCACCTATTATCAAAGTCAAAGTTCTATAATAAAGTGAAAAGAAGAAGAATCCTTATCATGACAGCTTTTAACCAAACCATCAGTGCAAGCTCCGCCACTTCTCTAGTTAACAACTTTCAGGCCACTATAGAAAAAATTACAGCATGAGCAACCAAAAGTGGAAGAGTATCGTGGAATTTTCCTAGTATTCCCACCGATTTTTTTAGACCTAAGACTTTCCTATTACTGCAAATAATAGGGAAAGTTGGTTTAATGATTAGATTCATTAAATGAAGTAGTGGGTTAGTCTTTTGCATTATTACCTTTTCAAGCTAGAGTACATAAGCACCCACCATATTAGTTTGTTTGTTTTATTTTGTTATTTTCTAGGCACTTATTTGGGGTGGTGTTCTGTATCTGTGTACTGTTATCTTTTCTGAATACTAATATACCAATTTCTAATATATATTTTCATGATTTCTCTTAGTGCATATCTCTTAATTTTCATTGATTATTCTTCCAAATTAGACGTAGAAAGCGCTTTAGTCAATGGATCTGTATGTTATCTTTGGCACTCTTTTGATTATGATTTCTCCATCAAAACTATCTTAACATATGGAGCTTATGGAGAATGTGTCTCTACTTCCTGTGAGCTCGCTGTTCATTGGCAACCTGCATTTCTACATTATTATTATAACTAGTGCGAACCCGTGCTTCGCACACGGATCCGGCGAGCATATTATAATTATATATTACTTTGCATGGAAACATTTAAAATGGGTATGCAGGCAAATTTTAACATGGTGAAAATAGAATATTATGAAACACATAAGTGTTGTTTATCCTTGTTTCAGAATACGTCAGTGCAAAAATTAGATTTTATCAAAAGCGCGCAACAAAGAATCAGATCAATAAAGATGTAGAAGTTGACTTGCTATTCTTGGACATGCAGATTAAGTAGTCATACGGAAAGTGAACAATAAACATATAATTATGTACAATTAAAAAGAGTGTTAATGGAAACAGGGAATAATGAAAAAAGTAATTGGCTCTGAACTAAAACCATATAATATATATTTTAAATGCAGAGTTACATGAATGAACAGAAAGTTGTTAATTTGTACATGCGATGTGACCAATAAAAATTAGAAAAAAATGAAGTACCATTATAAAGTACAGCAGTAAAAAAGTGAAGGTGTCCTGGCTTGGGAAAATGCAAATGATGAAGTTATGATTACTCTTTCAATTGGTTTCCTCAATAATAGCTAGGCCTTCCATATCCCAATCTTACTGACCAGGTTGTCGAACCACCATCTGCATTTCGTGAAGGATTTCAGCAACTCAGTAATAATATTAGTAAAAGATAAATAATGCACTGCAACTGGAGGAATGAAATTAGGAATGATGAGGAAAAAACAATATGACAACATGTACAAAATGTGAAACATGTTTTTCTCACATTGTCATAGTCAGTCAGAGCCGTTCCAGTAGTACAATTCACAATTTTCTCACAATCTCATAATCGTTTATATTTTCGAATAACAGCAGTTGAAACGTTTGCATTGATACGTTAATTGCAATTATAGAATGATGTAAAAAAATTGTATGGACCTTAACAATGTTGTGGACGAACATTAAATTTGGTAAATATAATGTTAACTGCAAACTTACTGATGTTTGAAATTGGGTGCATGGGTAAATTCGTTGTACGACAAATTTTCACTGTTAAACCTGTGAGTGCTAAGAACATTCAGCAAGTCTAAGCTTGTAATGCACACACCAGCAGTAGAGTTGTTTAGTCGTACTGTAACCTGTTAAGGAATGAGGTAATGCTATTTAATCTGAGCGATACGACAGGTAGTCGTGACTCTATTAGGTGGATTACCTTATTCACTCCATTGTCTGATGAGTTTGTGTGGAATGGAATGGAGTTTTCAAGCTCTTTTATTTTTTTGTCCAAAGCATGTTCCGAGCAGATGTGTTTAAGAACCTATGTATCAGTTGAAGAAGCGTAGAATGCAATTCGGTGAACGCATTGATGGTGAAAAGCTATTTCAGGTGCAGGATGGTGTGTACCTTTTTTGAGCGGAGTTGTTGCTTCAGACAGTGAAGACGTCTTTTTCAATCCTTGCTCGGTCCAAGGTAGAAGCTAGTTCTTGTGGGGCCTGCAGTGAAATAGATGATACCATGAGTATAATATTGAAAATTAAATAGGTTTAGTTACTATGTCTGTGTTATATGTAAGTGGAGGACATAACCATTAGTGGGGATATGGTAACTTGGATTCCCCTAGAGCCCAAAATGGATTGTAGTAGCGTTATGTGTTCGTCAACCTGTTGATGATGTCAATGAAATAAAACAGCATGCAGAATGTAATATCGGTGAAGAGAGGAAGTATAATAACAGGGTAAGGTTATGAACTTACCTGGCCATGGATGTCAACCTAGGATGATGATTATAGATGCATTAGGATAATTACTAATGCGGATAAAAAAAATAAGAGGCGAGAAAATAAGTTTATTTTTTAGGTAAGTATAGGATATTGAATTAATACCTTAGGTATCGGAAGGAAAGATTTGGTGTCCTTGTTATATCGGTTAGTGACAGTTGCTTGTTTGGCTGGAATGTTCGATACATAGAGTTCATAACCCCAGTTCCGTGCATGTATTACATAAGTGTTACCTACGTTAAAATTGATAGAAGAAATGTGGATATGTATGCGAACGCAGGATATCAAGAAGTTTGGCTTTTTGATGGGTAATTGAGGAGAGCTTAAATGTTTGAATCATGTATTTTAAGCTAATTGCCCATATTTGTCCATGTGTTGTTAATAATATTGATTATATTACACTGTACTCCACTTGTGATAGAGATTGTATAATATATAGAAATCGATTAGCTAATAATATTTTTTGAAATGAACAAACTGAATTTATCAGTTGCTGAGGCCTGAACACAGAAAGATTAATATAAACTTAAAAATGTGAAACCACAAGAAACCGCGATTCCATCCATTAGCTGTACAGCATGCAGACGGAAATGATTTAAATCCAAAGAGTTAATTTTCTTCAATAAATGTACGTATAGAAATCTATTTATAGGCAGCTGTCTAGTAATAATAATGAACAATGCACGAAGGCCAAAAAATATGGAAAATATACTACAATGCACGGGCAAGAATGGCTAACAGTATAAAAGTATGGAGTAGTAAAATATGCAAGTACAGATATGAATAGCTTTACACGCAGTCATGAATAATCCCAGCATAGCAAGTTTTAATCATATGACTAACAGCTGTCGGTAGTTGTGGCAGTTAGTGGACGTATAGGTTAAAACTCATTGTTGTAACTGCACAGGAGATTTTTAGTTGCTTCCTGAATAAGTATGTTTAGAGATATGTAGTGGATAGAAAGTTATAATACTTTATTTTAAACCAAACAGAGTACGTAACAGAAGTTAGATAACAAAGAAAAGTACTTGCACTACAGCATTAACGATAACATGAGATGTGTTTAAAAACAATGTAGAGTCTAAATGGCAGCCGTACGATTTTTCTTTCTCGGATTTCCTTTAGGCTGATTGATTTTGCTGTCTGAGATAGCTGGACCCTGTAGTGTTATAGCATGTTAGTTAAAATAAAAATTAGTTTACAAACAAATGGTTTATAGGTACTGGCAAAAAAAGTCAGATATAAATGTAGTGTGTTGAACATAATAGTTGTTTGCACGAAGACATACGTATATTGATGGTGAAATAGGTACCTTAGGAGTGATTTGTTCAGGTTGCATACTGTTGCTGTTGGTAGATGGAGGAGAAATTTTAGTTGCTGTTAATTTTTTCTTCCCAGCAGAAGTAGTATATGTGTCAACTTTGGCGTGAAAATTTTCAGTTTTACCGACTACTTGTTCGAGAATAGTTGCTACCTTTTTCGCACCCCCAACCTTCATGCAAAATAAATGTTTTGTTACTGGCAAATATCTTGTATAATGTTGCAGCAGAGTAGGTAGATTATCTTAATTTCTAGGATAATTTCTAACATGCTATCTAACTTACCCTCCGCTCGGGATCTAGTTTTGTAGTATGGGTTTCAAGAGTAATGGTTTTAATGTTAATTATCGTAATAATTTTCGTTGGGTAATATGAATCCTTATATTTATTTTGTGATTTAGTTCTGAATGTCAGCCCACATTACTGTGAAATTGAGCTAAAACCATGTAGTATGGGATTAAATCACCTGGTACCATATTCATGTTATGTCGTGTGATCAACTTGCAAAAATTGTTATAGAAAACATAAGTGTGGGAAAAAAAAACAGGCCACAAATTGAGGTAGAAAAGAAGACGAAGTGTATAAGACACTTTACTACATTTTTTATTCTTTATAGGAACATCGGTAAACATTCTGCACTTAATCTTTCATTTTCTTTGAAAAAGTCTTGGTGGATTTTGACTTATTCAGAGGTTTTTTTAATCTTCAGTATATTTTTTGCATCTTAATCGTGTGTTAAAAAACAAATTCATTAGTCCTTTTCTACATTATACATGTCAGCGACTACAGCTAGGTGTATAACATATGCAAATGACGTGACTGATTTTGGAGCATATGCTGACTTAGATAAATTAAGAAGTACCTCATTTCTCTGAATTAGGTATAAAGATTCAGCCTTTTGTGTACAACAAACTCTGCCAATTTGTCAAATAGAAGGATTGGAACAGACGCGGTGCCATCATCAACGATTACTTCCAAACGAAACCTAGTAATGGAGAAAAGATAAAGGATGATGAGTGGTAAAAGTAGGTATACATGGAAGCGTAATTGTGATGTCATTACCTATGCAATGGAAACTCGACATCTCTGTCGCACTTGCTGCAGTAATTCGTATGTGGCGATGTGCTTATGCGGGATTTGCAAACGTTGCAAGATAAGTATTCCCATCCATTGTCGAGAGAAAGTCCTGTTATTTTAGCTTCAAAAGTGTAGATTTTTCCCTAAAATAGAAAGGTTGATGTCGTGAGTGGTTGAAGTAGTATCGTAAATGAAGTAGAAGTCTGTTATGGCTATGATAAGTAAAGCAATACTGTAAATACAGTAAGCAAGCATTGCGATGATCAAATATTTATTTGTCATTGTACCAAGAGAAAACAAATAGTAAAACGTGGTTAGAAAACATAGTTACTGTGAATATGGTAGCCATACAGATATAAGACAGGAAAGATAAATCAGTAAATTATAAACTGTCCAAGTTGAAACTCTTAAAATTAATTTGTTGAAACATGTAAATGCAAGATAAGGATGTAGTTTTCCATAATTATAGTCTACGTGCAAGCATAGGGGGAAGTTTAAGGGAGAACTGTAGCATGGTGAGAAGGGAAAAATTACGCTCAGCGTGAAAAATTTAGGAATGGACATGACCAGGTAGGTAAGTTGTTGGGGGAGAAAAAATGCCACGCAGTTTAGAAAAGTTAGCTTTTGACGATGAGTATGAACTTATGCATGCAAAGACTTGGCAAAGAGCAGAAGATCAGTTATGTAGGAATACAATTATCACCCCGGGTAAAAGGCAAATGTTGTTACAACCGCAGTGTTAAAAACAGTTGGATACACAGATTTTTTTAGGAGTGCAGTGTTTGGAAGGGAAAAAAACTGTACCAGGCAAGGCAGGTAGGCAGGGAGTGAGGTGTAGTGTACTTACCTCGCACGCAGATGGAAGATCCGAGCTTATTATTTCGGATATGCACTTATTAGTGATTATCTTGGCAGGTGTTTTGGACTGAACGTCCTCAGATGAAAACGTAGGGAATTTCCTTTTGCGGAAGCTGGGAAAACAGTAGAAAATGGTAGTGTTAGTAGGAGGCCGAAAGAAGTTTGGTTTTTTTGTAGTAAGTAATATTGATATGCGGTTAGTGGGGTCGACCTCTTAAGCATATCAGATCCCTCAGCAACATCCAAATCGGTGTAAACAAACGTTGCAGTAGTTGAGCTCATGCTTGGTTTACCTGTACGCCAAGGCAGCAGCAATGTGTTAGGGGTAACAAATGTATAAACAAAGTACATGAGGATATGTAGATATAGGAAATATACCCCGGTAATTCTTTATGGTCATCGACGTAAGGATAACTGTTTTGGTGGTGTCAGTGACAGCGGAGTCGTCTATCAAGTTTGTTTTGTTGCCCCACAGTGTAGCGGCAATGCGGTTACCACTATAGGTGAGATAAGTTAATGGTCATCTAAGAATATGTTAGAAGTTAAAAGGCAGTTATGTAGTGGGTTGAAAAAATACGGAAGTAACAGATACCAGTGAAGATATAGGATAAGCTCGCGCTTAGTAGTCACTAAACCATTCCCGACATACTGGTTGACAACAGCACCAACATGGTGGAGGACTCCAATGACATCTAAGTCGAGGGGTTGAGTCGTATTTGATTTGGAAATAGGTAAGTGGAAGGGTAATAGAATGAAATGGAAAGCAGATGGGATGTAGTATACTTACCAGTCAAGTATTTAACAGTATCGGTTCTGTTAATTATGGACTGATAGTCTGCAAAGGAAAACTTATGTGCAGGTATGGTGTCATCATGGTTGTCGACCTCTGTCACCTTTGTCATCGCAGTGAAGTCGATCTTAATTGGGTTGTGGAACGGAAGATAACTGTCACCAGCAGGTGTGACGTTGAAATCAACTATGTCGTAAATCAACCCTTCCTTAAGCTTACCGAGGAATAGTGGCATGAAACGGGGCCCTACAACTGTGTGTATTTCTCCATCCTGAAATAAGAGAAAGCATTAGTACGCGACTATGTGTACACTTTCATGTAGTAACGGTGAACCGCAGGTGCAGATGCCTATATGAATGTACTGTCTAAGTAAAAACCTGAGGATGAAAATATATGAGGTTGAAATAGTAGCCATGAGCTATCGCATAGCAGCTGTTGCCATTCTGTGAAGGCAGGCTGCGTGAAAAGTTATTTTTTTTACGTGCTGAAAAATAAAAGTTGTTAGTACTGTTTTATTATGCAAGGGGAAAGTATAACAGCAGGCGTACAAAACTACTGAACAGTGGGAAATTAATGCAGAGTTGGAGGAATTGAAAATTTATAGGAACAGTAAATGTGAAGTGGGAATATGAATGTTTGAGGTACAATGGATGCGGCAGTATTGGTTTTATATGTACCACGATGAATATCAAAGTAATTGGGTAATGAAGATGAAGAAATAGTATATGAGGCATGATCGACAAAGAATTCACATAAAATGAAGTAAAAGAAGATAGATAATGTAATATATATATGACCAAATGTTGGGTTAACGAAATTCGTAAGAGCAGTGGGAGAAAAAAAACAATGTAGAAGACGATAGCTTAACATGCACAGTCACATCAATATAAGAACAAAACAACTTCGAATGCTGCATAAACAGCATATTTAATTTGATTGTTTGTCTGCTAAAAATCTGCCAGTTTTATACTTTGATGGAATATGAATATGCACAGAACAAAACAATGACTAATACATGCATGGGGGATGCATGCGTCTGTAGCACAAACACTAAACCTGCAAGCACTATTCTCAGCTTAGCATGTATCGAATGTGGTAAATAAAGAAAAACTGATATAACCTATCCGAACTACATGTATTGGTGATGAATCTGTTTCACATGGCATCACACATGTTGGAATATAAATGGGATACATGGTAAATTATCTAGTATGCAATCAGTTGCAAAAAAAACATGTGTGTATATTTTAATTTTGTAATGGCGAAAGGGACAAAGGAAAGCATACTGTAAGCACATACGATGTTCGAAAACTGAGAAACAATAAAAGGTTGAACATGAAAGGATGAAAAGAGAAAAATGAAATCAGAAGGGGAAGATGTTTTCATTTAAAATGAGACCAAAATATTGTGGAGAACAGTAAAAGCCAAAAGTATAAATTTATGCGGAAACTCGTATATGCAAAACCTTGTAACATTTAACAAACGAAAGCACGGTACAAAATTTGGAAGACCAGTTTAAGCTTTGAAGTCACCATTGGGAGGATAAAAGACATAGTTAACGTGTAATAAAAAAGTACATAAACACATGTATTAAAAATTTGGAATAAAAGACAGATGAGAAATTAAATTTAAAGTAAATATGTAGGAAGATTATCCCAATCTTGTTAGAGGCAATAACCATAAGATTTAAACAAACGGGGATAAAAGTAGGATGTAGAAAACGAACAAAGTCAGAAACGTCGTGAAGGCTAACCTTCTTATCAAGCAACTGCATATTAAACCCAAAAACATCATTGCTTTTTAGGTTTATGGAGTCCCACATCCTTGCAACACGGACTCTGATTGTTGCTCCAACAGTGTCAACAGTCAGTGAGTTTATAGATGAGGGTGAATTTTCCATGACTGAGAGAAGAATAGAAAATTTGTTGGTTGAAGGTGCTTTGTGTATGAGCAATAGATTGGCAGCAGGTTATAAAGGATTGGAATTGTAATAATGGATGTCTTTTCGTAATCTGTCAGGTTAAATGCGCTGGAGGATAATTATTACAAAAACTGCTAATTTTATTTATGATGTGTTGTAAATGGCAGGAGGTGCGAAATATAAACAGACATCATATTAAATAATGAGTACAGTAACTGCAATGATAGTAGTCCAGAAGTCATACCCGAATGGAAAACTGTATCCTCAATGGAGTGATAAACTCTTCAACTCTTTCACTGTGTTTTCCTGATAAAAGTAAGATGGATAAATGATAAGCCGTACCACATAATATTGTGATAACCCAACATTAATTGCCATATAGTTCGTTACTCAGGAAACAAACACGGTTTTATATATTATGCATGAAAAATGCATATGCAGTATTTCATTCCCATATAAATCCAAACAAATAGGAAACAAAGAAGTAGAATGTAGTACAATGCAACAGCAGCCAAAGAAGAATATGAAAAGAAGTTGAACACAATGTGACACCCAGTAGGAAGACTGAGTGAAACAAAATCAACTTAGTGATTTAAGTATATCTATTATAATATACTCTACACCATCATATGAAATTTTTTGAAATGTATTACATCTTTTATGCACAATTTTGGTGAATCTGACTTGCCATATTTATATCGAATTTATAAATACAGACAAAGAGAAAAAATTAAATAAGCAGAGGAAATGGTTAATGCCTTAAATAGTTGACAGTTTGGACAAAAGTCAGTAGGCAATGTCTAAATTAGTACAATGATAATAGATAATCATAACAGACAGTTGATGAAAATCATTAGTTCTTAATAGTGACATATGTTAAGTAACGTTATTATTTCATGTGTTTACTAATAAGAAATAGTCACGAAATAAGTTTATAGCATGTCAACATTGACTACATTTCCATGTAAGTACATAACAGGCACTTTTCATTAGTTATACCTGATACAAACTGAATTTTGGGGACCAAAAAAGAAACAAAATTACGGTTGTATTATTGCAAAAATTTCATGCGTATGGTACCTTTATGGAGAGTAAACCTTGGTTCCAGATTCCTATTGCATTGATGTGCCTAACTGCATGAATAAAAGAGTAGAATCCAGTAAAAGTTAAAAAGCCAATAAAAAATCATTAAATTTGAAAGGTGCAAGAATATAAATCAAAATTTTGAGCATTTTTTCGTCCCAGAAAGATCACGCTTGAATGGTTACAGGTCGACACCAACTGCAAAGACATGCAGGGATATATATTATATAAAAGCACATCTTCATAAACCGAAGTGGTCTTTGGTCATGTGATGTGGAAGGAAGATAGGTTGGAGCTAGCAGTATAGGATAAATAAAAAAAGTGAGCAAGATTTTGTAAAAATATAATCCAATGCGCAAAATACTTTTGACGTAAACATGAAATGCAGAAGATAAATAACCAAGTTCTAAACTAACGTTCTGAAAAACTAATAGGAACAGTTAAGGTCATACGCGGTAATAAAAAAACCAAAGAGATCAACTTGTAAATAGTAGGCTGAACCCAAAATGCAAATTAAGGTTGCGAAGGAAGATCATGCTAATAGTCGTATGTTAAGAACAATTATTTAATGAGAAAATATACTCTCACGTGCCTGAAGTAAATGAATTTATCAACACATGCATAGTAAATGTGAATGATATCCAAATCCTTAGGTACTTAAGTAACAGAACTTTAGAATTTAATGTGTTTTGTGCTTTAATATAGAGGTCATTGGTGGTTGTTAGGGAATCACCAAATAAAAGTTTAAATTGTACAGTTTAAATTCAAGGTCGTTTCTTTAGTTGGCTGAGTTTAAGCAGTTGATCTAGTTTTCAAGTACCGATAAACCATATTTTTTTATCAAAATATGTTGTTCCTTCAAGGAACTATCAACATGTTACTATGCTTTTAATTTATTTCATCCATTAACATGTCACTTCCCTCCTAATTTGATTCAAATTAATAGCAGAAAAAGTGTAATGATAAGAACATCATGGTAGAACATAATAATCATCCATATTCTATTTAGACGGAAAAAGTTTGATTCTCTTAGTCTGCTGCATGTGTATAGATCACATGTACAGTATCAGCGTGAAATGTATATAGTTAGTAACAAAACAGTACAGTTGAACAAAATTAACTGAAAACCTAATATAGTTTATCCTGAAATATTTTTCAATCTCTTTTATTACAATACGATATTATACTTATCATTTTCATTGAGTTACCAAAAAATAGTTACAGCTTGGATTACCGCAAGTTATATATTTCATCACAGAACATGTGACTAAAATTGCATATATGGGTAGAATAAAATATACTTTTAATCATAAAAGAAAATGTCACTAAAGCTGTATGCATTTTAAAGAGCATTAATATATTTAGGTAAGAGTAACAGAAAAAAACCCATCGAACCATATATCATTCAGAAGCTTTGCCAATAATACATACCACCCATCGCATGAATGTAGACCAAATCTATAAAGGTGCATATAGCTATTGAGAAGAACTCTTCCACTTGGCTCTGATAATAAGTGAATCTGTAAAGTAATTATAGTACAAACATGACTGTTCATATAGCTTATGAAATAAGAAAACAACAAAACAACAGTGTAAAAGCATCTGGATCTTTTCCTTATAATTGTTAAAGGATATTGGGTGCGACAGAAGACAGTGGAAAACTTTCTCAGCTTGAACGAAAAGGCACAGTAGTAATGTAGATCATTTAATAAAAATTCTAAAGTTATTCCATAAGCTATGCAGACAAATATGCGAACCAACTGATCATTTGATGTAATGCTCCTAAACGAAGATATATATTTGTGCTTCCAGTATTCTATTTGAAACCTAAAATTCTAGTACAAATCCTGAATCACAAATAAAATACTATTCGTTTAAGGAGAATTTGTCAACTGAAATATAGCAACATTTTTTTATAACTCTCTAATAAATTACAGCAGTATACAAACATGTGTGCACGTTAGAGACAGTTTTGCACTAAATGTCAATGTGTACGAATTTTAAAGATACATTGTTTGTTTTTTAGTTAATGGTAGTGTTATGTTTACAAACATGGATAAATAGTAAAATGGTTCCAAATGTGAATAATATGTTATATTTTTATGCTCTAGTTCAAAACCAGGTAATTTTTAATTATGTTTTCAAATTATGCAAAAAATACAGGGGAAAAGGTATGTCTGCCTGGTATTATTAGTTTGATTTTTAACAGGATAAGAGAAAAGAAAATAGAGTAGTAGTTTACAATCTGTATTCATTTAGCTTGAATGAGTGTAAGAGAAGTTCGTTTTGAATATTATGTACCATTGAAATGTTATTATGTAGCAGTGGGCAAGGTTTTAGATTAAAATTGTAATTAAATCTAGCGTTATCCATGTTTGAAAAGAAGAAAATGTAGGTAGATTATAAAATCCATACCTGATAACATAGCAAACAAACCATTTATAAATAAGCTATGATGGAGTATACAGTCAAAACAATATGCACCGTGACAATTCTATCACAGGCCGTAGAAAAATCTAAAAGTGAACCCATATAACCTAGAGCTATAGTTAAGCACCCTCAAATTCATGAATGAGAAAAGCTAATGAATTCAAATTTTTATATCAGGTTTTTGGTTTTAAAAAAAAATAAAAATAGGTTGATAATACTTATCCTGGACTTCAGTAGATCAAGCGGATTTATTATGACAGACAGTGAGAATTAGGATGATCAAAAAGGTATCATGCTTAATGTGTCTAAACTGTTGGTATGGCAAAACAAATGCGTGCGTGTAATGATATACATGGTTACTTGCATAAAAATGAGTTTGTTTGAGATCCTACAGAAAACTAAACATATGTAGGTTTAATTATATACATGGTTACTTGCATAAATATTATAATTCAAGTTACATAACCTTCATTATCAATAGAGCTAATATAAACTGTGGCAGACAGACTTATCAGAGTCCATGTACATGTTTTGGAAGCAAAGTTGCAGGGTAAGCCGGCTATTCACAATTATAGATCGTATTTATTTTGAACAATACATGATAAAACTACAATAGCTAATTTGATATCTAATTTCTATTTGAGAATAACCATTTTTGCGTAGTAGTATGTCACAATTCTTTTGTAGGTAGAAGGTGTCTACATTTATCAGTTTTTGACCACACTCGAACATTGTATTTATAGAAAAATATAAATATATGAAACAAATTGAAATGAAGAAACGAAGCGCGGAGAAATGAAGAAAGGGGGTTAATATATGCATAGCTAAGAAACAAATTGTCGCGTAATTTAAATTCAAGAAGGGTCGTACAGATGTGTATATGGATTACAAATGGTTAAAAAATGACCTTATTCGCAGTATGAAGGAAAATGAAGGCAGTAAAAATTACCTAGAGCAAGGCGAAGACGAAGGCTAATAAAACGGACAGCTACAGCACAGGTGTAAATTGGGCTAAACGTACGCTGAGCTGGAAAAAAAAAGGAGTAAGCTCGGTTAAAAAAACTGAACAGTACGTAGTACTACTTATTTTTTTCTGACTGAGCATCTCAGTTTAAAAAACCTAATATTAGTCAGTTATTTATCCTCAATAGAGTATTATCTAAATGAATGCAAAAATTATCTCTATCAACTAAAAGATACAATTCTATACCATGATCAAATTATACATGTTTATGTACGTAAATAAGCAATAATTCACAGAATACTGATAAAATAATTCCATTGTTTTAGGGGCTGTAGATGTTGGTAGGAAACACACATAAGTGAAGCAGAAGTTTATTTATATTATAAATTTAACCTTGCAGAACATTAAAGGGACAGATAACATTATTTAAAAATGTAGATTAAGATAGGAATAGAGCTTCAGAACTGCTATTTATGTGATTAAATTAGATATCAACAACAAAATGTAAATAATAAAATTTTAGACCATTGAAGTGTAGAAATAAGTCAACAAATGAAAAAAATAAGTAAACATAAGCGAAAATAACAGCAAGATGAATTCAGTGCAAATAGTACATTTAACAAAGACCTAACATGACATCCTTTAAAGAGGCAAAAATATGTAAATGAAGAAAAACTCAGACTGTAAAGGTTTAGCTTTGAAGCAAGCCTATAATGTGTAGGTTTTAGCATTACCCAATTTCTCATCCCTCAATTTTTCTTTGTACCCAAATAGTTTAAAAAGTAGTGGCAGTTGCTAAAAATGACTTTGTTTGAGATCCTACAGAAAACAAAACATAGGTAGGTTTAATTATATACATGGTTACTGGCATAAATAATATAATTCAAGTTACATAGCCTTCATTATCAAAAGAGCTAACATAAACTGTGGCAGACATACTTATCAGAGTCCATGTACATGTTTTGGAAGCAAAGTTGTAGAGTAAGCCGGCTATTGACAATTATAGATCGTATTTATTTTCAACAGTACGTGATAAAAATACAATAGCTAATTTGATATCTAATTTCTATTTGAGAATAACCATTTTCTCGTAGTAGTATGTCACAATTCTTTTGTAGTTAGAAGGTGTGTACATCTATGTGTTTTTGACCACAGTCAAACATTGTATCTGTAGAAAAATATAAACATATGAAACAAATTGAAATGAAGAAATGAAGCGGGGAGAAACGAAGAAAGGGGGTTAATATATGCATAGCTGAGAAACAAATTTTCGCGTAGTTGAAATTTAAAAGGGTCGGGCAGCTGTGTATATGGATTACAAATGGTTCAGGCCTTTTTGCGAAGCAATTAAGTGGCAGTACTATCGATTGCCACACAGAAGACGAATTCTATACCATTTCGTACATGATTGGATCACAATTGGCTTAAACAAAGAGTGCATGCAGTAGAGAGCAGTGCCCTATTCGTAGTGTGAAGGGAAATAAAGGCAGTAAAATTTACCTGAAGCAAGGCGAAGACGAAGGCTAATAAAACGGACAGCTGCAGCACAGCTGTAAATTGTGCTGAACGTAGCGCTGAGCTGGAAAAAAAGAAAAAAGGAGCAAGCTCGGTTAAAAAAACTGAACATTACTCAGTACTACTTACTTTCTTCTGACTGAGCAGATCAGGTTAGAAAACCTAATATTAAACATTTAATTATCCTCAATAGAGTGTTACCTAAATGAATGCAAAAAATATCTCTATGAACTAAAAGTTATAATTCTATACCATGATCAAATTATACATATTTATGTACCTAAATAAGCAATAATTTAAAAAATACTGATAAAATAATTCCCCTGTTTCATGGGCTGTAGATATTGTTAGCAACCACAAATAAGTGAAGTAGAAATTTATTTATATTATAAAGTTAACCTTGTAGCAGATTAAAGTGACAGATAACAGTATTTCAAACTTTAGATTCAGATAGGAATAGAGCTTCATAACTACTATCTATTTGGCTAAATTAGATACCAACAAAAAAATGTAGGTAGTAAAATTTTACACAGTTGGACATATGTCAGTGCATATCTCGATAAAATTCTGTTTGATTCGGTGCATAAAGCATTAAAACCATTATAAGATGAAAAATATTTTTACACCAAGAAAAAAAAACCTATATGGGCAAATGGAATAAATCATTAACATTCATTCAAAATGGTTAATTAGAGTTCCAATATAAACCAAATCAAAATATCCCAATAAACTTTGAAAATGTAGAAGTAGAAATAAGTATTTATCTGTCACCTATCCTGAAGTAATGTTGTTATATCCAGTTGCATTTAAATTGCAGCATGCCCTTTAGATTTGAGTAAAATTTACATAAGATGATGCGTGAAATAAAACCCATGAGTGAGTAATGTAAAAAAAAATGTAGCAACGGAAATGTAAAAATAAAACTTAAGAAATCATAAATCCCCTTTAACATAAATTTAGCACTTAAGATATCTATAAAATAAAACTTATACCCAAAATTTTCAGTATCCAAAAAAAAATCAGCAATCCATGTTTTAAATATGGAATTTATTTAAGTGTTTGAAATCCATAATACCTACAATAGAATCCATGCTTTAAACTTGAATCTAAAGAGTCCAAAACAAATGCAGCCTAATAAAAAAAATAATTTTAATGATGAATTATATTTGTAGGTTTTATTCCTTCGGATTTGGACGAAATAGCCATGTCATAACTGTTTTTTTGTTAGTAATCAGTATCAACTCAAAAGAGGATCGCCACAACTTGAAACTGTATCAAGCACAAAAGTATAATCTAGTAAGAGAATAACGTTGGAAGACGACTGCTTAAGAATAAAATTTGCAAAGCTAAAATATTACCCCAATACAGCAGTTTGGTGATGATTTAAATTGTTTGACAAAAGAAAATCGACATTGTTTGGCATGAATGAGGTGATGTAGCAGCGAGTGTTCGTGCGGAGGGAGGAAGAGCAGACCTAAGGCTGATTTTACGATGCAGTGCGCGAAGAGCGTTGGAAATAAGGTAATGGCTTAGAGGGCAGGACAAATAATTGGAAGAGGGTAGTTTTTCTAACACTAAAATAGGGGATGAGGACGGGAGCTTCTCGAAAATTGTGAAAAAATATCAAGGGCTGACGGAAGTAGAAATGAAATTACATGTGGTAGGAGGGACCGAAGGAGAAGTAGGGAAATTTGGAAATGGTGGATCATCATATAATAGTATAATAAAATAATAATGCTAGTACGACCGGCTTAGATACCAATTAAAATATGCGAAACTCTGTAATGTGCAAAACTGTGATGTTGAATTGATGAAACTATATGGTTCTACACAATCAATGTATTGTTTATAACCAGTCCTATGAATTTCAGAGTCTATTAATGTTTTATTTGTGGTAATAATACATGGATAGAGAACCCAGAAGGTAGTGCAGTATAACAACAACCATTAGGCATGGTATTTATGAAAGGTTAGTCCTTTTACAACACGCCTAAATAATCCTGGCAGCATCTAACAGCATCTATTGTAAAGTTGTAGACTAAACTACAGCTAAGAACATGCACTGAAATAGCATAATTTAATAGATTCTATGACCTGTTTACCGTAACAAAATTATAGTTAAATAACAGTGGAAGCGATCCATTTTTTCAAGTCTAATAAGAAACTAAAAAACTAAAGTAGTATGACAGCGGTGAAAAAAATGCGTATAAATTTTTATCCATTCAAAAAGTTAATCAGTGTACTAACTTTATAAAGTCAGGTGTACTTTTATTCTTTGCTCTAACATATTGAAGTGGTAAGAGAAAGACAAATTGTTCCCTGCATATACTAATTCTTGTAGACAAATGGAAACATACTTGTGACATGTATCACTATACAAAGCTAAAGACAATCAATACTTCTGATATGCATCAGTAGATTATGTCCAAAAACACAGTGTAATATTTATTCCAGATATGGTCAGAGCATTATAGACTCAACAAACAGTTTGATTAGCAGCGCATGTTAGACTCAACAAACAGTTTGATTAGCAGCTATCAATTATCAAAAATACCTAAAAATTCAAAATAAATCAGTCCTAATATGAGTAAGAAACAAACCTTCAAACAGGCAAGGAGGCCAGCCTGAAACTACAACAGAAGATGGTAGATCTGAAACCAAAGCCTCGAGAAGACAACCTGTCTACAGTAAAAAAAAATTAAAATTGTACAGTTCAGGCAGAACCAAAACCGAGGAGGAAGCAAATGAGGGCAAATGAATTACCTTCACGAAAAGAGACGGGGATGAGAGATCGGCTGGCCAAAATCAAAACTAACAGCCGGAAAAAATCCAAAAATAGCAGCACCAGCGGAAGAGCCCCAGAAACAGCCTAATACCAGAGGACTTAGAACCGGCCACCGTGACAGTAGCAACCATAGAAAATCGTGCGGCAGAAACGGCCGACCTCAGTGGCTCGAAGTCGATAACCTGCCGATTTCATGGTGAAGCAGCGAGTAACGAACGGAAACTGGAGGCATCGAAAGTCACCGTTGAGGCATGAAGATGTACGAAGACACAAAGGTGATAAACGCATGAAAAGAGCGTGAGGGGAAGCGGAGAGATGCGATTAGGAAAGAAGGCGGATTGGTCGACCGATTGGATGGAGGAGCGGAGAAAATGTTGGTTTTAGGGCTTGGGAAATAAGTTGGATATTAAGCGGGGAGATGGCAGGGAAAGAATAAAAGCAATGACTTTCAGATTTGCGAAATTGCAATGAGGGCTTCTCCTATTCTGAAACGGAACAACTTGGGACGACCTAAAAGGAGGAAGAAGAAAGACGTAGGGGAAGGAGGGGAATAGCGAGGACGGGAAGAATATATCAAAAAGTATAAACGTGACTGTTTGGTTGCCAAATTTCAAGGGGGCCTGGGTGAGCTTGAAATTCAACTCATCAATAATAATATAGTATAGATACATTAGCATCAAACCTTCAAGCTTGGGATCACCCCTATCTCCTTAATTAATTTGCACATTCATCCTATTTCTTTTATAATATCATTCAAGGCAATCTATTAGTCTTCATGGTTGGACGTACCACAACTTCTTACTTGGAACTTTTCCAACTAACAGCCCCTATGTTGAAAGAAAACTTAAAACTTGAGATTGATTTTCTATAACCAACCTCGCCCTGAAAGCTTGACTCCAAATACACCTTCATAAAAATTTCGTTTTTTGTATATATGACAAACAAATCCATAGTCTTGCTTAAATATTTAAGGATGACTTTATCTATTATCCAATGATTTTCTTTTGGATTTGATTGATTGACTAAATAAACCTAGTGAAAAAGGGATATCCAACCTTGTACATAGCATTACATGACGGATCTTATTACTGATGCATACGGAATCCGCCACATACATTGCTTTTCCTCATCCATGAATAGGAAGTCCTTCTTAGAACGGACAATTTCATGCAACACTAGAGCATTTCAATGATTGGAATTTTCCATATGAATCATCTTAGTATGGTATACATGTACATAGATTGGGATAATCCTAATATTCTCCTAGATTTATCTCAATATCTTTATCCTAATCATATGGAATGCCTCTCCTAGATCCTTAGACAACTAAGCTTTCACTAATTATAATATTGGCACATCACTATCAATCGGTACGAAGTTATCAATGTTTAATACTAAAAATGTAATGACACGATTATGCTTTTCTTATATGCACATGCTTCCTCTATGTTTTGAAACTGTTTGATTACCTAATCAAAACATTTTTTCCCAACCCCTTGATGCTTGGTTAAGATCATAAATTGATGTTGAAAATCTACATGCCTTATCATTGCTCCCACTTCGAAACCCTCTGGCTATGAAATATAAATAGTTTATTCTAAATCACCATTTATAAACATCATTTTAATGTCCATATGCCATATTTCATAACCATAATAAGCGGCGATAGCAAGTAGTATCCAAATGGATTTAAACATGATGACTAATGAAAATGTTTTATCATAATGAACCTCTCTTAAATTTGACAGCAACCTTTTGCCTCCAATCTTGCTATATAGGTTATGATCTTTCCATATGCACCAATCTTTTTCTTAAAAATCAATTTGCAGCTGATGTGGTTCACCCCTTCAAGTGCATTCTCCAAAGTCCATTTTTTTTGTTCAAGGAATCCATTTTGGATTTAATAGCATCAATCTACATGGCATAGTCTTTAATCTCCAAGGCTTTTTGAAATATGGGAAGATCAATGTCATGAATGATGTAATCTGCATTCTCGCTATCAATGAGAAAATCACAGCATCACTCTAGAGAGTGAGATGTTAGTCCCTGAGAAGATGGTTTTGATGACAACAACCTCAGAATAAGATTATAAAATAAATACTAACATTATAGTTTAGATATATATGTATATACAGGATTTAACCATGCAGGTATCAAGAATCAAGACTGTACAGTATAGAGATTCAAGATATCAAGATTGAAGACTCATGAGTATCGAGATTATCAAGAGTTCAAGATTTCAATAATAAGTAATTTAATTAGGAATTTTGTTAAAACTCCTAGAAAAGCACCGGCATCTTAAAATCCAATTTATTCATGGAATGGAATCCACTACGAGCCTGTTAAAGGGATGGAACCCTAAGTAGGATGGAACCTACGAAAAATCTAGTGGAACATTGTTTTGTATCCACTAACTTTTATTCAAATGTTTTTACAAAATTATATCTTGTTTTCAAAATAATTTCAAAACCTTTTTCTTAAAAAGAATCAAAAATATCTATCCTGTTTTTAAAATACTTTTAGCCTCAAAATAATCTTTATCTTCAAATTCAAATTATCCTTGGTTTTAAATTATCTTTTAATTATAATATATATAACTTTTAATATTTATACTTAGATTTAAGTATAAAATTATAGTAAAATTTTATATATATTATTCTTTATACTTATTTATGTATTTTAACTCTAGTAAAGTATATTTATAAAGTTTAAAATAGTTTTAATACAAGATAGAAGTTATTTTCAAAGAAAAATAAATTACCAAAAATGCCATAGGCTTGTCGACAAACCCCTCTTAACCATGTATGTAACGATTTTTTTATTTTTGAAATTTTCCCACCAAAATTCAAATAAGTGGTTATATATTCTTCTTATTTCAAAACTTTGTTCATTCTTTCTATCCTTTCTCTGATCTATCTTTCGAAAACAATTAAAAAAATGGCATCCTCTTCCAAATCAAAAAACAAAAATTCAACATTTTTGTTCCCTTCTCCTTCTACTGGACCATTTCAACAAACTACGCTCGCATAGTAATGAAAATGGAGGATTCTTTGAAGGATGCACTACAACTAATGACTAAAATTCAAGTAGTGCAACTTAGAATGGCCAAAGAACAAGAACGGAAAGGCAAAATCCTTAAAAATGTGCAAAAGTTTCTAATGGACAATCATGGTAATCCGATCTTGATTGATGAAGAATCTTCAAGAGATCAAGTGCAAGAGGACAGCGAGGAAGAAGAAGAAGAAGGGGATGAAATGGAAATAGAAGAAGAAGAAGAAAGTGAAACATCCTTGGAAAGTATTAACTATCCATCTAATCCAACCAACAAAACCTTACTCAAAAGATCATTGTTGAGAGTCAACGGACACTTAAACGATCCGTTATTAAGAAATTGGATAAAATGTCATCCAAGATGAACAAGTTTTTCTCCAAAGTCAGCAAGAAGCTTGGGTTATCTTCATCTTCATCATCCTCTATCTAGTTCTACCTTTTCATGTCTTGTTGTATTAGTTTTAGTTTGTTTTGATTTCAATATTCGTGTAGTTCTTAATGTTTAGTCATTGTATCATTCTATTATGAAATGAAATTGAATTACTTTTCTGTTATCTAGCTTATCCTCTCTCCAGAATAAATGTTAATATATTATATAAATATATATATATATACACAATTATTCACAAAATCAAAATGAGTCATCAAAATTAACTAACCCATGTCGACAACCCCCCCTTGACCATGTCGATAAGCACTGGTCAGAAATGACTTTTCATTTTAAATTTGAAATTTGAATAACTACCTTGTGTCTATTCATTTCAAACGAATTTCTACACCTATAAATACATATTTATTCCAGAATTCATCACTCAAAATTATGTCTTATCTACTTTATCTCTATTTCTTCTCACAAACTCAAATATGGCCAATCCAATTCACAGTTTGACCGAAAGTCTTGAAGAAACCCTCAGCTCTTTCAAAAATATTCTCTCTTTCATCCTTCGTAATTAGCGACACTTAGATTTGAGTCAAATGCAGATGATCAAGGAGCAAGAAACGCATTTCGATGCGATACGATGGATGATTTCCTCCCTGCACAAAGATGATAATGAAGCACATCCTCCAGTCTCTCTCACCAATGAAAATGAAAACTGAGATGCCATAAAAGCAGACCCTATATTTGGAGAAGAAGAATGGGTGGAAGTTCCTCGTAATGTTTGATTTATTTGATTGCTTTGTTTGATTTGAATTGATTGATTGGATTGATTTCATTTGATTTGGTCTTGTGTGGAGTGATAATTGGTTTGCAAAACATAATATGTATAAACATTAGTTTCTTTCTTATCGTTATATGATCTTACTTATATTTTCTACGCAAATGTAAATATAACAATAAATAATTAATAAATGATTTGTGTTCTAATATTTGAATTATCACTATTATAAGTATTATGATATATGGATTCTTAGTTAGGATAGTTAGTTATTAAGGACTAAGTTTTAGTTTTAGAATTAATTGATGATTATTTATGATAACACTATCATTATAATCACATGTCATATAGTTTTAGAATAAGGGGGAGCTATATGGTTTGGAGTTAGTTTTTTGTTGATGACAAAAGGGGAGAAGTATAAAATAGGATAGTTAGGCATAGATTAAGGGGGAGTTATTAGTTTTAGGGGGGAGTCATTAGGATAGAAGTAATATTTTATAAATAAAGGTTGTCATCATCAAAAGGGGGAGATTGTTAGTCCCTGAGAAGATGGTTTTCATGACAACAACATTAGAATAAGATTACAAAATAAATACTAACATTATAGTTTAGATACATATGAATATGCAGGATTTAACCATACAGATATCAAGAATGAAGACTGTATAGTATAGAGATTCAAGATATCAAGATTGAAAACTCATGAGTATCAAGATTATCAAGAGTTCAAGATTTAAATAATAAGTAATTTAATTAGTAATTTTGTTAAAACTCCTATAAAAGCATTGGCATATTAAAATTCAATTTATTCATAGAATGGATTCCACTTCGAGCCCGTTAAAGGGATGGAACCATAAGTAGGATGGAACCTACGAAAAATCTAGTGGAACATTGTTTTGTTTCCACTAACTTTTATTAAAATATTTTTACAAAATTATATCTTGTTTTCAAAATGATTTCAAAACGTTCCTTTTAAAAAGAATCAAAAACATCTATCCTGGTTTTAAAATACTTTTAGCCTAAAAATAATCTTTATCTTCAAATTCAAATTATCCTTGGTTTTAAATTATCTTTATATATTTAACTTTTAATATTTATACTTAGATTTAAATATAAAATTATAGTAAAATTATATATATTATTCTCAACACTTATTTATGTATTTTAACTATAATTAAGTATATTTATAAAGTTTAAAATTGTTTTAATACTAGATAAAAGCCATTTTCAAAGAAAAATAAATTACCAAAAATACCATAGGCTTGTCGACCACCCCTAGGGACCCCAGTCGACAAGGTGGCAGTTGATTTCAAAATTTTGAATTTCAAAAGAAGTGTATTCGTCATATCCTTTCACGAATGGACATGGCTATTGTTTTACTATAAATAGGGGCAGTTTTAAACGAATTTATACACATATTTTCTCTGATTTCACTCCTCTTCTCTTCCATACTTCTTTACATATATTTTTACCATTACTCTACCGAAATCACCATTGAATCTTACTAGATCATCTCTGCTTTGATTCTCTATCACTATCTCAACAGGATCTCGATTTTATTCAGAGTTATAGGCTTCTTTGTAATTAATTTAGCGAAAAAAGGTGTGACTGTAGCCTGTGAAATCAATCAAAGTGAGAAAAGGTGTGATTGTAGCCTATGAAATCAATTGGGTGAACTTGTTGCCCGTAAAATCAAGTATCTCTACCCAGAGGATTGTGAATCTGGAGTGGTGTACCTCATGGCCTTGAATCGAGGGTGTTTTCTTTTGAAAGAAAATTCGTACTTGTGTGTGGGACTGGATGTAGGGTAACTCCAAACCAGAATAAATTTTGGTGTGCTCTTTCCTTTATTGCTTTCACTTTATTTCTGCATGTATGTTTGATTCTATGATCATGTATTTGTCTGAATATTGCATACATTTGTGTTCAAATTAACATAAACTCAAAAAGATTTAGTAATTCCTTAAAACGCTATTCACCCCCTAGTTTTATTCTAGCCTTAGATCCGTAATCCGCATTTCTCACACGAGAATCCCTGCTATATCTTCTAATGGGTTGCATATTATATATAAGTGTTGAATTAATATCTAAATACCAGATTTCTATAGAAGTTTCTTGGATCTCGTCCAACTCTATATTATTGTTCCTTTTCTAAAAAGGTGGAAATTCTTAAAACAATCACCTTTTGTTCCTCGGTATGACATAATATGAATCCATGAGAATTTCTTGGATACTCCATAAACTTACATAAAACCAACCTTGCCTTAAGTTTACTAGGATTATGTTCTTAATGTAAGCTAGACAGCCCCAAATCTTAAGGTAATTAGGAAGGGGTTTTTGTATGAGGTCTTAGGCCTAGATATAGATAGTATGTTATTCAACATCTATGTCGCGGTTTGTAGTGCATATTCCTAAAAGGAAAGAGGCAACTCGGTATCACTCATAATCAATTGAACCATATCCAATAATGTTCGATTTCTCTTTTCTAAAACACCATCATGTTGAGGAATATAGGGAGGAGTAACTTAAGGAAGAGAATCTCATTCTCTTTTTGGTACTTTTGCGTTCATATCCAATGTACACACCAACTTAATTGGAACGGGGTGTTTTAATTTTGGAATTTATTTAGTTTTATACTTCGTTCTTTAATTTTATGAGTTCATTATTGGTCTCTGATTAAACTACATATTGATATATTGATAAATCATGAATATTATGAAGTATGTGGTTCCACCTTTGGTGGTTATAGACATAAGATCATGCAAATTAGTATGTGCTTGTCTTAAGAGTTCATCAACTCTTTAATTACTCCTACTGAATTAGTACTTGGCTACTTTGAATTCAAGACATAATGTAAAAGCATCAAATTATTCAGAATTAAATGATGGTACAAATCCTTGGCTTCCTGACTTGTTCAGTCATTTCTTACTAATATAATGATGGTACAAATCCTTGGCTTCCTAACTTGTTCAGTCAATTCTTACTAATATAGCCTAGTATACAATTCCAAAGGTAACCATCATTTACTTTAGATGCATTATTATTTTCAATAGCAAACACACATTTATTATTAAGAATATAAATGCTATTATTTAAAGCATCAAGAACAAGTGTTTCATTTCTAAAACAAATATTCAAAATACTATCATTACAAACAAAATTATATATATATTGTCAAATGGGAGACATAAATTATTCCACCATTAAAGTTACATAATAACAATTATATAAAATCAAATCGTGTCCACTAGCAAGCTTCACATGGTATTCTCCCAGTGCTCCAGTAGCTACGGTAGCTCCGATTATAACTTAGAATTCCATGCTTCCTTCTATCGCGGACCTCTTGCTTCTATATCTCTATAATGATTTACAGATACAAGTTCAAAATCTAGTATCCAAAACTAACAAGATGAGCTTATTGGTAGACAATTTTCTACAACGAAAATAACTTTAGGAGAAAAATCTGATTCCTTCCCTTAAGCATCTTTAAATGGTCTGCCCCATCTTCATGCAAAAGTAACAAACACTTTCTCTTACGCCTTGGGTTTACCCTTCCTACCCTTCAACCTATGCTTCTTCGAACTATTTAAGAAAGATATACCCAAAACAATAAGCATTGCATTTGATTCCTTCATGAAAATGCCCTAGATTGTCCTTAACATATTAAGAAGTATCACGAAAGTACACTTCAACGAGTTCATATTGAAATTCAACACCAATGATTTAAACTACGGAGTCAGTGATCTGAGAATAAAATCAGTTTTTAGCTCACTGTTAAGCATAGTTCCTAACTTGGCCAACCTATCAATATACCCAATCATATTGAATACATGATATTGGATTAAGATACCCTTTCTCATCTTCGCACGGAACAATTTTCGTGAGATTTCGCAAGTTGTGGTACGAGATTGCTCACCATATAACTTTTTTTAAAGTATTTGAATATTTCACGGATACCCATATTCTTGTGCTACCTTTGGAGTTTGATGCTTATAATCGATAAAAACATAGTAATAGGCAAGCTTATAATCTAAAGATCATTACACTCCATAAAACTTAACTGAAAATTACATAAAAGAAATAAAAATAATTATAAGGATAAAAATGGAATTTTCATAAATATCTGAATTTGTCTATGAAACTTGCACCATTGCGTTCATAGCGATTTTATAGACAATTTTCATATATAAAGTTTTGTAATCAAAACTCGTATGAAAAAATTACTAAAGTTTAAAGATTCTGAGTAAAAAAATAATTCATATACAAATATATGGTAATAAATTTTCGATTAGGAAACATCAACCGGTCGATACCTTGATTTGGACATGTTAACCCCTAATAGTCGACTGCCCAAGACCAACTGGTAGATTGGTCGACTATGATCGGCTAGGGTTTGCTTAGGCCGAATGATCTAGATTTTATAAAATTTAATCTAACGATCTGGTCGATTCCTACCTCTATAAATACAATGTCAATCTCATCTAAAAAACCCTAATCTAATTCTAAACGTAGCAAAAATTTGCCTTTCCCAAAACTCAACTGCCTATTCCTTTTCGAAACTCTTTATTTTCAAAAACAAAATTAAAAATTAAAATCAAAGAATATAAAAGAAGATAATCAAATCAATCGAGGAAGGAGAGAGATCGACAAATCAAGAGGAGGTGATTCCAAGCGGATAAAGAGGGAAAAACTTACTAGAGGTGAGTGAGTTCATTATTAATATGCATGTGATCACTATATATTAATGATGTAACTCATTCACCAAACTTTTGTCTCATGTGCTTCTTTCTTTTTCTCCCCACCATAAGAGGATAGGGTAGTAGGTAATTAACCTACATCTAGTACATGGAGGAGTGAGCTTGGTATTAGAACCACTTATTACTCTTTATCACTCTCCATGTAACTGTTTATCTTGTTTTAGTGCTATTTAGACTTGTGCTGTTATTTTGTAAAACTGGAGTTTTTGGATTACGCATATTTTGAGGCTGGGTTTTCTGGGATATTTTCTACGATGATATTTTTCTATATTTATATTTTTCTACCAGCCGCTGTGATATCTGAAAGTGTAGAATGTCTTAGATTATAATCTTAGTCTTTGTGATGTTTTAACACAAATAGCACGCATTTCATAGTATAACGTGAGTCCGAAAGTCACCTTGTCTTTGGATTGGTGTGTTTAGAGGTGTAGGTTGTTATAAGTTTTCATATGCCTTAAGTTGTTCGAGTGTAATGTCCTTATCAAGTTTATCCAATGGCTTGTTGGCGACAATATAAAATAGTTTTCATATGTGAGTGTGATTTTAACATTTCATAATCAGCCTTTACATTTTTCCACCAATTAATGTGTTCTTTTTAAAAAATAGCTTCATAATTGCAATTTGATCCATGCAAATCCATTAAAGTAAATTGGATAGCATTGCATGTGTTATAAACTTATTGGATTGGTTTCTTGTATTTATCTATAAGGCTTCCATTGAAGTTTTCATCTCTTAAAAACCTTAAAAGAGATACAGGTATTTCATAAATTAATTATTTTACATCATTTAAATAATATTAATTTCTCCAACCAAAATTAATATACAAGTTATACTAATTTCACTATTTTAAATTTATAATACTTATAAATTATTTGCATTCAGAAATTCCTCAACCAATCTACCTTTTGGGTTTCTCATAAATATTAGATAGTTCGGTACCCATGATGGTTTCGATTATTATGTTATATATTGACCCAAGTTCCTTTCCTTACAGATTTTTTAGTAAATCATACTTTTATCTTTAACTAAGCTTCATGCTAAAGCAATGATATCTATGAGTGTTTTCACTTCGTTGACATTGTATATTATAGTATCTGAGGTTTAGTCTTTGTCAAAAAATCTAATAATACTCATAGTTAATTACAAATTCCAACCCCAAAATCCTTATTTCATATGATAACAGTTATCAAATAATGAAAACACTTTGGCTGTAGATTTTGACTCTGGGTGACTTTTAATTAAGATGATACTAACTTGTTATATAAAAGACGACGGATTCTCTATTGAATATCGTTTCGCTTTAAATGATTAGGTGTACACCCAAAAGAAGTCGTAACATGGTTGTGATGCCGTGATTTGACAAATGTCTGTGACCTCTTTGTTTAAGCTACACATTATTCTCAAGTCTAAAAAAACCATACATAAACATTGAGATCCTATGTTTTGACTTAGATATATTCAACCTATGTAGGGCTCTCGTTTGAGTCATTATGTAATTATATTATAATTATAAGATTACAAGTATGTAACTTCTTGGTGCCCCAATGGTCACGAGTAAATCACCATCCAATATTCAAAGAGCATTACTACATTGGTCTCCACAAATGCATCGATTCCCTTTTTCAATGCACCTTAACTAGGAATACTTAAAATCAAATATTATTTTACTAAATTTATTCAATGTTCATGGCTACGGGCAATTCGTAATTACAATCAATATAATACTCTACTTAAGGATTTTCTATTTATTGATGTCTAACGTTCATAATCATTAATTATATCAAATATAACAGACATGCAAATAGAAAAACAAAAACAAAAATTAATTTTATGTCAATCAAGGTTTATTACAGATTTTATATAATAAATTACATAATTGTCTTTAGGTCATTCCCTTAACTCTCTTAATCTCCCACTTGCTCCTGGGGCTAATTGTGGTACTTCATTCTCATTCCTTCGATCAATCATCCTATAAAAAATTAATAAAAGGACTTCGTGAAAGGATCTATTATGTTTTCTTTCATATCTACTCGATCAAGTGCTATTTCTCTATCATTGATAAACTGTCATATCGTCTAGAAGTTGTGAACATTATGGCTCACTTTCTTATGAGCTCTTAGTTCCTTGGCAATCAAAATTATTAATTGTTGTCACAATACATGAGCATTGGACGTCCTATGCTCGAAATGACTTATAGCTTTTTAATAAACTTATAAATCTAGATTGCTTCTTTAGCTGCTTCGTTTAGGATGATGTACTTAACCTATATCATTAAATCCAGTATTACTTCTCTCTTGGAATTCTTCCGGCTCATGACCTCACATTTAAGGTGAATACAAAACAATAATGTGTCATACACGAAAGAAAATATGGCCAAAGCATGTGGAATATTCCTTATGTTGCCTTTCCTTATCTATAGATGAGGCATCCTTATTGAAAAAAGGACAACTCCATGTCGTATAGTAACATGACCACACTTGGAATTCTTTATATTAATTTTTTTTTGGAATGGAGTCCATGTATGTCGGTAGGAACAATCCCAAGCCTTTTCGACCTATCTCAATAGATCTTGATGCCAATAATATAGACAGCTTCAGCCAAATCGCTAATTGAGAAATTCTTAGATAGCCAAGCTTTCACTAATTGCAACATTAGTGCATCATAGCCAATCGATAGCAAATCGTCAACGTATAATATTAGGAATATCACAACACTTATTTCCTCTTTCCTATATACAAGATTCCATTAAGTTTTGAAGGAAACCAAATCATTGATAACTTAGTTAAAACACTTATTCTAACTGTGTGATGGTGGCTTAGGACCGTGTATTGTCCTTAAGATAATACATGTCTTTCCACTGTTTCAACCGACTTCAAAACCCTCAGGATGTGTGATGTAAATAACAATGTCTAAATCATAATTTAGAAAATTGGTTTTCACATCCATCTACCACATTTTTCACTCATAATGAGTGTCAATAGCAAGTAAAATTCCAATGAATTTCAGCATGGCGACTAATGAAAATGCCTCAACACCTTGAATTTGACAAAAACCTATTTGCTACCAACCGTGCCTTATAGGTCTCGCCTTCCCATCTGCAATTCACATTTTCTAAATAATCAGTTTCTAGCTGATTGGTTTGACCCCTTTGGGTAGATCCTCCAAATTCCATACTTTGTTATAGTACATGGAATCCATCTCAAACTTTACCTCATCTGGCCGTAAAGGAGAGTTATTACTCTTTAGTGCTTGTCAAAAATATGGGGATCCTCATTCAATATGGCACAATCCACAATATTATTTTCTGTAAGAGATGTGTAGTATCTCTCTAGTGCATGAGACTTCCTATTAGAAATCCTAATGGATGGTGTGTTTTCTTTTATGGTCGAGTTAGTACCATCTATGTTATTAGTTTCTATGTTAGTTTCTTGGATCACATCGAAGCCAATCGTACTACCACTAATTTCCCTAGGAGGGGACTCTTTTTCTAAAAAGGTAGCATGTTTTGAAATATTGACCTTTCATTCTTTAGTATGATAGAATAAATACACTAGAGCATTCTGAGGATACCCTGAAACTTACAAAAAGTTGTTCTTGCCCCAAGTTTACTAGAGCTTACGTTCTTAACATAGGCAGGACAAGCCCACACTTTAAGATACTTAAAGAAGTATTCTTTCTGGTCTATAACTCATATAGTGTCATAACCACAGACTAATATGGTATAATATTCAACATATGCACTATTGTTTCAAGTGCATATCTCCAAAAAGAAAAAGGTGACTTAGAGCCACTCGTAATGAGCAGAACCACGTCTAATAAAGTTCAATTTCTAATTTTTGAAACATTGTCATGTTGTAGAGTATATGAAGGAGTGAATCGAAGATAATCCCATTATCTTTCAAGTGCTATTGGAGCTCTTGTCCAATGTGCTCACATCCGCGACTGGATCAAAGTATTTTAATTTGCTAACATACTTGATTTTCAACTTCATCCTTCTAACCTATAAATTTATCAATGACCTCTAATTTATGTTTATAAAGATACACATTAATATCATGATAAATCATCAAAAAATGTAACAAAGTATAAGGCTCTAACTTTGGTAGCTATAGGCGTTGGACCACATAAATTAGTATGTATGATCCCAAGAGTATATTAACTCTTTTGTTGCTTCCACTAAGCGGGTGCTTCATCATTTAACCTTTGAGAAACGATTCACAAGTATCAAATGATCGTAAATCGAATGATGGGACATAGCCTTTATTTCTCAATATTTTGAGCCATTTCTCATTAATATAGTCTAGCCTATGATACAAAGGTAACTACTGATAATATCAAACACATAATTTCTAATAACAAAAGCATAATTATAATAAAATTTATAATTTCCATTTCTCAAATTACAATTACATATAGTCTTATTCTGTTAAATTATAATCATAATAATAGTGTTGTAGACAAACTATATTCATCTTCTGCTGTTCGAGATATAGAAACTATTTCACAAACGAAATAAGGCCAAAATAACAGTAATTTGGAGTTAAAACATCTATTTGTAAGGTGCATATGGTACTCTCCTACTGCTGTAGCTACTGCTCTAGCTCCATTAGCAACTTGAAGTTCCACTGCTCCCTTGTGAACGACCTTCTACTTCCAAGTGCCTATAATAATTTATAGATGAGAGTTCAAAATCCAGTGTCTAAAACCCAAAAAATTGTATTAATCGAAAACAATTTTCTATAATAAAAATACCTTTAGGAGAGGAATCAGATTCATTCTTTTCCTTCCATGTCTTCAAATATTATAGACAATTCCTCCTTTAATGACCTTTATTGTGACAGTAGTGACATTCTCCCTTTTCAAGGACACCTTTCAAACCGTCAAAATAGAGGATTTCACAATAAGAGAAGGTTCAAACTTTAACTAAGTATTCCTTAGAATGATTGTTGTTAGTTCATTAATGCACTTCCTCAAAATGGATAAGTAGATAACCTTTAAACAGTGATACTCACGTAATTTAAATTTATTAAAAAAAATTATCAAATCAAATCAAATAGATTTATATTAAACATGATTTGTTATAAATTGCATGTTTATACATTATTATCCAGCCTTTTGACTAGGCAATTTTCGAACAGATTGAATGGGTCGAACTTGAAGTTATTAGGGCAGGAAGCTTAGAAAGATAGCCCAAGAGTCTAGAAACCAAACATAAATAGAGTCGTAGGGCCAAAGCAGAAACAATTTAAGCCAAGACACATCCAAAATTTCCCAAGTTATGGATCGGTACCAACCCTAATCTATGGGTCGGTACGGACCCATGTTTTTCCCCCATTAGGGTCCAACTTCTACCCATGCTCTCTACTTGATACCAAAAGCCTATTTCCAATGTAGATTTGTTAATTCAATGCAATTCTCTATCGACCTCCGCGAACACATGAAGCTGCAACTCTGTTTTTCCACAACTTCATCATTTGGACCCAGAAGTAATATTGGTGCAAACAGCTATGGAATCATTAAGCTAACCACAAGATGAGACAAGACAAAGAGTTGAAGACAACCATATTGGTCATCCTATGGGTCGATACCAACCCCTGCCCTTGGAGTTGTACCGACCCATACAAATTGATGAGTTGGCGCTTACTTGCTTGGAAGAATTGGTCTAATCATAAGAACGGCATGGAGATATTTTGTGTGAGATTTTAGGATCCCTACCTCCATAAACAGAGGGGTAGGGCTCATTTTTTAGAATCTTTTGGGGGCTCTAGTTCTACTCTAAAATCTAAGCATCGGAGTTGTACTGACCCCTAAGAACTTCTGCCTCCAATTCAGAGTATAAGCATAAAACTATAAAGTGGATGTATGCCTTGATTTGCCGAACTATAAATTGTTGTGTGTTCTTTCTTGGTCATTTTTGATTTAATTCTTCACTTTTTATTCTCTAATATAATTTCTAGGTGTTTGTGTCATTTCTGTTCAAACATTTTGGTGCTTTCACTAAGAACTTTGATTCTTGGGCTACTTGAATTGATCATCTCTATTGGATTCCTTAATTCCAAGAGATAGATCCAATTTTCCGACCTTATTTTCTACTATTAGATTTTCAATAATCTAAGAGATACTTTCGATCATGGCCCTACCAAGGAAAGAAAAATGTACCATATCAACCAAAGCTACCACTAGTGATGTTGAGAATCAAAATCTTCAGCATGTGGATGAAGTTGTGCAACTGGGACAAATGGAGATCTAGACTCCAACCGATGTTGCGACAAAAATGGAGATGGATAGGATAATGAAGCAGATGGAAGATAGGTTCTTAGCTATTTAGAATGAGATGAATCAAACGATGTAGCAAAGATTGAGGCTGTTGAATGAGCTAACTAAAAAAGGAGTAGAAAGGATTCTGTTTCTTCATCGAAAGTTCCTAATCATCTGAGAAAAAATGGAGGGATAGGAAGCAGAAGAGGACTTAAAATGCTGCTAAAACGCTGTGCTAGGGAGGAAGACAAGCCCCAGGCTCAAGTTTGGTGCTAGTACCGACCCAAGGTTAAGGGTCAGTACCATCCCCTCCAATGGTGGGCCTAAGGCCCATCTTTTGGAAGGTGGTGTGAACTTGACTTTAGGACGCGCTCCTGGCGTCAGAATCTAGAGAATCATGCTGCTGCTGATGATATTTCTCACACGAATCAAACAAGAGGGATTGCTGGACTAATGGATCACCCAACGACTGGAGAACCTAGATATCGAGGAAAAAACCAAGAGTGTTCACCAGGCCGAACACTTGGGGAAGGGCCCCATTATCGTTTTTCAGTCGAACCCATTGACCCAGACTACTAAGAGGAAATAGTCAGGAGACTTGTTAGCAAAAATCATTTCAGAAGCAACGATGAATAAGGTACCTCTCCTAATCGAAATCCGTTTACTAGGAACATTCTATGCAAGAGATACCCTTGAAGATTCGCAATGCTAACAATGGCATTGAATTGAGGAATAATGGATCCTAGGCAGCATTTGATGAGATATGAGTGGCATATGGATTGAGCTAGAGCTTCTGATGTCATGAAATGCCATTGTTTTCTAAATTTCTTAAAAGGAGTAGCTACGATGTGATTCAGGTAGCTTCCATCGAGTTTTATATCATCTATCGTTGAATTGTCGCAAAGTTTGTTGAGCAGTTTCGCTTACACACTACGTGTCTTAAGCATGTGATGTCTTTGTCAAACCTCTTCCAAGCTAATGGAGAGTCGTTGAAGGACTTCTTAATAGTTCCACACAACCATGACAAAGGTAATAGATCTTAAGGACGATGTAATACTGATGGCACTGATTAGGGGAACTCGTCCTGATTCAGATTTCAGGGATTAGTTTGAAAGGAAACCCCCCAACAATGATGGACTCTTTCAACAGAAAGGATAATGAGTACCTAACCTTGATATGAGCACGTTACCATCCCCGTAGGAGTAGTGTTGGGATTTCGACAGAAGTGATACAAAGTAATGCCGCTATGAATCAGGCTGGAAGAAACTTTGAGAATGGAGTAGTTAATGCCGAGGATTGATAATCAGAGGAAGAGGAATCAAGATCCAAGCGGCTAGCATAGTGAGAAAAGCAAGCACCTAAGGGACTTGAGACTAGAAGAATATACATCTCTGAAAGATATGTTGGAAAAATATCTACCTTTCCACGCAAGAGATGGGACAATACAAGAAGCTGCCCTGAAGAGAGGCAACTGATGAATAGAAGCGCTTAGGAAAATACTTTCGGTTCCATGAAACTCACGGACATAACACTAATGAGTGTCGACATCTGAAAAGTTCAATTGAAGAGCGGATAAGAAATAACAAGCTCTAGCAATATGTTAAGGAACTGCCAAGACACCACAAGAACCCAGGGTTAACCCGCTCTTGGAGAACTGCCCAAATCCAGTAGTCAAGGGCCAAGATGAGCTGATGAAAGATTAGTCATCGACAATTTGGTCACCCATGGATGAAGCAATAGCCTATGATAATGCTGCCCCGTTCTTCATTATCTAATTTCCTTATGCAAATAAGCTTCCCAGTAACACTTGGGGGATTTAAATAGTCAAGACTTGACAATTCTTCTACTCAATAATAAAATTTGCTTCTTAAGTTGATGGAACCATGCTCTTGTAAGTAACTTTCATGCGCCACATAGTAAGCCACATGGCACTTCCTAAACCGATAGAATCGTCAGGTCGACAGTCACATTCGATCCCCAACCATTAAGAACCGGTGTTGCTCCGGTAGAATTAGGAAGGTCTGAACCACCTTGTTGATGGTCACATTCAATCGCTAACATTCTAAGAAACAGTGTTGAACATAAGAGGACCAAACCATCAGGTCGACGGTCAAATTCGATCCCTAACCTTTTGAGAACTGAAGTTGCACCAATAACGTTGGGAAGGTCCATGATAGTATCGGTCATTTCTTGTCTTTTATGGAACAAAATGGCTTTTCAAGACCAAGACTCTGTCTTTCCATTACCCAAGAGTTGTGACTTGATTGACTCAAATGAACTTCATGTGAATAACGTAGGTGCGCACGTATCTAGAGTTAGGTGCGGGCCATAACTTCTAAAGTTCATTGTCAAACCTGCGAAGTTCTTCCCAACATCCGAAGATAGATACAGCCAACTCTTGTCTTCGGACTAAGGGCAGGAGTATAACTAAATAGGCATGACCCGACCGTCCATCTGCCAACTCTTGTCCTTAGATTGAGGGTGGGAGGATAAACTAAATGGATGTGACTTGACCGCCCATCAACCACCTCTTGTCCTCGGATTGAGGGCAGGAGTATAAATTCAAATCAAATGTGACACAACCATCTGTATACTAACTCTCGCATTTGGTGTAGGGGCATGAGTAAAAAATCAAAATAGATATGATACGACCGTTCACTCGCTTTATCCTTGGATTAAGGGCAAGAGTATAAACTAAAGTGGATGTGACAAGACTGCCCTACTCTTAAAACTTTTCTAGGAGTAGGAAAAACCAAAGATCCATGCCCAGGGTAAGGCGGGTTCTGGCCAATGAACTTTGAATCGAATCTCAGAGTTAGGCATGAACGAAAGTTTACATCTTAGATGAGGATATGCAGACCACGTTAAGTTAATTTAGATTAGTGCCTTAAGTTTGGCGCAATCGAATACCATGATCCTGGAAAAGGATACCCGAACCGCTGTTCTAAGTGGTTAACTCCAACTAATTCCTAAAGTTTGGCACTTCAATAATTACTTTTAACTTTTCAAGAACGATTAAAGGTCAGCAAATTACAGAACAGGCTAAAGGATTTAGCAAGATGATAATCACAAAAAGAAATGGATCATAAGTACATCGAATGGAAAGTGCATCTCCAAAACAACTTGGACAAATTCACACAAATATTTGACAAAACAAGAAGTCTTTGTCATTAACATTCAAAATAAGACCTGGAAAGCTAAGTACTAGTATTATTTAGGCCTAAAAAAAGAAAAATCACGGGTTGAACCCGCACAAAGCCGGCTAAAATCCAAAATAGAATGCAACTTCTATTAAAAAGTAAGTCTATCTACACCAAATAAACCAGTGCTCACTTATTTTGTTTCATTCTCCTTTGTTTCTTCTTAGATCCAGGAGAAACATCACTCATGCTTTCACCTTGTCTTTTCCCTCCTCTTCCAACACTTCCTTTTCCCTTTGGTGGAGTGCTCTACGATAATCCATCAGGCACACTTTGAGCACTCTTAGGTGGACGAATGGAGGCCAGAATTCCTTGCGAAGACCCTATATGCGTGTTTTGAGAACAATCAATCATAGGAATATGGACCGGAGCAAAGATAGTCTACCTGAATAAGGTGATGCATAAAGGAGGAGGGATGACTTCCATCTTCTCCCGTTTGATCTCTATGGCAAGGAGGTGTCTTTCCCAAGTTCTTGCGCAAGCTCATGCATGGTAAGACCCGGCAGGGTTTTGGAGACCCAAGTAGTAACATCATTTTCATTAAGTAGTAACTCAAGAGTCTCTTTAGTTAGGATGCTAGGAATTATTGTTAAAGTTGTAACAGTAACTGATTTTGTTATAGGCACTTGTGGTCCCGTCTGAGAGAAAATGTTGGGACGTAGAGTGACATAGGGCTGACCTGAGGCCTAAGAAACAAAGCGGGAGAGAGATTGGCTACGTTAATCAGCAACATGTCAAATATCTTGAATACAAGAGAATACAGTGAGATCCTTCATCGCTTTGGAGCTTTGTGCGGGCCGGAGTGCCGTTGGAGTTCCCCTCAAGAATCGAAGAGAGAATGATAAGCATATGGATCTTAGGCTTCTCGGGATCAGATGATGAATATGAAGCAGTTTGGGACCCGAACGTTTGGCTGGAAGTAGCATGATGTAGCATCGTTCCAGAGCCTTTGCCCAAGTCCTTATACGCTGTCGATGCGAGCTCTGGATGAAGGATTAGTTGGCCATCCTTCAGAATATTGGGGTTATCCCCTACCAAGACTTCTTTCTCCGGTTGCTCCAAATAAACTTGGCACCTTCGAGGGAAGCTTTCTCTTCTTTAGCAATCTGATCCAAGGCAAAGGCGAGGATTTTGGGATAATCATCTTTGAACTACTCTAAGTTTTGAAATTTGAGCACGTTTGCATTATACTGGTTCAGTGGTGGATTAAATTTCTCCATCACACGCTCTTCTGCCTGTCATTTCATGACTCAACCTCTCTTTTGAGAAGTGCATCAATGTCTCTAACACGTTCGAGGGCTTCGTCCCTCTCCTCCTTAGCATCGAGTAACTCATCACAATAAGTCTGAGCTTACTAGAGCCTATTATCTTTCTCTTTTATTTCATGCTCTAGCTTAGTTTTCATCTCAGCCTCTTTTTCGTTTACAATATCCATCTCCATTACCAAAGCATAGTTTTGGTGGAAAGGCTTCTCCATTTCATCTCGATGCTTAATCCGCTCCTCATCAAGGGCCTTGATGGCCTTCTCTAGTTTCTTCTTGGCTTCAGCTTGGGATGTTCTGATTTTATCAACCTCAACATCGAGATTAACAATGATTCTCTTATTGTTAGGTATGATGATTTTTTTGATTGTAGATCTCTAGCTACCTACCCTTGGAGACTTTGGAAATATTTTCAGCCACCTTCATCCATTCATTATACTGATTGTGGACATTGACCACGTAATCAATAGTCATCTTTTGGATGTCAGCAGCAATTTTTTCCAAGTTAGGCACAAATATAACCATCGAAACAAATCTTTGAAAATTCTTCCTTTAGTTTGGTCGTTCGGGCATTGGCCATAAGCTATTCCTTTGTAGAGATAAGTGGGACTATAGCAGTTTCCTTGCCAGGCCTGTTTTGGTAAGCTTTAGAGCCACTCTTATGACGCCCAAGATCAAAGGAACAACTCAAATGAGATGGTGCTGGGGTTACATAGGGATAGAAGCTGGAGATGGAACCGAGAAGTATTACCATGTAGGATGTCATCGTGACGATCGGGTTGCCTGTCTGGACCTCTAGGAGGAGGTGATCTAGAACTAGGGTGACGCTTGAAGCAGAGTCGTGTAACGAGCGATCTCTGTCATAACTGCTTCCATCTCAGTCATATTTATTTTTCTTAGAACAATAGCCCGACTCATAATTGCAACCACTTCCTTGACAGTACGAACTCGACCGAGGCCTTTGTGCTTGGGATGCTTTCTCCTCCAAAGATCAATATATGTACTTCGTCTTCTCTATAGATCCTGCAAGTAAGACAAGAATGGGTTAGATTCGATGAATAAGGACACATGACAAGTGCCATGTAGTGTCGTGAATTGCACATGCGCATGAGTGTCCTAGTGTCATCTAGACGGACCGTGAGCTGGAGCTTTACTCATGGGAGTAACCACTCCCATACTGGTAAGGTTGAAGTCTTTATCAACACAAATGGGGGAGTAGATGCCCCATTGCTAATACGACCGACATTAAGAGAGCCGAACTCGTCAGGGATTGGCCCTGACCAGTGAATGTGCTGGTTGAAGGAAGAGATGAAGTTTTCTCTGCATCTGTGACTTGTGGGGAAGGGCTAAAAGTCTACGCCTTGGAGACTTTCACGATTAACCTCTTCTTCAGAGCAAGCGATTAATCATCCCTATATTGTTTGGGTTAAGACTCATAACCCACATTGATGTCACCTTGGTTAGCCTCACCATTTTCACCAATAATTTTTCCTTCCTCGGCGTCTTCAAATACTTATTCAACATTTTCTTCAATTCCAGCCCCAGGACTTAAGACTGGGTGCAAATCTTGATCAACCTCGATTCCTTCGGGTAGGTTGTTATCATCGTCGTCATCTTCACTAGAAGATATTTGGAAGATGCCAATACTACAAACCTCTACTAACAATCCATAGGGAAGAAGATTTTTATCTAACAGGAGAGTTTTGATATCTCTATCTCCTACCGAAACTATCATAAGAGTGTTAACGACATTTGAAAGCACCAAGCTACTAGGTCAATTCGGAACATCTAGGTTATAAAGCAAGATCATGAGTTAAGTCTACATACTATAAGACAAATTCATACAATATAAATGATGTGGAACTTACGTCCAGATATCCATATTCGAGCAAACCCGGGTGGACCGCGAATATAGAACCACTCACTCTTAAAGTAACTCAACTTGTTCCATGCCCCAGTAACTGCTCTACAACCTCTGATCAATTCTAAGTAAATCAGAGATGGGCTTTTTTGACTCTTAAACCTATAAATCTACTGAATCTCCGCAACGTTGGGTATTCAGTTCAAGTGCTCAAAGAAGACCATGTAAGTACTAAGGAGGAAAGCATAGCTACTTGGGTGCAGTTATGTTGAAGCTAAGTTCAAGAAATTCAAAACTCAACGGACAAACAGGTTGAATGGTGGGATGGAATACATCAAAAACATATATCTATTATAGGCAGTGTACCCTTCTGGAGAGTTGTATGGACTTCGATGGTAGGAAGGAGCTAGAATGTCTTCAAAAAGAATCCATGCTTATCGTATAATCTGCAAAGCGATCCTTCGTCGATTTTGGAGGAAACAAAATCAACAGGATCTTCTAATATGATATCATCCTCTAGGGTGTCGGGAGCTAGATCTATTTCTGGTCCACTAATCGATTCTACTGGATTTTCTAGAACTTGTTATTTGACTTGAGGATTTTCAAGATTTTGCTATTCAACCTGCAGAATCTCTTGATGTTGTTCCTGCTGAATTGGAGTTTGCTGCGCATGTCTACAAAGTTTGTTGGGCATGCAGATTTGTAGTTGAACTTGACCCGGCAATGGATTTGACATATCTCAAACTGGATTTACTTTTTGCTTGAGCAGCAAGATATTTGGAATGTCTCTGATACATTTCTATAAAAAAAATCGATTTGAAAAATCATTATAATATTAATTACAAGTTGTACCCCTGTGCCAAAGTGGATTTTAATGCAGCGTCATGCAATGTCATGTAGTTAGAATCTCGATATTATTTAATAGTTCATTCTCAATTTTGGTAATCATTCGATGTAACCATCATCGCTGACCGTCCTGACAAGCTTTACATCATTAGCCATACTTTAGAAAAGGCTCAAGATCAATGAGAAGACTTTGCTTCACAAGGCAAGACTCCAGAGTGAGCCAAAATCTCGAAAATTGCCTAAGCATTGGAGTTGCACACCTCCAACACTTGAAGGAATTTCCATCCCTCTTATTCCACCTTCACCCTTTCCCAAACCACATCCATCAACTGAAGCCTCGTCCATGACCAAGCTTTCCTATTTTTGTTCACGTCCATGGTTAAGATCATCCACCTACCTATGCAATTCCGAGTTTAGGAAAGGATCGGGTCAGTTTGTGAGGTGAAGGATGGGGTTTGGGTCTGTAGGTCCATATCTAACCACAGCGAGGCGAACGATGTTAAGGGTAAGGCAGAGGTAGGTGACTACGGTCCTAGGTTCGAGTGGAAGCAAGAGTTTGATTCAATGTTCAATATTTTTAATGGCAAGAGCTTGAAAGCTTTGAGTTGGCAGGATAACAAGTAAGTAGAAAAGAATAAAGGGGATGGATTATATGCCCTTGGACCCGCCACAAAACTAGGAAATATCTCAGGTCTCAAGTTGGTACCAACCCCTATCTATGGGTTAAAAAACGAAAAAGGAAAAAAAGGAGGGACATATATACATACAAACTTATATGTATATGTGTGTGAATATATGTCTGTGTACATGACTGTAGTGGATCATGTATGGATACTCCATCCAACTCAAGAATGTGCACATGAATATATGTACATATATCCAACACCCGTTGACCAGAATCAAAGGGAAATCAAATTTAAATCTGAGAGATTCGTGGATGGATTCAGTTTATAATCATCAAACGTGGAATAATGGATCATAAGAATACGTTCCAGATTTATAATCTTGGATGCCGGTAGAGCATCGCGATGGATGACAATGGACATAACTTTTCTCCCAAACGATTCACAAGAAGGAAAACAACCATTTGGAACATAGAGTGGAGTCCTTCATAGCAACTCTAACTTGTCTTAGTTCAAAGCACATCACGTTTAAAAGGAGATGTAATTTGTGGCAGGTATTATCCATCATTTTGACAAGGCCATATTCGAACAGATTGGACGAGTCAAATTTAAAGTTATCATGGAAGGAAGCCCAAGGAGATAGCCCAAGGGTCCAAAAACCAAACACAAATAGAGTCACAGAGCTAAAGTAGAAACAACTGAAGCCAAGGTACACCCAAAATTGCTCATATTAGTAGTCGGTATAGACCTATGTTTTCTTCTCCATTGGAGTCCAACTTCTACTTATGCTCTCTACTTGATGCTAAAAGCCTATTTCCAATGTTTTTTTGTTGATTCAATGCAATTCTCCATTGATCTCCATGAACACTTGAAGCAACAACTCTGTTCTTCCAAAAATCCATCATTTGGACCCAGAAGCAAGCAAACAATGGTGCAAACAAATATGGAATGATGAAGGTAACCACAAGATGAGCTAAGATGAAGAGTTGAAGATAGCCATATTGGTCATTCCATGGGTCGGTGTCGACCCCTGCCCTTGTAGTTGCATCGACACATACAAATTGATGAGTTGGTGCCTGCTTTCTTGGTAGAATTGGTCTAAATCGTAGATAACAGCTTGGACATATTTTGCACGAGATTTTAGGCTCCCTACCTCAATAAAAAGAGGGATAAGGCTCATTTTTCATGATCTTTTAGGGCTCTAGTTCTACTCTACTCTATATTCTTGTAGTCCTAAAAATCTAAATGTCGGAGTTGTACTGACCTCTAAGAACTTCTGCTTCCAATTTAGAATATAAGCAATAAAACTATAAAGTGGACGTAGTCCTTGATTATCCAAGCTATAATTTATTGTGTGTTCTTTGTTGCTCATTTTTCATTTAATTTTTACCTTTTATTCTCTACTTTAATATCTGGGTGTTTATGCCATTTTTTATTCAAACATATATAAAAACACAAAATTGATTTTTAAGTTTAATATAGGGATTTATTTTTTGAAATCAACCCTTCTGTTCCACCCGCAGCCCTCTAGATCTAACGTATACCACTATTATTCTATGATGACCTCGATTTTCAGACCAGTAAAAATCATCGAAAACCCATCCGTTCTAAAACAACAAATGACAACTACCAACTTACAACAGCATTTGACATACATCACTACTAAATGAATATATACAATTTCAATAATATTACTTATCAGAGTAATAATTTATTCTACAAGGCATACTTCAATACATATCAAAAATCAAATAATATAAATCTGCTACTACACAACTCTGATGTAAGAGACCGGAATAGTCATTCATGCAAACTCAATAAATATGTTAAAATAAAATGGTAAGCAGGAAAGATATACCAGCACATGATCAATAACAAATAATAAATAGGAAAATATTGTATTATTATTAGGGTTGTATCACTACCACTTATGATTTTTCATGTACCCCTATCTAATTGGGTAACCAATTAGATACAGGACGAAGCCAGCATAGTTCTCCTACTACTAATGGGACACAAGGAACCTACGATGCATAAACAAAGATGCACTTTCCAAACTATATAACGTAATACATCCAAATGTAGTATCCAAATCAACCCACTTAGGCTTAATCGTTTAATCCTTTTCAAAAGATAATTTAGAACTAAATACCCGGGTTTTGTTATTCAAAATATTTTTTTCTAAACTCCTTCCAAAAATGAATATATCAAACTATTTTCAACAGTGATAAGGAGGGTATGCCCCCATTTTCGACGATGGTAAAACTATAAATAAAATAGAGCCTTCGGTGGTATTCCCATCCTTCCTAAACACAAAAGAGTAAAAAAAAATACTTGGCAAGTCCCAAATTAGGAAAAATCCCAATTGCCTTTAGTTTTAGTCATATACTGCAATAAAACAAAAATATTCATAAAACACTTTGCGAATATTTATTGGAACAAATTAAAAGCTCTTGCTGAAATAATAATATTTCCTAAATATTTCAGATCATACTATTATTATTTCTTTCTAAAATCATTTATAAACTCTTTTTAAAACGATTTCAAACCACCAGGATATAATTTCAAATAAAAGATAATTTTATAAATATATTTTTAACAGAACATTTCAACTAATATTTAATCTCAAAATATATGCTTTTAAAAATATTCTAACTAGGGAAAACACTTCCACAAATGTAAATCATTTTTTAAATCAACTTATTTATATTGAAGTTCAAAATTAAAGTATTAAATTATTATAACTAATCATAATAATTTAATATACCAACAATATTGCTAAACATCTTCTAGTCAAATTGTGAATAAATCACAAGGCGTTAGCCTGCAATTATTTTATACCTAACCCATGCTAAATAAAAATGGGTAATCAATTGCTTAGAAATTGGTTGAGCACAATACAAACAAACAATAATAACAAACACATTATTATCAACAATTTTAAATGGACAATAGCACATCAATCGAAATTAACTGTCATATAAATAAGTGTTCAAATTATAATAGCAGATCGGGGATTTATTCTACTAAACAAATGTCAATAATGAAGTATAATCATTTAACCACTTTATTTGTAATTAAATTTAATCGCTAATAATTTATCATAATTTTATACTTTATCAAATGTGTTAATTAATTACAATAATGTGTACTCCTCTTCAATACGAATCTAATGTCAAAGACCGTCGGATAAATGGACTTCGTACGGGAAAGTTATGATTTTTTCAAAGTTAACCAAATTTAATAACTAAATTACTTTAAATACTAATCATCCAAATCAAAGATCCATGGCCCAACAAGACCCAACACTACCCAAACCCGCACAAAAACCTATCCCTTCCTTCTCGCCGCCTCATGCCTGCACCTTCCTCCTTCACTTTTCTTTTTACCTGCTCACGCATGCATCTCTCTCACAAAGCGCGCGCACGCACAAACATTCACACACAAGCAAAGCCCAAACCCGGCCCAACAGCCTGACATACTACACCCAAACTCATTTTTTTTCCTCTCCTCCCTATGCTGTGCAAAACAGCTACTTCCCAATTCATGCCTACACACATACTTTAATGACCATACTTCCTTCTCCTTTATTTTCTACCTGCTGCCCATGCACCACACATCCTAGCAACACAACTATGCATATACCCAATACCAAACAACACCCTTCCCCTCCTACATATTTCATCACGCCTACAAACTCATGGCTGCTACACTTCCTCCCTACATGCGTCTTCACTCACATACACACTTGCATGCATACCACAAATACATACAGAGGAAAAGAAAGGAAAAGGAAAGGGAAAGAAGAAAAGAAAAAATGGAGTATATGTTCAAGTTTTTATTTGCAGAGAGTAAAATGAAATGTAAAAATGTATCTATGCGTCTCTTGTCTTTTTCTATGCCGAGTGTGAATGTGTATATATGTGTATATATATAAAGGCAAATTTACTTCATATATAAGGAAAGCAAAGTCTTCCCTCCCATTACACCGGAAAAAAAATCCATAAAAATTAACCAAATACTTGTGTGTATGGGTGAATATATTATATTTATTTTAAATTTTGAATTTTAAAAAGTTTTGCGGTACACCACCACATAATATCACGTTAGCATACGAGTCACGAACGACAAAATAAAAATATGATCGCGCACTACAATGTGACGTAATCGTAAAACAACAATGAAATACACATGTTGACTTATTCTGTAAAGTTTCAGAAGTACCAATGTTTACCATAAAATGCATCAAATGAAAATTTAATTCTTTTTCAAATTAAAAATTATGGAAAAATACTATAAATAAATTAAAATACGCCATTAAAATTCAGGCAGTTATTCGAATCATAGATTTTATTGTATTTAAATTCAAATTCAAATATTTAAATAAATTAAATATTCAAATTCGAAGACTCAAAAATTACGGGTCATTGTTACTTTCTTTCCCCCTTAAGAGATTCGGCTTCGAAATTACAAGACGGGACAATATAACGAAAGACAAATGATTAACAAAAGTTAAACTTACCAAAAATAATATCACCTATAACTCCAGTCGGAGATGCAGTGCCTTATCCTATCCATTTTTATTTGTCAAATTAAGGTGGTTTCATTTTAACAATCATAGGTTGATTTACTAACCATAGGTGAATTTTACTTAGGCACCTAACCTAAGCTTGGATACCACTAATGAAGGCCCGGATTTTTGGACCAGTAAAATCGCTAAAAACCCATCCATTCTAAAATAATAAATGATAATGACCAACTTACAACAACATTTGATAAACATACAACACTACTAAGTGTATATGATACAATTTCAATAATACAACTTATTAAGGTAATCATTTATTCTACAAGGAGTACTTTAATACATATCAAAACTCAAATAATATAAATCTACCGCTGCACAGCTCTGATGTGAGAGATAGCAATAGTCATTCCTGCAAACTCAATAAACATGTTAATACGAAATAAAATGGTAAGTAGGAATGGTACATCAGCACATGATTGATAACAACAATAAACAAGAGAACGTTGTATTATTATTGAGGCTGCACCACTATCACTTGTGATTGCCAACATACCTCAATCTAATTGTGTACCTAATTAGATATAGTATTAAGCCAACGTAGTTCTTTTACCATAAATAGAACTCAAGGAGCCTATGATGCATAAACAAAGATGTAATTGCCAAACTACATAGCATGATACATGCAAATGTAGTATCCAAATCTACCTACTTAGGCTTAATCGTTTGATTCTTTTGAAAAGATAATTTAGAACTGAACATCTGGGTTTTCTATTCAAAGTATATTTTTATAAACTCTTTACCAAAGGAATATATCAAAACTATTTGCCAACAATGACTAGAAAATTGCGCCTCATTTCCGAGTACGGTATAACTTTAAGCAAAAAATAGAGTCTTTAGTGGTATTCTAGTACCTCCTAAATACAATAAAGTAAACAAATATACTTGACGAGTCCTAAAATTGGGGAACTCCCGATCGCTTTTGGTTGTCATTCACCACATTAAGTAAAAATATTTGTAAAACACTTTGCAAATATTTATTGGAACAAATTCCAAACTCTTACCGAAATAATAATATTTTCCAAATACTTTAAATCATACTATTATTATTTCTTTCCAAAATCATTTCAAAAACTCTTTTCAAAATGATTTCAAACAATCCGGATTTAAGTTCAAATAAAACATAGTTTTATAAATATCTTTTTAACAAAAAAATTCAATCAATATTTATTCCCAAAATATTTGCTTTTGAAAATATTCTAATTAGGGAAACGCTTTCACAAATATAAATCACTTTTCAAACCAACTTATTTAAATTGAAGTTGAAAATTTAAATTTAAATTATTATAGTTAATCACAATAATTTAATAACCAACAATATCGCTAAACACCTTATAGCCAAATTACGAAATTAATCACAAATTGTTAGCCAGCAATTATTTATACCCAACCTATGCAAAATAAAAATGGATAGCTAATTGCTCACAAACTGGCCGAGCACAATCCACAAAACCAAACAAATAATTATAACAAACACATTATTATCAACAATTGTAAATGGACATATAAAAAAAATATATCAATGTTTTATAAAAATTCCAAGTATATATAATAGTAGAACAGGGATTTATTCTGCTAAAAAATATCCAAAATAAAGCATAATTATTTAACTACGTTATTTGTAACCAACTTAACCACTAATAATTTATCAGTGTTTTATACTTCACCAAATATATCAATTAATTATACTAATATATTCTACTCTAATATGAATCTAATGTCTAAGATCATGGGTTAAACGGACTCTATATGATGAAGTTATAATTTTTTAAAGTTATTCACGACCACGCTTCCTTGTCCTTTATTTCCTACTTGTTACATATGCACCACACATCCTATTAACACAGCCATGCGCATACCCAATTCCAAACAGCACCTCTCCCCTCCTACATATTTCTTCACGCCTACACACTCATGGCTACTACACTTACTCAATGCATGCATCTCCACTCACACACACACTTGCGTGCACACGAGGCTAGCCCTAGGGGAAGATGATCAAGGCTGGGGCCTAGGGCAACCGACATGGAGGGGGCAACAAACTAAAGTCTTATATTGCTATAATATATTATGGAGGAATTTTTTCTAAAACAGTAGCTACAAAACCATTCAATAATTAAGTTTTAGTGGGATGGTTTGTGGCTCAATTGTGGTGTATAAACACCCAAGATTAATGCATATCTCCCTTAAAGTTAATTTCTTTTACACTTTGATTCTATTTTTTTATTTTGCCTGGGGCAGCCCAAATGGTTGGGCCGACACTGCACCAACACCACACATACACACGGAGGAAAACAAAGGAAAAGGAAAGGGAAAGAATAAAAGAAAAAATGAAGTATATATTCAAGTTTTTGTTTGCAGAGAGTAATCAAATGAAAAATGTATCCATGCATGTCTTGCCTTTTTTTTGTGCCTTGCGTGAATGTATATATATAGGAAGGTCGCTACATAGCTAAGGAAAGCAGAGTCTTCCCTCCCATCACATCAAGAAAAAGTAAATCCATAAAAATAACCGAAGGCAAGCGTGTATGAGTGTATATATTATATTTAGTTTTAATTTTGAATGTTAAAAAGTTTTGCCATACACCGCCATACAATATCACGCTAGCGTACGAGCCGCGAATGATAAATATAAAAATACGATCATGCACAAAAATGCAACATGACCATAAGACAACAATGAAATATACATGTTAATTTATTATGTAAAGTTTCAAAAGTACCAACGTTTGCTGCAAAAATGCATCAAATGAAAATTTAATCATTTTTAAATTAAAAATTATAGAAATATGCTATAAATTAAATTAAAAAAATACATCGTTATAAATTGAGTAGTTATTTCATTCATAGATTTTATTATATTTTAAATTCAAATATCTAAATAAATTAAATATTCAAGTTCGAAGAATCAAAATTACGGATCGTTACTTTCTTTCCCCCATAAAAGAATTTCGTCCTCAAAATTTCATGGAAAGAAAAATACAACGAAAGACAAACAAGTAACAGAACTTAAGCACATCAAAAATAATATTAGCCATAACCCTGGTCGAAGGTATGGTGCCTTATCCTATCCAATTTTATTTATCAAATTAAGGTAGTTTTATTTTAATAATCCTAGGTTGATTTACTAACCATAGGTGAAATCTACTTAGGCACTTAACCTAAGCTTCGATACCACTTGTGACGACTCGGATTTTCAAACCAGTCAAAATCATCGAAAACCCATTTGTTCAAAAACAATAAATGATAACTACCACCTTACAACAACATTTGATAAATATATAACACTACTAAATGTATATGATACAATTTCAATAATACAACTTATTAGAGTATTCATTTATTCTACAAAGTGTACTTTAATACATACCAAAACTCGAATAATATAAATCCGCCGTTGCACAAATTTGATGTGAGAGACAATAATAGTCATTCCTACAAACTCAATAAGCATGTCAATGCGAAATAAAATGCTAAGCAGGAAAGATAAATCAACATAAGATCGATAATAAACAATAAATAGGACAATGTTGTATTATTATTGGAGCCGCATCACTACTACTTGTGACTGCTTATGTACCCCTATCTACCCAATTAGATGCAGGTACAAGCCATTATAGTTCTCCTACCGTAAGTAAGGCTCAAGGAGCCTATGATGCACAAAAACAAAGATGAAATTTACAAACTACATAGTATAATACATGTAAATGTAGTATCCAAATCTACCACTTTAGGCCAGATCGTTTGATTCTTTTCAAAAGATAATTTAGTACTAAATATCTGGGTTTTTCTGTTCAAAATATATTTTCCTAAACTCTTTCCAAAAAGCAATATATCAAAACTATGGCCAACAATGGCTAGGGGGTTCTTCCCTTTTCTGAGTTTGGTATAACTCTAGACAAAAAATGGATCCTTCGGTGGTATTCTGCTACCTGTTAAACACAATAGAGTAAACAAATATACCTAGCTGGTCCCAAAATAAGGAAAATCCCAATCCCCTTTGGTTTTTATCATTCATCGCAATAAGTAAAAATATTTGTAAAAAACTTTACAAGTATTTATTAGAACAAATTCCAAACCCTTAATGAGATAATAATATTTCCCAAATACTTCAAATCATACTATTATTATTTCTTTCCAAAATCATTTCAAAAACACTTTTCAAAGCAATTTCAAACCACCAGGATCTAAGTTCAAATAAAAGATAGTTTTATAAATATCTTTTAACAAAACATTTCAACCAATATTTATTCCCAAAATATTTGATTCTAAAAATATTCTAATTAAGGAAACACTTTCATAAATATCAATCACTTTTCAAAGCAACTTATTTAAATTGAAGTTCAAAATTTAAATATTAAATCACTATAACTAATCATAATTATTTAATAAACCAATAACATCGTTAAACACAGTATGTCAAATTATGAACTAAATCATAAGGTGTTAGCCTACAATTATTTTATGCCTTACCCATGCCAAATAAAAATGAGTAATTAATTGCTCATAAACTGGCCTAGCACAATCCAAACAAGCAATAATAACAAAAACATTATTATCAGTAATTGTAAATGGAAAATAACACATTAATCAAAATTAATTTGCATAAAAATAAATGTCCAAATTTATATAATGGCGGGACGGGGATTTATTCTACTAAATAAATGTTCGTATTATTATTTACCTACATTGTTTGTAATTAACTTTAGTCACAAATAATTTACCATTAATTTATACTTGCCAAATGTGTCAATTTATTATACTAATGTGTTCCACACTTTAATACAAATCTAATGTCGAAAGCTGCTGGTTAAATGAGCTCTGTATGGGGTATTACAATGTTTCTAAAGTTAAACAAATTTAATAACTAAATTATTATAAATATTTCCCACCCAAATCAGAGATCCACGGCCCAACAAGACCCAACACTACCCAAACCCAAACAAAAGCCTCTCCCTTCCTTCTCACTGCCTCATGCCTGCACCTTCCTCCTTCATTTTTCTTTTTACCTGCTCATGCATGCATCACTCTCACAAAGTGCGCACACACAAACATTAACACACATAAGCGCATGCAAGTAAAGCCCAAACTCGGTCCAAGAGCAAGACACGCTACACCCAAACCCATTTTTCTCTTCCTCTCCCTATGTCGTGCATACCTGCTACTTCCCACTACTTGTCTGCACACATACTTCACAGCCATGCTACCTCCTCCTTCATTTCCTACCCGCTGCACATGCACCACAGCTATGCACATACCTAAAACCAAACAACACCTCTCCCTTCCTACATATTTCTTCATGCCTACACACTCACAACTGCTACCTTCCTCAATGCATGTGTCTCCACTCATACATACACTTACATGCACAACACACATATATACAGAGGTAAAGAAAGTAAAAAAAAGGAAAGGGATAGAAGAAAAAAAGGACTATGTGTTCAAGTTTTTATTTGCAAAGAGTAAAATGAAATGTAAAAATGTATCCATGTGCGTCTATCCTTTTTCCATGCCTTGTGTGAATGTATATATGTAGGCAAAGTTACTTCATAGCTAAGGAAAGCAAAGTCTTCCCTCCCATCACATCAAAAAAGCAAATCCATAAAAATAACCAATGACTTGCACGTATGAGCGTATATATTGTGTTTAGTTCAAATTTTGAATATTAAAAAGTTTTGCGATACACTGCCACACAAAATTACGTTTGCATACAAGCCGCGAACGATAAAAATAAAAATACGATCGCGCATAACAATGCGACACGGTCATAAAAAATCAATGAAATACACATGTTAACTTATTCTATGAATTTGAAAAATACCAATGTTTGCCGTAACATGTGTCAAACGAAAATTTAATTATTTTCCAAATTAAAAAAATTAGAAAAAATTCTATAAATTAAATTAAAAATGCGTTATCAAAAATCAAACAGTTATTTGAATCATAGATTTTATTACATTTCAAATTCAAATTTGAATATTTAAATAAATTAAATATTAAAATTCGAAGACTTAAAAATTATGGGTCGTTACATATTCCATGTTTCCTGTAATGTGAACTTATCAAGTACTATCCACGCACCTGCCAATGTAAGTCACACTTAACAATCTCCACCTATGCAAGCAATTCCTCAAGCTTTCTTGAAGCATACTAAACGGCTTTGCAGTTTGGTCAACCGTCTTTCTATTAAGTCTTTTCTTTTGCAATTATCTACTTTACCAAATCACCACCTTTAGGCAATTACATCCACTTAAGTCATCTTGAAGATACCAAGTCCTCAACGTACTGGAGTTATATAGCGTAACCAATGAATCCTCTTCGAGTAGTGGGAGGCTGCTTAACTAAGTTGCCATCTTGACTTGTCATTATCTGCTCAAGCCACAAGGAGTATTGGTTTGGCCACTTTGCAACATTTGATGGTTCTTTAAACCATTAGCTCTGATAGCATATTATGTCTCGACACTCAAGCCATTACCATTTACTTGTGCATCTTTAGTGTTGAGCTACTAGGACCACTGAATGAGACTTCCAATGTGTTGGCATCATGAATGAGCATCCATACATTGCTTCCAATGTGTTGGCATCCTGATTGAGCATCCATACATTGCTTCCAATAGGTATATACTTGGTCTTAATAACACTCAATTGTAACAAAAGGAAAAATCCAATGTTACATACTACTAATCTTATATATTACCACACTTATTGCACAATTCTTGCGATGTTGGACTTTATCAAGTCTAATCCATGCACCAACTAAAAAGAACTCCACCTAACACGCACTTGTTAAGAAGTTGATATTATGGTAGGTATGATGGCAAGAAGAGTCTAATAATGATCTTCAAACTCTTTTGGAAGTTATGAGCATTTTACATGTATGGATAGCAATTCGAAGAATTTTAAAGCATGCATGGAGCAGTGCTAAAATTGGGCAATTGTTTTCAATGAAAGGTTGCAAGACTCACTCTAATGATTTTTTTCGGAAGTACATCTAGACATTCGAGGATATGATCATGCATGGATTGAGCAAGAAATCTAGATGATTTGAGGGCATCGCTAGTTGTTCATCTTTTGTTTCTACTTTCATTTTGATTATGTTGTATACATTATCAGTTGCAGTATTTGTAAATAGTTCTAGGTTGTATTTGTTAAGCATCATTCAAACGCATGATATGGTTGATTTTTAATCATAGTGCAAAATGCTATTTTTTCTTTTCAATTTCTTATCTACGAGAAATCACTAATTATTAGTTATTAGTTATTATTAATTATTAATAGTTACTAATGATTCATTATTCAATATTACTTATTAATTTTGTTTAGTTATTACTGGTTATCAATTATTAGTTGTTAACTATTATTATATATTAAATTTTTTGTTTATTAGCAATTATTTTCCATTATTATTTGTTACTCACTGTTATTATTATTAATAATTTTGATTTATTCACATTATTTAAGTAATAGTTCAATCAGTAGTAATCAATGTCATAAGATGCATAATTTAGTTTGTAAATTTAACTATACAACTCAAAGATTAAAAAAACCAATTTTATATGCATCCAAATAAATTTATTTCCATGCCTTACAAATTTTCCTCTTGTATCATCCTTCTTTTCATTCTAAACCCACCGCTCTCTTTTTCTTCATCTTATTCTTCATGCTTTACTCCCTCTAAATTCCATTTCATCTCCATTTCCTAATCAAAACATAAAGTTCAAGCAAGTGTTTCTATATGAGAAACGCATAAAAAATATGAAATGAAGTCGGTGAAAATAATGAAATAGTGTATTTTCCATTTTTGACACCTTTTTCTTTTATAAAAATGACCACTTCCATCCGTGATCGTGGGCATTTTAGATGCACAATATTTAACACTGTGGATGGCTGTAGTTTGCACTCATTCTGAGCTGGACACAACATGGCTGATGTCAGTTCCATACCTGAACTCACTGGGTTAAAAGGTGACCACACTCATCGCTAGTATATTTATCGTCTTTCCTAAAAAAATTGTAGATCTCCAACCATTCCAGCTTATCATACAATTTCATTTCTATACAATAAGCACAACTCGCATGGATGTTGAGCGTGTGATCATTAGAGTATAAGATCTGGGTAAAAAAGTAAAGTTGATGGGTATTTGCATAGAAAATTGGAAAACATTTAAATTTGATTTGTTGTAGAGATGTTTATACTTAGTGCACAACACAACTGTATTGTATACATTTGACCGTTGTTTAGAAGAGCTTATAATAAACATAGAAGTAAAAATGCAATAAAATACCCAAGGATTGATAGTGGTTGGACCAGAATGTGCCTACATCCACAACTCATTTTAATTTCATTCCTTACAGATTGGGTATGTAGTGATTATAATGAAAAATACAACGATCTAGAAAGAAATATGGTGCTCCTCGGGTTTTGTTCAGCAGCTTCTATTCAGCAGTTATTGGCTATTCTAATGTTGTCCTCCATTGTTGTAGGAAGCTTGGGTATTTATAAGGGTGAAGGTATAGAGAGGTTAGGCCAATAAAATATGCAGTTTCCTTATTTAATTGGCAAAGTTTGGTTATTTCCATATATAGAAGATATGATACGGAGTTTCCATATATTCTACACTGATTTCCTTATATATTCTATTCAATTTGGTAGTAAATATGGGGTTCGGTGATGGTTGTTTGGTAAATGGACCCAGCCACTGTCTTGGCCATGTTCAGACTATTGTATTTCATGGTTCGATGATCATCGAACAAGCACCCCTGTCTAGTAGTCTCTCTATCGGATAGAAAGTCTTGTCTAGTGATTCTAATACCAAATACGATTTCTATTTGGTAGTTAGGACATTGAATAGGAATTCCTATCCGGGATGCTTAATTAATGAACATGTGAGTTGGGAAAGCTTTTTTGCCTACTTTTTGCACTTCTACTCTTGCTACCTTAGAGCTCCTGCCAACTTCTTGCCTCTTTGTTTTAAGGTGCTTAGACACACCATGTTCCCTATGAAAAACGTATATCTCAAATTCTCTTATCTGAGCTTGAATAATTTGCAACTACCACTCCTATGGATGGAAACGCCCATAAAACATGCCCTCCAAAGTATACTTCGTAGAATAAAAAGTGTGCTTTGCTCATCTTCCTTAATAAAGTTTAACAACATTCTCATAGTTTGCTCACTATTTGCCACTGTCACCACTTTTTTCCTAAGTCCAATGATATTCGGTTCTTTATTTGTCTGGTGGTTCCTTACGGAATTAAAAATGGGGTTCAGTCCTTATCTGTCTGATACCAAACAATGCTAGTTACCTACATAAATTTCCAAGGCCCTAAACTTTAGACACTCTATCTCAATTTGCTACCACCCTGACATTGCTATGCATATTCGTCTCTTCCATGTGCCAATGCTCCTAATCTGTTCAAGATCATGCTAAAATTTGATTTTTCACCAATTCCTCTGCAGTTTACAAAGGCATAGGATATTCTATTATTAATTTTAATGCCCAATGTTTCAATTTTGCTACCAACTTCCTTTGTTTCGCACTTCATTTGTGCAACATACTAGGGTAGGGATTGTTTGTCATTATGAACTACTAGGACTTGCATAACATTCTTACTTTAGGTTGTATGGATCCCATGCACAATCAGATGCTAAAACTTTTCTATGTCGGGCTCTGTTCGACTAGGGATTTAATTACAGAACAAAGATGATTGAAAATGATCGGAGACATGCTAGGCTATACTGGCATAACCTGATGTAGAGTCCTTAGTGTTATTAGGAAATAGGGGGCAGCTTTACTTCTAAGTTGTAAATGGCTTGGTTGTAAGTTTAAGTTTTATGACCACCGAACCAAAAGATGGGATGGACATGGTCAATAGCCTGATATTCTTAGCTATATGGCCTTACTCTTGTAGCGTAGACCTTGAAAGGGTTGCACACTTTAGTTTAGGAGTTGTGACTATTGATAATAAAACTTAAGTAGATTCCCCAGGTCACAGGCTTCTTGTAATTTGACCACTAAACTAAGCACTTAAGTATTCTAGGTTGGTCTTCTTTTATATATATATATATATATATATATATATATATATATATATATATATTCATTTAGAATACCATCGCACTTGTCATGGCACATACACATTCAAATATGAAATATAAGACAGGTTGATGTATTAGATGGGAATGTCGGATCGTCGCCATACTCGTTCATCGAGTGCTACCGGAGTTCAGGATCCTTTTTCATCAGCTCCAGCCGAGCCTACATCATTAGGCCCTGGGTAAGTTAGCCTAGGTCGGCTTGTTCTCTAGTTCATGGATATTGTCCTTCATGGTTATTGGTGGATCCTATCAAGTCAGTTGCATTTACTTTATCCTCTAGGCAGTTTGACACTATAGCCACTACTCATGGATCAGCAAAGGGAGACATGCACCTACCGAGCCCCCATCGATAACCCATGCTCCCGTTCAGGGATATATAGCTAATTCAAGATATCATTGCATGGTAGAAGCCCTGATTCCCCTTCATCAATGGATTATGGGGCTTCTGATATACTTGAAGATTTCCCATTCCCATTGCATCTGAACGACTATGCTACCTTGACTAGCCTCTGTGTCATGTTTACATGAGAGTTCCAGGTTCCTCCAATGCATAGATAGACTTGGTTCTTATATGCTATCAAAAAAAGGTGGAGGGTTCCCTTTTTCATTATCTTAAGGAAAGCAGCAAGTTTAATTTATAGAGGTTCTACATTTGAAGTACAACATGTTCAAGCAATGGTACTTCTTTATTAAGGATGATTCTCCTTGGTTTCATCGATATCATTATGGATGTGTAAGTCGCCGTAACTACTTGTTTATATTCCTTTCACATGGGAACTTTTGTTTCAATCTCTAATCCTTTTCTCTCTTTTTTCCTTAGGTTTAGTGAAGGCTTCCATGGGTAAGGACTTGGAAGGAATGCTTGATAGTTTAAAGCGAAATCTAGTGGAGTTAAGAGAAGTTCCCCATTTAGTGATGGATGAAAATTCGATACAATTCAGGCTGCTGGTCGAGGGGCATTCCGTTGGGAAAATCAGAGCCTCTTCTTCACGAAGTCCCATAAAAAAGCAAAAAGGAGTAACTTCTATGGCTGGCGAGACAAATGAGGGACATACTTCTTAACCTTATGCTCCTGGTGCTAACTTGGCTTCAACCACTCCCAGCATTGAAGCTATAGTTTACACGGATGTTATGGAGTCAAAGATAGGGTTTTTCGGCTACAAACTCGTGCGGGTGGCCGGTTGAAATCACAAGGGATTAGAAAGATGATGATTGATAGTAGAACTCTTAGAAGGGAGAGTACGCAACCCTTACGATAGCAAGACACTGATTCTGTTCAAGATGAAACTCATTTTTCCAAGGAAATTAACAAGGATCCCCTATCTAATCTCAATGTTGAGGAGGCCTTACACAAAACCTTAGGGTCGAAAAGTCAGGAAGAGTTTGTTCCTGAGGATGTCAATATCTTCGATTATCTACAAGACCCAAAGTTAGGGACTGATACGGGGGCGCTGCATCACTAGTGGAGATCTAGTAGTAGTTGGAAATGCATGATGGCCATAAGGATTCATTTAAATGCTATGCAAGTTTAACTTACACCTATTTTATCAATGATGCGCTAATGGTTTTCCCTCATTATGTATGGTTCTAACATCCCATTCTTATCGCTTTTTGCAGGGAGCATAAAGGAGTAAGCTTCTATCTAAATTTCAAAAATATAAACGAGACGACCCTCCAGCTAAGGTTAAGAAAGTTGCCCTTCTTTTGGCCAAAACCATGGTGTTGGGCAACAAAATACAGAGCTTAGGACAAGGGATAAGGCATCCTACCATCCATTGGATAACTATGCTAATCAGGATAGACAGAGCGGCTTCTAGAAAAGATCTTGCTCTCGTAGTTGATCTAAATCCAGGATACCTCCTCCTCCATCCAAGTCCCCAAAAGCTTTAATTTCACTCTGTCAGGGTCGGAGACATCCATGCAACAAGAATAAACAAATAAGAAAAGGGGAATCAAAACTATCAAGCAAACTTCTACTTCAGGAGTTGTTTCTAAGGGTCAAACTAAGGGGAAGGAGAAGGAGAAAACTATCATCATTACCGACCTCAATGATCCTAAATATAATGAATTCCAACAACCTTACCAGCCTGAGGATCCCTTACCTCAACTACTCGCTAGTGCTCCTTCTGTCTCCTTAAACATGTAATTAACACCTTTAGGGATGGGCTAGGTGGTCTAAAGGCATTATCTGAATTCCACACCAAAGTGATAAAAGCCGAAGAGGTGATTGGACGATAAAATAATGACAACAATTTGAGGATCTTTAAACTCCGAAGGGAACTACATAAAAAGAATAAGCCTTGCCAGGAGGTTTCGGATGCATTGAAGAGGTCCCATGCTGATGAAATTGAAAAATTCGAGAGTGCACATCTTGAAGAAGTGAAAAAGCTGAAAAAAGAGCATGATATAGATTTCAAGGCACGAAGGGACAAATATAATTCCTAGTCTAAGGATCCATTTGAGGATTACAAGAACACTAAAGCCTAATATAGAAAGAAGCTAAGTGAAATCAAGGCAACGGCTGAATGGGTGGATAAGGGGTTCTTAGAGCTAAAAAACTTGGTCAAGGAATGGAAGAGTGAGAGGGCTTCCCTTCGGGCGAGCATTTAATCCAAATCTATTGAGAAAGAGGCCAAGGTGAAATATGCTAAGTAACATTGAGTCGAAAACAAAGAGCTAAACAACCAGCTGGACCAAGTGGAGGATCTTTTGGACAAAGTCCACTTTCAAATATAGATGGAGGGGAGTCTAAAGTGGATTGATGATTACACAGAAGTCATGGCCTCTATTTATTGAAGACTAGTTAGGGAAGTCAAGGAGGCAAATGAATGAAGAGGGCCACCCTTTAGTCTTGACACTGTTAAGGCCTGACTGTCTACTGATGAAAAAGAGACAATATGCCGAGGCTATATCAAGTAGGTTGTTGATGAGAAAGCTCGAAAAGAGTAGGAGGACGAGGAAGCGAAGAAGGAACACAATTCCACTTCAGGGAAACTACTCAAGGCCAAGCTTCGAAACCGATTATCTACGACCCATGCATGACACTTCACTAACTGTTTATCATGTCACCACAGATATGACCATTTAAAGCCAGACCTGGGATAATGCTCCATCTTTTCCTAAAGGAGGTATGGTTCTTCTATATAGCCCACAGGCTACTATTCAGTACATTTGAGCCCCTTTGGCAAGTCTGCATCTAATAGTCTCCCTTATTTTTATGTAGGTGACATGGCCATGACAGACCCATCTGAAGCTATGGTACCCTCTAAAGCTTTATTGTTAGGCATATGCCCCCAAGTCCATCAGAATTCACAGTGGACGAAACCACAAGGGAAGGATCATGGCTCTTTAGGTAGACATGAGATCGAGATCATGGGCTACAATGAAGCAACTAAGGATTTTGATAGGAATGAAGTCCTCGAATCGAGTGTGATGGCTGGGTTTCTAAAAGAGACGGCCAAAGTTAAGCTTGAGGTATCGGAAGAGCTTGAAGTGATGAAAATGATGCATACTAAACTCGACGTTGTTGATTAATCCAAAGCCAAAGTAGTTAAAAAGATGGTCGTACTTCCTATGATAGGAGTTGTTTATGTTTGTCCAATATTAATTTATACTAACATTCTAATTGCACACATCCAGTTTTGATGACATTTGTAATTATGTGTGCATGCTATTTTTGATGGTCATGAATCCTAGATATGTATGCTTGGTTGCTTTGTGACGTCTAGATGTCATGATTTTTCATACCTTATTTTCTTTTGCATCTCATTATATTTGTTAAATATATGTGCATATTATACATACGAGTATATATGCACGCCCGGGTGGGCCTGCATCTAATCACAATGTTTTGTTGCTAGATCACCAGCTCTGTCCTTTTTAGTCAACAATAGTGTTTGATATTCATTCATCAATCATCTAAAAATATTATATATGTTTAATTTGGTTGTCAAATGTCCAATCATATCATATTCTTGGCAACATAGCCTTGTGTGCCTAAAATTCAAGTTGAGACATGACCACCGACCTCATCAGATCTGAGAATGGCTAGTCCAAAATACAAAACTCGAGTTAAGACATGAATAATCAACCTTAATATTCATGAACATATAGAAATTACACGTTTCTAAACACTCCAGAGTTGTTGATAGTAAATAATATCTTAAGAATAAAGTATGCGATTACCATTCCTGGTTCTAAATTTTTTATACATAATGGCTGAAGTTGTAATGAAAGGAAGCTAGAGAGAGTTAACCAAATTTTGTACAGATTGTTGTAGCATCTCATATTGTTTCACAGTCCAACATATAAAATGGTGGGTAGTAAAGTTCAGGGTTATGTTCGTTATTTATTTAATACAACTCAAAGTGAAGTGTGTACCTACATGGATATAGTGTTTGTAGAGGACTGATAGTGATCATTTACACGGATAGTACTTGATACAAATAAACTTGTGAGTTAATTTCTTTTTATTATGAAATAGTACAAACAAACAAACACAAAAATCATTATCATATTTTGTGGAGATTGATTTGGTTTCTATACAAATAGTAAACCAGAAAAATATATTGTGCACTTACACCAATAAACTTGTAATAAAAGCATAAACAAAAGTAGCATACTCCTTGTAAAGTCTAAACAACTCCCCAACGAAAACACCAAACATATTATTGTCGTTTCATCTCAAGTAGTATAGAAAAATACAATTAGTTAAGGTTGAGAGCACTACCATCTTCAGTAAAATATATCAAATCCTTTACATTCGATGATATTGCCGTGGCAGCAACAACACTGTTCATCAGAATTTTATCCACATCTCCACGCCAAGATAAAACAATTACATCACAATCAGTAGAGACCAAACTCTCCAGCCTTGAGTAACTAAAGGTATAAAATTAATCATTGACAGATAACACTCCAGAGCATCTCCAGAGGATCTGCTACAATTTGAGTATATATTATTTTGTACTTTACATGCTGCAAGTATATATTATATTTACCAAAAGAGTTAAAAAAATGAAGGCACTTTGTGAGCTAATGAAGATTTTCTAGGTCCAGAGCGGAATGAAGTTTTAGCAACAAAGTTCCGATGCATTCCAATATTCGTGTCAGATGCAAGCTAGTCATCAAGTAAGGCCGCACGGGGAGCAAGCATTGAAATCGGTGATGGAAGAAAGGTTAAAGTGTCCTGGGGTGACATCTTGACTATAGCTCTGTCGCCAATATGTTAATTTCATGTATGTTACTATTCAAAAAATATACACATAATTTTGAAAATGGAAAAGAGAACACATATCAACCACTGATGGATTGCAGAGATGTGATGACTCAAGTTTTGTTATCCAATTTGACTAAATAAAACATTAAGTACTTCAAATTGATTCATGGTTTCAATCTGAAGATGAACTTAATGACCAAATTTTAAAAAGATGAGTAATTTTATGCCAAAGGTGGAACTAAACCTCTTTCAACTACAAATTGCATGTAAGCGTGGGGATTGGCAAAAATATCCAAATTGGAAGTGCAAATTTAAGAGCGCATTTTAATTATTTCATAAGCACTAAAATAGGTTAGTCTCGTTGTGTTTAGTATATTTGTGCCCTTGAGGCATACTGGATTTAAATTAGTGGTTGATTTGTGGAATGTGAACACTATTTATTAATTAAAACGGAACAATATAAATGTTCAATATGAAATTAATTGTTCATGTTTTCCGAAATTTGATGCTGCCTGTAGTGTTAGCAGTGCATATTTTCTTAAATAATTGCTGAGCTTTTAATCTTTTTTCATATTGATTACCCTTATTTGAAAGTGTATCAAGATTCAAAAAAATCTATTCATCAAATTGAATTTGTGATCACTAATGTGGATGCTGTAAAAATTGACAAATATGCATCTGTTTTCAATATATCTCTAAAATTTTGGGTATGTTTATATTCCGTAAATTTTTCAAAGTATGAGAATATGATATAGTTGGGTTTTTGATGAAAAAGTATTTATAAATGTTCACCAACAACGTATATCGCAAGGTTTAAATTTTAAATCGAAACGGGATTTAAATCGTAAATCGTAGATTCAAAATATCCACATTTTAAGGTTTGTATGCACTTTGAGGCTGGTTTTGATGTTTGAACTTCTACAATTAAACTTAAAACTTTTTTTTCTCAAATTCCATTTTAATTTTGCTTATAAAAGATAATGAATAAATAAAGTAGGAAAATATAATAAATTTTCTAACTGAGGACGATAATAAATGTTACTTCTTAGCTTAAATATTAATTTATACAAATATCAATTTACAAAAATTAATGGCGATGTTTTTGATTAGTTAACATATTATGTAATATATGTTGTAAATTGCAAAACGTGCTAGTTGTACAAATTAATGCCTACTTTTGTAGTGAGTTACAGCAATGAGAACCAATTTATGTAGCTAAAGAATTAGTCATAGTTTTGAGGAGTGTATCAAATTCGTCTAAAGCCATCTCTAAAAAACTTATACCAATACTGATTTAAAAGAATTAACTGATTTGCTGTAAGTAATGGTAGATATATGGTAAGAATAAAATCATATGAATTATGAAAAGCAGACTAACATTATTTGTTGTAAGTAATGGATTAAAAGACGCGTACCGCAATAGTTGATGACATGTCTAGAATTTGTCCATTGCATATACTATAGATACAAAGGGCACAGAAAATCCTTAAAGCTGTGGAAATGTTTTAACGAAATTTCTTTATTCCATATATATTATAGATTCACCTGTATGTAGCGTAAAAGAAGAGGTAAATACAGTGAGAATGTACCTTGAAAAATTGATGATGTATGTAGATGAAGATCAAATTAAGTACCTTTATTCCTAGCCAGTTAGTAGAACATCTTTGTAGACAACATTTTTAGTGAAAGTTCCGGTTCGTCCAATAATATGTCCCTTTTCTACTAATACCTTGGTATTAACACTTGAAACTCCTCGTGAAAGTGCCACATATAGTTGTCCATGACCAAATACATGCTCAGGTAGAGAAATACCGGTATTTTTTATTGTTTGCCCTTGTGCCTTGTTTATTGTGAAGGCAAAACACAAACGAATTGGAAATTGTTTCCGTATTAACACAAATGGTAAATTCAAATTTTCAGGTGGCTTTAGTGGGATTCTTGGAATGAGAACTCTGGTACCAACATAATGTCCAGTGATGATTTCAGCATCAATGCAATTCTTATTGAGTTGTTTACATATAAGTCTCGTTCCATTGCATAATTCAACTTTCGGATTCAAATTTCTTAACAACATTATCGGTGCTCCAAGCTTCAATTTTAAACAACGTGGAGGTAGCCCGCCAGGAGTGATTGAGTTTAGAAATTCTTGTTGGTATAAATTGTGAATATCATCTTCTACTGCATCATATGAATAGTAATTAATTTCATTTCCAGGAAATATATTGAGTACATGTTCATTGAGCTTGTCGACATATTCATTTAGTGGTGTAATTAATGCTCTATGAACTATGTACTCTTTATCAAATGCATTTTTTGATAAGTTGGGAAAAATTGTATCTATCAACTTTGTCAACGGATTAACATCATTTTTTGATGTTATGACCATATTTGTTGGTAGTTTAATCATTTCTTCATTGATTGAAGGTTCGGTGCCATCTCCAATTTGAATTAGAAATTTTGAATATGTGATATCATTTGCTGCTCGCATGTTTTTCTTTAAATGCAAAATTTTAAATTTTTCCCATAAAAGTGATTTAATGATGCATGCATTAATCGCTTCATTTCTTGTAGCTTTAGGCACAACTGGCAATACTTGTCGAAAATCTCCTCCCATAATAAGGATTTTACCTCCAAATGGTTCATCTACATCTAATATATCTCTCATAGTTCTATCAAATGCCTCAAAAGCATAACGATGTACCATTGTAGCTTCATCCCATATAAGAACAGTTGATTGTTTTAAAAGTTTTGCTAATTTTGACTGTTTGCTTATTGAGCATGTTGATGTCGCCTTTGGTTGTAATGGAAGTTTAAATCTTGAATGTGCAGTTCTTCCACCAAGTAGTATAGTTGCAGCGATACCTGATGTAGCTGTTGCAATTGCAATACCACCATCTTTTCTAACCGTTGACAGAATAGCACGGTATAAATATGTTTTTCCCGTCCCTCCAGGACCATCTATAAAAAACAAACATTTTTCTTTTTTTACAATTGCATTCATAGTTGTATTGTAGGCTTTCAATTGTTCCTCGTTCAATTTTTCAATAGCTAGTAAATCATCCTCGGAAATAGGAATTGGGAATTGCTAACTCTTCTTCTATTAGCTCTGAAATTTTATCACATTCATCACAATCATATGCTCTTGATATATTTGGAAAATCATAATCAGTTGTGCTCTTGTTGTGTTGGAGAAGTAACATGTTTAAATCTTTCAAAAGACGATTTGTTAGAAGCATTTGGTTAGTAGTACTTGAATTTCGGTAATCTTCTACCATATGATCGAAAAACTCATCCCATAACCTTCGCACACCCGATGGATTGCAAAAAACCAAGATAGTAACAAATAATGCTCTCAAAGAAACTGACATCTTTGTACTTGAGGCTTCGGTCAAACATTCTTTAATGCTATCATCATTTTCTAAAATCCCTCTTTTCTCAGCGGCTTCTTTAAATGTTTCACTTCTAACTTCGTCAACTGTAAGTAAATCATTAAAAGAAGTCAGTCCTCTAATGTGATTCAAAAGTATTCTTAAGAAAAAACGTTCTCTTTCTGTAGGTAGGACTGTGTATATTCTACCAATCACCCTCATATTAGATGCTCTTCTTTTCCATTTTTTTTGATTTTTAATCCAACAATAGTGCTCCGGAAATTCACGATATAAAAGTTGCCTTGCTTGTTCATCAATTGAATTTGTATAGAAAAATTCGGTCAGCATTGTGTGTAGGTTGCTTTCATCGACCAAAACTTCATTGATGGTTTGATCATTGGAAAACATTACACTTTGTTTATTTGGAAGATGTATTTGAAGACGTTCAATTGATGGATATATCTTGCTAAGAGAGAATCTAAAAATCTTCCACAATGCTTCTGGAGCAGAAATCCACCTTGCATCTATAAATTGTTGTATCTCATCATAGTTAGGTCCCGGTCGAATTTGCATTGTAACACGGTCTGGACCTTTGTAGACATATTTGTAAAGATATTTAACGCTTTTTATACTACTGTATATCTCTACATTTATGTGATAGTTATATTTACGTAGTAACCAAGGATTGTAAGGCACAACCCATCTGTTATCTACCATCAACTTTTCGTTTCTATCAATAGGAATAGATTTTCCAGTATCGCGTCTTCTGTAAATTGGGTATGAATCGGTGCCTTAGATAGTCACATTTGAAAATTGTTTTGGATACTCTCTTTTGCAACTACCATTTTTCATGCAAGGACAATTTCGATTTTGAGTACCACATGGTCCATGAATCATCCACTTCATTACTGCCACATGTAACTCTGATTCTTCGTTAGAATCTGGTATTTCCGCTCTAACAATTTGATCATATTCATCCGGGTTAGTCAATTTATCTTCATCTTTGAAGATAATTAGCATATGAACATATGGTAAACCTCTTTTTTGAAATTCAATCACATGGACGTGAGCAGCTACTTTTCCAAGTGCTCCTTCAGTGAAAATATCTTTTTTTAATTCCTCGTATTTTGCACGAAATATCCTTGTCGTCAAATCCGGTCTGTCTTGGGGCTCCTGGCCGGATAGCAATTCGGTAACAATTTCATCCCAAAGTGGATTGCATGTCATTGTAATGAATAAATCGGGTTTGCCATACTTATTTACTAAAGCCATTGCATCTTGATATCGTTGATACATATCACGTGGACAACCAATATAAGAAGAAGGTAGTATTGTCCGTGTTCCAACATTACCTAAATAAGAGAATTTGTTAAAAATTTCATAAATATGAAATTTAATTACATAAATGTATAAAAATGTACTTAATATAAGGGTGGGTTTTCAAATTCACATTTTACGCACTTGCATCATTTCCTCGGCGTTTAAAGCATCTTGTAATCCTTGGTACATTTCAGCTCTGATGGTTTTTTGATTACTCCTATACCATCTCAGCCTGTTGGTATCTATCTTAACATAATTATCAACCATGTATTGTTGAAACAATCGTCCGCCTCGAAGAAAAAGCGATTTATCATTTTCTCGAATCTATAAAAGAACATTACACATTGATGAATATTAAGAAGTAAAAAATACAAATATATAAAACGTGTTATACAGTAAATTGTATATACCTGTAGAATATTAGCATAATACTCACGACATGAAAATTTATTGCCATTTTCATCCTGACTATTTATAACCCATCCGTAACTTCCATATGGTAATAGAAGTGGATATTGCAATGGATCATAATAACCAGCTGTTTCAGGAACAGTTATGAGTTGTCCATAGTTTGTCTCAACTACAATATCTCTTTCATGTATTTCTTCGTTTTCAGCTCCTTCTACCCAAATTCCAGCAACTTGTGAAGAAGTAGGGAGAGTATATTGTTTTTGATTTGAAGATTGTTCTTTTATGACTAATTTACAATGTTGGATATTTGGTTTTTGTCCAAGTTGTCGAAATACAGCTACAAATCTATTATATGTATTAAGAGCTTTTTGCAACTTCTCCACAATTTCTCGTATCAGAGTATTATTTTCAAACAATCGATTTTCGATTTCGTGCTCTGTATCATATATGTAAAGTTGTAGAAATCTTGGACGATCATTGGATGTAGGTACCAAGATACCTATTTTATGATATATACTACCTTGAGCATGGAATGTATATACTCCATCTCTTCCATTAGCTAAGTTTTCATCAACATGTACTCCCATTGATGTAAATGCAAATATATGATTATAAGCTCGTATGTTTTTTCTAAAGTGTTTCCCTTCATCTGATTGGTCAGTGTACAATTCAAATATCTCATCCGGTGATGAAATTGACTGTAAAATTATTTTTCCATTTAAGCAGCAAAAACTATTTGATTCTCGATAAAAGAGTTTTGCTTGGCAATATGTACATATCCTTGATTGTGGTAAATAGAACTTTTGAAAACCGGAATGATCTGTAAAGCTTCTTGCACAATTATGTCTTGCGGTAGAACTTTGACATGGTTGACTAATTCTGTTTGTTCTTATGGTTCTATTCCAGTCATCTTTATGTTCAAAAGGTAATGTAGTAATGTCTTCTTGTTCTTCATTATTCATTGGTCCACTAAGATCTTGATCTGCTTAAAAAAAATTATAAATTTTGTAAGTTTTTTTAACATGAAGTGACTCGATAAACTATGTGGGTGATAAATTTAATATGACTTAGGTTCATAAATTATACTTTGATTATATTAATAAATATATTATTATATGATGATAATGAAGCTACTTGAACTACTTGCTTGTGTATCAATATATGCATTTGTACATAGGCAAAATAATTGGTAAATATATAACTTTTATTGTTCTCACAATATAACGTACAGAATTATAAGGAATAGTTCTCTGAAGTAATAACTTGTATATTGTGAGAGCAAGGTATCGAAAAAGAACTACCGGTACTACTTGTTTGTGATGCATCATCATTGATATCCTTTTCGACTCTTCTAGATTTTCTACTGTGATAAATATCACGGCATTGTTCACGTTTTGTCTGTTTCTCTTCTTCAGTCATTAACTTTTTTCCTTCTTTGTAGCGAATACGACGGTGCTCTAATTGTTTTTCCCTTTGTTCAGAACTTAATTCAGAACGACGTTGTCTTTTTCTTTCAGCCTTGATTTGAGCATCCAATAATGCTTCTTGATGAGCCCTCTCAATGATTCTAGGGCTTCTACGCAGTACCGGGGGTGCTTGAGTACATTGCATTTCTTGACGTTGGTTTCTTTCAATAATTCTCGGACTTCTACGGGGCAATAAGGGTGGTATGCAGTTGGATTCAACTTGGTGACGTTGAACTTTATTAATAATTTCCACCCTTTGTAAGTTGGGGACTTGGTTAGCTTCCATCGTTTGATGTTGAGTTCTCTCGTTGATTCTAGGACTTCTACGTGGTTTTAACTTGGAAAATTAATTGTGTTCCATGAGTTGATGATGAAATTCACAAAGTTTCAAATGGAATTTGTTTGACCTATAATGCTTAAAAAAATACTCAATTTGTATTATAAGTGAACATCACCATTTAAGCCTTAAGAGCTAAGTTGCATATATATTTATTAATAAAACTAAAATACCTAATATAAGTAATAATATATTGTGTTTCATAGTAATAGTTAGAACATGCTTTACAACATGAGATGTAGTAGAAAATATGTAAAAGAATTTTTCATAGAATGTGAAGTAATTGTAGTTAACAAAATAATTATTTAACAAAAAAAATAACTTATATTATGCAGTTAGTAGGTGGGGCATGTTATTATGAATAGAATATAAAAATACATATCTTCCACAAACATCATCGTATGTAATGTTTGGATAAGCTAAAAGAATATGAGATATCAACAAACTAAGTTGCTTTCGCTATTCAATTTTTACCAAATTTGAATTTCCAAGACGTACCTCTTGAGTAACAATCAAATTTTAGTGATGAAGACAAAAAAAATTCTTCTGATAATATAACCTGCAGAACAAACAAATTGAAAGTAAGACAAAAAAAGAAAAATGCAAGAGAACTTGAAATATAATAATGAAATAATAAAAAGAATAAGTTTTTAACAATGCAATAATAAGAAACGTAAGGTTTTAACAATGCAATAATAATCAAGTGTAAGTAGTATCACAGAATTTTTAATCGCAACTTATATATCATATAATTGATTGTAAAATAAGATGCATGTTAAAAATAAGTATAGCTGTTTTTGGTGAATGAAAGATATTTGGTTGCCTTATTTGTTAATGTCCAAATGTCTCTGTTAAAATGCATACAACTCCTCCCTTCTGTCTAAAACAAATTAAAGCCTTTTGGGACTAAAAGCTTTAATTTCGACAGCACTTCACTTCTTTTTCGTCTACGCATAACTTTGCATCCAAGGGGTATATTCATATTGTGTTTTCTAAAATAAATTAAAGTCTTTTGGGACTAAGGACTTTAATTTGTTTTTGTTGTATTTTTTAAAATAATATATAATGGTTAATTTCAAATAAACATTACATTCATATCTGTATTTAACCAAATGCAATTTCACGTGTCAAAAAAAATATACATATATATATATAGATATATATAAATAACACTAACAATGAAATATATATTTGTTCAAATTTGGATAATATATGATTATTAAAAATTGGGTTGCACATAAATTGCATTCAAAACTAAGTCTTACCTACAATTTTCATAAGCATATATAGAGAAACTTCTTAGCAATGTCGTTGACGAACAATACAGAGAATATGCTCCTCTGTGTCCTGTAAAAAACCACAAAAGATGAAAATCAATCATCAGAGTACAATTTTCATAAGCATATGTATTTAACTTGTGACCGTATATTGCCAGGATAATTTTCATAAGAATTTTTATTCTCATTTGTTTTGTGTTATCTTTCTACTTAAAAAAAGAAAAAGAAAAAGTTCATTACATTTCTTACATTCTCTAGTACAACTATTTACACAGTTGTTCATAGCTTTTTTATCCGCTCTCTAGTTTAAAGGGAAAGAAAAGGTAATAATTGCATTTCATTTTAGTTTGCATTTGAGTGTCATTTCTGTTTTAGTTCAATTTCATTTGCATTTCAGTTACATGGTTTAACACTTACATTTCAGTGTTTTTCTTTTACATTGCACTGTTAATCTCTATTCCCTGTTTTTTTAGTTACACAGTGTATATGCACGCCCAAGTGCGCCTGCATCTAATCATAATGTGCATGCATTAATTCAACAATGTGAATTTGTAGTATGTTTCAAAGCATGTATATTTTTTTGTAGATATAGTATACACTTATTCTTGTCATAGTACCTATAAATTTCTAAGTGAGATTCACTATATGGATGGAGGCGGTTTTATTAAAAAGTGATATATGAAGTGCAGGATAAATATAGATGGTTCTTGTCATAATAAGAGATATATGAAGCCTCCTTGGTATTTTTCATCATCTATCAACCTAAAATTGATGAGAGGCACATATATATGCAGCAAAATAAAACGATATAATCACACTATGAAAATATACATAGGAATCAACCGGAATCAAAATACATACATGGTTATATGATCCATATGCAAGCCTATTTACTTCATAATGTTCTTTATTTGTAAACGTTATTGACTTGGAGTAATAAGTTAAGCATTTTTTTCAGTGGTTCTCACATATAGTAAGTTAGCAACACTCCCTAAAAAAGAGAATAAAGAAATAAATTAGGCAGCTTGATCATTTTGAGCAAGTCATCTTTGAAATAAACATTGTATATATGCTGTTAAAAAGATTACATCCGCAACTACTAAAACTGGTAAATAATGTTGTTATGTCTATATTATTTAAAATAAGTGAAACCATGCTTATATTAAATCATAAACTTGACAAACTGAAGATTAGAACATTGGAAGAAAAAAAAACACCAATGACATAGATCTTTGGTCCATGCTTTTGACTAAAATGTCATAAATATTCCTTTTATTAAATATTTTATGGACATATGACTCATACACTGAACATGGAAGCATCTCATATCCAAATAAAAAATAAAAATATACAGTAATCAAATAACCATTATTAATTATCATTATAGTCTATTTTGAAGCTTTCAAAGATTCTTCCTCCCAAGTCCTTGAGTAGTTAAATTGGTCCTCAGGAGTTTACCGGCCTGCCGGGTTCTCCTGGGTTTTCAAAAGAGAGAGAGAGAGAGAGAGAGAGAGAGAAGGTTTTACCGCCAAAAGGAGGTAAGTTATACCTACCTGCACCCAAACTGAAGGACATCCCTGTATGTTCATACTACCTGTACACTGACATCCACTAATACCATATCCAACATGCACACACTAATACCTGTACCAATAGCCACATAGTGCCTGACTGGATCATCAAACACCACATCTCTCTTCTTTAAATCATCAACAATAACCAAACCCATCTTAACCTTATTCAAAAATTCAGTACCCATCAAATTTATCACAGCATCTCTCAACAACTTACTCATGTGCACAATATTATCCAAGAATGAGTAGACATTAATAATCAAACTATAAGGCTTTTGCATATCAACATATATATAGCACCAAAGCCATAATGCACATTATCTTTTACCAGGCAATCACTACCATCATCAACATATATAGCACCAAAACCTTACCCTAATAACTTGTTGTCCAACCTGCACATAGTATTTTCGCATTAATTAATCAGCACCTTTTATTGTTACTGTGCATCATATACCTAGGGTCCAACACATGGTTCTCATTTCCCCACCGACACATAACATGTGAAACAGTGGCCTCCCTCATAAATCACTGATTTTAATCTATTCAGGATCCCCTCCATGTGACCCTCTTCACATTTGTTCGTCTCCTGCTTTTTATCCTTTCTTTTATTATCTTTCTACCTCTTCCTTTTATGCCTGGACATTTAATATTTCTTGTTTCCATTTACCTAAAAAAGTACCTTGCAATTGTGTATTTAAGGGAAACAATCCATCTCCCCGTCTTATATTTTACTTTTAATCATCCTTTTTTTCAGTTAGTTAATGTAAGTGGACTTTTTTGTTTTGAGTGCGTTCAAAGCAATAATAATTGTATTTCACTGAAAGCTTTTACAGCAAGTAAAAGACTTTTGGATGATGGCTTTAAAGTTCAATTTCTCCTAGAAGATTGCGAAACTTATTATATTCTAAAAGGACTCTAACATAATAATCAAACATCCCTACCCACCTCGTTACCAACATCACTACCATCAAAAGCCTTGATAAAACTGTCAATAGGTGTATTGCAATCATAGACATGATACCTTGAATTATAATCGTGCACCAGAGACTCGGATGAGTAAGGAGCGGCAGCAGAAATCATAACACTGATTATCTGCAAGTTGCAAGGAAACAACCTCTGTGAACCCACTCATCTCAGATCTGTTAGCCACCAAACAACACCCGAGACCCCTCCATCAGTTACAAATCCTTGTATAATAGCATGTAAACAAATGTAGCGATAATATATAAAAATGGTGTAGTCATAAGTCATAACCAAAAGGTAAAAAGAGGCATTCAAGAGCGGACTATTTTTGAAGAAAAATGCATCAGATTAAAAAAAATGAAATATTAATGCAAACAGTTATTGAGATAGTTGAGACTAATCAAAAAAGGTCACGTCATATAAATACAAAACTTAGCTTCCAACTCTTTGTCGCCGCCATAAATTTAGTTTAATTTTATTTCTGCCATTATTATTTTTTGGCTTTTACTTTAAACACATTGAACTCGGTTTAACTGCTCTACTTACTGCAAAATCAAGGCTATTTACTCTTGCCTTTAAAGTAGCAGTAATACATAAAACTCTTAGCCAATAAAGCAGTTAGTACAAAATGTTAACCATGATAAAATGACGCCAAGCACATGGTAGGATGGGTTGAAAAGCTCAATTTCAAAGGGAAAAATATCCCATTATTACCGTGCTCAACTAAAAACAAAGCCGACAGTAAACAAAGAACATATTTATACATCGTGGTTTTCTATATCCATGCCAAGTGACTCAAAAAATCAACTGTGAATACCATGGTCGATTCACATCTCAAATAGAAAGTGGGTACAACATGAATAAAAATGTAAAATATCATATTGGGTTCGGGTTGGAAAACATGCAATATAAGGTGTTAATAATTTCATTTTCAGGTATTATTTTCAATCATATTAACTGAGTAACAATGTACAATATAAGACAATATAAAGTTCTGAAAAAAGTCCCTTACTCTTGCATTACAATTCACCTAATTGTACCAAACACCAAAGTGACATAATCTTGCATTACAATATATATGCATTTTTTTCTTTTGAATCTTCACCCACATCACTGTCCAAAAGAAAGAAGTTTGAAAAAATAACAAAAATTGATCACTCACGTTACTGAAAATGGATATTGTTACATAGAGCCTGCATAAGCATGATTTTTCGAGACATACAGGCTTCGATGATTCCTATTAAAATGTAACAGCCCGCAAATCCGTACCCCTTGAAACAACACTATTCTACCTCTATTAACTCAAGTGGCACAGAATTACGAACCATTAGGGTTAAAGAAGAAGAGATAGAAGAAGAAGAAACTAAACAATATCAGAATCTCACAGTCGCAGCGGAATAAAATATAATAGTAGATATAGAACTTTACACAAAATGAAATCTATAACTGTTTTATACATCATATCATCAGAGTATCTCATACATCAACAATTACCAATCAGACATACCATATAATCATAGCAGCGGATATATATATAGGTACAGATAATACGAATGATACGTCTCGGACTCCAGCTCCTCTCCTGCTCCATAGCATCCTGTCCTGAACATATAATACTCGGTCTGACCCGAGCATTATAATGAAATAACACCCGAGTCAGTCCGGAATACCAGCTAATAATAATGCATCCAAATTGATTATTAAAGTTTCAAAAATCCTTTGAAAACAAAAGCATCTCGTAAGACCACGCCACAAATAAACATGTCGGGTTTTTACCTTACGATAGCTAAAACACTTTTTATAGAAATCCTCTGATATTATAATAGGGTCTATTTACAAATACTTATAAAATAGCCGAAATTGTTACATCTATTAAATTCCAACTACTAGCCACAAAAGTGGGTAATACAAACAAAACTCGTAAAAGGCTCGTAGGGAGAATGGATTTCCAACAATGACTAGGCACTGGGGTACCACCTGTCACAGTACGTGGTCTAGATCACAGTACCGAGGACCACTCCCGATCCCCTGCAACACAAGGCCAGACCCATCCCTTACTGGACAGTTCCGAATAAGATCACCCCGCGGTTGGGATCAGCAACCGCACCACTAAGCCGAAATAAAAAGGGACATCTAGACAGGGATGACCTTACTCTCCAGTGGGGGCTACCCACGAAGCCTTGCTGCATATCCCCTGATTTTCAATCATTCTCATTTGATGAGGCTTGAGGCTAAGTGTTACCTTTTAGAACGTTTCACTTAGAATGCCCACCGCCCACCTGACGATGTTTCGAAAGCATTCATCCATACAAGTCTGTCCCGGGTTCGAACGGAACCGAAGGCACTACTCCTACTACATCCATTTTGGAAATATCCTCAGGATTAGTAGCGACTAGCCCTTGCACTTCGCTGCTCCATCTTCGACTCCGAACACGTTTTCGCACGAAACGTACAAACCAGATCGAAGTGGTTTTCGAGAAATAAATCTCGATCCCGGTCTCTTCGAAACGATCAACGCATTTGTCCAATACTTATAGTCGGTGATTTAACTATCAATTTATATTCACAAACATCCATCAAACAATAAATAATTCCCCCATTATTTATTTTCCCCTAATATCTTTAAAAGATATAGTTTTAAATTTCCAAAACTCATTTGAGAACAATTTCCCAAAGTCCTCTTCCTTTACCAGGTAAATTCTTTACCATTTATTCCCATTGGAAATAACCAAGTTCAATACATGTGATTTTTAAACGGTTAAAATACTTTATACTGAAATTTACTTAGAATATGTAAATTACTTCTATTTATTTACCCAGAATATAAATTTCAAAGCTGTTTTAAAACAATATTATTAAATAAGACATAAATTCGAATTTTATAAGGGTTTGGTTAAGTAAATTTAAAAGTGGAGTTTTTTAAAAGAATAATACTAGCCTTTACCAATATCTTAAAACAAATTTTATTAATTTTTTCTTTAAAATAAACTTTTCTTAAAAATACTCTTCAAACAATTTAAAACTTTAACCTTTAATTAAATAAAATCTTTTAAAACACTAACTTGGTTTTTCCCTGGGAAACACATTACCATTCAAACATCCCAAAGTATCCTTCATATAAATCCAGCCGATTTATTTCAATTTAATTTATGTTTATGACATAAATCCCTAAGCTCATGCTTATAACTTCCTCCGAAGTTCAAACACCATTTCCCATTCCCAGAAATTCATTTTTACAATATAGGATTAAAACATTTTGGAGAATTCTTCCATGAAAAACCATATTTACACTTTACTTATATAAAATTCCAATTTTACCAATTTACATTTTTGTCTTTTCATCTAAAACATATTCCAATTTTTATACTTCTTTAAATTCTTTATTTATCAATTTCTTGATTACTTTTTAAAACCCAATTTATTTTCTTTATAATTAACATTCTGAGTTTATGGTTTATCTAATAACATCACAATACAATTAAATTCCAAATTTATCAATCACAATATATAATCAGGCATCATTATCAATTATAAAAATAATTACTACATTGTGAGGAATCCAGTTGGATCCCTCCAACCTGTTTTCCCTGCATCCACAAATATTAGCACAACAATATATATATATATATATATATATATATATATATCAATCCAGGCTGATATAAATAAACATTTCAACCAATCACACAATTATTTAAATATCAACTACTTAAATCAGCTAACATTCCAGATGTGAGTGAGATTAACTCACCTTGAGTTTCGGCGAGCGTTCGAAACTTAAATTAAACCGAACGATATCCGATTTAACTCAAATTTCTACTTGTCCGGAATGAATCCAGAATTGCACCACTGCGTAGTACGCGCTTCTGCGATTCCGGCGCCGCAAATTTCGCTGAAATCTGATGTCGTACGAACAAGTTATTTAATTTTAAAGATTGTATAAACATTTTATAAAAAAATTACACTTTTTTTTATATATTTACCCAAAACAAAACGAAATCAAGGCTACAAGTACATCTTCTCCATCGCGTGCAAACTCCAGTAAGAAACGAACCCACTATCACCCATTTAGGGTTAGAAACCGCGACCTTCATCGATGCTTTCCACCACGATCGGAGACAGCCACTCCGTAGCCTTCAACATTCTCTTCGCTCGCCCCAGATCCCATGGAACTCGATGCCATGCTTGCCTCGAAAACTGGGCCGGAAACGACCACGAACGCGGCCACCAATCTCCTCATCTGGTCGACGAAACTCCATCTCCACCGCTCGAAACGTAGAGCTCAACGAGCTCTCGATCTTTGTAGTTGAAGGTTTCTGAAATTGTTGAGTGGATCTAGAGAAAAACGAGAAATAGGAGGAGACGTTTTCGGCCATGAACGATATAAGCGGCGGCCGGTGTAATTTTCTAGGGTTCTAGCCCTAACGTGAATATATATATATAATATTATTAAATATTATTTTAATCTCGTTCCAATCAATTAACCACTTACGCAAACGGACTCTAATTCTCACGTACCAACAGGCGTTCCTAGGGTTTTTCCACGTTTCGGACACAATGGAACAGTTTTCGTAAGCTAATTCGGTCGTATGTGCGAGTTACGGAATTAAACGATCAATTTAAAATCAAACCGACTAAAATGATTTCGATGCGTTTCGAGCTGCCACGGTCAAACGACAACTCTGATTGCCTCGAAAATTGAAATCCGATAATAACTAACTATTACGGATCCAATGGAACTGGTTTTGTCGAATTCCGAGACTGTGCCCCGGAAGGCTATTTTAACTCGTCTATTAAGTCGGACGATTCTCAAAATTGACGAAAACACTTTAAAATTTCGCTTTTACAATTTTTATAACTTAACAATAAATCATATAAAATTTATAATCACATTAAAAATCATTCTGGCTCATTCCGGACTAAAATATGATTAATTGCATTTTTCTAATATTAAATTCATTTTTAATTTAATATAAAATCCCAAATATTAATTTATCAACTTTGAAATTCTTCTAAAATTCCCACCTCGCTATTTACACTCAAATAACTCAAAAATAAATTTTTAAAACCATTTTTATCACCATTTACATCCAGATTCTCTTTTATTTCAATTCCGAATATTTAAATTATTATTTTCCCATTATTCAAATTCAACCGGAATTACTATAATTAAAAATTATAGCTTATTTCATTGATTGAACCCGAATCCATTTATTGCAAAATCACCTAAGAATCCACATTAAACATTTAAAACAAATTAAATGTTCAAATTCAATGGCTTAAAAATACAGGATGTTACATTCCTCCCCCCTTATAAAAATTTCGTCCCCGAAATTTGCTAGGGTAGAAAATGTTCCTACACTCATTAACTTAACCCAACTTCTTTAGTTAAAACTTATATACACTTTCCAAAATCCCTTTAGCTCAATCCCAAACCCATGCGCTTCATTTAATAATCAAAAACTTTTGTGGCAACATTATTTCAAAACAACATTATTAGTTACCAAACTTTTTCCAAAACACCAAAAATTTTCTAGCTCCCAAAATTTTCGAAAATTTTTGGCAGAGTCTCCCCTGTACGGAGGAGCTTTCGCGATATCGCGATAAACATAAATATATATACATCGACCCACACGGTCGAAAACCAAAATATATCACAATATATATACCATTTCCCAATTTTATTAGCGTAGGCGTACCTTTTTAGCAAATTTTAAAAGCAAGTAGCTAATATATAATGCATATACGTGCTCCAACTCTCTCGAACGCCTCCTGCACCTGTACTATACTCAACAAACTCATTAGTTTTCAAAGATATGAACTTTTTAACAACATTTCCAATATAAATGTAAGCGAAACATAACCATTTCATAATCCAATCAACAATTTGCACGATTCCATAAGTAAACCATATTTTATAACATGCACAAGTTCCTTTTCTAATACCAAATTCCATTTTATTTCACACAAAAGATTTACAAACAAGTTTTGCCATTCCAATTCATACTTTACACAATTTTTGAATTGATTCACCAAGCAAGTTTTACTTCAATTTGCTACATTTGCATTTGTATTATGATTCACTTACATTTTACTCAAATCCATTTACCAAGATTTTTAACCCATTCTAATTTCATCCAAACTAACTCCATTTATTTCACTTGAATGATTTACATTCAAGTTCATTATATACCATTTATATTAATTACAACCAATTCATTTCTATTTCAATATGATTAATATATGCTTCACTAACATCAATCTATTTCAATTCAATTCCAAATTGATTTACAAACCAATTTTATTTTCAATTTTGAAGCATTTTCATTTCTTTTATAATTCATTTTCATTCTAATGCAAAAATTACTTAATAACATTTCAATCCATTCCAATTTATTCAAAACCAATTCATTTGTTGTTTAAACAACTCAATTCTGAATACATGCAAATATTCATGTCATTCAAGCCAAAACTAATCATCACTTAAACTCATAACCATTAAAATTAATTCTAGTTTAAATTTACATTAATTTTATTCCATTCTGAATTATCCATTTCAATTTTTAAATCACATTCGTATTCTCACTCCAAATTCATCATTTTACTTAAGTTTATATTAATATCATTCCATCCTGGATTATTTACAACTCATACATCCTTAATTTATCACAATAATTAATTAATATCATTTCACTTGCAATTCAGTTTCATTATCTAACAAATTTCATTCAAGATTACTTAATAAAGCTCATCCATCATTATTGTTTCCAATTTGCTTATGTTGTTTAAATCATACAATATTTCCATTATCTTCTTACATCAATTTTATTTTTTTCTTCATTTGATTCTCATTCAATCAAATTCCAATTCCATTAAACTTGATTGGTATATTCAGCCAATTCTAGCTTATATCCAATAATTTAAATCTTTTAGTGATAATAAGGTCACTTCAAATCATTTCACACGCTTCAATTTATTTACAATTCCAACCATCGCTATTATAATCCAATTCCATTTTTCATTCACAGTTCATTATTTGTTATCACAAATTTGAATCCCATGCCACAATTGGATTTCTATTTACCTTCCAAATTTTGATCAACTATCAAAATTCTATCCATTACAATACAAATCCCATTTAATTTGTAATTCAATTAGTCTCTAACCTAATCCATATTAGGTTCTAATTCACTTCCTCAATTCCCTCTGAATTCATTTATAATATCACCATTTTCCAATTATTTCAGTTAGCAAATTTAAATTTTCTACCCTTCCTTTCCACTCCTTTTACCACTTATATAAGAATTGAATTCAAATTAATATTATTTATAATATAACTGAGTTTTGAATTTCACCTCAATCCAATTTATTCCTCCATAAATAAGTTCAAATCTTATTTTCTATTTTAAGTTCATTCACAACCCTTTTTTTTCACTTTCCTCTTATCTTACTTTACATTTCATTTAGGACTAAGTTTGAATTTACCATACCATCCAACTATTTCCCAATTGTGATTATAATTTCATTTTCTGTTTATATAAGTTCACCAACTTATTTATTTCAAATCTCATATTGCTCACTTCAACCCATCTACATCATATAACCACAATTTTCAAATTATATATATGTATCACTGAATTCTTAAAGATGCAAACTTCTTTCACCTTAATCCTTTGTAAATTTTAAATTCACAATCTCAGATTATAAGTATAACACATAATAGCTTGTGGGTATAATCCATTTCATAATGACCCACAGTTCCAAAGCCAACTTACATTTCAATTTAACCCAAACCCATTTAATTCCAGGTCCAATTTATTTAACTTATCCAAGGTAAATTTCAAATTTATTTTATTTATCTTCATATGCTCAAATGAAATCCATATCCCAGGATAAAATTTCATTTCCCTTTCTTATTAATATCAACTTCACTTAATAAGTTCAATAGTTGATTCATTTTACTTTACACATTATTTAAACAGAATTTCCCAGAATTCAATTACCCGGTTTTATTACAAACCATTTTGAAATATATCAAATATATACCCATTTATGTATATCAATCAAATCTCCAGTTTTCCAAAACAATTTGGTTATACCAAAACAAATTTTCCCATTTTTAAATTTTCCAAAACACTTGTTATACCCAACAAGTCTCAAACAATATCATAACCAACCATTTTGGTAGCAATCCATCACTTTAGAATCTCGAAAATGAATTCTAATGATATGGCCAGCATCATTAGGATTATTTTCCAGCGACCGAAGTGAGTTCAGTGCTTTCTTACTTTCCCAAATTCATTTCAAAATAGTTCACATATAAAAATACGCCCCAAATCAATATTCCAATATTGCCTTCAAATACCTTAGCAAACATTTCAACCTTTCCCAGGATTTTAATTTCCAAACTTCGTTTTCAATACATTTTAAAAAATCCTTTTTAAAACTTCCGGGTTTAAATTCTGGTTTAATTCAAATTTAGTTATTCTTCCTTTTATATAATTTATATTTGTAGAATTTTATTTTCATTATAACTATTTCAAATTTCGGATTAAATTTTTAGATTCTTATTTGATTATAATATTAACAACCAATCAACCAAATATATATATAATAATTTCAGAAAATTATTTCTTTTATACCAAAATATAATTTGGGAAAAATTATTTCATTTACCCATTTTAAAAACAATACTATGTCGGTTTATCTTGTTTAAGAGTTTAGAAACCCCTATCGATACGGTTGTACTTCCCGTGCCGACCAGAATTCATAAACACTCAACCGACAAGTCAACACAGTATAAAAACAATTTTATATTCACTAGCAAGTACGCCCTCATATGTATTAATACACTCAACTCATTATAGAGTACTATTGACTCTATTTAATGAGTAATTTCCCCACCAAAGCCTAGGTTGTCGCCAACCAAAGCTCTGATACCAAGTGTAACAGCCCGTAAATCTGTACCCCTTGAAACAACACTATTATACCTCTATTAACTCAAGTGGCACAGAATTACGAACCATTAGGGTTAAAGAAGAAGAGATAGAAGAAGAAGAAGAAACTAAACAATATCAGAATCTCACAGTCGCAGCGGAATAAAATATAATAGTAGATATAGAACTTTACACAAAATGAAATCTATAACTGTTTTATACATCATATCATCAGAGTATCTCATACATCAACAATTACCAATCAGACATACCATATAATCATAGCAGCGGATATATATATAGGTACAGATAATACGAATGATACGTCTCGGACTCCAGCTCCTCTCCTGCTCCATAGCATCCTGTCCTGAACATATAATACTCGGTCTGACCCGAGCATTATAATGAAATAACACCCGAGTCAGTCCGGAATACCAGCTAATAATAATGCATCCAAATTGATTATTAAAGTTTCAAAAATCCTTTGAAAACAAAAGCATCTCGTAAGACCACGCCACAAATAAACATGTCGGGTTTTTACCTTACGATAGCTAAAACACTTTTTATAGAAATCCTCTGATATTATAATAGGGTCTATTTACAAATACTTATAAAATAGCCGAAATTGTTACATCTATTAAATTCCAGCTACTAGCCACAAAAGTGGGTAATACAAACAAAACTCGTAAAAGGCTCGTAGGGAGAATGGATTTCCAACAATGACTAGGCACTGGGGTACCACCTGTCACAGTACGTGGTCTAGATCACAGTACCGAGGACCACTCCCAATCCCCTGCAACACAAGGCCGGACCCATCCCTTACTGGACAGTTTCGAATAAGATCACCCCGCGGTTGGGATCAGCAACCGCACCACTAAGCCGAAATAAAAAGGGACATCTAGACAGGGATGACCTTACTCTCCAGTGGGGGCTACCCATGAAGCCTTGCTGCATATCCCCTGATTTTCAGTCATTCCCATTTGATGAGGCTTGAGGCTAAGCGTTATCTTTTAGAACGTTTCATTTAGAATGCCCATCGCCCACCTGACGATGTTCCGAAAGTATTCGTCCATACAAGTCCGTCCCGGGTTCGATCGGAACCGAAGGCACTACTCCTACTACATCCATTTTGGAAATATCCTCAGGATTAGTAGCGACTAGCCCTTGCACTTCGCTGCTCCATCTTCGACTCTGAACACGTTTTCGCACGAAACGTACAAACCGGATCGAAGTAGTTTTCGAGAAATAAATCTCGATCCCGGTCTCTACGAAACGATCAACGCATTTGTCCAATATTGATAGTCGGTGATTTAACTATCAATTTATATTCACAAACATCCATCACACAATAAATAATTCCCCCATTATTTATTTTCCCCTAATATCTTTAAAAGATATAGTTTCAAATTTCCAAAACTCATCTGAGAACAATTTCCCAAAGTTCTCTTCCTTTACCAGGTAAATTCTTTACCATTTATTCCCATTGGAAATAACCAAGTTCAAAACATGTGATTTTTAAACGGTTAAAATACTTTATACTGAAATTTATTTTAAATATGTAAATTACTTCTATTTATTTACCCAGAATATAAATTTCAAAGCTATTTTAAAACAATATTATTAAATAAGATATAAACTCGACTTTTATAAGGGTTTGGTTGACTAAATTTAAAAGAGGAGTTTTTTAAAAGAATAATACTAGCCTTTACCAATATCTTAAAACAAATAGTTGTAAAACAAATTTTATTAGTTTCTTCTTTAAAATAAACTTTTCTTAAAAATACTCTTCAAACAATTTAAAACTTTAACCTTTAATTAAATAAAATCTTTTAAAACACTAACTTGGTTTTTCCCTGGGAAACACATTACCATTCAAACATCCCAAAGTATCCTTCATATAAATCCAGCTGATATATTTCAATTCAATTTATGTTTATGACATAAATCCCTAATCTCATGCTTATAACTTCCTTCGAAGTTCAAACACAATTTCCCATTCCCAGAAATTCATTTTTACGATATAGGGTTAAAACATTTTGGAGAATTCTTCCATGAAAAACCATATTTACACTTTACTTATATAAAATTCCAATTTTACCAATTTACATTTTTGTCTTTTCATCCAAAACATATTCCAATTTTTATATTTCTTTAAATTTTTTATTTATCAATTTCTTGATTACTTTTTAAAACCCAATTTATTTTCTTTATAATTAACATTCTGAGTTTATAGTTTATCTAACAACATCACAATACAATTAAATTCCAAATTTATCAATCACAATATATAATCAGGCATCATTATCAATTATAAAAATAATTACTACATTGTGAGGAATCCAGTTGGATCCCTCCAACCTGTTTTCCCTGCATCCACAAATATTAGCACAACAATATATATATATATATATATATATATATATGTATATATATCAATCCAGGCTGATATAAATAAACATTTCAACCAATCACACAATTATTTGAATATCAACTACTTAAATCAGCTAACACTCCAGATGTGAGTGAGATTAACTCACCTTGAGTTTCGGCGAGCGTTCGAAACTTAAATTAAACCGAACGATGTCCGATTTAACTCAAATTTCTCCTTGTCCGGAATGAATCCAGAATTGCACCACTGCGTAGTACGCGCTTCTGCGATTCCGGCGCCGCAAATTTCGCTGAAATCTGATGTCGTACGAACAAGTTATTTAATTTTAAAGATTGTATAAACATTTTATAAACAAATTACACTTTTTTTTTATATTTACCCAAAACAAAATGAAATCAAGGCCGCAGGTACATCTTCTCCATCGCGTGCAAACTCCAGTAAGAAACGAACCCACTATCACCCATTTAGGGTTAGAAATCGCGACCTTCATCGATGCTTTCCACCACGATCGGAGACCGCCACTCCATAGCCTTCAACATTCTCTTCGCTCGCCCCAGATCCCATGGAACTCGGTGCCATGCTTGCCTCGAAAACTGGGCCGGAAACGACCACGAACGCGGCCACCAATCTCCTCATCTGGTCGACGAAACTCCATCTCCACCGCTCGAAACGTAGAGCTCAACGAGCTCTCGATCTTTGTGGTTGAAGGTTTCTGAAATTGTTGAGTGGATCTAGAGAAAAACGAGAAATAGGAGGAGACGTTTTCGGCCATGAACGATATAAGCGGCGGCCGGTGTAATTTTCTAGGGTTCTAGCCCTAACGTGAATATATATATATATATATATAATATTATTAAATATTATTTTAATCTCGTTCCAATCAATTAACCACTTACGCAAACGGACTCTAATTCTCACGTACCAACAGGCGTTCCTAGGGTTTTTCCACGTTTCGGACACAATGGAACAGTTTTCGTAAGCTAATTCGGTCGTATGTGCGAGTTACGGAATTAAACGATCAATTTAAAATCAAACCGACTAAAATGATTTCGATGCGTTTCGAGCTGCCACGGTCAAACGACAACTCTGATTGCCTCGAAAATTGAAATCCGATAATAACTAACTATTACGGATCCAATGGAACTGGTTTTGTCGAATTCCGAGACTGTGCCCCGGAAGGCTATTTTAACTCGTCTATTAAGTCGGACGATTCTCAAAATTGACGAAAACACTTTAAAATTTCGCTTTTACAATTTTTATAACTTAACAATAAATCATATAAAATTTATAATCACATTAAAAATCATTCTGCCTCATTCCGGACTAAAATCTGATTAATTGCATTTTACTAATATTAAATTCATTTTTAATTTAATATAAAATCCCAAATATTAATTTATCAACTTTGAAATTCTTCTAAAATTCCCACCACACTATTTACACTCAAATAACTCAAAAATAAATTTTTAAAACCATTTTTATCACTATTTACATCCAGATTCTCTTTTATTTCAATTCCGAATATTTAAATTATTATTTTCTCATTATTCAAATTCAACTGGAATTACTATAATTAAAAATTATAGCTTATTTCATTGATTGAACCCGAATCCATTCATTGCAAAATCACCTAAGAATCCACATTAAACATTTAAAACGAATTAAATGTTCAAATTCAATGGCTTAAAAATACGGGATGTTACATAAAATAAATTTTTTACTAAATTTTTGAAGGTTTTCAACCCTAAATCAAATCCAAATGCAAACGTATATAAATCTAAGGATGGTACTTAACAAAATAAAGGGGGAAAAGGAGCATTATAATTTATTAGTCAAACATAATTTTCGCTTGGTCTTCATTTTAGGGATCATGTGAGAAAGGTATTATATGGATGAGCAGTCAAGGCTGTTAACAGTATAACAGATACAGTTGTTGTAAGTATGAATCTGAATAATGTACACATGAGAATGCAAAAAGCCTGATAAGCAATCAAATCTTAATGATTATAATATCTAAAATTTATGTAAGCTGTAATTCCCTGTTTTACTTTGCTTTAAGTAACTTTAATTGTTTATTGACAATAATATTTGATAAGTTTATCAGCTGATATAAACTCAAATTGACTTAACGTTTGATACATACATGCAGGTAAAAACAGATGCAGAGAATTTCAAGTAGAAAGGTACACCAAAAGCCACAAAGCATAAAGAATCTCTTGCGTGCATTTTTTCACAACACACACGGGCAACCACAGCCCTAGTCACGCACACTCAAATGCAAAGACACACTGTGAATTGGTGAAGCAAGGAAGGTTCAATGCAGAAATAAGCAAAGGAATTTGCAGTGGAGAGTAAAGTACCTGGGAGCGAAGTCTATTGGATTTCGAATCAGAGGTGATTCAGGAGTAGCTGTTAATCATCAGTGCTGTCACAGTCATGAATATCGATTGCGTGGATGAATCGTCAGGCGGCGGTGTTGTCGGTCTTAGTGGAAATCGATTTAAATGATGAATCGTCAGGCGTCGCTGCTATCGTACCAAACGGAAATCGATTTAACAAATGAATCGTTAAGTAACAAAGATGGAAGTCCTAAGTGATCTAGTTTATGAAAGCGAATTGATAATTACCTACGATTGTAGCGTAATGGATGTCACTCAGTGGAAATCGATTTAGATGATGAATCATCGCTGTTGCACTCACTGGAAATCGTCATCGGTGGTAAATATGGGAGGAAATTATTTTTTTAAATGGGGAGAGCAGAAAGAAAAGTAGGGTTATGCGGTGGCTGGATCTGAAAGAGGGAGAGGAAGAACGCGAAGATGAGATACGGTTTTTGGATCTAAAAGAGGGAAAGGAAGAACGCGAAGATGAGATACAGTTTTTGGATCTGAAAGAGGGAGAGGAAGAACGCGAAGATGAGATACGATTTTCGAAAAGCAGGAAAAGGGTATATTTGGAAGTTCAAAAAGACACCGAGTAAACGTAGCAAATGAATTTCCTTTATTAGTAGTAAAGATGCACTTCAAAAATTTCTTGGTAATGATGTGTTTGCCATCACCACTAAGATTTTAAGGTTGATTACCAGTGGTCAACTACATACTTAGTGGTCATGTCTCGACCACTGAAAAGTCTAGCTCATTACTATCGGCTAATGTTTTTGGGTCGATCAGTGATAGCCAACTACCTAGTTGGTGGTAATGTTTAGACGATGGGTAAGTCTGATCCACCATTTTTAGCTAGGGTTTTTGGGTCGATTATCAATGATGAACTGCCCAATCAGTGGTCATGTCCTAAATATGGGTAGTCTTGACAACCGTTGCCAACCATAGTTTTGTGAGGGCTGATCGTCAATGGTGCATTACCTAGTCGATGGTCATATCCTGATTACGGGTAAGCTCAATCCACTATGTCGGCTAGGGTTTTTAAGGGTCGATCATCAATGGTGAACTACCTAGTTAGTGGTCAACCCTAACAACTAGAAAGTCCGGTCCACCACTGCTGACCAGGGTTTTCTGAAGGCTAATCGTCAATGGTGAACAACCTAATTAGTGGTCGTATCCTGACCAGGAGTAAATCTAGTCTACTACTACCGGCTAGGTTTCTTTGAGGTCTAATTACCAATGGTGAACTACCCGTTAGGTGGTCATATCCCGACTATGGGTTAGTTCGGTCCAACTGATTATCAGCAGTAAACTATCGAGTCAGCGGTCATGTCCTAACCATAGGTACGTCTAGTCTTCCATTGCTGGCCAAGGCTTTTTAAGGGCAGAATCAATGCTATTCGCCATAATCTGTCTCCGAGCATAAGGTAATTCAGCTCGTAAAGTCATAGATCACTTAACTAGCATAGGCATCAAGCCTTGTATGGATTAAGCGAGTCTGGTTGCTCACCCCTACCCTTATCATTTGTTCAAGGGAGTTGGAAAAACCAAAGTGGTCGACAACTCCCTATTTATTGATCTAAGCATTCACAATGGTCCAAGCATAATGAAAGAAAACTGATACAATAAGATTTCAAGGAAAACACATTTTATTAATAATCATTTGATAATTGCCTTTGTTACAATATAACAGTACCAGAATAAATAATATAAAAGACAATAAGGATTAAGTAAAATAACGGTGAAGGTTTTGTGCGTTCCAAGCTTTCTTGAACATTTCCCCGTCAATTATGTTGAGGATATAGGCTTCATTATTCAAATCTTTATGAATTATATACAGTCTTTCCTAGATCTAGTCGAGTACCCCTAGTCTAGGGAATATTCGGTTCAATACTAAATCCTATTCCTTGAGTGGACGGTGTTTTACTTTAGAGTTACAGTGCTTAGCTATCCTTTGCTTGTGTGTCATGGCTTTTAAAGTAGCTTTACCTCGTTTCTCATTAAACAAATCCAAAGACATATTTAGCAGCTCTTTATCCTCATCTGAGTCATAGTGAATTCACAAGTAGAAGAGTACTATAGTCTCAAGGGATAGCATCGCCTCTGATCAATAGGCTAAGGCAAAAGGGGTATGTCCCATTACAGTCTTATAGGAAATGCGATAAGCCTATTATGCCAGAGGAAGTTTACCCATCCATAATCCCTTCACCTATTCCGACCGCTTCTTTATGAGAGCCTTAAGAATCTTGTTGACATCTTCCACTGTCTACTAGCTTGGGGGAATGCAACGATGGAGAACTCTTCTTTATCCCATGTTGTGGGCAGAAATCGGTAAACTCCTCGCTGTCAAATTGTAATCCATCATCTGAGATGATCTGAAGTGGAACTCTATACCTGCATATTACATTTCTAATCAAAAATTTTATGACCTTGGTAAAGGACACCTTAGCAAGTAGTTCTGCCTTTACCTACTAAGTAAAGTAATCTAGTACCATTATGACATACTTTGCTCCACCCTGGCCATGTGAAGTTCTCCGATCAGATCGATCCTCCAAATTACAAAAAGCCAAGCGCTAACCATGTGTGTCAGCTTAGTTGGAGGTACCCTCGGATTTTCTTGAACCTCTGGCACTTGTCTCACTTCTTTGAATATTCCATCGCACCATGATTTAATGTAGGGCAGAAGTATTCATATTGCAATGCCCATTAACGTTTGCCTCCAAATGCAGTCTCTGCAACTGCCTTAATGTATATTATCGAACATCTCTCGGGCTTCCATCCTAGTAATCAGCCTTAGTAATGGGTTAGAGAATTCTCCCCGATAGCATACTATCTTGAATAATAAAGAGAAGTGCCTTCCATAAAACCTTCTTGGCTTAGTTTCTATTTCCTGGCGAACTCCCTCACTCAAATACCATACGATCAGGGTCATCAAGGTGTCCTCCCCATTAATAATCGCAACTATATTCACCTCTCAAAAATAAGGCTTGCTAGGTTTATCAACGGTATCAAGTCAAACAGTAGCCCATCTCCTAAATTCGCCAATTTTGCCAATTCATATGCTCCGTGTTCCCTTTACTCAAAATATGTTTAATCACATAATGATCCACCTTATTAAGCAATGCCTTAACCTTACTTAGATACGACGCCAAGTGCACTCATTTAGCCTGGAATTTCCTAAGTACTTGGTTTACAATCAGTTGAGTATCACTGTGCACGCACATCAATCTTATTCTCAATTCCTTTGCTATCTCCAATCCTCCTATCGAGCCTCATATTCGGCCTCATTTCTTGTTGCCTTGAACTCCAACCATATTGTATAGCTCGGCTTCACCCTTCGACTGTAATCAACACTACCCCAGTGCTAGATTCATGCTCATTTGATGCTCTATCCACATACATTCACCATTTAAGAACCTCCTCTTCCGGAGGTCAAACTTCGTCATCTTTAATTATGTGATTAGCAATAAAGTCTACCAAGGCCTATCCTTTGATTGCTATTTGAGGATTGTAGGTAATCTCATACTGGCTTAGCTAAATACTCTACTTTGTTAACCTTCCCGAGGTATCAGATCGATGCAAGACCTACGTCAATGATAGATCTGTTAATATTTGAGTAGGATGGGACTAGAAATAATTCCTTAGTTTCCAGGATACTATCACGAGATAGTAAGCTAATTTTTCTAGCTTAGGATATCTAGACTCTGGTCGAGTGAAACATTTGCTTACATAATACACCGATCATTGTACCCGATCTTCCTTCAGAACCAATGCTACACTCAAGGAATGTGTTGACACTACTAAGTATAGATATAGATCTTCCTCCTCTACCAACATAGAAAAAAACTAGCGTCTTCAGTATGTGTTCCAATAAGTTAAGAAATGCAACCATATACTCATCCATTCATGTGAACTTGCGTTTCTCCCTTTTTAATGCTTCAAAGAATGGAACACACTTATCGGTGGTCTTAGACATGAACCTGCTCAACGTCGCTACTTTTCCATACAAATTTTGCATCTTCTTTCATGTTTTGGGGATCGTGATGTCCTTTAAAGCTTTGACTTTCTCTGGGTTAGCTTTGATTTCCCTGGCATGTATGATATAGCTTAGGAATTTCCTAGAGAAACTTCGAAAGAGTACATTTGTGAGTTTAGCTTCATTCCAAACTCCCATAAAACTTAAAACACCTCATATATATAAGTAATATGGTCCTCAATCTTCTTGGATTTTACCAACATGTCATCGGCATATACTTCCACAGTTCTTCTAATCTGGTTAGCAAACATCTTATTGACCAAGCATTAATATATTTCTCTTACAATTTTATGTCCAAATGGCATGATTTAGTAGCAATAGAGTCCCAAGTCAATAATGAAACTAGCATTCTCTTGATCTGGGACATACATGTTAATTTGATTATATCCAGAGTACACATCCATAAAGGATAAGAGTTCATGTCCTGCAGTCCTGTCTACCAGCTAATCAATCCTTGGAAGTGGGAAACAATCTTTAGGGCACACGTCATTCATGTTTGGAAAAGTCAATAAACGTTCACCACATCATAGTGGGCTTCTTTAATAATACCTGATTAGTTATCTACTCTAAGTAGTGGTTCCCTAATGAAACCATTTGCTAGTAAAGTTTCCACTTCCTTATTGAGGGCTGCCGATCGCTCGGGATCCATGCTCTTTTTCTTGTATTTCACCGATGACTTCCTTGGTCAATGTTTAAGGCATGACTTGCAATAGCAGGAAAGATGACACACATGTCCTCATGAGACCAAGAAATACATCCTAATTATCTCATAAGAATCCTATCAACTATATTTTTGGATCATATTCAATCGAGATTCGATCTTCATCAACTTTTTCAGGACATTACTATCCACTTACAATGACTCTACTGCCTCTCCAGGCTCCGCTATAGCCCCCTCCCCTCCATCTCTTAGGTCTAGTTCACTGAAATGATCACTTGTAAACCTAAGTGGCGGCCCTCCTTTAATTGTTATGTGGTCAATTTTTTAGGGTAGAGGGCGACCTCTACGTTCTTCCCTTTTTCTAGACACTTGTTCTTGTGGTGCTCTTCTATGTAACATTCCCTAACAGCATCTTAGTCTACTTCTACTAACACTCCATAGTGATAGGGAATTTCATAGTCAAACACCACCAGGCTACAACTGGGTGGAACTCCGATAAGGTGCATCATTCTAGAAAGGCATTGTACACTGAGAATCTATCCAACAAAATGAAAGTTGCCTTCATATGGCTGATCAGGGATGGTTTCCTAACTCGACAAACAAATCTAACTTCTTTAAGGGCATTTTGCCTTCTCTGATGAAGCCATGCATTGTTTGTTGCATGGCGCGACATATTTCATGGATAACCCCCTTATCAACTTCATCCTTGAATATGATATTAACTAAACTTCCATTGTCCACTAAAATTCGGTATACCTTCCTTAGGTCGAGCATTGATGAAATCACCATAGGGGCTATGTGTAGATACTTCTTGCCATGCAAATCACTTTCACTAAAGGTTATCTCGTCGTGCGCTCGACAAGGGGCATTAGCCTTATGATCCTCGCCTATGGCATATATAAAATCTTCTCCATTTTTATGGACTTGGCATATATTTCCATATCAGCTTGACCCTTGTCCACTATATTAGGTCCTCCCATTATGTGTTAATTATCATTCTCTAATCCTTTTGATGATTGGGGCTAGTTCCCTCTCCCTCATTCCATGGTAGGAGTTATATTGGTATCTACCGCATATGAATGGGGGAGAATTAGAATTTCTGACATATTGTCTAATTTTTTCTTTTCGATATAATCCTCAATAATGTCTTGTAAATAATGACACTCAATAATGTGCATAGGATTTGTGAAACAGGCAATACTTTCATGTATTTATGTATACTTCGGTCTCCTTTTTTGGCTAAGCTCATTGTACTTAAGCTCCGCATGCGTCGTAAGATAGATGTTTTCTATAGTATCATTCAGGTCCTTATAGGCATCAAACCTTAGTTTGGGTCTGAACTCCCTTTATTCTACCTTCTTTCTAACCAGGCCACTTTGGCCGTTATCCTTCTTCTTTTCAATGAAATTGCTTATGTTTCCATTTACCATAGCGTTTACACTATTAGATGCTTCCAATGTTTTAATAGCCATCCCTATTTGTCTTCCCAACACGACTTCCTCCAACCTCATATACTTTGCTGCTTCATAAAAGAAATCTTGTAGGGTGGCCGGTTTCTCCTTAGTAACCTTCGGGTCGTTTTTGTACTTGGGTTCATGCCACTGCACAATGCCATCAAAGTTAGCCATCCACCGGCATTCTGAACCAAGGCGGCTGCGGCGTCGAAACAAGTTAAGCACCGTTGTAGTGTTTCATCCTTCCACTACCTCACATCTAACAATGAATATCGGTCCTTAGGTTGTTCCACATGCACTCATAACTAACTAATAAAATTTTCTTTTAACATCGACCATGAGTGGATTGAGCCAAGAGGTAGACAAGAGAACCACATTGTTGCTAGGTCAATTAGGAACAGGGGAAAGCACTTATATAAGACCTTCTATGTTGCTTTGCTCATTAACATATGATGGGTGCACCACTATAGATGTATCATGGGGTTGGTCAGGCCTTGGTACCATGGTGGGCATTCGAAGTTCCTAAGGTTCCAAGCGGTTTATATCTCCAAGGAGAAAGGGCTACCCACTCTTGCCCCAATACCCATTCTACTTGTTCATGTCGAACACTTTCTCTAATGGTCCATCTCATTATTCCTTTTGGTTCAAACGATGGGCGAAGATGGATCGAACTCTCCCTTCAAGGTGAAAGGCCTCTTTCACTTCCTTACGATTTGACATGCGATCCTGTCCTCGGTCTCAACTTTGGGACTATTCTCGTGGTTGGATCGCCTTTCATCTATTGCCATTTTTGCTACGGTGGAGAAGCGTCGCCTAGAGCGAGAGGGGTTGGCCATAGTTGGCCTTGTCTTAGCACATTCCCTAGCTAGTTCAGTGTCAAACCATTCCATGGGTATAACTTCGGGCTGAATCCTTACTCGTTTCAATACCTCGGTATTTATTATCCTTGTTATTCAGTTATGCTAATCAGATCCATTACTAGAATACTACCTCCTTCACCTACTACACCCCCTAGACTAGAATAGCTCTTGCGCTTTAGTGTTATATCCGGCAATTTGCGTCAGCTCTGAGCATGCCATGATCTGGTCCACAATAGCTTATTGTTGGGCAGCGAATTGGGTATCAGTATTGCCATAACACTATCCAGGTCGCCTTGGCGACAATGTCTAGTTCTAGAATGCTGGATAAATGATTATCTTAATTGGTAGCTATCTATTTAACATTCCCACTAATGGCACCAATCTTAGTCTTCGGTTTTGGAGGCATGCTGAGAAGCTCTCGATGAAAGCACCGAAAATGTTTGCATAGAAAATGGGAAGACACCTTCAATTGATTTGTTGTAGAGCTATGTATTTTAAGTGTATATGTATTGTATATAATTGACTATTGTTTAGAAGAGCTTGTTAGCAACAAAGAAGTAAAAAATGCAATAAAATAAAATACACAAGGACTTATAGTAATTTGGCTAGAATATGCCTACATCCACTGCTCATTTTCATTTCCTTCCTTATAGATATGTTATATAGTGATTACAATGTAAAATACAATGATCTAGAATGAAATATGATGCTCCTCAAGTTCTATTTGGCGGTAATTGGTTGTTCCAAAGTTGACCCCCATTGCTGTGGGAAGCTTGAGTATTTATAGGAGTGAAGATATAGGAAGGTCATACCGATAAAATAGGCAGTTTCCTTATTTACTAGGCAACGTTTTGATTATTTCATGTATAGACGATACGATCCGAAGCTTCCATAAGTCCATATTTGCATTTCCTTATATATTCTATTCGGTTTGGTGGAAAATATATGCTTTGGTGAGGGTTGCTTCAGTAGATGCACCCAACTACAATCTTGGCCATGTTCAGGTTCTAGTATTCCTTGGTTCGTAATCACTGAACAAGCATCTCTATCAAGTAGTCTCTTTACCGGACAAGGAGTCTCGTCTGGTGATCCTACCATCGAACATAATTTTCCATTCGTAGTTATGCCATCGGATAGGAATTCCTATCTAGTAGCTTTACCATCGAACAAGTGAGTTGAAGAAGCTTTTCCTTGCTTACTTCTTGCAGTTCTACTCATGCCAGCATAGGAGCTTCTTGCGTCTTTGTTTTAGAGTACTTAGACATGTTCCTTGTAACAAGCACACATCTCAATTTCTCTTATCCCAAGCTTGAATAATTTGCAACTACCACGGCTATGGGCATAAACGCTTATAAGACTGGGTATAAAAGGAGAAAAATAAGATTTTCGAAATTAGATTAGTTAGTCAGGGTCTAGAAGGAGATATAAGGTTGTAAATAGAATGGATCATCTACTTTTAATAATGAAAATTGAATGAGTAGAATTTTCACGGCGTCCTTTTGAAATTCTCAATATGCTCTTAGATCCTTACATGTGTGCAATATCCAGCATCCCCAAATAACATTGTTATATGCTCTGCAAATTTCATTTATCCACGAAATAATTACATTTACCTAACAAAAGAAAGATCCCCTCATAATCTAACATTTCCTAAAACTACATGATTTCCATCAACTCCTCACCGTCTAACTACTTTGGTTTTCTTCATCTCTAACTGTAACCCTAATAGCTATAGAGTGAAGGAGAAGAACGTAAAAAATTAACATTAAACTTAATGTTTGGAGATTGAGAACCTATGAAACTATAGATACAACGTGACCATTGATTTTCATATTATTATAATATTAGATACCAATTATTTTCAGATATATTTTTCTACTATTTTCTTGAATTTACTTTCCTATGTTTTTACTTAGTATTAAATTTTACATGCTGTGATTATGATAACTGTAGACATAGAATATAATTTTTGATTTATAGTTTTCGTTATTATGTGAAAAAAATAATGTATTGGAATACACTATTTTTTGAAATGGAAAACACAATTTTCTACAATTTATATTGTGATTTTGTGATAGCCATTGTTTGTTGTAATTACATAATTTACTTATATATTCTTTCTTGGCAATATTTTTATTTGAAGTCTCAACCTGTAACATTTACGGTTGACTATGATAAACACACATCTTTAGGCAATTTTATTGCTTATTGAATTGGTTTTCTACTGTTGTTTCACATATTAATTTACCACTATTATATACATTGAAAGTGAGATAGGTGCTAGCAGGCTTTTATATTAGAAGGTTTGGTGGTAAAAGTTAAAGAAGCATAAGACTTATTTATGAATGCATCTACAATTTATGTACAAACCTTTTACTATGTTGAGAATATTTTCAACGACCAAAATTTGAAAGAAAAAAATCCAAAATAGTAGGTAACACTATAATAGGGTATATAAGCAACCAATTGTATATATTTTGATCGCCATTAGCAATCTTGCAATTCACCAAGATTATCTTGAATTGGAATATGACTAGCTTACTTTATCGTGTGAAATTATGCATGTCATTTAAATAACTACTTAACTACTTATTAGAACTTAGTAAGAATATAGAAAGGGCTAAGTGTAGTACATATACTAGATTAACAAATACAACACCACAGTTCTAAAGTACCCCAGTATAGACACAACTTATAAGAATTTAGAAAGTGCTTCTTAACTAACCGAGAGATACCAAGTATTCTAATCGATGGCAGTGTAAGATATTTTGTGAAGATGTATATCTTATCAATCTAATAAATATTAATTATTTTGTCATTGGTAAGATAATAACCAATGTTAGTTCAATTTCTCACCATTATACTTAGAAATTTAGGTGATGAGAAGAGCATAGGTCGTAGGATGCATGTTTGCGCTAAATTGTTAGAATTTAGAAAGTAGGAAAAATGCAAAATAAGATTTTTTTTTATTTCATTGAGAAATACTTAAAAGTAGAATGTACTTATTAGCAATTAGGTAAAGGTGCTGATAAGCAACGTTAAACATAAAAAGTGAAGAAAGTGCTGTAAAATCAAGTGATAAGAAGACCTAAGATATTTTAGAAATTTGTCTCCTATGACCAAAGGAAAACTATTCCATATATTCTTCCAAAAGTTAAACTGAAAGTACAATTTCAGCCATCTTAATAGAATATTCTAAGCCCTTTAAAAAGTATATTACAACAACTTCTTTAGGAGAATGATACAATACCCAATAAAAGATCCATGGTAAGTGCGGGGATCATTTATGTTTGTAGTTGCACTAGCATAACATGGAACAAGGACGTAGAAAATGCATATTCGCTGATTTCATTTGGACTTCTACCACATTTCTTAATTGGACGGTATAAGTTGATGGCATGTATATTAGGTTTTTGTTGATTTTTTTAACTATATGTGACACAAATAATGATATATGTTTGTTTCAGGTTCACATAAGCAACTTAGACGATATCCATGTAGTTAATATCCAATAGTAAAGGATCAATAAACTCAAATTTATAATGTGACCGAATGACCTAGATTATTGATCTAGTACAAATAGTTAGTAGTATTTGGCATAACAAGATATTGATGACTCAAGCTGAGTGGTTTCCACATGGAGTCATCTACATGGCTGTTTATTATTGTAGGTGTAAAGTAAATTATCTTTAGAGGAGGTACACCAATTGTATTGTGCTATGATGGTGAATATTTATTTTAGAGCTCGAGGAGAGCACGTAGAGAAGCATTTTAAAGCCAACATATTGAAATAAGCTTTGAAGAAAGCACTTGGGAAATTGCTACGAGGAGAGCACTCCTCAGCGGTTTATGCGGTGAGCATACTTGAGGAGCTTTGTGGAGAGAATTGAGGAAGGAGCTTTGAGTATAGTGACCATGCTAGGTTGAGTTCCTTGGGAAGAGCTCATATTGGAAAGATCTGAAAGAAAAGCAGTTGAAGTTGAGCTACAAGGAGTGCATTTGAAAAGTTTTATATATTGCTAATTAGTAGCAGAGCATGATATGTTGAGTTGCGAGATCTAGTGTAGAACTTGGTTTGATGCAACCGAGGATCTCCAATAATATGCTCATATTAAATAGTACAATAGTTGTATTATTAATACAGATGTTATATGAAATAAAATGAGAGAAAATAATGTAACAAGAGTTGTGCCCTTGAGATAAATGTTACATAAACGGAGACAAAAAGTTATGGATAAAGGTTACAAAGAACTAATGGAGTTAGATTTAAATAAGAAAATGAATTCAAGACCATCCGGTTTTAAAAAATGGCATTCAATAACTAAATTTGAGACAGTCGTGTATTTATGGTCATAAACCTATCCATTAGCAATTATGTTGACAAAAAAGGGTTATTCTCTATAAATGGAGTAGGTAGTTCTTTGGAAATTACTGTTGATTATATCTTTTCATCATGTACTTTTGTATCAAACGATTGTTCAAGAATGATCGTTGTTTAGTGATGCGATTGCAATTTGATTTTTTCCGTCTATTTTATTAGTAACTTAAATCCCATGCATTATAGGATTCTAAGTATTACCTCTATTTTTCTAATTTGTAATAGAATTTCTTTACTATGAATTTTTTGTTGGCTTCGATTATATTATGCTATGGACTCAAGTGAAAATACATAATGGCTCATCAGTTATGTCCAGATTAAGTATTCATTTATTATATCAATATACTTTCTTTTTATAATCTATTCATTACTACTTAATCTATCATATGCCTATCATTCATTTCTTGCATATTTCATGAATTTGCGGATGTGCTTTACTTTGCAAAAATTAAAGTAGCCATATGCATTGTAATAATGGATGAGTGATCCGGGTGCCACTATCCTTTTTAAATGGTTATAGTTAGTTGATATTCAAAATAGTTACTTCAACATATGTAGTTTATGATACTTGCCTACATAAAACAATTCTTAAATTGATTGTTATAATTGACGTAACATACTTTTTAATTCAGTTACGTATTCTCTAATGTAGGTGAAACGTATGCATAAAATCGAGACAAGAATTGACCTTTTCCAAGAATTAAAATCCTTTATTCGACCCTAGACCCGTAAATTTCGCTTATCATAATTAATATAAGAAAAGTATGTAAAGTATTTGAACTAATTTCCAAAGTTATGTATTAAGTAGTCGACAAAAAGTGGACAAATAAGTGCTCATTAAAAATTTGAGTCTGAACTAATATTTTTTCACATTTTTCTTTATGTTTTTTATGTAACAAATTTTCATATTGGTCAATCTTCGCATTTGTGTAATAAGCAACTTCACAACTTTTAACCGAAAACAAAAAAGCTTGTATCTATGTCATTGTCACGAACTCCATTATCATAGAGATTACTTTTAGCCAAACCAAAAGGTAATAATCTATTGTAATGAAGGAAAGTAAACAACATACTCATTGGATATGATAATACATAATTTATAATAGATAAGTTACTAATAACAAGATGAATGATGAGTAATAAGATGAATTTAGGTCCACTCTGAAGAGGATAGAAGCAGATGACTGAAAAATTAATTGCAACAACGAAATTTGAAGCATAAAAGAGAGAATAATTAACATTTGGGTAATATAGAACCGTCTAGTACGTTACAATGAAGGAATAAAACGTGTTAATTGAAAATATTAACATAAATGTTATAATATACAAAGCCTAGATAGTCATGAGTAAATACACGTCCACATGGTCGTGCATATATGCTCTTTTAAATAAAGCGAATTCCTTGCATATAAACGAGAGAGAAAACGATCCGGAAAAGATAAAGGAAAATGTTGTTAAGATTGATTAAATTACTCTAACAACCATTTTGAATTCCACGTATGTTTTATGTCTAAAGAATAAATTGGTATTTTGAACAAACAAATTTGTCCTTTTAACACAAGAATTGACCCGTGCTTCGTATACGGGTTGTCCATATTATTGTAAACGGAAAGCGAGGGCATTTTCGGAATTTCAAAAAGACGCTGAGTAAATTAATTCAATCAATTTTCTTTATTGGTAGTAGAGATAGAGATGTAAATGTCCTTCTTGCCATGTTCTTAGGGCACAAGTTAAAAAATAAATAAATTAAAAAAAAAAAAAATCCACAGTTTGAATCATAACTCGAATGGATATGAACTATTTTTATAATAATAAACAAACAAGTTTACAGCGAAATCAAAAGCTTTTAAAAGAGACCAAGGATTAAAGGTCTTTCTGCAGGACAAGATAACAATAAAAATAAAATCAGAAAATCAAGCTGTCGGAAAAACTGCTGTAAACGGCTGCGGTGATGAGATCCATTGCGGTGGCTACAAGAATCTCCTGCTAGTAACTTCTAAAACTATTTCAAGTTGCGTAGGTAAACTATATCAAGCTCAATTGTCCAATTCTTTTTGTTCAAAGGATTTATGGTTGTTTAGGGCAATTGGGAATGATACCGATGTTTTTAAGCTGAGCACTAACTCATTGTTTTGCTTCTCCATATTTTCAGCCTTTGCCAAATCTCTGGGTTTCTTCCTCAATTCTTCTTGTCTACTAATCTCTACTAAAAAACCGTCTGAATCGTAAATTCAAACATTCCGCCTAACTTCCCAAATTACCACCTGAATTCTAGGCAGCGAATCATCGGTTCCACCTAACTGGTTCATCAGACAACTCCCTTCGCCACTTAGCAGTTGCCAGATTGCAGTTCATTAGACCGCCAGTGGCACCTCCCAATCGTGGTTCCCCAATCAATATTCATTGATTATCTTAGTAACAACCAGAAATTCACCCTATACCGTTGCTTGCCACAAGGTACTCAAGAACTCATTGAAATCACCTGTGCTCAATTCGACATTAGTTGCTTTATTAGTTATTTTTTTTAATTGGGATAATATTGCGATTATTTTAGCATTTGGCACGATTATCATTTTGGAATGGAAATTTTCATCTCTTTTAATTTAATTTGGCGGATTTCTAATTCTTTCATCACTGTCGTTTGGATCTAATGCCTATGGATATTTTCATTCTGTTGGGAAACGATTTAATAAGAAAGTTTCAGAATTTGAGGAAAGTTGATCCAATAAATGCAAGAATTATCCTTTAGGTGCATATGTTGTTTGATGATTTTAAAAAAATGTGGATGGTTTGAAGTTCGTGAAATGTACGTGTATACTTGGTGGTAAAGTGTACGATTCTTGCATTAATATCTTACGTTCATTAATGTATAGTCACCCAATATAAAAAAAAAACCAAACGAAGAAAAAGAAGAAAAAGAAGAAAGGAAAAATAGAAGAAGAAACGGACACTGATTTTGAGCATTAATATAATGAAAGAAAGCATGATACTCACTACACTGGACTAACTCTTGCATACCTGAAACAAGCAAATAGGATACTCACTACCCAAACGGCGTATCATACAAAAGTACATACATCGCTATTGGATCAGCCCAGACATGGAGGCCTCTAGAGAAGCCATGCGTGTGTGCACACAACATATTAAGAAGCTATAATTTCTTTTCTGACATAAAGTATTATTTGTATAAATATTTGTATATGTTCTTTCTGCAGGTATTATTTACTTTTACCATTCAAGTTGATAATTATTACAGTCTTGAAAAATGATAATATAATTAATAAGAAATGGCTTGCAAGATATACTTTTATAGGTGGTGCATTCTCCATGTTCTTTTATTATATTATGGCCTATAGGTAACGTATTTATTTTGTATTAAACATGCCAATTTGCATAGAAATCAAAGACTATATGAGATTGTGCATGAGGTTTTACTTAAAAATTGATTCATAGTTACAGTGCATTGCTCTTTGTGTGTGTGTGTGTTGCTTGTGGATTATAATTTGCAGCAATCATATATTTAAACTGATCATCGATATATTGCATTGCTTATATACAGCATACATTATTTGGTGTTGGATTTAACTATTTTTATCACTTGTTTCATATTTTTATAACTTTCCCTTTACTTACATGGCATTTGGAGTTATGTAATCTTATTCAAAGGATAATTTTTGTTACTACACCATAAGGAAAGATACCCCCCAAAAAAAAAAAAGAAGGAAAAAAAGAGAACTTAATATAGTTACTGTTTTGGTACTAGGACGAGTCTCTTTCAACTACATATGCTATACTATAGATGTATGTGTCCTTTTAATTCTATATAATGAATTTTGTGCTATTTATTTACATCTCCATCTTTACTTAAATCTTTTCATTATGATATTGTGGCAAGATATTATTGATGCAGATTTGTTTATAAAGTGGACCGGAGCAATCAGACTTTTTTATGGTCAAATGCATGAATTTTGATTTTGAGGATTTTTGGGAGGTATTCTTCTGTTCTGAAAATTTTATGGGAATTTGTGTTCTGGAATCTGGCCAACTTTTGATAGACAATTTAAGAAACAAGGAATAAATGAAAATAGTAAATCAATTTTTATTAAATAGGGTATAGTGTTATACTTTGATGATTGAATGTAATTTGTTAATTTCTGTAATAAAATTATATGATTTTGTATCAAGCACCTCATATGCTATCAATTTTTTTGAATCATGTTGCTATAAAATTTGAATTTGATACAAGTGATTTATCATTCTCTTGCTTGAGGGTGTGGTGTTGCAATGAAAATAGTAGATCACATATGTTTAACCTTTTTGTCATCACTTAATGTGTTTACTAAAGGTTTATTTCTGCATTTTTCTTTGATGATTTTGGATTTTAGCCATTGATTTATCAGTGGGTGTTTTAGAAATATCTACTGTTTAACAATTTGTAATATTGTTTTTTATTATCAGACAATGTATAACTAAATCAATGTTTGGTAATAGTTTGTTTATAATTCTACCGTTTCCTCCTCTCTTTCTTTTCATAATCTAATTGATTTAATCACTTTATTAAATATATTACACAGAGAGAGAGAGAGACACACATATATGTATTAATTGTTAAGTATTATATATACGTGCGCGCATGTGTTTGCGCATGCATATATAATACTCAACACTTAATTATTAATTGTTCTCTACACTTTTTCTTTAATATCTTTGTTTTTTGTATCTAATAATGCAACTCATTTCAAATTAATGGAAAACTATAATAAATATTTTTTTCAAGATTATACTCTGAATGGTTGGTTTACGTTTTAAATATTTTTTGTATTTAATAATTTTTTGTTCAACAACCGTAGTATTTTTTTTTTTTTTTTTTTTTTTTTTTGAAATTGTAATCGGTTTCCCCACCGTTATGTGGTAGCACTAGTTATCTTTAAAATTGTTATTGTCTTATTAGCAAGACATTGTTAAGTAGGACATGTTTTGTAGTTGCATGGGTAATGGGTGGTATGAACCAATAAAAACATACGGATAACTGTGTTAAGCATTCAAAGCAAATTATGAAAACTGGGAAATGCTGTTTCTCTTGAAATTCCCAGCTCAGGAATTTCGGGAGATAAATAAAGTCAGGGGCACCTGAATCTGTGGTTCCGAATTTTATCTCTGCTCCTGAGCAGGAATTTTGGGAGCTCTAGCAAAGTCCATGAAAAATTAACAACTTAACTATTCTAGCCCCCATGGTCATGTCTTCTCTACTAATAAAAAAGGATATACTACTACGCTAAGTTTTTTTAATTCAATTCCTAAAATTACCGTGCAAAAATCATCTGTAATGATAAATATATAGTCAGTCAACAAAAAGTGTTTCGATAAATAAATATATAAATATATAACTTACGTAATATTAACTATTTGATTCGGTTTTAATTATGATTGAGCTTATGCCCAATCATTTTTTTCCTTCAAATTATTATGCTACGATTTTTTGTTCCACAATATGAATCACTTAAGCAAATTAGTTACTACAGTAGATTCTTCTTCAGATTAATACATTGTTTAATATGGATACCAAAAGTTTTAATGGATTGTAACTAAACCTACTTTAGCAGTGGTGGATGAATTTAGAGAAAAAGAAAGCTCATGGCTTAATTTTCATGCTTTGGTATAGAAATCTGGTTTAAAGCCGAAAGCCTAGAAAATTGAATATATTTGAATAAGAATTGTGAAATGCAAGCTCTTAATATTATGAGATCACTCCTAGCCTCATCTTCAGTATTTGGGAACTTATTTCTGCCCGTTTTCTATGTATGAAAGATACATGGATTCCCGCGAATCCATAGGCCCTGCATTTTATTTCCGCTCCAAGGATTCCTGAGCAGGGAATTTTGGGAGCTCTAGCAAAGTCCCATGACAAATTAACAACCTAGCTATGTTAGCATCCCAAATCATGTCCTCTCTACTAATAACGAGGATACACCGCACTCTAATATGGTAAAGTTTCTATTCAATTCCTAAAACAGCTCTCCAGAAACAATTTTTTGTAATAATAAAATCTATATTCAGTCACCAAAAAAATATTTGGATTCTACTTTCTATTTGAAATTACTTAGGATTGATGATTTTATTCACTTTTTGTAATAATTTAGTTTATTCCAACTCACTTTTTTTCTTCAAATTATTATACCATGGATTTTTTCTCAATATGAATCACTTCAGCAAACTAATTGCTAAAGTAGATTCCTTTTCAGATTACTTGCAAAAGTACACTTTTTGGTCAGTTTAACTTGCGCAATTGTGAGTCACGCCAGTGTTAAGAAAAATGATTAAATATTATACTAGAGCGATTCTAAATTATGCCATTGTATTTTAACTACTCCTTTTAAGATGTGATTTGTTTCTATAAAATATATTAAAATAAGCGCGCGTCTTTATGTGTGTATGCATATGTGTACACACATATGTATGTATGTAGTTTGTGCGCTCCCACACGTGTATTCATTTGACAGTGAGTCCTTGTATTAATTAATAAAAAAGGATAAGCTATAACACTATAATGAATGAGCATGGTTAAAGGAATTCAATATTTTTTACGGGAGGGTTCATTTTTTCATTTTTCAAAAAATTGTTGTGGGGTGTACCAAAAAAATAGCCCTCCCTCTTAACAGAAAAAAAAACCATAACCGCCCTCAGTATTTCGGCGATCCTCTGCGTTTTGACTTTCTTTCCGATCATATCTCCATGAAAATGATTTTCGTTGAACCATCATCATCATTTTTTTTTCATTTTTCAATGGGATGCTGCCGAATTTTGCTTCACAGAGAGATAAAACGTTAAATAGTTTTATTTGATGGAGTCCTCATAACATTTTTCTAGGTGAAGTCCCCCTAAAATTTGTCACCCCTTATCAAAAAATGTAGTCCTTTTAACCGTGTCCTAACGAGTGAGAAAACAATTGAGGCTTGACTATCATGGCCTGGTACTACACAATAAAATTATTAAGAGTAAAACTGAAAACGATATAAATAGAGGTTTGGTCAATTTTATGGTCACGTGCATTGCAGTTTCCTAAATGCTAACTATGGATTAAATATAGCAGCCCCTTTAGAATTGTTGTTGTTATTATTTTCTTTTACACCTAATTCACTGGCAGTCATAATTGTTAAATTGCAATCTGTTAATATCTGCTACACATCCTATTTTAGATAAAACTCCAAGATGTGGAATTTCATGGCCAATGAAATACAATGTCCTGTGTTTGGAAGGATTTTAGTGCGGTCTCTCCTTATTGTTGTCTCTATTTAGTAATCATAACCTATTTATGTAGTTATTCCAACATTCAACACTGTGTAATGCAAGCTCGTCGTTTCAACTGGTGTTTTTTGTTTGTTTCAATTTTACTTTCTTATACAGCTGTAGAAGTATAAATTCTATTGTAGTGACAAAAATAACATTCTTTCTTTGCTTTATTTGCAGAGCAATGTCCAGCGTTTCCAGTATCATTTGCAGTTAGGTTCTATTAAGTCTAAATTTTGGTGCCAGCTGGCCATATGTTCAACTGATGATTGTTTCTGCTCTTTGTAAATCACCTCTCTGGCTTAAACAAGTGAAGGTTATAACCAATAAAATATTTATATACATCTATAATGCTCTTCCACGGAGGTTAGTATTTGTAATATGGGTATACTTACAATTGTTTATGTTACTGTAGAATCACATATTGACTGGTAGCTTTGTATATACATCCTGTCGCCTCTAGTATTCTTCATCTAGTAGCGTATTCTGTACAATTGTCAATGATGGTAAATAAAAGTCGTAAAATGAGTCAAATTTCCGAGAGAAAATTTCCCACCGATGCTAAAGACTACAAGCTGTGTGAAGAAGTTGGTGAAGGTGTTAGTGCTACTGTATATAGAGCCATATGTATTCCTTTTAATGAAGTAGTAGCCATTAAGGTTTTAGACCTTGAAAAGTGCAACAATGACTTGGTAAGTTTGTTTTTTCTGTAATCAATTTACAGCTTTTGATGAGTGTTTTCATGTTCTGAATGCGTATTTTGATAATTTCCTTTTTGATAACATTTTTTTTCCATTAAGATTTCTATACCACTGTTGGTTGAAGCATATCCCAGTTCTTATCTTTATAGGATGGCATCCGAAGGGAAGTCCAAACAATGAGCTTGATTGATCATCCCAATCTGTTACGGGCACACTGCTCTTTTACTGCAGACCACTGTCTTTGGGTTGTGATGCCGTACATGGCTGGTGGATCATGCCTTCACATAATGAAATCTAATTATCCAGAAGGCTTTGATCAACCTGTTATTGCAACAGTGTTACTTGAGGTGCTAAAAGCTTTAATATATCTGCATCGTCATGGACATATTCATAGAGATGTAAAGGTATTGGAATATAATTCTAATTACTATTTGCATAATGTCACTGTCTAATTTTTCTCAAGTTATACATTGAACCATTAAACCTCCAGTGCTTGTGTTACATGAATAATTCCCTCTAATTTTACTTCAACGTTTTTTTTAAAAGCAGTTGCTTTTCCCAATTTTATGGGTTGCTGAACTGAAAATTATAACTATTTAACCATACTAACAAGAATTAAGATGATCATCATAGAATTTTTGCTAATATATTAAGATTACTTGATATGCTTGTACAAAATAAAGCGTATTCTTTCCTTAGGCTGGAAATATCTTGGTTGATACCAACGGATCGGTTAAGCTTGCTGACTTTGGAGTCTCAGCATGCATGTTTGATACTGGGGATAGGCAGCGTACCCGAAATACATTTGTGGGAACTCCATGCTGGTATTTTTTTAGATTGAAAAATCTAGTTTAACTGTTCTTTTGTTTTACTTTATAAAATTAAGGGTATGTATATGCATTCAACTTAAACCACTTTTACCGTATCTGTGTTAGAGCTGAATAAACACGCCTTCACTAAATATTCTCTCTTAGTATTATCTTCCACACATGCATTGTTGCATTATTGCATCTGTATTTCATGACCACTAAGGAACTGAATGGATAGACAAAATAGACCTATTGATATTTGGCCACATACATATGCTTATCTGTGGAGTGATTTTCAGGATGGCTCCTGAAGTTATGCAACAATTGCATGGATATGATTTCAAGTGAGCTACTTACTCATTGTGATAACAGCATTGGCAAATTCCTCATATTTCTCCTTTTATTTCATTTTTTCTTTTATTCTCAATTTTGTGTGTATTTGATGAATATTACCAGAGCAGACATATGGTCATTTGGTATAACTGCGTTGGAACTTGCGCATGGCCATGCCCCATTTTCCAAGTATCCTCCTATGAAGGTATGCTTTTAGAAAGTGTGGACTGCATATATACTTCATACAATACTTTAAATTGCACACATCAATACCCTCACACATAATTAATACTGTGACTGGGTTCCTGCGTTCATAAGGAATCGAAAAGGTATAATAGAATTTAATGCAAAGTTTTGAAAATGGTATTCAAATTGTAAAGCTTAAAGTTCAAATATTAAATCAAAGCTGAATCTAGCTTCGTAGATTCGTAGAATTCATATTTTAGTGCTTATATATAGTATACTTATATGCTATAAAATATTTCTTTATTTATGTCATCAAATGAGATTTTAGTATGTGAAGGGATCGATTATTCTTTCCATAGTAATAATTTATATTTTTAAATTGTTTGATGTTTGGGTTTCTGCACCTAAACTTATAGCTCGATTTTCTCTCTTGTTTCTTTTTACTTTGTTCGGAAACAATACAATTTGAAATGTGGATTCACATAAGTATTTAGATGTAGATTTATTTTAGCATGGATCAAGTGGAATTTCTCAATTGCTATTTTAATATAAGAATCTAATAATTTGATTTGAAAGGATTCAAATCATAAGATTTAAGGAGTTTGTACTCATGATTTAATGCATGAGATGCTGCTTGTTTGTGTAATATTATATTTTAAATTAGTGTCATCCTACTATAGGTCTTGCTTATGACCCTTCAAAATGCTCCGCCAGGACTTGACTATGAACGAGATAAGAGATTCTCAAAAGTAAGCATCTTGTCTTCTAAAATTTATCCAGTAGAGCAATGCTATCATATTGTTTATAAAGAAAGAAATTGCTCTGTATATAGTCGTTCAGAGACTTGGTTTCCGTTTGCTTAGTGAAAGACCCAAAGAAGCGACCCACTTCAGAAAAGCTTTTGAAGCATCCATTCTTTAAACATGCCCGACCAGTTGATTATTTAGCAAGAACAGTTCTGAATGGAATTGCTCCTCTTGGTGAAAGATTTAAGGCACTGAAGGTTGTTTCTTATGTTCTATGACTTAATTAATTCTAAGCATGAGCTGACACTTTGTTTCTAGGAGAAAGAAGCAAATATTCTTTTGCAAAACAAAACTCTGGGAGGAGATAGAGAACATCTTTCGCAGGTATACCTCAATAAAAGCTTCCAAATTTGTAATGTTTTCTCGGCACATCACGTGATTCAGTTTAGTTTCCATTGGGTACTTTAGAACCACGCTATTCATCACTTGACAGATAACTGTTTAACACGTAAAGACCTTGTAAATACATTTAAAAGTTGAAGCCAATGTTCTAATAATTAGAAGTTGAACAGACTGCTAGAAGTTTCTTACAAGATCCGTATCCTGAATTCGGATATTTGTCAATGATTAATAATTCATGTTTTATACCCCCCCCCCCCCTTTCCCGGTTGAGATATTGGAGGTACCCCGATATTTCGGTGGTACCGTACCGGTGCCGAAGGTAAGCAAACTGGAACTGATCAAAAGAATCGGTTTTGGTTATGCTGTAAAAAGAGAAAATCGAAATAAAAACAATCAAACTATATAGGAAATCAATCAACTTGTCTTCATCTTCAATGACATCGACCTCAAAAACTTGTGCGGCAGTGAAGATCGACGATCGTCTTTTTTTTTTTTCCTTTACATTTTGCTTCAGCTTTTTTATTTTTTTATATTTTTTGGCCCTAGCTTTCGTGTTAAGGGGATCTGTGAACGCGGCAGATTTTTTAGTGGATGGTGAATGACAGATCGAAATTAATTAACTTGGCTGTGTTATGTAACTTGTGTTGGGCTGAAATTCGGCTGTGTTGTGTAACTTGTGTTGGGCTGAAATTATTTAATTTGGCTTAATGTATTATTGTTAAGTTAAATTAGGGTTAATTTCACTTATATACTATATAATGTTAAGTTTAATATTGTGTTATCTAATAAACCACTGAAAAACAAAACCGAGACCAAATACGAAATTTCCGAACTTGTCTGAAACTATCAAAATTGCAAAGACTGAGACTGCAACCGAGTTCTCGAACCTTGATACACACACAAAATTTCAAATGCGTGTGTATGCGTGTGTATGTGTGTGTGTGCATGTGTAATATCTTAGGTAGTCCAAAAAAAATAAAATAACACAAACAGTCCAAATGCTTACTACCAAATTACTTTTATCTCCGTTCATGTCAATGCAAATCCTTAATAATGTTTTCGTTTACCTGCAAAATTTACTATCAAATTCCTTTCGACATGTCATCAAGCTCATTAGTTTCTCATTGAGATGGAAGATTACATGCTCATGGTCTGATGACATTGAGATGAGGCATGCTATTCATACAATGATATGGAAGTTTGTCTACTATCTATTATGACATTTTATTTTTATTATATTGTTGTTGTTATTTTGCAGCAAGAGTATATTCGTGGAATCAGCGAGTGGAATTTTAATTTGGATGACTTGAAAGCTCAGGCTGCTCTTGTAAGGAATTTCAAAATACTTTTATGAAGGAAAATGTGATAACTGTAACTTATGGAAATATTAGCTCAAATTTCCCATGTTCATTTCAGATTCCATCAGAAGATATAGAACTAGATAATAACCATACAAATGGTCACAGTTTCGTTAATCATGAATCACAAAATCTTTCTTTAAGGCAAGCTGGTGATGAAATTCAAGTGGAGGTAACATCTGATTTCTAAAATCTCATTCTTTAGTGACATTAGCAGTATAATTTTAATGTTGCTTGTAAAACTATTTTCACACTCTTCCAACATGTTCTAACTGATTCATTGTTATAGGATGAAATGCAAGATATTGAAGATTTAAAGGGTGCATTTTCCTCTGCATTTCCTTTTCGCCCTCTTGAAGCACTAAAGTAACTTTTTAAATCTCTTATTCTCTCCCCCGTTGACTGCACGTAGCATATATGATTGCTCACAGGGAAAATAATTTCCTCACAAACTTGCCATACACAATGTCCTGCTTAAAATAATTTTGATTTTGTCCAAGCTTTCAAATCTCAGATTTCAGACGAAATCTTGGATTGACACCTCAGTTTATATCTCGGTTTGATATCTTAAGATCTCGGGTGAGGTGAGTGTGTAACAATTAAAAATTATGTTTGTAATCTCGTCGTTCAAAAAGTGGATCTCGAGCGAGATGGAGATTTAAAACTCTGATTTTGTCGCATGGCAAATTAAGCATTGCATTTTTTCTACCATAAATGCTTCTTTCCTATTCAAGATTGCGTCTTTCTTTTGAATTATACTCTTTCTTTCATGGTAAATCAAAAATCTAGAAGTGCTTAATCCCCCACTCTATGGGAGTGAACAAAAATGTATGCTTTCTTTCATTGACTCAATGAATTCCCATATACAATCTTGTAAAATATCTTGTATTCCCACTAGTTTGACTAGTTATAATGTTATTTGTTCATTCTTGCAACTGCTTTAATTTAGGATTGTATAACAATCAATGTTCGGGATCTTGGTTTTGATCTTTTGTAATTTTAGGAATTTTGATTTACTTCGTAAATTTCATAAATTTTGGTTTCAGTTTTGATTTCGGAATATAGATACATATATAGACACACACACACACACACACACACACACACACACACACATATTTGTTTAATTTATTGAAACAAAATGAATTTATCTTTATACTGAAAATAAGGTATAAAGGAAGAATACTTGATTAATCATAAATATTTGTAACATTAAAAAATGTTTATTTATTACTTTGTTTTTTGACTTTTTTTAGTTAAACCATTTATGTATTTTGTGATTTTATATTTTTTCTAAGTTAAAATTTCAAATTTTGAATATTTGCAATACAGAGTAATTCGTGTTTTAGTTTTTTTTTTTTGTAAACTTTGAAGTTCAATATTTTTTTATTGAACCGGATTTTGGGTTAGGTTTGTTTTTGCCCCTTGCTGAAACAGAAACGCAACGACTGGAATCTCGGAATTTCGGTCGAAACCTCAAACCTTGATAATAATAAGCGATATCTGCTATTCTGATACAATCTAAAAAATGCACTGCTTTAATACGCAACTTTTATGGGCTTTCTTAATTAATTCAGGACCTGTTTTGATGTTTGTGAGGATGAAACGAACATGGGTAGTCCCAAAGAGGCAAAATTGGAAATGGATCTACCACAACATAAACCTTTACAAGTGGAAAGTCCTGAAATAAGGAAGTTTGATAATGAAATCAAAGAGAAAAGTCCTTTGCCTAAGCATATGAAGCCTCTTGGACTCCATAAATTTTTGAGTGGTTCACTTCTACCAGAACATGTTCTTTATCCTTATAATCATATTGCTGGGGATGCAGAAAGGTAAATTCTCTTAAACTAATTGAGTTGATTGTGATATGAAAATACACAACCTTTATTTATTCGCACAAGTTGGTCCACTTTTCACAACCTATTATTTAAACCACTTCAGAAATTAATCACAAGCACATGTCACTCCGTGCTAACATGGCAAAAAGTGGGCATCTGAATGATGATTAACAAACAGGCAAGAATAATCCATTACCTTCTCTGATGTTCATTAGTTGGTGCCATGATGTTAGTGACATAAAAATTACATGTAGCTTGTTTATGATTTAAGGCTCACACAAGTACAACTATCTTCATATTCTCGAAATTTCCACCATTCGAGACATTATCTTTTTGAGATGATTGCATTGATTGTTCGATTTTCAATATTACCGATGGCGCCATATTCGACTTTATTTAGTCTAACCTAACTCCCTTGAATAAAATTGCATGTTTAACTGACCATTCACTTGACCCCTCCCATTTAAAAACCATTTTCAAGACATGTCGAGAAATAATTTCATCGTTCCATTGAACATTAGCAATGATGGATCTAGCTACCCTTCGAACAGTATATTGGTCAATATTAGGTTGCACTCTTGTTTTTGATAGATTCATCACTGTCGCCATCACCATCATTCTCAATCTAAAAGTCAGATAGTACTTCGTTATTTACCTATGTTCTCAACATATGACCTAAATCTCAGGTCTACAGAACTTCTATGTTACCAAGGCAAGAACCTTATCCATATTTGCATCATCACCGTGATTTGCTGAATTGCATCGGGTTCAACTTTATTACCATTCGGGGGTCCTGCACCAAACTTAATAATAGCTTGACGCAACATAAACTTTAATAGATAAACAATATATTGGTTTATAGAATATAAACTTACTGAGTTGTAAGAAGATACGAAAAAGAGTGCTTATTTTGGGCAGATATGATATGGATGAGATTGAAATGTAGTTTGATGCGGTATACAACTAGAAAAAATAAACAATATATTAGTAGATGGAATATGAAATAAAAATCATGTTGCAAAATGATGTGAACTCGATTGCTTACTTTTAGATGAAAAGTATGAGACTTAGTTATAGTGTGCTGCAGCATATAGTAGTATAAAGGCAATGCATTATTATATAAATAAAGTATGAGCTACAGAGCATATCAAAAAAGATTCCTTATAACACCATACAGACAAATCTTTGTTAATTTAAAGAGAGGGATGAGGTAGAAAATTAAAATGACCATCTTTGTTCGAGGGAAAATAATAATATGAAAATGGAGATGAATTGTAAAAGAATTTAGCTAGAAGATTACGTTGATGTTATTTAAAACAGCATGCGTAATTTCAGAACATGCAACTAGCGATATCATAAATAATTCTAGTATACATTTTCAACGTTTTTAGGTCATTGTTAAGAAATTTTACAATCATCAACAGGTGTGATTTCCTCTCTTGTGTCCAAGCAAAATAAGTCCTTTCAGAAAAGACCTCTCATTGTTCTTAATTGCAGTTTACCATAGGGGGTGAGAAAATGATTTGCTTAGTTCAGAATCGATAAAAAATTACTAAAACCAAAATAATCATTCATAAGTTAATGTTTATTGTTAAATGCTGCTTCAAAATTTGATGATCTTGATTGAGATCTCGCTTATGAAGCTTTTATGAAAGAAAATTCTAGATTGTGCTTTGACTTCATTTGACATTGATCTCAATCGAGGTTTCAAATCTCTGTTGATATATCCCAATATTGATTGAAATTTTGATCCTTGGTAGAGATCTCCAATTCTCGACGGCGATCTCAGTCATATTTCTCCGAGATCTTGTTCAAATTTCGATCGTGGTCTTACATATTGGTTTAAGTTTTTCAATATGTATCTTGGGTCTTGTATAAAGATTTACGTATATATCACAAAATAATTATCAACATTTAGTGCTTTTTATATATTTTTATTTTGTAAATCATGGGCGTTGTTAAAGATTTTTGGCTACAAGAGGGTTGATTTTTCGTGATCCCTCTCCTTTAATTCTTTCCTTCTAAAAAATCATTTCAAATGCAAACTTTGACAACACCTGTCAAATTATGTATAAAAACTCGGTAAACATTCTGTTCCCCCATTGAGAGAAAATCCCTCTAATAACAAGAAGTTCCCTTTAACAGTGCTCTAAGGTATTCAAAACAGTTTGGATGAATTTTAGATTTCATTCCCAAATGTTCATCCAGAATATACTCATCTCCTCAGATTACAAAGTATGGAATATAAAAATTCTCATCCGAGAAGAGACTGAGATCTTAGATGTAAAACGTTGTCTTTACAACTTTTGTGGATATAAAACGCAAGTATTATGATAGAAATTCTTAAAAAGAAATTGCGTTTAAAAAGGGTTTAAATCGATAGCATTTGGTACCGATTTGAATTTCATAATAGTGTAACTTGCATACAAAGGGTTTTACTTTCATAAAAAGTTTATAGAAGTTTACACCCCGTTTGGTTTATCATTCTACTTTTGGGTTTTCGTCCAAACAAAAGGGTGCTTGACGCATGTATTTTCTGGAAAACAACCAATTTGAAAAATGAAGTTGACATGCAAAATGAAAAACATATTTATTTTTGTTTTCATGTGTTGAAAAATAACAAAAGTACGAGAAACGATCCATCCCTCCCCCGTCCTTCCATCCCTCAAACCTCTCCATCGACCCTCCATCATCGTCATAATGATTTTAAATTTTAAATATTTTCCTCCGCTCTCTCATATGTTGCAACAAAATTTCGAAGACGCAGAACACAATTCAAAGTGAAACTAAACAGGCCCTTAACTTGTTACACGAAAATAATAATGGTTTAAGGTGGTAACATTTTGTACCAATTTTTAGTATCAAATGTATGTGCATATATGTATAGCTCTATCCAATTAGCTCATTCTTGCCTAATTATATGATGATATTTATCTCTCTCTCTCATTATATGAAAAATAATGACTTAAATTCTCTTTTCACTTTTCTTTACCATCTTTGGCTATTTTACATGCTGTTATATATTATTTTAACTCTGGATGTTGTCCATTATTTATAGGGCTGAATTGCCTAAGAAGTTTCAAAAAGAAAGAAATCCTAGTGGTCCCTTGTTACATCGTCATAATAACTCATCCGGTAATATATTTAGTACTGATATATTTTCTGTAGGATTAATTCTTTTAGCTTATTGTGTTAATGAATGGACATTTCAGTTTATACACTACACATATACAACTATTTATACTAAACTCTTTTGTATCAAAGCAAATACACAAGAGGAATCACTGGAAGGAAGGTCTATTCGCAAGGGCCGATTCAAGATCACATCAGCAGATGCTGGCCATAAGGTATAATAGTTAGTAGTTAACTATGAAGAAATATATTACGGAGAGCAGTGTTTATAATTTTACGGATAAATATATGATTATTGACATAAGTAGCCTATTCATGTCAAAGAACAGTAGCCTTGTGGAAAGGCCTTGGATATGTATCCAGATGTCTTAAAATCGAGTCATCTTGACAGGAAGTTATTTCATATGTAAGAAATTCTGTTAGTCATATGCCAAGAAATAAAATTTAGATATATCTTGATACAAAATGCAGAAAACATTACAATGTTATTTCATGTCAATAGGTTATAAATTGAAGTGGAAAAGGTTACAAGGTGTCCAAGAACACTGTAAAGTATGGGAATTGACTATGAAGGGTGCAAAGTGATATAGTTATATATTTCGATTTCAAGTGATATAACTTTTTGATATTTGTTTTGTTATTTCAACAGCATTAATACCGATTTCAAATTCATAATACAGAATTTTAAATCTTAATTTCATTCTGCTCTTCTGTTTAATGTCTTAGATAAGTTTTCGGTAGATAAACATTTATGCTTTATTTCTTGTCTAGGTCACACCTTCAGAAAATGGTGCTGCCAATTCAGTCAGTGGAACAAATGCTGCTTCTGTTGTTCCAGTGCTACAGCTATTACTGCAGCAGAACAATATGCAAAAGGTCAGCTACTAACAATTGCTTTTACTAACTTCTTCGTTTGGCATTTTAATCTTAGCAGTTAATATTTACAGGAAACAATTGCCAGCTTGATCAAGTCTGTGGAGCAGACAAATGGTATTAATCTATCAAAATATTTTGTTTCAGGCTTTATGCCATCGACTCAACTCTTTATATTTACAATAAATATTTTCAGGTCATCAAGCTGAAGCTCACAGTATTGACACAAGCGATTCATCTCAGGTATATTAGTTGCTTAATCAACATATATAATGTGCAATAATGTTTATATAATGCTGCCTTAACACAAATCAGTGCATCTTTTACGACAGCTTCCTCGGAATTCAAGTAGGGTGAAAGAATTGCAGACTTATGCTACCCAATTGCAGCAAAGGTCCACAAGACATCCTTTGCACTCTTTTTCAATTTCTAACATCGTTACTACACTAAGCATCTGACTCGCATCTTTAAATTTTTAGTATCTGGAATCTTAGCAATGAGTTGCAGAGGTTGAGGACAAAAAATGCCCAGGTAGTTTTTCTTCTTCTTCTTCTTCTTCTAAGTTCAACTTATGTTGCATACTTGAAATTTTGAATCGCTTCCTGAGCACAACTGTAATAAAATCATCTAGTGTTTGATCCTTTTGTTTGAACGTTGATAATTTTGAGACAATATGTTGCAGGACAAATTTTAATATTAGGCCCAACATAAAAACTTATTACAAAAACAAGTCCGGTTTTCACCAAATCAAGTTTTGTGCTTTTGCACTTTGAGAAACGCAGAATGCTAGTATAGTGAAAACAAATCTATTTTTTTTTTAATAAGTAACCAAGGAGGCCTAAAATTGAAATTAGTTATTCAGTCAGGTCTAATATTAAAATTTGTTGTACCCATGCATAAATCTTGTAAAAGGAAGGATTATAAACCTTTAAAATCAGTGTAAGTAGAGTGTGTGCGCACGTGCATGCGTTGTGGCTTGCGGTTTATTTGATTATAACGGATCAAATTTGCTATGTACATTGCAGCTCGAGCGTCAAATCACTGCTTTATCCAACAAAGAGCGAAGGAGGGAGAAAGACAAGGCATCAAAGATATGATGATATGCACATACAAATATGCCGATCGTTGAAGCTGCAAATATTAACTTATTATTGTTAAAACAATTTTTGTTCGGATCCAAGTTCTATGTTGCTTCAGGCCAACCATTAGTACCTCCCATAAATATTTAGTCTTTTTTTATCCTGCGTAAATACTCCGCAATTGCAATTTTGTGCATTGTTTATATCGCCATCGTATGTTACTGTAAATTTTTTTGCTCTGTATTTATGTAGAATGGTTTACCATCCTTAGATTCCTTCATTAGATAATTTATTGTAATATTGAAATCAATTTATAATCCCAATGCATGAGCAAAATGAACCTCAAATGTTGAATTGAGGTTCTTTTCAGATATGTCCTTTTTGTTTGGACTTAAATCTGCAACCGTATTAGCCCTTTTAGATAATACTTAAAATTTGGATCGTGTGATCTTTTGAAAGTTCCAGCATCTTATTTTTGCCTTGTGTTATTTAGTAACAAAAAAAATCTAGCATATTTAAAGCCTTACCGTTGGTTCAATTATTTTTTATTCTATTAGTTTCAGTTTTGAAAAGGACTGATGATTTTAAACACTTGACGTTTCTGTCATAGCGATCAAGAAACTGACCTGCTTCGTTCTGCTCACATCCTCCTCCTCTACACACAAACATTAGCACACGTAATCAATAGACTAAACATTATCATGCTATAAAAGTAAGTATATGCTACACACAATGATAACAAGCAACGAGATAAGGAGTCCAAGGTTGTACACAAACCAGTACTAACGCATAATGCAACCCAACATCCATGGCACCCTACCAAACGTACGTACATACAATACTCTCAGATTTATGACGACGACCGACGAAGCATGCGATACACTCACAAGTCATTGTGCCCCTATGCAGCTAGATTGTTGGTCACGCGATCCAAGATTATCGAGTCATGACGAATAATCTTTCTCAACTTCAAGCCTTTAGTCGTGATCTGTGACAACACTACCGCTTGCATATACGCTTTCTCGCTTCATTTATTTTGGATTGCTAGCAAGAATTGAACGCTTGATGCCTACCATGAGTAGGCCGATTAGAATATGATCCGATCCATTTACCACCTTCGTAAATGAGTTGGTTCAATTCGTTTATGATCATCTATTAAAGTGTCACTCATTTATGACTCTTTATCAAAAGAGACTTAAATGGGTAATCTAATACCCGTTTGTTAAAAATCTAAACTTTGAAAATTTGAAAACTAGAAAAATGAACTTTAAGAATTTTAAATTTGAATATTGAAAATTTGAAAAAAGAAGTTTAAAATTTAAAATTAAAAATTTGAATATTGAAAATTGGAATTTTGAACTTCTAGAGATTTGTACAAGGACGACTAAACATAAGTCGTTCTTTTTTTTCTTTCAAACTGTAGTAACATCTTCATACTGATTCGAGATCACCAACGAAATCGAGTCTACATTTCGGACAATATGGAAAACTCAGATACTTTAGAATCTAAGCATACATTACAGTTTTCCATTGTGATTAACAGTTGTACTTAATGAATAACATACTACATCATCATATCTAAACTCCGACTTGAACAATACTTCAATGATTCATTCGTTTGCAGATTTGTTAGAAACTCGTGTGGAAATTTACTTATTAACAATTTGAATTTTCAATTTTTGTACTCGATAGATTAGGTAGAAGTCACTATTTCTTTTGAAATGTAATAACTTCTTTATACTAATTCGAAGTTGGACAAGACTTTGACCGATGACAGCATATCAACATCATGAACAATTCAGAAGACTCGAGTATTTCATATTTCGAACGTATGTTATAGTTCTTCATGGTACCTAATTGTTGTGCATAATAAATAACAAACTACACACCCTACGTCTAAACTCTGATTCGAACAACACTTCAATGACCCATCCTCTCTAAATTACTAGATAACCATGTGCATAACAATCTGAATTTTGAAAATTTAAATTTAAGAATTTTAGTTTATATTCGAATATCAAGTTTTAAAATTTTACTTTGAATTTGGAAGTTTTAAAATTTTAAATCAAAATATGAAAATTTAAATTTTGATGAAAATTAAGATCTGACTTTGAAAATTTAAATTAGAAACTCCGATTATTTTAGAAATTCAAAAGGTAAAAACATAATTTAATTTTTTTTATACATATTTTCTAAATTTTTGATTAGACATATCTAATTAAAATCATTAAATGTGTTAAATGGGTAATCCATAAATTAAGTAAGTTGGGTCAGATTGAACCATATGCTAAATGCCTCAAATGGAACGGTCGAGTTAGATTTTTACCCAATCATTTTAGACCCAACCCGTCCCGTTGCAAGTTCATGAATCAATCACTCGAAATCTCGATTTCTATGGCTTCCCCTTCCTTATAGACATTTGGTCACATACTTTGTTGACCACACAACACGACATTTGGACCGCTCACTAAAGGCATTTAATCACCATTTGACTCGGTCGCATAGCATATTGGCACACGCTTGCATAGGCACTACAACTCGATCACTTGCACATGGACTGCTTGAATAACATAGGGGCATGATCACATATCTCCACTTTGTTGCCACTCATAGACTTCAAGGACATGACTGCTGCTCTCATTTTAGACCGACTGCATAGCTCATAAGTTGATATGTGTAACATCTTTCATTTTGAGATCTGAAAATGAATACCAGAATGTTGTAGCCGCCTCTAATCTTATTTTGAAGCGACAATATAAAGTATATTATTTCACATACATATACAATAGTAATGATAATGAGTCATACTACTTAAACAAATTCATCCATCATTTCATTCTGAATTAAACTACCTAACATTCCATTGTAGGGAGAGATTATTGAAGGAACTCGGTTGGATTACAACGGATTAATTGGGTGAATTTTAATTTTTTTCCTTTTCTACATCTTATTGAGTCTACGAAGTTTAAAATAGTTAAAAAAATTTAAATAAAAAAATTATTTTATTTTATTTGTTTATTTTAAAGTATTGATTTAATATATATAATGTATATGTACAAACACACACACACACACATCTGTATGTGTAGTGCACATGCAACATGTAGGAAGTGTACATGGTTTAATATGTTCGTATGTAAATGCTGAGATTTACACTGTAACGTACACTTTATCCCTTTATATATATATATATATATATATATATATATATATATATATATATATTACTCCATGATTTTTTTATAGAAAATATTAGTCCACGGGTTATTTTAAGATTTATATACATACACACATACATATACACAAATACACATACATACATTCATACATACCCCCATCGGCTATGAGTAATGCACCGTCCAATATTTGAAGAATGTTGCCTACGCTAGTCTCAACAGATGTATCGATATCTTGTCTTGAAACATCTTGACTAGGAATATTTAAAACATTATGTTTTTTTAATGTGATAAATTTCTCATGATTGCAGTAGTCGTAATTATCATCACATAACATATTATTTAAGTATTTTATGTCTAATTTACTTAAATTAAATAATCAATTAACATAACATAGTATGACAATTATATAATAGAAAGAAAAAACCTTTTATTTCGAATGAGATTTTATTACAGAATTAATAATTTACAATAAATTACATAACTGCCCATAGGGCATACCTCTAACTCTATAATCTCTCATTTGCACTTGGGGCCAATTATGGAATCTCAATACCATCCCTTCAGTTGGTTTGCTAAGAAATGACCGAGTTAGCCCCTTCATGAATGAATCGGTTATGTTGTTCTCGGTATCTACTATATAAATCACTGCTTCTTTATTAGCGATGAATTCTCTAATAAGGTAGAAATTTTGAAGTTTTAGCATCGGTTTCTTGTGAGCTCTTGGCCCTTTGCGATCTGCATCGCAACACTGTTGTCACATAACAATTTTGTTGGATCTTCAATGTCTGGAATCGCTCCTAGATCATCCATAAATTTGCACATCCAGCTGTTTCATTGAGGATGATATATTTGGCCCCCATAGTCGAATTAGCTATTTTTTTCTATTTGGAACCTTTTCAACTAACATCTCCACCGCTTGAAGTAAAAAACATAACCATATACAGATTTGCTGTCGTTGATATCTCTTTGAAAGCTGGAATCTGTATACCTTTTCATAAGAAGGTATTCATTTTCATATATAAGGAATAAGTCCTTATTATTTCTTAAATATTTAAGTATACATTTTACAACAGCCCAATGCTTCTCACCTGGATTAGACTAGTGTCAACTTACACATCCTAATGCATAAGCCACGTCTAGTCTAGTTTATAACATAGCGTATGTTATAGAACCCATTGCTAATGGATATGACATCCTCTCATACCTCTTTCTCCTTATCGGTATAAAGAGATTTCTTTTTTACAAAGATGATTCTAGATTGCATCGAAACATTTTCTTACTTCAAATTCTCCATATTAAACCTTTTCAGTATAGTGTGTGTGTGTATTCTGGGATTGAGATAATCCAGTAACCTCTTAAATCTATCTCTATAGATCTTAATACCTAATATATAAGTTGCTTTTCCCAAATTAATCCTGGAGAAGTTTTTGGATTACCATGCTTTTACTGATTACAACAACGCAATGTCGTTGCCAATCAGTAGTAAATCATCAATATACATGACTAAGAATACTATAACACTTCCTTTTTCTTTCCAATAAACGCACACTTCCTCTGTGTTCTGATAAAAACTAAACTGTTTGATTACCTTATAAAAAATTTATTCCAACTCCTTGAAACTTGTTTAAAACCACAATTTGATCTTTACAATTTGTAAGCCATGCCGTCGCTTCCACTAACCTCGAAACCATAAGACTGCGACATGTGAATGATTTCTTTTAAATCACCACCTAGAAATGTCATTTTCACATCCATTTGCTATATTTCGTAGATGTAGAATGCTATAATGACTAGCATTATCCGAATGGACATAAGCATGGCTATGAGCAAAAAACATTTCATCATAATCAACATCTTGAACTTGACGAAACCCTTTCACAACTAGTATTGTTTTATAAGTCTCTACTTATCCATCAACATTTATTTTTTCCTCAAAAATCCATTTACAACCAATGGTTTTTATCCCTTTTGGTATGTCAGTTAACGTCCATACTTTATTGTCATACATGGAATCCATTTTAGATTTCATGGCTTCAAGCCAAGTGCAGAGTCTTTACTCTACAATGCTTGTTGGAATGGGAAAGGAGTGTCGTCTTTTAAGACACAATCCTCTTTATCCCCATCCACGTGAAAACTGTCGCTCTGGTGCACGAGATTCTCCATTAGACATTTTAATAGGTTGCGTGTTTTCATATGTAGGTAAATTTTGATTCATCTACAGGTTCAGCTTTTGTCTTAATTTTGCAAATTTCATCCAAGTCTACAGTCTCACTGTTAATTTCTTTCATAAGTAATTCCTTTTACAAAAAGACAACATACCAATAAACAATCACCTTTTGTTCCTCTGTATTGTAGAAAATATACCCCATTAAATTCTTGGGATATCCTATAAATTTACGTAACGCCGATCTTGCCTCAAGTTTATTGGGACCAACTTTCTTAACGTTAGCTGGACAGCCTCACACCTTCAAATACTTGAGTGGGGTTTCTTCCACACCAAATCTCATATAGGGTCTTAGGCACAGATTTGTAGGCATCAAATACAACATATGCGCTGGGGTATCCAATGCATATCCTCGATAGAAAATAGGTAATTCAACTTTACTCATCACGAAACGAACCTTATGTAATAGGTTTCGATTCCTCTTTGAAACACCATTATATTATGGAGTATAGAGTGAAGCAACCTGAGAGATAATCTCATTATCTCTTAAGTACCATTTGATATCTTGTCCAATGTACTCACCTCCTCGATCAGATCGAAGTATTTTAATATTATGGTTTATTTATTTTAAACCTCATTCTTATGCTCTTTAAATTTCTCATAGATATCAGATTTTATCTTCATAAGATATACGTATTTCAATCTTGAGAAATTATCGATAGAAGGTACAAAATAAGAAGCATTATCTTTGGTAACTATAGGCATTGGACCATATACATTAGTATGTACGAGACCCAAGAGTTCATTAACTCTATCATTGCTCCCACTAAAGAGGTGCTTGCATTTTTTCCTCTAAGACATGACTCACACGTATTAAATGATGGTAGAAAACGTTCGATTTTCAGTTTGTGTAGTCATTTGTCACTTATATAACCTAGCCTACAATTCCATAGATAATTATTATAAATGTCAACATTAGAAGAATTATTCACATCACGTACATGATTAGAAATAAACTCATAAATATAATTATCCAAAACACAATTGCAAATTTTATTTCCATCAAACATAATGTTCATAATATCATCAACACAACGAAAAAATATCGATCTCAACATCTAGGAACATAAATTATTCCATAAGTAAAGCTTTTAACATAATAAAAAAATTCAAAATTAAATCTAATCCGTTTGTAAAGCTAAGTGGTAGTCTCCAACTGCAGTTGCATATATGAGAGATCGATCAGCATCTTGATGTCTAATTTCACCCTTTGGAACATTCCACTTGCTCCTAAGTCTCTATAACAAATTACAGATTTAAGTTCTAGATCCAGTATCTAAGAGCCAAGATAATTTATTAACTACAAAATAGTTTGAATCATAAATATATATGTAGGAGTGGTTGAACCATTCTCTTTCTTCCTTTTGAAAAGTTTTAGGTAGTCTAGACAATTCCGATTTCAATGCATCTTCTTGTGATAGTGATGATGCTCACCTTTGTCATTTGGAATGCTCTTCTTATTTTTATTATTAACTCACTTTCTCTTCTTCAAACCATTTGAAGACGATGCTTTCCCTTTTACCACGAGCCTTGTGCCTTTATCCTTGGATGAAGACTCAAGCGATATCAACATATTGAGCAGCTCCATGAGGCTTACATTTAACTGGTTCACATTGTAATTCAATATGAACGACTAAAACCGTGGAGTAAGAGACCCTAAGATCAAGTCCACTTACAGCTGGTTGCTTATCGTGACGACCAACTATGAAAGGATGAAAGTCTATCAATATAGCCTTTCGTTAATAAGACATATTCGTCAAGATGCATGCCTTTGGTTTTCTCAATAAGGCATAGGCCAACAAGCAATGGATAACACCTTATCGGTTATATCATATATAACTCCTACCCGTGGTCCTTGTCTTAATCTCATTTCGACCTTGAGTTTTCTCAACAAATCGAAAGAGACTATTCAATTGAAGATATAATTTCGAGACGACTTTAGTATTGTATATGTACCTTGAGTTTTCCCAACAAATATATATAGTAACCTTAACTCGTTTAGTCAATATATAAATAATATTACATATAACATCTTTAGCTTGAGTTAGCTCTACAACTAGAGAATATGTAAGTAATTTATTAATATATAAATGTTAGATGGTAATATTTATATTAAAGATTCATAATCTTTAATATATTTATTTGAGTGATATCAGCTTAAGGAATAACGTATTTCTTATGAAATACCATTGTGACTTAATTGTCAAGCACATCCAAAATCATAATATACGTAGTATAAGTATGTAATTATTCCTTAAATTAATTTAGGTTTATTATATTTCCACTCTATTAATTAAATCATATTTAATTTAATTTTAGTTTTATCAACTAAATCATATTTAATTAATTTAACTAATTTAATCAACATTTTAATTAAATTAATTTTATTCATTTTTAACATTATATTACTGAACACACACACACACTATAACATTTATAGTAATATACATATATCATTATGCATGTATATTATATAATAATTAACATTTACATAATATATTAATTTTAAAAAATTAATTAAATTAGAAAATTTATTATTAATTACATTAAACATTTAAAATAAATATACAAATATGTATGTCTATATATGTTTTTAACTTAAGTGATAACTTCAATTAATTAATTAATTAATTAATTATAATAAATTTTAAAAAATAATTATTTAGTTTTCAAAACAATTTGGAAAAATATTTTATAACATTTATAAAATTATTACATATTTTAAACTTTACCTTTTAAATTTAAAATATTATTTAAAAATTCGATACAAAATTGAAAAATTAGCCCAAGATCCAAAAGTAATTTGGAACTTTATATTGGGAATATAACATTTAGGCTTACTTCATCCTTTGAGCCAAGCTAGTAGGCAAGTAGGGCAAAATACCTGATTACCCAAATCAAGCCTTGGACACTACCTTTTTGAACACCCTACTAAATGGGTATGCTTTGATAAGTTTGCCATAATACTACTAACTTAGACCACATAGGCTTTTGGGCTTTGATACCATTGAAGGAGTTGGGCCGGGTCACAGTAGGTTAAATGGATGAATTTTATTTTTTTTCACTCTTAGACCTTATCGGGCATATGAAGTCTAAAATATTTTAGATCTAATCTAAAGAATTTTAAATAAAATCTTTATTTAGTTTAATTTTTTAATATAAAAGTATCGATTAAATATATATAATATATAATGTATATGTGTATCAAATACACATATATATGTATATAGTGAACGTGCAACATATAAGAAGTCTACATGGTTTAATATGTCGTATAAAAGTGCTTGGATTTACACCGCAATGGACGTATTTGTCCCGTTATATATATATATATATATATATTCCATGATATATTTAATACTTATGTATAGACATATATATAATTTTATAGTAGATTTTACTTATTTAAATATACTGACCAATTCAAAATGGTTTAAGTTAATATCTAAAATATCTTGTGAAAGTTTGAATTTAAAGCTAGATCTAATTTAAGATGAAAATCTATTTCAAATCTAAATTCAAATTTCAAATATATATGCATTTAGATATAATTATATACATATATATAATATATATATTTTGAAATGTACATATAAAATAGTTTACATTTTATTTTAAAATATTTATTCATAAATTATTAATTAGTAAATATAATTAAACATAAAAAATGTTTTTTATTTAACTTTTAACCGAAGTAATTTTATATAAAAATTAGATTTTTTTATTTTACAAATACATTCATATTTGTATAGATTTTTATATAATGTAAATTCTGTACAAATTTAAAGTAAAATTTTTATTTTTTAAATATACATTAATTATTTAAAAAGTTATATATATATATATAGAAACACACACAAATGTATATATATTTTCATTTATGTTTAGAAATAAAAATATATATAATTTTTTTAATTTTTTATATATATTATAAATTAATTTAAATATATGTATTTTAGTTATAAAACTCAAATTTTAAAATTTAAAATTTAGTTAAAATATATTTTTATTTCAAAAATGATATTTTATTTATTTAAAATGACAAAAATGAATATATGTAATTTATATGTATATAAGTTTTTTTAATCAATTCAGATGTTTATATATGTACATATTAGATAACGAGTAAATTTGTCATAGTAAACAACATATAAGCAACATAAATGAAATGAACAACACATGCAAATATAAAATAATTGCGAAAATGAATCATTAAAAGAATTATAGCATGTTAAGTACACCTTAAATGTTGAACGAAAGTTCCTTTAGATCTGATCCAAGCACCTCTTGAATTTGCAGTAGACTATAGATGGATACCATTCCTGATTTAACTTGATTTGATTTGGAAATGAAGGGCTAGATCCTATAATACTTGCGCCCATGATATGGTGGAGAGGAGGCAAAAAAAATTATAAAACGGATGAAGGGATGAGATTTAAATTGTTACTAGAGTTAAGTAAAAAGTAGATATCTAGACCTCCTTATTTACATTTTCTTTAGCCAATTCGAAAATAGAATTTTGCATTCAAAATTCTCCCCTTCCCTCTTATAGCTAGCCATAGTAAGGGATAAATGAGGCCTTAAGAATTTCCAAATCCAACCAGTATCTAATTAATATAGATCCAATTTAAATACTTATTGATATCATACATTGATACATACACATATAACTTTTATATGTGCACTTTATCAAATACTAATGATATTCTGATAGATCAAATAAAATTTTGTTATTGATTAATCTAATTAACTTATAGTAATTATAATTTTATTAAATCATGTGTGTTTCGGAGTATTCAACATTTTGGTTTTGCGAATCAAAGGTGTAAATTCAATCAGCGATTGATATCAAGTAATTCAAATATTAACTTGCACACATTACCTAAGCTAGTGGTGTGACAGCTTGGTCGAAGTTATAGCTTACACATTTTTTTGGTAAAAACAAATTTTACTATTTTAAGTGGTACCTATAATAACTATTATTTACACCAGTTCTCTTCAACAAAACTATATCACTTTTAATCCGATGTGTTTTCTTCTCACTAATATTCTCATTTATGTATAAGTAACTTCATTACATAATAAGGTCTTTAGATTAGGTCTACCAATTAAATTTAAGTACCATATTCGACCTAAGGCATGTTACCTTTATATAAAGTTAATTATGCTCACGGTCTCTGCCTACACATTTTAACTCTTTTCCCTTAGGGTTACATGTCATTATCCCCTAATCAATCATTTTGCCATAAGATTTTGTAAACTAATATTGAAGGTCCTATCATTCATATTTAACATTCAATTTACACAAGCACAAATACACACAAATATATATATATATATATATGTATATGTATATGTAGGTGTGTGAATATATATATATATATATATATATATATATATATATATATATATAAACCAAAGATCTTTACCACTCTTGTTTAACATTTCATTTCTGAAATATATATACATATATGCATTGAGAGGCTTCTATTGTTGCTACCTCTTGTGAAGGTTACTATCAATCACCTATGTATTACTTATCATCTACCAAAACATATAACTTACAAAAGTTTATTTTTATTTCATTCATTCATCAATGAGCGTCTCCACCATGTCTATCACATTCACTCGGTCTGGTTATGTTAAAATAGTCTGTGTATGTAGATTCTAACTATGTTACTTCAGAGAAAAGAAGCAACAACTCGAGGTGCTACCCTGAGTCGATCCATCTTCTCTATCTTGTAATGCTTCGTTCAAACCATTTCATTCTTTTGGTCATAAGGTTAGTTCCCTAGTTCAATGATCCATTTCCACCTAGTATATCCTCTACACTCATTATGGTTCCTTATAGGGCATGGTCTATGCATGTTGCCTGCAGACTATGCTGCTTCAAGGCATAGTAGCAACAACCAAAAATGCTACCATGAGTCATTCATTCCTTTAGTTTTAAGGTTACTCCCTAAATACAAAAAATGTAATATAGAATTATTCAAGTCCATTAAAAATTTGTAAGCACATAATTAGTCTTTTCGACCTACTTTAAGTTATACTAAAAGTCCTTCTTTGATATTTACTTACTAAGTATAAATTATCTCTTCCTATCATACTCCATGATATATTGAAGGAATCAGAATAAATGAATACTTGTAATTTTATCTCACGCTTACTATAAAACCCACTATAAGAGCACCACATCTCCTTTGATCCTTGGTGCCCCCTATCACGTTCTTTTTCATCCAAGTGTCACATCTCGGCTACCATGATCCTAGCTATACTCCACTTATTTCTTTCCATGATCATCCCTCCGGTGCTCGATGTTAAGCTAACTAAGATATCCTTGCCTTGGCTATTGACAAAGCCCTCTATTCTTACCATTTTCCCTTTCTTCATCGAGTCTCCTCTAGCCCTCAATGTCTGTTGTGATATTACCGGGTCTCATATATTGGACGTACCAATGCTTGATGCTTTTACTTAGCCATATATTTCTAGTTTATTTTTCCTACACCATGTCCTATTATGTACACTTTTGACTAAAGATTTAAACAACCTCAGAATTGTGATAATGCGTTTATATTAGCAAGAGTTGCTCGCTAATACTAGGCTTGAAAATTGAAAATGAGTAGATAATAAATAGTTAAAGTAAAGTGATCAAAGATGTGTAGTGTTTCGGCTAAGCTTTTCTACTTCCACTGTGAAGATTCCTTACTATATTGATCTCTTACAATTATAAGGAGTTACAAGAGAATAATAAGAAAATAAGAGCACTTAACATTACAATGTTACTAACTTAAGAGCCCTTGTAATTTTCTATGCTTAAAGATAAAATTCCGAACCTTTATGATTTGCATGGAGAAGAGTATTTATAGCAGCCGAAGTAGGTCTTTGAATAGCTGAGATTCCATAATTGAAGGTGTAGCGACCCACCATATTCTCCACAATAAGACACATCATTATTAAGAAAGAAAGGGATAAAAAAAGAAAAGATAGAAAGAAGAACGAAACAATATCAGAATCTCAACAGCGGAACAAATAAATTATATTAATCACATAAATATTACATAGTATCTTATACATCAGAGATACACAGCTTATACATCATATATTAGACAGTTATAAATATCTATCTATCATACAACTCAATATAGAATACAGATATTAACGCAGACATCAACACAGCGGAACCACTATCTATCTACAAACCCCAAAGCCACCTGCTCCATATCTCCTCTAGAATTCATCAAAGCTAACCTGAATCCCTTGGCTTCTCGTAAAAATTTGAGTACCCAAGAGTTCAATAAAATAGAAATAAACTCCGAGTCAGACATGGGTCTGGTGTGAATAAACAGGTTAAAGTTGCTTAACTTTGAAAAACCTTTGAAAAGAAAAGATATCACGTAAGACTCCCCACACATAAATATGGGGTAAGTTTTTACCTTACGCCAACCAAAACTTTGATAGGAAATTCCATGATATTATAATAGGGTCTAGGGTTTTCAAATAAATATTCACATAGCCGAAATTGTGACATTTATTAAATTCCAGCATACATAGGTATACAATCAAATCCGAGGGCACTTTTTGGAGATTGGATTTCCATACAATGGCAGGGCTACTGGGGTACCGCCCGTCACAGTACGTGGCCTAGATCAACGTATCGAGGATTACTTTCGACCCCCTGAAATACAAGGCCGGAACCATCCCTTACTGGACAGTCCTGAACAAGACAACCCCGTCAGTTGGGTCACAACCGCCCACACAGCCGAATAAAAATGGACCTCTAGACGGGGAAAAATCTCGTCCTACTTGGGTGCTACCCACTTAGCCTCGCTGCACCTCCCCTGTTTTAGCCATTCCTGGTTGATGAGGCTTGAGGCTACGATTACCTTTATAGAACACATCTATCTTAGAATGCTCATCGTCCACCTGACGTTGTTCTAAAAGCATTCAATCCATACAAGTTCGTTTCGGGTTCGAACAAAACCGAAGGTATTATCTCGTTACACTCATTTTGGAGTCACCCTTAGAGTTAGCGACAATAACCCTTGCACTTTAAAACTCCATCTCGATCTTCACTTTGAGATGTCATGACCTATCGTTTAACTTGGATCGATGTGGTTTTCGGATAATCGAATCGGTTACCCGATCCCGGTCTCATCGAAATCCAAACATATCTTAAAGGCCAAGTTGTTTAAAGGTTTAAACAATTCAATTCAATTCAATACTTGAATTCACACAGCATTAACACAGATAAATATCACACATTTATCAATGATATATCCAATATCACATCACAGAATATCATAGAATATCATCCAAAAGATATCAACCAATCCAGATATTCTACTCAAACAATCATCCATAAGCAACAATTATTAATCCCTATTATAATTAATTTAATTAACCTAACTTAGATTAATTACTTAAGAATTAATCACAACTTTGCTTAATCAACCATTAATTAATTACAAACCTTTCAAATAAATTAACCATCCTTTAAATATCCATCTTAATTAATCACTTTGATTAATTATTCTTTAATTACATAAATAATTATCCTTTAATTAGTTACACAAATTAATTATCCTTAACCATTTACAGTAATTAACCTTTAATTACTGTCATTAATTAATATTTAATTATATTAATTAATGATCCCTAATTAATCATTTCCATTAATTAATTAATTATAATTAATTATATTGATCTTTAATTAATTACATTAATTAATTACACTTTAATTAATTACTTCCATTAATCAACCTTAATTAATCATAAACAGTAATTACCATACTGTAATCACTTACCTTAATTAATTAACTCCTTAATTAACTATACTAATCCTTTAATTAATTACACCAAGTAATTAATCCTTAATTCTTCTACTAAGTAATTATCCTTTAATTACTTCTCATTAAGTAATTCTCTTTGATCAATTACATCCAGTAATTATACATTAATTACTTACTCTAAGTAATTACACTTATTAATCTCATTAAGAATTCATGCTTAATCAATCATCAAGAGATTGTCTTTAATTAATTAACAAATTAATTACAATTGGGTAATTTATCCCTTAATTACCCTTAAAACAAATTAATTAAATCTTTAATTATAGATTAATTAAATTCTTAAACCATTAATTAATAAACCTTAATTATCAGTTAATACTACATAATTACAATTTAAGTACTTCTTAATTACCAGTTTATCAACCCTTAATTAATAGTCAGTTTACCCTAAATAAATATTTAATTATAGATTAATTATCTCTTAATTATTAATTAATAAAACTTAATTATTAATTAATAAAACTTAATTAAGTATTTCTTAATTAATATTTAATTAACCTCTAATTACTTGATTAAATAATTTCTAATTTCTAATTAATTAATCTCTAATTACTCGAATAATAATCCTTAATTACAATTTATTAACCTTTAATTAATTAATTAATTATAACCCTCAGTTATAAATTAATTAATTCTTAATCATTAGTTAATTAAATTAATTAATTACTCTTAATTAATTACTTAATTAACCCTTTATACTTAATTAAGTTAATTAATTATACTTAAATTTCTAAATAACTTAATTAATCTCAAACCATTAAACCCATAATTATCTTAAGATAAAACGTTATCTTGTTTATGCCTTAATTATCATTAAAACATTTTATTTTTAAAAAATTAAATTTACTTAATTAAATCATTAATTAAGTTTTAAAATACTCATTCAACTTGATAAATTAAAGTTACAAATCACAACTTACTTTTAAATGCTTTAAAATATTATCAAGTAATAGTTTTAAATCTAGTTTCAATTTAAATTAAAAAACTTTCTTTATAAAATCTTTAAATTTCATTTCTACTTAAGTTTTAAAATAGCTTTAGCTTTATTTAACAAAATTTAAATTAAACAAAGTTTCAAAACTTATTAAACAATGCTAAAGAAAACAACTATTATATAAGTAATTAAACAAGGAAGTTTAAACTAATTTCATTTTTAAATTTCAAAAACCACGTTTTTAAAACCTTTTTTAAAATTTGTCTAACACGTGCTTCTGGTCGAACCTGAAGTCCACTCGGGTCTAACCCGAGTTCCCTTTCCTTTTCAAAATTTTAGTTTAGTTTTTAGTTTAAGTTTTAAATTTTAAAACCTGAAACCAAAAACTCTCCCAAACCACTCGAGTTTACACTCAAGTTACATGCCCAAGTGCACGAGTCGTTCTTCGAGGCAACCCCGACAACAACCCACTGACACAAGCAAGACACCATACACGTGCACCATCACCGGAGTCCCTTCCGACCATCCACGACACCCTCGACACATCGACTTTCTACGCAGCAACCCACTCCGATCATCAAAACACACGTCCTCGATCGAAAACAAGCAATGCAAAAGAAACTAGAACCATAATACCTTACCAGAAAACGCCTCGAACTGCCGACGTCGATCACTGGAACGCCAGAAACTCTGGCCACACCTTCCTAAACCTTCCATGCCGCCTTCCACCGAGTCTTGCGCCACTCGATCACCTGAAGATGACGCAGTGATCAAAAAACCGACCTCAACAAAAACTAGGTTTAAAACCTAGTTCGACCTACCGCCGTCGCCACGGCGAACAGTCGCCACTCCTTCCTTTTTTCCCAACATCCCTGATCACCAGCCTTGCTTTAGATGAAATCTCGAGGCCTCGTTACCCAACGATCACCATAAATTGCCCAATAACCAATTTCCAATCATAGCCAAATTTCATCCTCAATGCATTATTAAAAATTGATATTTTAGTTTTAAAAATCTTAACTTTTAAAATGGATTCGAATTATAATCTTGAAACAACAAATTATGATGTTTGAAATTTATCATATTTTGAATTTTTGCCTGTAATTCCCAATTTTTCCAAAGAGGTTTTGCTAAGTCTTACTTAAAACCATTTTTAAGATCTAAATCTTGTTAAAACTAACAAGTTTGTGTAGATCCTATTGTCTAAAATGAATCAGAGAAATGGGAAATGATTTTTGAATAGATCTAATGCCTGTAAGTTTGGAAAAATTGCATGTCTGATTTTCAGACATGCACAGCCAATTCACACACCTATATACACAAATTTAAACATATTCGAGAAAATTTTCAGGCTACTTTAAACAAGTTTTCAAACAACAGATCTAAATCTGGAATTTAATGGATTTATTCACAGTTTTGAAAAGATTAACAGATCTAACAGTACACATAACATGCAGATTGCATTATTCAGACATTTGCAAACAATATATATATATATATATATATATATATATATATATATCAAACATTGATGATTTATTCAAGCAACCAGATTTAAGATAAAATACAGTTAAGTTTACTCACCTTTTAAATAAAATGCAGAGAGTATGAAAACTGGGTTGAAGCTTTGAGAAACTGGAATGAACTTTAGATTTGAATGATGCTTGAAAAAAAAACTATGCTTGAATTTGATTCTTGTTTAATTGATGCAGGTTGAAACTTAGTTGCTGCTGATAGCTTTGATAATCCAGGTTGCATTTGAAAATTGTATCTTGGTTACATGCTTGCTTTGAAATTTTTTTTACTGGTTTGCGTTTTGATTTGAGAAATGAATTACAGGGTTTTATATTTAAACTTGAAGAAGGTTTACAGGGAAATGATTCTTTTCTCGTTGTAGAGTATAGAACATGTTGAGTTTCTTGAGTTTAGAATTGAGAAGATAGGAAAAAATAAATAGAAGTGAAAGATGTTTGTTTATATAGGCTAATTTATGATTTTATAAAAATTAAGAAAAACAAAATACAAGGGACGACACTTGTCTTCCACTCTATTTAATTTCTTAACACATGTTACTTATATCTTGATTTAATTACACTTGTAACTATACATTTTTATTTATTTCTAAAATTGATTTAAAAAGCTTTTATATAAATTTCCTAATTAATTTGTATATTTCTAAATTAATAAATGCTTTTGTAAATTTATAAAAGTAAAACCTTTAAAAGAAAATAAAATAAAACCAATCATATCTTAAATAAAATCATACGTAGTGTATTTAATCCATTTATAAATGTAAATATAAAACTTTTTTATTTATTTACTATTTAAATAAATACTTTATAAATTTATATAAATAAATTCTTTATGGAAAAACAATATAAAACAAATTATATTCTAACGAAAACTTTATTCATATATTTTTATATCTAAACTATTTTAAAGTAATTATTCTTTAAATTCAAATTTAAATCCAAATATTAAATTCAAATTCAAATTTAAAAATCCAATTTAAAATCAGCTTAAACACACACACACACACACACATATATATTAATCTAAACAAACACACATTATTAAATTTGAAAATAATAATTCAATTTTTAAAATTAACTTAAATAAATATATATACATATACATTTAAACAATACTTATTTAAATTTAAAAATAATAAGTTTATTTAAAATCTATTTATAAAACAACCAAATCAAAATTTTAAAATAATTATTCCATTTTAAAAATCTATTTGTAACTATCATTAAAATCACCACATTATAATGATTAAAATAACAATTTACCAATTTTAATTAATTAAATAAGAGAGATTATCACATTTAAATTGCTTGAAATTTCAGGATATCACATTCCTCCCTCCTTAAAAGAATTTCATCCCCGAAATTTAAACAAAAAATAATCCCAAATTTTTATTATATTTCAAATCATTTCAAACATACATATCAACCATACACTATCAATCAAACAACCATTCATCTAAACAAACAATTTCATACAAACGAATAATTCTAGCTATCCGGACACAGATCCGGATAAGCTTCCTAAAACTATCCCGAGTTTCCAAAATACAGATACTAGATTACTTGCTCTACTGAATCCAAACTAGCTACACAACTAAGCTACAGAGCTCCTACTCATTTAGATCTACAAGATATCTGACCAAATACAAGGCCAACTCAACAACCAAATCCTTCTGAACTGCTGGTTCCAAAATCAATGATGGATCATACACGTACTCCCTCAGAGATATGTGAAATACATTGAATTCCAGTCATCCAAACTGGCAATTCAACCCCTGTAGGCTAATATTTATCCTTACAAGAATACAGAAAAATCCAATATACCTCGAAACTAACTTCCAGTCTTACCAATTCTTACTACTCCCTTTACCGGAGAAAATCCTTAACTCAAAAACAAAATCTCCAGCTTCGAATTCCAAATTCCATCGTCTCTTAACAATAAAACACTTCTGACGATCCTAGGCTGCCTACATCCTTCCTTGATCAACTCAACCTTCGCTGATGCTTTTTGAAATAAACTGGATAAAAAACAATCCAACAAAATGATCTTCTCAAGATTTACCCAAAATCAAGAACACAAACTCTACTTCACAATCAATAATAGACTTCACACTTACTTCTCCTATCCAGAAAAGACAAAACAGGTGCTCTTGCCAATCTGGTTTCAAATCCTGAAAAACTTTTTGATGAAACCCTATAATCCAAATATTGCAACTACCAGTTGCTTCTACTCTAGAACAACTGCTACCTCGCTTCCACTGCACTACTCTGATCTGGAGAAGATGAGAATTCCATCGATGAACACGAGCACCGACTAGACAACACATCCCAGGAATATGGTTTCTCAGATCCACAAAGAGAAAAAACAGAAACGCCAAGAAATCCTGAGATGCTTCACCAAAACCCCATCCTAGGAGACATCCTTCTGCCTAGCTGAATCACCGGTAGCTCCATGAACCAAATTGATGCAGAACTCAATCTCCAATGCGAACAAACCTCTGACTTCCCAAAAGACATCTAGAAAATTTCTAACAACTCTATAACTCCTACATCCTCTAGAGATGTCTCAATCCCATGCAAAAGATTATCCAAGAGAATCACTCAAACTATCGCAAGTCACTTTTGCGATCCCATCCAATTCATTATCCAAAGATACTGTTTTCTTTTCACAAATCAGAACAGTTATGATAAACCAATCCATCAAAGAAACAGGTCCACTTAGCTGCTTCAGAACTCCACCTTTAGGAAACTGCAAAGCCAAAAGATCTTCCTGAAGGAAGAACACTTCGAGCTGCAACGATGCCGCTGATGCCCAAAAATTTCCTTATCCATAAGCTGCTCGATCCTCAAAACTATTTCAGCCGATATCAAAAAGAGCCTTGAGATGAGCAGACATCTCCTCAAGAAACTCGACCCTAGACTAAACACAACACCCAGCTGGACTCAGCCTCATCACCGATGCAGACATACTTCCATACACTTGCTCCAAAAGAAACATCTTTGGAAACATCCAAAGTCATTGCGTCTCACCACGCAGCTACTACTTCCTGAAGTTGCCAAAATACCGTTACTCGCTTCTGCTTAACGACAGATCCAAACTCTTGATAATCCGCTCACACGAGCGCGATCAAACTTATACTTCAATGATGGACTCTGAATCTTTAAAAGATTTCCTTCAAAGATTGGAGAAATCCTTACACCATGCTGCAAAGCTCACTCGAGACGGTATTGGATCTACAATCTCGATAGATACTCTTCCAACCTGAAAACTCAAACTTCTTCCATTGATATTCGTGCTAAACACACCATTACCCTTCCTACCTCTAGAACTCATATTGGAAAACCTGAATAGGTATCCCAACAAATAGAAATATATATATATATATATATATATCAAAATTACAAGTACGCTCTCTCAAGATAGACACCACTGCAGAGCCTAGGCATTCATTCAACCTAGCGCTCTGATAACAAATGTAACGATCCGCCTTATTCTCCACAATAAGACGCATCATTATTAAGAAAGAAAGGGATAAAAAAAGAAAAGGTAGAAAAAAGAATGAAACAACATCAGAATCTCAATAGCGGAACGAATAAATTATATTAATCACATAAATATTACATGGTATCTTATACATCATAGATACACAACTTATACATAGTATCTCCTCCAGAATTCTTCAAAGCTAACCTGAATCCCTTGGCTTCCCGTAAAAATTTGAGTACCCAAGAGTTTAATAAAACAGAAATAAACTCCAGGTCAGACATGAGTCTGGTGTGGGTAAACGGGTTAAATTTTCTTAACTTCGAAAAACCTTTGAAAAGAAAAGGTATCACGTAAGACTCCCCACACATAAACATGGGTAAGTTTTTACCTTACGCTAAACAAAACTTTGATAGGAAATTCCGTGATATTATAATAGGGTCTAGGGTTTTCAAATAAATATTCACATAGCCGAAATTGTTACATTTATTAAATTCCAGCATACATAGGTATACAATCAAATCCGAGGGCACTTGTTGCAGATTGGATTTCCATACAATGGCAGGGCTACTGGGGTACCGCTTGTTACAGTACGTGGCCTAGATCAACATACCGAGGATTACTCTCAATCCCTTGCAACATAAGGCCCGAACCATCCCTTACTGGACAGTCCCGAACAAGACAACCCCATCAGTTGGAGCTCACAACTGCCCACACAGCCGAATAAAAAGGGACCTCTAGACAGGGGAAAATCTCACCCTACTTAGGTGATACCCACTTAGCCTTGTTGCACCTCCCTTGTTTTAGCCATTCCTAGTTGATGAGGCTTGAGGCTACGATTACCTTTATAGAACACATCTATCTTAGAATGCTCATCGTCCACCTGACGATGTTCTGAAAGCATTCAATCCATACAAGTTCGTTCTGGGTTTGAACGAAACCGAAGGCATTATCTCGTTACGCTCATTTTGGAATGACTCTCAGAGTTAACGACAATAACCCTTGGACTTTAAAGCTACATCTCGATCTTCACTTTGAGATGTCATGACCTATCGTTTAACTTGGATCGACGTGGTTTTCGGATAATCAAATCTGATACCCGATCCCGGTCTCATCGAAATCCAAAGGTATCTTAAAGGCCAAGTTGTTTAAAGGTTTAAATAATTCAATTCAATTCAATACTTGAATTCACACAGTATTAACACAGATAAATATCACACATTTATCAATGATATATTCAATATCACATCACAGAATATCATAGAATATCATCCAAAAGATACCAACCAATCCAGATATTCTACTCAAACAATCGTCCATAAGCAAGAATTATTAATCCCTATTATAATTAATTTAATTAACTTAAATTAAATTAATTACTTAAGAATTAATCACCAACTTTGCTTAATCAACCATTAATTAATTACAAACCTTTTAAATAAATTAACCATCCTTTAAATATCCATCTTAATTAACCACTTTGATTAATTATTCTTCAATTACATAAGTAATTATCCTTTAATTAATTATGCAAATTAATCATCCTTAACCATTTACAGTAATTAACATTTAATTACTGTCATTAATTGATATTTAATTATATTAATTAATGATCCTAATTAATCATTTCCATTAATTAATTAATTATAATTAATTATATTGATCTTTAATTAATTACACTTTAATTAATTACTTCCATTAATCAACCTAAATTAAACATAAACAGTAATTACCATACTGTAATTACTTACCTTAATTAATTAGCTCCTTAATTAACTATACTAATCCTTTAATTAATTACACCAAGTAATTAATCCTTAATTACTTCTACTAAGTAATTATCCTTTAATTACTTCTCATTAAGTAATTCCCTTTAATCAATTACATCCAGTAATTATACATTAATTACTTACTCTAAGTAATTACACTTATTAATCTCATTAAGAATTCATGCTTAATCAATCATTAAGAGATTATCTTTAATTAATTAACAAATTAATTAGAATTGGGTAATTCATCCCTTAATTACCCTTAAAACAAATTAATTAAATCTTTAATTACAGATTAATTAAATTCTATAACCATAATTAATAAACCTTAATTATCAATTAATACTACTTAATTACAAATTAAGTACTTCTTAATTACCAGCTAATCAACCCTTAATTAATAGTTAATTAACCCTAAATAAATCTTTAATTATGGATCAATTATCTCTTAATGATTAATTAATAAAACTTAATTATTAATTAATAAAACTTAATTAAGTATTTCTTAATTAATATTTAATTAACTTCTAATTACTTGATTAAATAATTTCTAATTACAAATTAATTAATCTCTAATTACTCAAATAATAATCCTTACTTATAATTTATTAACCTTTAATTAATTAATTATAACCCTCAATTATAAATTAATTAATCCTTAATCATTAGTTAAGTAAATTAATTAATTACTCTTAATTAAATACTTAATTAACCCTTTATACTTACTTAATTAAGTTAATTAATTATACTTAAATTTCTAAATTAACTTAATTAATCTCAAATCATTAAAACCATAATTATCTTAAGATAAAACCTTATCTTTTTTATGCCTTAATTATCATTAAAACATTTTATTTTTAAAAAATTAACTTTACTTAATTAAATCATTAATTAAGTTTTAAAATACTCATTCAACTTGATAAATTAAAATTACAAATCACAACTTACTTTTAAATGCGTTAAAATATTTTCAAGTAATAGTTTTAAATCTAGTTTCAATTTAAATCAATAAGCTTGCTTTATAAAACCTTTAAATTTCATTTCTACTTAAGTTTTAAATAACTTTAGCTTTATTTAACAAAATTAAAATTAAACAAAGTTTCAAAACTTCTTAAACAATACTAAAGAAAACAATTATTATATAAGTAATTTATACAAGGAAGTTTAAACTAATTTCATTTTTAAATTTCAAAAACCACGTTTTTAAAACCTTTTTTAAAATTTGTCTAACACGTGCTTCGGGTCGAACCCGAAGTCCACTCGGGTCTAACCCAAGTTCCCTTTCCTTTTCAAAATTTTAGTTTAGTTTTTAGTTTAAGTTTTAAATTTTAAAACCTGAAACCAAAAATTCTCCCAAACCACTTGAGTTTACACTCAAGTCACATGCCCAATTGCACGAGTCGTTCTTCGAGGCAACCCCGACTACAACCCACTAACACAAGCAAGACACCGTACATGTGCACATCACCGGAGTCCCTTTCGACCATCCACGGCACCCTCGACACATCGACCATCTACGTAGCAACCCACTCCGATCATCAAAACACAAACACACGTCCTCGATCGAAAACAAGAAACGTAGAAGAAACTAGAACCAGAATAACTTACGAGAAAACGCCTCGAACTGCCGACATCGATCACTAGAGCGCCAAAAACTCTGGCCACACCTTCCTAAACCTTCCACTCTGCCTTCCACCGAGTCTCGCGCCACTCTATCACCTGAAGACGACACAGTGATCACAAAACTGGCATCAACAAAAACTAGGTTTAAAACCTAGTTCGACCTACCACCGCCACTGCGAACAATCACCACTCCCTCCATTTTTCCCAACATCCCTGATCACCAGCCTTGCTTCAGACTAAACCCCGAGGCCTCGTTACCCAAAGATCGCCAGAAATTGCCCCATAACCAATTTTCAGTCATACCCAAATTGCACCCTCAATGCATTATTAAAAATTGAGATTTTAGTTTTAAAAATCTTAACTTTCAAAATGGATTTGAATTATAATCTTGAAACAACAAATTATGATGTTTGAAATTTATCATATTTTGAATTTTTGCCTGTAATTCTTTATTTTTTGCAGAGAGGTTTTGCTAAGTCTACTTAAAACCATTTTTAAGATTTAAATCTTGTTAAAACTAACAAGTTTTGTGTAGATCCTTTTGACTAAAATGAATCAGAGGGATGGGAAATGATTTTTGAATGGATCTAATGCCTGTAAGCCTTGAAAAATTGCATGTCTGATGTTCAGACATGCACAGCCAATTCACTCACCTATATACACAAATTGAAACATATTCAAGCAAATATCCAGCCTGCTTTAAACACGTTTTAAAACAACAGATCCAAATCCATATTTTAAAGGATTTATTCACGGTTTTGAAAAGATTAACAGAGCTAACAGTACACATAACATGCACATTGCATTATTCAAACATATGCAAACAATATATATATATATATATCAAACATTGATGATTTATTCAAGCAACCAGTTTTAAGATATAGTTAAGTTTACTCCCCTTTTAAATAAAATGCAGAGAGTTTGAAAACTGGGTTGAAGCTTTGAGAAACTGGAATGAACTTCAGATTTGAATGATGCTTGAAAAAAAAAACCGTGCTTGAACTTAATTCTTGTTTAATTGATGCAGTTTGAAACTTAGTTGCTGTTGATAGCTTTGATAATCCAGGTTGCATTTGAAAATTGTATCTTGGTTACAGGCTTGCTTTGAAAATTTGTTTACAGGTTCGCTTTTTTAATTAAGAAATGAATTACAGGGTTTTGTATATAAACTTGAAGAAGGTTTACAAGGAAATGATTCTTTTCTGGTTGTAGAGTATAGAACAATTTGAGTTTCTTGAGTTTAGAATTGAGAAGATAGGAAAAAAAAATAGAAATGAAAGATGTTTGTTTACATAGGCTAATTTATGATTTTATAAAAATTAAGAAAAATAAAATACAAGGGATGACACCACTCTTCCACTCTATTTAATTTCTTAACACATGTTACTTATATCTTGATTTAATTACACTGGTAATTATACATTTTTATTTATTTTTAAAATTGATTTAAAAAGCTTTTATATAAATTTCCTAATTAATTTGTATATTTCTAAATTAATAAATGCTTTTGTAAATTTATAAAAATAAGACCTTTAAAGAAAATAAAAATAAAACCATTCATATCTTAAATAAAATCATACATAGTGTATTTAATCCATTTATAAATGTAAATATAAAACTTTTGTATCTACTTACTATTTAAATAAATACTTTATAAATTTATATAAATAAATTCTTTAAGGAAAAACAATATAAAACAAATTATATTCTAATGAAAACTTTATTCATATATTTTTATATCAAAAATATTTCAAAGTAATTATTCTTTAAATTCAAATTTAAATCCAAATATTAAATTCAAATTCAAATTTAAAAATCCAATTTAAAATCTACTTAAACATATATATATATATATATTAATCTAAATAAACACACATCATTAAATTTGGAAATAATAATTCTATTTTTAAAATTAACTTAAATAAATACATATACATATACATTTAAACAATACTTATTTAATTTTAAAAATAATAAAGTTGATTTAAAATCTATTTATAAAACAACCAAATCAAATTTGTAAAAATAATTATTCCATTTTAAAAATCTATTTATAGCTATCATTAAAATCACCACATTATAAGATTAAAATAACAATATACCAATTTTAATTAATTAAATAAGATATATTATCACATTTAAATTGCTTGAAATTCCGGGATATCAAAGAAGGGCAAGAATTGCTCTAGGTCATTGATCCGGTCGTCTAGGAAAATATGGGAAAGCTAGAAAGGCAGTACGATCGTTTGGCTAATATGTGCTCTAGCTGTCATTTCATACTAGAGGCGTGCTTTGCATAAAGTGAGGTGGCATGACACAAGATTGGGTGTTCTTTTATCAAACATGCCATAGTGATGTAACAATCCGCACTTTTGGACACACCGATCCAAAGCCCAAAAACGGCATTTGAATTTGCATCATGCCAAGAAGTACAAATCATTAGGTTTTTATGGTATAAAGGTAAATAATTTTTTCAAACACTCTATACTTTTAGATCTTATAGCGGAAGGAAGAGAAAATAAATATTAAAATATTTCAAAACGTATTTGCCCTAAAATAAACTTAGTCCATACAAGAGTTGTCTATATAAAATCTTTGAATAACAATACAACATAAGTATGATTGATAAATAAGTAAGGAACATGACGATAAATGAACATCTCTAGGATGCACCATCATTTCCACCATAACTTTTTTCTTGAGAGCCTATCTACTAACCTACCCTCATATCATTGATATAAAAAGGGAAAATAGAGGGGATCGGGCAAGGTCTGGTGAGCAAATTGTATCACTAGCGGTTGGTGTTGACAAATAATTAAATTTCAGTTATAATATACACAACTTATGGTGTTTATGCATGTACTATGTATAAGGAATTAGTCATTTTCACATTTGTAGGTTAGCAATCCTTAATATGCATAGTCTGATAATTATCTACGAATTTTCCATCCAAAGGTTGGATATCCAAAAACTGAGTAAATCTAGGAATATCCCTAGTATACAGTCCTGACAGTGGACTGCTTAACTATACCTTGCATTAATATTCTTAATGGTAATTGTTTAACTATGCATTAAATTAACACTATCAACGGCAATCTCTTAAGTTGCACCACATCAAGTATAAGCCGCAGTGCCGAAGCTTGCACATCAGGTTGACAATATCGATGATAACTTATCACCTAAGCATTGAGTAACCTCCTCGTTAGTGCCCGTATACTATGCTCCATATCGTTCAACCTACAAAAACAAGGGTCGGTTAACTGATTTGACTCCTCTGTAGGTTTAACTTATCCTACTATGACAATTGTCTCTGTCTACTCTCTTTTACTTTCACCAAACATATGAACGGAATGAGCTACGGTAATAATAAGAGCATCTAATTACGATATAACCACCTACCATGTTGAGTGTCGCATTTGACAATATCATGAAGTGTGAACCTAGGTATGCCATCAAGTGTGAAACTGATCCATCATGTTACACAACTCCATCCAGTTATGTGAACTCTTGAAAGTCAAGAAAGTGGGAACCAGTTTCCCCAACCCATCCTACTTGGTCTGCACCAGATCTCGTTAGACCTGGGCTTGATATAGCTATTCATACTTTAGTCTTATATTTAGATGCCTAACTCCCTGTACTAAAACTACCTATAGGCAATCAGACGTCTGAATTATATTTCAAATGTTTGACTGTAACATTCAGATATCTAGCTAAATTTTCATATGTCTGAACCTAGTCGGATTTCACCGTGTGTTTTTTTATGTTTGTTTCCTTTTATTTTTAGGAATTATTTAGACATTGGGTTGTCTTTTTAGACGTTTGAACTAGCATATTTGATGTTTTTCTCTTTTGCATGGTTTATATTTATTTCAAGTTTAAATATAATTGTGAAGTTCATCTTGAAATAAGTATTGATACCAAATTTTATCTTTATTCATCTCCATACTTATTCATCTCCATACTTTCTACATAACTTGTCTAATTGATCGTATACAGTCATTTGACCATTCACCATTTATTACATTTTATTCGAAGGTGACAGAATCGAATCTAGAAGAATTTTTAAAGGGATATATAGATTCACTTTACTTGTCGAATTAATTCAAACCTATTACAACAGCTAGATCCATATCACAGTTATATGTATAGATTCATTTTTATTTATTCAAATTAATTTTAATCTATTGCAATAAACAAGATTTATATGGTTTAGAGTATCCAACTTATCCTCCTCCCAAGTTGACAACAATTATGTCTATCATTACCTAGGGTTTTTTGAATGAGATAAACCTTCAATAAAAATTATCTTTTAAAAAAATTGCGTCTTTAGTTCTAAATAGATATATAATTGGAATCTAACTAACTAGCTCAATCATAATCATGTTGTAGATAGATCCACTAACTTTATATTCGATTTGAATAGATATCTAATTGAAATCTTTATGCTTTCTTCCTTTAATTTGATTTGTAAATTCATCTTGCTTCTCCTATATTCTTTGCAAAGCTTATAGGCTAGATCTCTCTTTTCTTTTTATTTAAATGAGGTTTGTTCTAAAGAGTTTAGATTAAGAAATGTGGAAGAGGAAGAAAAAAACAGAGTTTACCAAGTGGAGGCTAGGGATTATAATGGGAGAGGCGAGTGTTAAGCGTGTATTTATAGCTAGAAAATTAGGTGCAATCTAGGCGGGGAACAATTATTCCTTTACTCATATTCTTACCCTCGCATATATGCGAAATTCCTTTCCTTTATTCTGTTATAGAGAATAATGTTTATCCTAACCTAATTAGTGTTATTAATTATAATTAAATTCAATATCATTAATTATAATCCAAATCAATATCATCAATTAATACTATATATATTATTAACCGTCATGCGGAATCATGAACTAATATTTAACATAAGTGTGTGTGTGTGTGTATGTAGACACATACATAAGTACATGCATACTTACACACACACACACACACATATCTTTATGTGTGTGCGCATATATTGACATTAATTAGAACTTTACTATTTATCAGTAATTGCTCAAGCAATTGTAATTAAATGGTATTTATCTCTTCAAATTCAAAATTTCTCTTATTCTTTATAAAGAAAGAGATAACATACTATTTCCTTAAGAAATGCATTCTTTTCATAATTATATTGTTACCTCAACTTTCTAAAATACATAACATATCCTTTCATTAGTAGTAGCAATAAATTTCATTATCATGGTAATTAATGGTTTCCCCCTGAAGCGGTTTAAAGTTTGCACATGTAAATATCTTTCCCTTTTTCTTTTAATAAACATTAAAATAATTGTACACTTTTAAAGTAATTCAAACATATTCATAAATTTACCATATACAAATAAGAGTTATGAATTAGTTACTAAATAAAATTTGACTTATTCCTGCAATCAATTTTTAAGTTTTAATTTCAAAGTAGGCACAAAACCCCGTGCTATAGTAAATGTTCTGTATCTTCTTTATCCCATATCCGTTTCTGACATTTTATATATGAATTCTGGCTTGAAAAATCTATTTCTCCCAATAGAAGAATCGGATTTTCTAGTTTCCTTTATTTGCAAAAATTTATTTTTTCGGCTTTTTGTAAAATTATTAAAAAGCCCTTCATTTATTAATTATTTATTTTTATTAAAAATGCGGGATATTATAGTGGACAAGTAGTTGGTATGCAAAACTACACTTTTGTTAGATGAATAGTGTCATATTGTACATTTTTCCAGAAAATAAGGCTAGAGAGAAGCTTCTTTTTTGTATAGTGACTGTTGGTTGCTTTAGCTAACTTGTAGGGTAAAGATAAGGCTAAAGAGGACGGGATGACCCGTTCATGTTGTGGCAAGATGGGTTGTATGCGATCGACCGTAGATGGGTTAAGATAGAACCAAGCTAAGGCATAGTCGCTTTCGAGTTGAGTCTAGTCCATCGAGTTGGCTGTTAATATCATTTTGAGCTAGGTTGGTCGGTGGAGGAGAGCGGGTGGCTGTACCTTTGGCATGCTAGTTTGTTTTAGTCACACGGATTGGCTAGAACTGGCCGAGCTAGACATGTTTGCCGGCTTTTTTGTCACTTGCGAGAAAATTGAGCAACGGTACCTAACATGCTAAATGTCAATTTCTCATTAGCTAGTACAATTATTATTTGTACTTGGATTTAAAAAGGAATGTAAAGGAAACTTTCTTACCCCAATTCAGGGTACGTAGTTTCATGCAAGCATTCTTAATTTAATTGATTTCCTTTATTAGTTATACCAAAATAGACTTTGACAATTCATATCAATAAAGAAATCAATCCAATAGTTCACGGAAAAATCCCAAAATTCATATGATAATTTTCTCTCCATCATAATTCAATTTAGATAAAATGGCGATATTTCCCGTGATAATTAATATGCTTTTAAAATTCATTTTCACTTTTAAAATTCATATAAATTCACAAAATTAATATACTCATTTTGAAACAGAGATTCCATTTTGAATTTATTTATTCCAAATTATAAATAGGTCTTAAACATTTCTAAGCATTAATCAGGGGGTTTTATGGGTCTAACATCTACATTTTAGTCATTTAACATGTTATAATTACGTATAATCGTTCAAGTGACATTTTATATCAAATCCAAAACAAAATAAACTTGCAAACTATAATACATAATTAAAACTGAATAATTTAAGCCATTGAACTCACATTGAGAAAATATTATTGACATAAATCCAACGATAAGTATACCTTTAAGCTTCCCTCACTTTCTTCTTTTCAAAATTGCTTTCTTTTCTTCTTAACAAAATTTTTTGGCTTAGGGGAAACTGTTAAAGTGCCATAGATGTGAAGATTTTAATTTTGTTAAATGTAAATGAGAAATAAATGATTGCCTAAGGATATGATGTGTTCATTCACTAACAAGCTTGGTCGAAAATGTTCTTGTCCCATTTAATATATAATCTCGTATACGTAAATATCATTTCATATATTCTTCTCAATACAAACTAATTTATCATTTGCTATATAGTTAATTATTATTTGCTTAACTTTAGTATTCTAGCTAATATTAATTTCTTACTACGTTATCTTGTTAACCATATTAAAGTAGTAGTTATGAAATAATTGAATGTGTAAAAATACATGTACTTATAGCTCTACTACATGTAAAAATTTTGTCCAAAAACTCAATTATGTACAAAACAATAAAAATCCAAAGTATGCACCTTATACAAATATGCAAATAACCGAAACAAAGAGAAAATTTATATGCCTAAATGCCACATCTTGGTCATATAACATATAATAAATTAAATAGTACATGGTAAGTCTATCAAATTTTATCCTCGATTTTCGATATACAATCATTAATATCGGCACTCATTATACATTGGCCCTTAAAATGAATATATTCTTAGCTATTTCAGTTAATGATAAAATTAAAATACTAGGCTATAGTCATGTTGGGTTCGACTTCTAAGTCTTCCAAAGCTCTCGGGTATACTATAACCTCAGGCTTATGCACATATTTACATATAAGAGATATATGAAAACATTTTGTGCCCCTGCTAGTCTACCTAGTAATTTATTTTATATGTGAGATTACTAATTCTTTTAGTGATTGAAATTGGTCCAGTGTACCTCAATGATAACCTCCAATCTTGTTAAACCTCATAACTCCTCTTATGTGTGATATTTTCACAAACACTTGATCACCCATCGATAACTCCAAGTCTTTGCACTTTCAGCTTATGGAACTCTTCTTCCTTGATTGATCAACCTTTTTACTCCCTTAGATGAACATAATCTTCTCCATTGCTTCCCTTACTCAGTCTGAATCATGTAATAGTTTATCCCCAGACTTCAGCCAATAGAAGTCTAAGACACAAGCTTTTGAAAAATGTAGATGGTCTTTCTTATGACCCACCAAAGTTTAAAATACAAGCTCTAGCAAGTAGTCAAGCATTCTATCAGCCTTCTTGATTTGTCCATATGTTGCCAGATGGAACACAATGCTCAAATTAAGCCGTGTGCCTAAAATATATTGTATACTTTTTAAAATTTCACTTGTGAAAAAAGAGTCATGATGACTTATAATACCATTTGATATTCCATTATGTCTCGTTATGTTCTTCATATACAACTTTACCAAACTAGTTGTTTTCCTCATCATCGTAATAGGTGAAGTGTGCACTCTTGGTTAATCGATCAGCAACAACCCATATGCCTTCATTCTCTTTGTTTAACCTCAACAAATCATCAGTGAAGTTTACTAATATATAATCTCTCATTCAATGTAGTACTTTAAAGGATGTAAGTAATCCATTTGGCTTTATACGTTTGGCTTTGATTGCTGATAGTTAAGGCATAATCTTACATATAAGCCTACATCCACCCTTGTCCCTTTAAAAGAATTTCCTCTTAATTTCTTAATATGTCTTTTTACCCCTGGGATGAAATGTAAATTTTGAACGAAGGCTTTCTCTAAGAATTTCCTTATGAAGGTTGTCTATATCTAAAACACACAAACTCCCCCTCTTCAGAAGCCTACCTTGGTCTATATCGAAGTTTTTTGAGTCTTACGCTTTAGTGCCTATCTTTAAATACTTAATACATTCTTATAATTATGGGTATTTTCTTTGATTTTTGGTAATTATGTCTATTAACATGGACTAAACTTCTAAGCAAGATTATAGTGTCATGCTTTACTAGAACTAGTCATCAGTCTTATATGAACTCTACAACAAGCCAATGCTTCTAAGTATTTCGTTCAACAAGCAACGTCAAAACAACCTCTTGTATTTTTGGCTAAGAACATCAACAAGTTTATTTCCATTCATGATATATATTCAATCTTAAATCCTTATGCCACAAGGGACTTCAAACACCTCTACAGCTTCATATTAATATCTTTCTTGAAAAATAGATATTTCAAGGGTTCATGATCCGTGAATAACTCAAACTTTTTTTCAAAGGATAATGCCTTCAAACCTTCAAGGCAAATATCATCGCTACCAACACTAAATTATGAGTAGTGTAATGGACTCAATCGGTTTTAGTTGTCAATAAGTATTGGCAATAATGCATAGTTTCTAACCATGTTTCACATGCATCATTGAAAACCACTAGATCTTGGTTTCCATCAGGTACAACTACCATAAGTCCATTTGTCAATAAATGCTTTAAATCTTGAAAATATCCTTCAGATTTATCATTCCACTCAAACCGAGCATCTTTTGTGATCACCAACGATGTTGTATGACAAACGTATTTAAATATACATGGTAAAATCCTTCTAATTGTGAAAAGATTTTGATCTTGGCCACTAATATCGGTTGCTTTTGAATATTAGTAGCTTTTATCTTTGGTGGATCAATAAACAATACATTCTCCAAAACCATATGAACAAGAAACTTCTCTACCTTCTCTCGACAGTGACATTGTGAAAATTTTGCTACAAACTAATGTATCATCAACATCTCTAGCACTATCTTTAGATGAATTTCATGGTTTGGTTCATTCTAAGAACATACCAGTAATAAAAACAAGCATGAATTTATCAAAATTCCCTTGAAATATTAGATTCATCAAATCCATAAACAAGGAAGGTGCACTACTTAGACCGAAGGACATGGCAAACCATTCATACGAACCCTATCTTGTTCAAAACACTGTGAAAGGTATACCTTACTTTTCCACTCTCAACTGATGGATGCATGTTGCTAAATATAGTTGCAATAATATCTTGGCTCCACTTGGTTGATCAAATAACTCATCTATTTTCGGCAAAGGGTGTTGGTTCTTTATTATATTCTCATTGAACCCTCTTTAGTCAATACATATCACTTTTTCACAAATACCATTAAACCTCCCTATAGCGAACTACTTGATACTCTTTCCTTCTATTTCAACCGGCTGGACTTTTAACCCTTTCATTTCCATGGGAGACATATGAGCAGGGGGTCTAATAATTGCCTTATCTTCTGGTCCTAAGTCGGTCTAAAACTCAATAGCCCTCTTCGAGGGTAAACCATACTGCAAGTTAAAATATGTCAACAAATTCTCTTACAGCTAAGCCCCGACCTATTTCACTCTTTGTATCTTCTATCACAAACAATAAAGCGCATACATTAGTCTTTTGATCCTCTTATATGAAATGAAATCACTTGACCAAATCAACATTCTTCAAGGAAACTACCTTGTCCTTAGAAATTTTTAGATCATACTTGGCTTACAAGGCATACCCAAGATAACTCCAAAGCCAATACAATCAAGCATATGCAAATCACAAGTAAATAGGCAATAATGCCACACCAATTCTTCACTATCACAATATTTTCTAAGAGTAGCGCAACAACCTATAGGGTTTGCGACTCTTAAGGGGGTAACAAGGTGTGTAGGATTTAGATTTAATTTGTCAATTAGAGGCTCATATATAAAAGAGTGCTATGCCCCCACCATCTGAAAATATTATAATATGAATATCTTGAATTATAAATGTACCTTTATACACTTTTTCCATTTGCAGCTCTAGATGGTCCGGATGCTTTCATTTCTAAATCAAAAACCATGACTTTCCCTCCTTGGGCTAAATTTAGATAATTTCTACTGAAATTCCCGAGCTTGTTATAGTTAAATCACTTACTAATTCAAAGTTCGAATTTTTCTTAGTTGCATTCTCCGGACATTCATTTGAGCAGTTCCTGGCTTTTGGCACTTAAAGTAAACAATGTGGGGCTTATCAGCCTTCGAAGTCCCACCCTCGGACCTATGCCTTTTTTGAATTAACAAACCATTCGTATTGTTCTTTTAATAAACGGTTTTGACCCCTCAGTAATGGCTATAACCTTCCCTTGATTCTCTGTAACGACCCGTAAATTTTATTGATTTTTATAACATAACTAATTGAATTTTTGTGAAATTTTAAAATATTGATGTTTGAAATAAAAATTTAATATTTGGAATACGTCTACTTAAACATAGAAAATGGTAAATTTTCATCTGATAATATGGAAGTTTATTTTCATATGTAATTTTATTTGAATTCAAATCAGTTAATAATTGATGATAATAAAATATTTTTCAAACCTGAATATTTGTATATAATAAAAATGTTAATCATCTTCGAGTGAGACATTATACTTCTTTTCTTCAAATTTGGACTACTATTGCTCCATTTATCTTATTTTTGTCATTTTAGCAACATTTTCGGCATCGATTATCGACTTTTGATAGGAGATCGTACCACTGATATCCGTATATTGTTTTGATCATCTCGTCATGCTGATCACCGCAATGTATTCAATTCTGTGTTTTGAAATCCGATACGGGGTGGTATCCATGAAAAACGGTAACTGTATCGGTACCAGTTCTGTGCCTATTGGTGTTTGTGACTTTTCATTTATACACCGTACAATATAAACAGCTGTGAACATTTATATTTACTAGATTCCCGTGTTTGACCATTTCTATTCCCACTTTTCAAATTCATTTTGGTTTAGCTTCATTTTCTTTCATTTTTGCATTTTTGCTTTACTTCCTCATTTTTCTAATCGGTCTGTCTTTTTCCTCTTTAAATTTTTCTTCCTTTTTCTCCTTCTTTCAATATATTTTTGAGAGCATAATGGCCTTCCCCTTCCTCAAGCCTCTTATCCCATTCAAGCAACCACCACACCAGAACTAGTCTTCCTTCATCAGCATCGTCCCCAAGCATCACGAGAACGGCCTCACCGAGATCCGACCGCCCTGCCTCCTCCAACAGCCGCGCCTTCCCACTTTGTCCCCGTGCTCTACCCAATCGCGAGTCAGCGCCAGATCCGACCCTACAAACAAACGTGTGATCCTCCCCTGGCCGATACCCACTTACTGCTTACTCCTCCTATACTTTTCGAGACCTTGCACCCATCACCACGTTTCCCACTGCCATCAACTTTCCACAGCCACTTCAACCCATGACCTTTCTATCATCCTTCCCTTGCTGTCGATTTCCACCACCACCGTGCTTAACTGCCCACCTCCTTTGCACAGTTGCAACTCAATCCCCTCTTTTATATATAAAAGGTATTATATATATATATTTTTAAGATATTATATATATATATATATGATTAGCGGATATATTATATATATGCGAGTGTACAAGGTATTCACATAGTATAAATAGTAACTTTAGGATATGCTCTTGAATAGTAAATATAAGGTATATACATAGGTTTACTTAAGTTAGCATGTATGCTTAAATTGATATTTAAACATAAAGCACGTGAATAGATATAAATATATAAGGCTGTTACAAAATATATAATTGTATTTTGTGTTTCAAATATTTACCTCATGTGATATGTTGTATTAAAATAGATTTTGGTATTGATATATATATATATATATATATATATATATGTATATGTATATGTATATGTATATGTATATGTGTGTGTGTGTGTGAAATATAAGTTTTATATATTAGTTATATATGCTGTTGGGTTTTAATACATAGGTTTATATTAGATGGACATGAATGGTTTACAGTATATATTGTATGAGATTTTGATATTATATAGATTATGTAAGTGTATATATTCTATAATTTATATATAAGTTTATTTACGTATGAAAATTTATAAAGTTGTATGATCTGTTCACATATATATTAGTATTTTAGCTTATATTTATAATATGTTCAACATACAATATGAATTATTATACAGTGATGATTTGGTTCTAAGTGTACATATATAATATGTATATAAATGATCTACAATTTTTGTTTTGGATATGTATTTTATGAATTTATGATTTGAAATAAACTATGTAATGATTATAGGGTCTTATGTTATCTGTTTGAATTTTCCAAGGATAAGATAAAGGTTTATTTATGTTATATGGTTATAATTCAAATATTGAGAAAGTATATGTTTTAATTTTAAATTTACTTGTGATACACACACACATGTGTGTGCATGTGTCATTCTAAGTATGTAATTTAAATTGAATATTGGTTTTAAGAAGAATAATAATTATAATAATTACATTATATATATATATATATTCCATTTGCATCGAGCTAATTTGATTCATGCTCATCGATTCATATTTATCAGCTTGTCCGTCGAATTCGTGCCAATCTAGCGTTGCTTTGGGATTCGTGCTTGGATTCGTAACTCAACTCATTTTCGTTCATCTCTAGCCTCGAAAGGTGAGAAATCACTCACGATTAACGTTTTTATATTTATTAAATTTGATTTCAATTGAAACAACAATTGAAATATGCTACTGTTAGTTATTTACATTGCTATATATATACTATTATCTATATTAGTTATTTATATTGATGATATATACCTGTTATATTATTATTATATCTGTTACACTCTACAAGTTCTCTGTTAGTATAGAATTCACTATCTGTTGAAATGATATATACCCGAACGATCTATAGAATATGAGAAAATCGTTATGGATTGAAATGGTAAACCCAAGTGATTTTCATTGAATTGAATTTGTGATTGAGGGTTGAAATGATATATACCCGTATATATTTAAAGTGCGGATTGAAATGATAAATATCCATATCATTTGACCATAGGATAGAAAATTATATACAGACACCATTGGTCAATATATATATTTTGAAATGATTTCCAAGGTTTTGAAATGAATATTTTGGTTTTAATAAATATTGATTTTAAGATACAAGTAAATAGGCACAAGGAAGAAGTTATAAAAAAATTTAGTCTCAAGGACAACAAGTTTATTTTTTTGTCTGAAGGACACTTTTTAGTGTAAACTGAAAATGATAGTTACAACTACCATTCTGTGATTTACACTAAAAAGTGTCCTTCAGCCTAAAAAGCAAACTTCTTGTCCCTGAAACTAAATTTTTTCCAAACTTTTTCTTTGAGCCTAGATACCTCTTTAAGATATATATATATATATATATATATATATATAAATGTTATTTTTATAAAGGTTTTAAATTTTGATTTTTAAATTATATGTTTCGAAAATTTTAGAATTATAATTTAGTTTTGGAATTATAAATTTTAAGATTTTACTTACAATTTTACATTTTTAAAATATATGCAAAATAAGTTTAATAATAAGATTTGGTTTATTAAATTTGATTTAACTAAATATATAATATGTTTAAGTATTTATTTAAAATTTATATTTTCAAATATAGAGTTTATAATGATTTTAATAAAATTCAGGTTGGAAAGTGAAATAAAAGTTGGTTTGTAATTGTATTTATTTAAGAATTATACTCAAATAAGTCTGATTTGAAATTTATTAAATTATGATTTTAAAGATATGATTTTATAACTTGATTTTTATTAAAAGTGAATTAAATAAATATTTCAAATTTACATAAATTGAAATTGTATATTTAGTTTTATTTAAATTTGAATTTTGAAGTTTTATTTGATGTTATTTGAATGATTAAGTAAATATTTCAAAATAAATAATAGTAAAGTGAATTATATATATATATATATATATATATATATATATATGAAATTATCAAATCTAGTTTGGAAATGTTTGAATATTTAAATCTTTGAAAATATTGAATTGGAAATGGTTTATTTTATGGTTAAAAATCTGTATTTGAAATCGATATAATTTGAAATGGTTTATTGAGAAACTGAAATAAATTGAAATTGATGATTTGAGATTGGATTAAATTTTAATTTTGGAATTTGAGCTGATTTGGAATCGATTTATGAATTTTAAGAAAGCTATTTTATTATATATAGTATTTTAAATTATATTTAAAACTATTTTTATATTTTTCTTTATAAATCATTTTCACATAAACTATTTTAATATAAATCATTTTAATATAAACTATTTTTAATATAAACTATTTTATTTTAAACTATTTTAACCTATAACTACTTTACGTAAACAATTTTATTTTATAAACAATTTTGTTTTATACATTATTTTAATATCTAAACTGGTTATGATTTCCAAATATTATGATTTCCAAAGTATTATGATTTCTAAATTATGATTTCCAAAGTGTTATGATTTCCAAAGTATTATGATTTCTATGTTATGATTTCCAAAGTGTTATGGTTTAGAAGCTTTATAATTTCAAAAGTGTTACAACTTTGAAGTGCTTTGATTTTTGGAAATGGATATATTTGAAATGGAAATGCTATCGTATTGATCTAGTTTTAAAATGGAAATGATATTGTATTTGGTTTTGAAATGGGAATGATATCGTATTGATATGGTTTTGAAATGGCAATGACATTTTGGTTTTGAAGTATAAACTATTTTAAAATGATCACGATGTTATAGTAACGTTTGATTGTTAAAAAGACCGGGATCAGATATTGTCAAACTATCTGACAATACCAAAATCCACTTTAACTACCATGTACGTGGTGGAGATTCCAGAATGAAGTAAGATGGTGGCGACGTTCTATTGAAGTATATACGTGGACCCGACTCCCGTGAGTTGGCATTAGGTGGCTAAAACAAGAGCAATCGACGGGCCAAGTGAGGTAGCTCCTCCGATCGGACACACTTATTTGTATGCCATTCTATTACTTTGTGATTAATTTAGTGCGTACCTTTGATTTGGGAGTGTGGCTCAAGGTGGGTGGTAGCTGCGGCTGTGTGTTACCACCATCCCAGAAGTGTAATTAATATATCTACCATGGCATTGCCTAGTTATGCCATATCTCCTACCCTATCGAGACCGCTACCGGTTTGTTTTGTGTCATACCTATGGAGTATCCTCTAGTAGCCTCCCGATAAGGAGGTATTACGGTACTGTATAGACTATTGACACTATAAAATGTGTTAAGGGGGATATGGGTAACGCCTTAACACTATTTTGATATTTTACTTCACTATAGACATTATTATAATAGCGTATATTACTACATAGTATATTGTTTAACAGATCCTTAGAGGATGGTTATCTCAAACATCCTTTGAGTTAGTTGTATTTCAGTTGTTATTTCACTTGAGTTGGATTTACTGATATAAGAATGTTAATCCTGACTCGAGTGTTTTGTGTTTTGCTTTACGCTTGGGTCAGACCGAGTGATACAGCTTTTGAGACTCACCTTTGGAGTTGGAGCTTCACTTGGAGATCCATCTATCTTTTCAGCTTGCAGCAGTGATGCTTTCTGATCTTGTGTTTTACTATTGTATTTGAGACTTCTGTTGTATCTTATTTAACTCTGTTATATATAGTAGTTCATGAACTACTATTCTTTTGTTTCCACTGCTTATTGTTATATTACTCTATGTCCGTGATTCTGTGATTTATTTATTTACTGTATGTGCTGAGTTTTGCCAAATATAAATTAATAATCTGATATTTTGAGCAATTCAAGTCTGACATGTGCGGATGCGAATGGTTGAAAATACCATGATGTTACATTCTCTTTCTCCATTCTTCCTATAGTCGAGCTATATCGATTATCTCGTCAAATAGGATATTAGAGTTAGCCATGATTTTATCCCTTAAGCCTAGCCTTAGTTCCCTATATACTTTACAACATTTGTCCTATTGTATTTATGAAGTCCATCTCGTACTTCGCCATAGAATTAAAGGTACTTAAAAATACTAACACTAGATATTCCCAGCTCTTTCTCGAAAAACCCGTAAAGCTTAGGATCTTTCACTGACTTTGAAATAAAGCATCTCTCGAGATCCTTGAATCTATTCCAAGCATCTCTCGAGATCCTTGAATCTATTCCAAGCATCTCTCTTCAGAGGTCAAAGAAATCACACTATCCCACGAGTCGTTGGCCGATCTTTTGAGTGCCAAGAGGCCAGTGTTCTATTTTCACATTGGTCAATGTTAAATCACTGAAAATCATCTCACAATCTTGAAACCAATCTTGAACTATAATGGGTGAAGATTTTCCATCAAAGAAACTACCCCCAAGATTATGGAAGTGCTGGTTTCCCCTTGCATATTCATTCCCATAGTTTGGTGTCATTGCTACAATAGGAACAATTGGGATTTTCACTCTCTATTGAGACATCTTCATCTTTGTCTTTTTATTAAACATGGCACCAACCTCTTTAGCTCGTAGGGGGCTATGGCAGTTACTTGTCATTTGTTGCCATGTGGGCTCCTTTATTTTTCATAGGATCTCACCACCAAGATTAAACTAAACCCTTACACTTATGTTCATCTTTTTTCTGTACATAGAAATCACTATAATAAACGTAATAGAGATGAAGTAGGGAGGTTAGAGATACATATATGTATAGAGAAAAGCAGCAATCATGCCAGTATAGCATTATCCTATAACCCACGTTACGTCCTTAGGATTTTTTTACCCTTGTGCTTGAAGTGATGGTACTATAAATTCCCCTAAATGTTATTAACCTAAAGCTTTGATACCAAATGTAACATCTCTCATTTTAAGATCCAAAAATGAATAACAAAGTGTTCCAGTCACTCAAATAATATTTTCAAGCAAGAATATGGGATCCTTTTTTCTTTCTTATGTAACATACAATAATAATGGTAATGAGCTATACCATATGAATAAATTCATTCATTATTTCATTTCAAATCAAACTAGAAAATGCTCCATTGTAGAGAGAAATCATAATACATTGTAATAATGCATGATCGATGTATGTTGATACTATCATGAATGATCATAATTATATTACATTAAAAGCACCTAAAGCTGCATCATATACATAACAAAAGGAATAGCTAAATATTCTTCCTTGAGTGGTCGTATCCTTTGGCAATTTGTCAAAAAACATGTTATCCCTAAAGCCTTCAATCTTCAAGCTACTCACAAGAATAGCCAAGAGTTTAAGGGAGAAACATGTTCTTCGAGTCAGATATAAGCCCAATATAAATAATAGTAACCATAATAATTAATAGTTATATGGTATATACAAGTGTTCCCTTCAAAAGTATTGTCATGTTATATATAAGTTCCCTAGATAATAAGGTCTTGGGCTTGGGTTTATGAATTAAACATATATATCACTTCTACCCAAGCCATTTCTACCATTGTATGAAGTAAATGTGCCCCTCAGTCGTCACCTACACATTTTATTTCTTTTCCTTAAGGGTCACAGACTGCTAATTCCAACAATTATTTTACCATAAGATTTCGTGAACAAACACCTAAGATCCCTGTTATCCCGCTTTTTGGCAAAGCCGTAATACCAAAAGATCGGTCAAAAACAAAAGACAGTTCGTCTCAGAGATTGGTTGTACTTCACTTCGCTATGGATATCGATGAATTTTGTCCGAGCCTGGATCATGCTACAACTGATAGGACACGACAAGCAAAGTCATGGGAGCCAGCATTCCAAATTTCAGGTTAATAGGAGGTCATATAAACGAGACATGGTCGATGCAAGTTAGCCAAGGAGTGTCGTTCGAACCCATCGAAAAATTGGGGAGATGCTCACTTCGAATCCATGGGTTCGAATCCATCACTAATTGTCTTGTTCGAATCCGTTGGTTTACACATGCTTCGAATCGATCGAGTTCAAATCGATCGATAACGTGATGTTGATCACTTCGAATCAATCGGTTCGAATCCATCAGATGGGCATCCCCTGAGCACGTTCGTATCCATGCTGAAGCACTGTTTCGTATCCATCGAGTCCGGAGCACTTCGAATCCATCACCATATACCCTACTTCGAATCGACCGCTCTCGTGCCCAAGCACTACTTCGTATCGATCGTCCTCGCATCCATCAAGAATGCCAGATCATTCCTTCGTATCCATAAATTCTGCCCTGTTCGAATCCACTCGGCTCGTCTTGATCCCCTTCGTATCGATCCATTTCGAATCCATTGATGCGAACTGGGTCGTGGCACACGATACGAACGAGGCGAAATCCATGGATTCGAAGCGGTCAACTCGGAGTATAAACCGGATCGAGGCGAAGTATGCGCGCCACGTCTTCACAAGACCACGTGAGGTGATCGATTCGAAGGAGTCGATTCGAACCGATGGATTCGAAATGGACAGCCGAACGAGATTCATCATACTCGAATCGATCATATCTCCCAAACCACGAGGCCAAATGCAATGAAATTTTCACAGTAGCTTCCATACAAGGTAAAGATTGTTCCTGCCAAATTTCAGCTCGATTGGATCATTTTTTGATGGATTCGAAATCACTTCGAATCGATCTCAGATCGAGTCGAAACTTGGCGGGATTGGTCGCGTGGGCCCACTCACGTGCCAGAAAACGTCTCCCGAAGTTTGAGCGAGATCTGGGCCTCCAACGCCTATAAATAGCACCCTGAAGCCTTCAGAAAAGGGGATCTCCGGCCATTGAACATCGAGACTCTGCCGAATCAAATTCCATACTTCATGATCGCTATTGTAATCAGATTTGAGAGCTATCATAAGTTGTAATCTGTTGTAATCGATTGAAATCATCAAGTGAATCAACAAAGACATAAGCTTCAGAGTGGACGTAGGCAAGATCGCCGAACCACTATAAAATTTGTGTTTGTGATTGTTTCGTGAATTATTGTGGTTGTTATTGTTTAGATTTGACTTCTATATTGATTGTTGCTGATTTGTGTTCATAAACGGGTGCTTTCACGATATTGGGTGTTTGTGGTCAATTTTGACGCAAACATTTTGGTGCTTCCACCGAGAACGCTAATTCAGGAGATCTATCAATTAGAAGTTGATTCAGAGAGTTTGAAAGTTCAGATTTGAGGAACCATGATGAGACAAACAAGTAAGAAACAAAGGCCAGAGCGAAGTGAACACCAAGGAAGTCAAGAGGCTTCTTCAGGAGCGAATCAACCGTCGATCTTCATCCCTAGGGACGAGATGGAGACAATGATGAAGAAACTAGAGGAGTTAATCCAGAGTTTATTTCAACAGATAGGATAGCTTGGGGCACAGAATAGAGTAGGAGTCCAGAACGGAGCAGGACCATCCGGCGTAGCACCTGAACTAGGGGGCACACCTATGGAGAACGTTGGTCCAATCTCGGAGAGAGAAAGAGGAGCATCTGCACAACCTGGGAGCAACAGAGGAGTGAACGCTCAGTCAAGGCGGCAGATCCCAGAATTCCCTCATGGACTCGGTGGGCAGGTCGAAGGTAATGAACAAAGATTGCATCTCGGAGACAATGACAGGTTGGCGGAGATGGTTAGAAGAGCGATGAGAGGAGGTTTGCTAAACAAAGATTTGGAGGATGTCAATAGGAGTCCTTTTACTCCAGCAATTAGACAAGCTAGGAACCCACCAAATTTCAAGTTACCATCGTTGGACATGTATGACGGGAGAACGGACCCCACGGTTCATCTAACGAAGTATATAAGGCATATGGAAGTGCTGGGGGCATCAGAGGAGGTTATGGCCCGGTGCTTTCCATTGTACTTGGCGGATATTGCAGCATTGTGGCTTAGACAATTGGAGAATGGATCCATCGGAACGAGGAACGATTTAATTGAGAGATTTATGAGGCAATTCAGGGTCCACATTACAAGGCCCAAGAATGTGATGACTTTGGTAACTTTAAAGCAGAAAGCCGGAGAGACTTTGAGGAGTTACCTAACGCGATTCAATGCGGCAGCAGCTACGGTGGATCGACAAGATCCATCCATGGTTATGATGGCGGCTGTGTCCGGGATAGCTGACGGAACAAAGTTCAAAAATTCATTAACTAAGGATCCACCCGTGGATCTAGGAGAATTCTATCATGAGGCAGAAAAGTTTTTACGATTAGAGAATGCGAACTCGAAAGAGAGGAAGGAGAGGGAATTGATGTTTTCACAATCAAAGACGGGAATACACCTGGAAAAGTGCGGAGAATAGTATAAGAAAAAGGAAGGCTGAGGATAATAACGACAGGTCAAAGCGGCAACGGAGGGAGCCGCGATTCACCACTTACACCGAACTGAATGAGAGTCTGGAACGAATTTATCAGGATACCAAGGAGCAGGTTCCGTATCGTAGACCAATGCGAAGGGATCCACCTTCCGACGAAAGAAGATCAGATAAGTTTTGTGTATTTCATGAATTAAATGGTCATAAAACCAATGATTGTAGGCATCTGAAGGATGAGGTAGAAGGACACATCAGGAATGGTATGCTACTTCAGTTTGTGAGGAGACAAGCCCCAGCGGTAGAGCCAGAGCGGCCACCGTCTACATCAGCTAGGGGCGACCCTGAATCAGAACATCGTTTGGTTATCAATTAATTAAAATAACGATGAACAAGTCGTAAGCTTCCACTAACACAATTAAACCATTTACACATGTACGAGATCGCGAACGTTCTCCAGGCATGCTCTGAATGATCATTGACTGTTTCGTAGTGGGAACTTACACTTTGACATCTTTGCTTTGCTTTTGTTTCATTTTGATTTGGACATTTGAACTTGGATTGTTTGGACATTTCTGTTTTAAAATTCATCTGTTGAATGGATATTTGATTCTGATAATTCTGAAATGGCTAAGCTACTTACACATGTACGGGGTCGCGAACGGTCCTTAGGCATGCTCTGAGATAGCGATAAACCGCCCTGACAAATGATCCAGGGACCCACTCGATCGTGAACCCGGTATCAACGATACCAAGCCCTCTCGGGCACACTTTCTCGCCTCGAACGGCACCCGACCGCGAACGGTCACAATTCGCCACGAACGGCACCCGACCTCGAACGGTCACAAAATCGCCTCGAATGGCACATGATCACGAACGATCACAACTTGCCTCGAACGGCACCCGACCGCGAACGGTCACAACTCGCCCCGAACGGCACAACTCACCTCACCTCAAATGGCTCGATTGCGAACGGTCATCATTTGAGGTCCGCCACTTGACCATGAACGGTCGCACTTCATCTCAAATATCTCGATCCCGAACGGTCATTATTTGAGGTCGCATAAAACTGTAAATTCCTTTGCAGGACATCAACAGGATATGAACATCCAGATCATGGCATTACAAAATACGCCTTCCTACCGCAAGGCATATTTTGGGGGGCAAATGTTATCCCGCTTTTTGGCAAAGCCGTGATACCAAAAGATCGGTCAAAAACAAAAGACAGTTCATCTCAGAGATTGGTTGTACTTCACTTCGCTATGGATATCGATGAATTTTGTCTGAGCCCGGATCAGGCTACAACTGATGGGACACGGCAAGCAAAGTCATGGGAGCCAGCATTCCAAATTTCAGGTTAATCGGAGGTCGTATGAACGAGATATGGTCGACGCAAGTTAGCCAAGGAGTGTCGTTCGAACCTATCGAAAAGTTGGGGAGATGCTGACTTCGAATCCATGGGTTCGAATCCATCACTAATTGTCTTATTCGAATCCGTTGGTTTACACATGCTTCGAATCGATCGATAACGTGATGTTGATCACTTCGAATCGATCGGTTCGAATCCATCAGATGGGCATCCCCTGAGCACGTTCGTATCCATGCTGAGCACTGTTTCGTATCCATCGAGTCCGGAGCACTTCGAATCCATCACCATATACCCTACTTCGAATCGATCGGTCTCGTGCCCAAGCACTACTTCGTATCGATCGTCCTCACATCCATCAAGAATGCCAGATCATTCCTTCATATCCATAAATTCTGCCCTGTTCGAATCCACTTGGCTCGTCTTGATCCCCTTCGTATCGATCCATTTCGAATCCATTGGTGCGAACTGGGTCGTGGCACACGATACGAACGAGGCGAAATCCATGGATTCGAAGCGGTCAACTCGGAGTATAAACCGGATCGAGGCGAAGTATGCATGCCACGTCTTCACAAGACCACGTGAGGTGATCGATTCGAAGGAGTCGATTCGAACCGATGGATTCGAAATGGACAGCCGAACGAGATTCATCAAACTCGAATCGATTATATCTCCCAAACCACGAGGCCAAATGCAATGAAATTTTCACAGTAGCTTCCATACAAGGTAAAGATTGTTCCTGCCAAATTTCAGCTCGATTGGATCATTTTTTGATGGATTTGAAATCACTTCGAATCGATCTCAGATCGAGTCGAAACTTGGCAGGATCGGTCGCGTGGGCCCACTCACGTGCCAGAAAACGTCTGCCGAAGTTTGAGCGAGATCTGGGCCTCCAACGCCTATAAATAGCACCCTGAAGCCTTCAGAAAAGGGGATCTCCGGCCATTGAACATCGAGACTCTGCCGAATCATATTCCATACTTCATGATCGCTGTTGTAATCAGATCTGAGAGCTATCATAAGTTGTAATCTGTTGTAATCGATTGAAATCATCAAGTGAATCAATAAAGACATAAGCTTCAGAGTGGACGTAGGCAAGATCGCCGAACCACTATAAATCCTGTGTTTGTGATTGTTTCGTGAATTGTTGTTGTTGTTGTTGTTGTTTAGATTTGAGTTCTATATTGATTGTTGCTGATTTGTGTTCATAAACGGGAGCTTTCACGATATTGGGTGTTTGTGGTCAATTTTGACGCAAACAGTCCCCATCATTTGTATTTCACATTCAATTAATTTAAGATATGTATGTATGTGTATAGATACATTCAACATTCCATTTCCAATATATACACATCCATAGGCTACATTGCTATTTCATCTCCTATAAAGTTTTTTATCATTCACCTAGGAATTTGGTCCTTTATGGAGGTTGTATTCATTTACCTCAACATTACTTATCATCTACCAAAACATATAACTTACTGAAGATTATTTATCATTTCATTCATTCATCTATGTGCATCTCCACCTTGTTTATCCCAAGAACTCATGCTCATCATATTAAGGACAAAGCTAACAGAGTTGAGGGTGTACCATAGGGAAAATTATGTAATTTGATTATATAACTTAAATCTTATAAATAATCTTATTTGAAATGAAGTATGTTTTTAGTTCTCTTTTATTTTACATATGTTGTCATATAGAAATGTAAGTAGTGAAATTAACACATTAAACATACATTAGTAGAAAAACCTTAGGAGAAGTATTTTGTCAATCTTTGTTACGAATGATTCATAACCATGAGTATTGAACTGATATTTAAATACTTATTCCTTAAATGTTCCTAGTTAAGGTGTATTGAGAAAACGATATCTGTACATCCATTGAGACTAGTATATGTAACACTCTATATATGATGGAGGGTGAGGGATTATGTACTTGTGATTGTTTGGAACAATCATAGAAAGACTCGAAGAGAGTCTTCTATATGTTAATATAACTAAGTCAAAATAGAAGATCTCATGGTGACTATGAGCATTGGTCTTCAGACTTGAGGGTATTGTTGATCTTAAGTAGCTAGGTTGTACCATGATTATGGTAAATCACATAACATATCGACCATGATACGTGTAACGCCCCACCCCGAGACCCACATTAACAAAGAGAATTACATTGTAATTCTGTCTGCTAATGCGAAGAAAAGGGCTGGTTAAGGGCAACCATCACAGTCTTGCATTAGTTAAGAGCTAAGTATGTCAGTTTTGGCACTTATTTTTTTTCATTTTATCTCGAGTTTTCGACATACTTAATTCCTTTCTAATACACTACTATGGTGGCTACAGGATTGATTCAAAAACGAAATATGATAACAATACAGTCTCAAGTTATAGAACAACAACATAGATAATATACATATACACTTACATTAAATGTAATACAATATGCCATAGGTGGTATTCGACCACAATATATACATACATCCCCACAAAAGAATACATACATCATAAGGTTCCCAAACAAAGACTACTATACAAAACTATGCCATAACCAAAGTCGATGAAGAAGCCCAAAAGGTAAAGCTAGCATAGGTAAAAAAGCTAGCCTATAACTCGGTCTGACCTAAGTAATAAATACATGGGTCAGGATAACTAGAACTTGGTATTAGCAAAAGATAAAGGAATATAAGTGCATAAGGGAAACATTCCTTTAAAGATAAAGGAATGATATGAGAAAGTCTAGCGATACAACTAAGATTAGGTGTTCTATAAATGCTCAAAGTTAATCACATGATAAGGTTTAACATTGCATAGATGTTTCACATTCAAAGAGATATACAATGTAAGCGAACATAAGCAATATGTAAGCTATAAGTGGATCAACAAAATCTACAAATCAAAACTCATGAAACTCAATATGAGTTCATAATCCCAATATCGATATCACCATAAAACAACATTTATATAAGCCTTTCTCTAATTCAAGGCTATAACTAAATTCATCATCCCAAATTAGTGAAATCGAAATCAAAAACTCATAAAAATTCCCTGGACTTGCCAAATCCCATTTGCATGCTGAAGCGATGCTGCACATGTCATCCCCCCAGTACTATATACATTAGGTACCTCTCCCAGACGACCGAAGCTGTAAATCTCAGACAATCGAAATCATAATCCCAGATGACCCGAAGGTCTATAGTACTGGCAATTCTAGAATGTATCACAATTCCCAGATAGGAACTAGAAAAGTGTTAACGTGCGTCCCATACCACACGTTCGCACTTAACGGTTTACTAACTGCTAGTCATTGCCATATTAGAAAATAGAAATCATCATAAAATCTCAAAACTCGAAAAACTCAATCTCGCCTCATCTCATCGGCAAGTAAAACACCATGACAGGTTTTCATAGATTATACTCCTAGAATAGGAGATCTCGAACCACAACCCACCAATTATCGGCCTTCCGAGATAATTCCTAAAGATAGGAATTATAATCTCAAAAACCCACCATAAATTGGCTAAATAACTCAGAAATCAATAACCCAGATAGTTTCGATCATACAAGTCTAGAATTAACCGATAAAGTAAACACACGTGTCCCATACCGCCAAAAAATGTAAAAACAGTGTACACTATTTATAAAATAATTTACTCGAGAAAACAGAATTTTATAATAGTTTTCTGAAATCATTTTGAAGTTATTGGAAATTCTGCTTGAATATATCTAAAATACTTTGAAATAATTTAATAATAATTTGAAATTGTTTTATAATAAATATTTCAAAAACCAAACTATATTGAAATTTTTTAAAAATTTATTTGGAAGAAATAATGCTTGAAATCGAGGAAAAACAAAGAAATTACCCCAAATCGATATTTGAATTACATTCAAATTTAAATTGGATTTTTAAATTCCAAATTCCTCTAAATCTCAGCTAATCCATTGATGGATATCATAGCCTACAGTCATCATAAAAATCATCTTGAACTTTGCATAAGAATTGATCATAAAACCATAGATATAAGTAAGCAAACAAGGCAAAAAGGCTGGATAAAAGAACAATGTCGACCTCTAGGTCGACTCTAGGTCGATCTGGAGACTGCTGGGTCGACCTACCCGTCGACCCAGTCTACGGGGTTTATTTCCTAGGTGATTCTTGCTTTGTATTGAACTTCCAGATAATATTTCACATGAAAAGAGATGACTTAAGGACTGAAATTTGACATGCAACAAGTTTAACAACCAAACAACACTCCAAAAAAGATCCCGTAGTAATTAAGTGAAAATCAAAGAGTTATGGATGCTCAAAGTTGCAACCAGAAACGAGAAACTCACCAAAACAACTAACACACACACACACACACACACACACACATATAAGAAGATTTTCTAAGCAAATTTCTTACAGTAACTCAAGTTTTTGGCTAGCATTTGTGAGTGCTGAACTCGCCTCAGTGATTTAGCAAATATTTTGACAGCAAGCAGCGAACTTTGGAGGAGAATTGGAGCTTCAAGGACTTGTAAAAGCTAAAACAGAGACACGAATAATAAAAGAAATTGGTTATAGACAATTCATACCTAATTCTAAGATTTTGATGAAATCTTTGAGTATTGGTGGAGATTACCTTCTCTAATCTTTATATTTGGTCGATTTACTTCTTGAATTTGCAGAGATTTATGGAAATTGATTTATATGAAAGAAGCCATTGATTTTTTTCTTCTATTTTCTGTATACAGATGCTTTGGAAGGAAGAAGAAATTAACGTACTGTTAATTTCCTCTTATTAGAAATCTCTAGTAGAAAATCAAGGCTATGTACATGTTTTAACCTATTTTATCATAATATGCACATATTTCTCAATATAAATTCAAATAAAAAAATGTATGCAACCAATTGTTATGAAACAAAAATTGTTATTTACACAAAATAAAATTTATTTCGACAATAAAAGTTATTCTTATAAATCAAACAATATTTTACGATTTTCTCAATTTACAATATTTTATTACAATTTTTTTCAATCCAGCAATTTGTGCAAAAATTGTTTTCTTGTCAAATAAATTACCATAAATCATTTTAGCTCTTTTAACCATAAAAATATTATTTTCAAACAATATTTTGTCTTTTATTATAATAAAACACATATTATCTTCATATTTCTCATTTTAAATTCAATAAAAGATTAATATTGGCAATATTTTCCAATGTTGTTGTGTTCATCCAAATAAAATTACAGATCGATTATTTTCACTCCAAATTCTCAAAATAAAGTCTTTAAAACTTTATTTTCATTACTTTAGAATTATTTCTATAATTTAACGTTGAAATACATTACCTAATCAATTTGTTATCCCCATACAAATAGACACCCAATAATTCAATTTATTTGACCAGATACTTATCCAATCAATATTTAATCTTTAATCCAATATTCATTCCTAAATAAACAAAATAAAGTCTCAGACTTTACTATTCCACATTTTATCTACAAAATTCATTGTTTATTCCAAATGAACAATTTAAAATCTCCAAATATATTTTAATTTACAATATTAAATTATAACCTCCGTTATAATTTAATATATACATGTAATCTCCAAACCAGGGTTGTTACAATACAGCTGTAGTTGGGTACACATTGAACTATTTGAAGTGAAAATCTACTCAAAAGAGGACTCATCTTCTTCATTGTAAAAGGTTAGTACCGTCATACTTGATAGTCAATTTATCAAAATATCTAGCTAGATTAAATCTATTAATCGATAGATGTTATCAGATTAATCCAAAGACTTTAATTTAGTCTACACAATTAACTATAGGCATTAATAGAGTTTTTAAACTTAGACCAAACACTAGATATATTATAGATGTGGTGTCGATGAAAAGAAAACATGCATAAAATATCATTACTAGATGTAGCTTAATATAGATTAGAAATTGGATTTCTCCTAAATGGTCTTTATGCGATTGAAATTGTGTCTAATACCATAATTCAGCAAAGTCCGTACAAGCTTTAGTATTTAAATCTTTTATTTTTTAAGTGAGGACTTAGTTCACACTAGAAAGTCAACACAACTGTGTTAGTTAATTTATGATATTGTCCAATGTAAAATTAATTAAAAATTTATAAATTAATAATAGAATTAATAAAAATGGTTTTTTGATTTTTTTTCATATTTCAATTATTTATTAAAGCCTAAAAATTAATTAGAATAATGTACAAAATTTGTACGCTGATTTAATAGAAGGATGATTTTAAATAAACTAATTAAATAGTTGATTTAATTACTGAATCAATTAGGCTTGAAGTTTTGAAGTTTAAACATCAAAGGGAGGCCGACAATAACTTTGGAGAAGAGGGGGATACTTAACCTTCAGGTCTCGAGACAAGGAGGCAAGATATTTATGATCTAGTTCGCTATAACTAACCGCCTCATTCATTCTTTTTTAACATAGAAAGAAACCTAACCCTAGCCTCCCCTCTAAACATTGGTGATGCCTTATAGACGGACTTGCATCCGTGGCCAAGGAGAAAGAACTAAGAAGTTCAGAGTGGGAAATGACTATCAATCAAGTTGTTCGATAATTGGTAGGATGTGAAAGAGATAATAATTCCTTTATATATATATTTGTGTGTGTGTGTACATTGTTTATAAGCTTGCTTTCCCACTTATTTATTCAGCCATAATAAAGTTTAAAAAATCAAAACTAAATGTACAAATATATTTAAATAATTAATAATATGTGTGTATATATATATATATATATATATAATATACATTGTTTTCTTTGATTCAGTAATTAGAAAATGAATTTTCTTTTTTATGTACTTCTAATGGGAAATAATAAAAATACATTATATGTATATATGAATTTCTAATTTATAATATATTCAGTTTTTAAATTATATAAAAACTTGATTTTGGCTTTCTTCCTTTAGAAAAATAAAATAATATATATACATATACATACATATATATATTCAAATTTCTAATTTAAAATGTATACCACTTTTAAATTATAATAAAAATTGTCTTCTTCTTTCTTATTTTGATAAAAATTAAATTTTATGCGTATATATGTAAATATATCTTCCAATTATTATAGTAGTATAAATATATATTTGAATTATTGTTTTAATGTTTTAAAAACATATAAATATTTTATTTAGTTATTGGTTTCATTTTAAAAAAGTTATTTTTTATTTTGAATAAGTCAAATTATATGTTTAATACAATTAGCTAAATATTTTTAAATTCTAAATTTAAATTAAAATGCTTAATAATGAATATATAAATATATTTTTGAAATGTTATAGCAAAAAACGTTTTAAACACGAACATAATATATATATATGTATATATAATAATGATAATATTATAAATTATTTTTGATAAATAAATTCACAGCCTAAAAATTAATAAATAAAATATATTTACCCTTATATGTATACATATTCGTTATATATACATCCTTGTTGAAATGGTTGTTACATTCATACTATATTTACTAACCATAAATCCCAATGGTTAATTATACATTTATGACATATATTCATCATGTATAGCGTATAATAGATTATCACATTTAATGTAGTTATAATGTTTTAAATAAAATATAACATTTACAGTATTAATACATAAATCAACTAAATTACAATTAAAAATCCAAACTCTTTAGTAGTCGCTACTAAATATGACTTAGTACAAGCTATTTATTCATGTAAACAAAAAATACGATCTTATGCAAACTAATAAAATGATTTTCTTTGTAATTCTCTCATTTAACTCTACCGCTAATGCATATGATCCAACATAACCCATGTGAAGACCAGTTATTTCCCATACCCTAAATCGACGCTTATTTTGTAGCCTAGTTCGCAAGTATAAGAATAGGACGTTCCTCTGAGTGATAAATACTAAAACCACCCATCATGTAATGTCATCTAGAAACCCACAATGGGTGGAAAGACATATAGTAGCAAACTTTGGGTTATGATGTAATGATCTTCCGGCTACTGTAACACTAGAGGGGGAGTGAATAGTGTTTTATAACTTTTATGAATCTTTTTAACTCGGTTACAATATTTGAATCAAATCATAGATTATAAAAAAAGATCTATACTTATAAGCTGTCACAAATGCAATCAAAAATAAATATAAAAGCAATTACAAGAAGTAAAGTAAGAGAGATGACACCAGGAATTTTTACACGGGTTCGGATTAACCAATACTACATCTAGCCTCGTACAATACTATGACAACCCAACTTTTTTAATAGTTCTAGTTGACAACAAACCACACATGTCCAACTCAAACCATTTAAAAGATAGATTATCAATGGGTTTATTTTAAAGGAATAAAAAGAAAAGAAGAAACAATAATAGAATATCGCAGCGGAACGACAAAATATAATAATCACATAAATCATAAGCTGTTTAACAAATATACATTAGATTTCAATTTATAACATAAATCGAAGTAATACATTTTAATAGACAGAATGAAATAGTGCAGTGGAATGAATACTAGTAGATATGATATATCAAATCTTCATCTTCGTCCTCCAGAATAACTGGCTTCGATAACTGAAAAACTCAGTTCGACCCGAACATAATGAAAAACAAAACATTCGAGTGCGGACTAAAAATCCTCATGTAAGTCAATTCAAAATCAAGAGAAATGTTGTTCTAATTTACTTCGAATTCCACAAAGGTTTCACAATTTATACTTTATTTCAAGGTTTTCAGTAAATTTATCAACTTTAAATTTATTTAGTAATTTTCAGGTATTTTCGAACAGTGAACTTCAAAGTTTGAAAATCTCCAAATTTTAGAAGCATCGAAATAAGTACAAGTTTCTTTTATCATTATTTTTCAAATATTTATTTTTGTCCAAGAGATTTCGTGTTACTTTATATATTCCCAAAATCTCGATAATTCCACATGTTAAAGTATAAAGTACCCAAAATCATTAATTGGTCAAATTTTCGAATCATAGATTAGTTTAGAAAAATACTTCCTTTACCATAAAAAAATTATAGAAAAGTTTAAAAACCTTTTATTAATCCCTTTTTAGAACATATATTATAGAATTTGAATTTAGAAGTTTTATAATGAATTTAAAATTATTTTCTAAAATCTGATTTAATCAATTTACAAAATTTACTTGTTTATAATATATAAATTTTCTAGGGTTAAATTCAAAAACATTTTAGGGTTTTAAAAAATTCAATTTATCAAAATCTCTAATTTCACTAAACGATGAAGAAAATCACAACAATCACATTATTGTCAAAGCAGTCAATAATGCATCCAATAAATCTCATATCGAATAGGATGTCCAAAGGTCCATATTCAAATTCAATGTACAAATGATCAATCATATCAATAGTGATAATAGCAGGGTGATAATATGGATATATCGAGATCACTGAGCAACATAACAGCCAATCATTAATATCATCTGTCTCAATATCAACCAACATCCAAAGCAATCAATTCAACCATATCAATCAACATCCAATAACTATCAATGTCAATTGTTTAAAAGTGATGAAATTTTAATTATCAACATCAGTTTAAATACCAAGTTAAATGTAAATTTAACTATCGAATTAAATGTCACAATTATAACTATCATTTTTCTCTCTCAAATTTATTGTCTAACTTAATTATCATGTTAAATTGCCAGTTTAATGGTCAAATTTAAGTGTCAATTTAAATTCAATCAACTTAAATTTTATCAATTCGATTTCAGTCAATTAAATTCCAAATAGCAATCGATATAAATTTATCACTATGCTACTTGGTTTCACTAATAGTAAGAAATTTAGTACTTCTTAAATGGATTTAACCACTCACCTTTTGTGGATTTGAAAAGCACGAATGAACGAAAGCGATACAGACATGGACATGCACAAACTCGGATAAGCGGGAATGCACAGGCGAAGTTAACATTTAAAGAATGCTATTGCAACTACATAGGTGAATTGAACTTTGATGGAGGAAGCTGTTGTGACTGATGGAGGCAGATCTGAGTTGGAGACTGCTCCAACTCTAGACTGTGTAAGCTGACTTCAGCTAGAGACTGTCGGCTGCTCGCATGACTAGAGGGGCTGCTGCTTGTCTAAAGGTAGTCGAGGCAAAACTGGTCAGCAAAGCGAATACTTGGCGATGATGGAGTGAAGATGGAAGCTTGCGACAGATAAGGAGAAGGTGCTTGGCGAGATGGTTGAAAGGCAAGGTGGCAGTTTTGGGTACTTGAAGACTAATGCGATAGTTTCGGGTACTTGCAGGTGAAGGGGAAGGAGGAGCTGGAGCATGAACATGGAGGTCGACTAGTGGATATTATGAGCTGGAGGGCTTGGATGGAGTGGTTGGTGATGGGGTTGATGGTAGGTGATGGCGCTGGGCTAGGGGGCAGAAGGTTGACTATCAAGGAGGATGGATGAAGGTGGAGGAAAACGGGAAATGACGTAGCCATGGTGGATCTCGATAAATAAGGGAGTTCGGGTGGACATTGACATGGCAGTGGAGTCTTGGCGAAGGTCTGAGCGGTGGAGGGAGAGGCTAAAGTGGAGGAGGTGGTGGCGTGAGATGTAGTGGAGCTAATGGCATTGTGGGGAAGACACAGAGGTGGAGGAGGGGATCAGGCTAGCGGGAGTGAAACAGAGGCAAAGGGTGGAGGTGGCCACTGAAGCTTGGCCAGAGGACATGAGTAGCGGTCGTGGATGACTGGAACATGGAGAGGGTGGAGGTGGTCGTTGTCAGGTGGCCGAGGAGGATGGCGATGAGATGTTGGCAGGAATGGATGGATGCAAAGGATAACAAGGAGGCAGTGATTAAATTTCTCTTGTTTTCAAAAATGAAGGTGATGAGATGCATAAGTTTATAGAAATGAGGAGGGGAGAGAGAACGAGCGGGCAACTTTCATATTACGTGAACAATACAATTATATTTGTTTTAGATTATTAAAATTTAGGGTAATGTGTTTTAAACGTGTAGTACTAAATCGACTTAAATGCGCATGCAAATTTTCTAGACCAATAGACAGGATGGCAGCGCAAGAAATTTTGATGGTGGAGATATTTATTTAACAGTTAATGTGGCAAACTTGGTATCGGTATGTACTAAAATTCGACCACGTAACGTAGCGCATCGGACGTCAAAATACAGAATCAAATATACCACAGCAATCAGCACGACAAGACGAATCAAACGGTGTAATAAAATCTGTGATACGACAGTCGCGTCAAAAATCCACAGTTGTCGCAATTATCCCGATTAGAACGCATGTCAAATCGCGATAAACGAAGCTAGAAAGATCAGAATCAGACGAACCGAACTTTGACATTTCAATCGGAAAATTTTCTAGATCATTTCTATGAAAATATTCATATGTCGAAAAAAACATTTCCCACTAGAATATTAACTAATTTTTGAATTAAAACTCAAAACGATAAATTTACATATTTCGCAACAGATAAAATTTCTTTTACTATCACTCATTAGATGCTTTTTAAAATTAAATTTTTCGTAATTAAATTTAACTATTTATCTTATGCTAAATTATCATTTAATTTACTAAATCTTAATTCATTAAAACTCTGATCACTCAACTTACCAGAACAAATTTTAAATAATAACATAAACTTCTTTTAATAAACATTCATTCATTCATTCATTTTTACTTAACACTTACTATCTTAATTTCTGTTATAAATTTACTACAACCCAATATCGTAAATTCCAATTTTAGTATAAGTTACAGCTTTTATTTTAATATAACATGTCGTCATTTTAGAATTTCGATTAAATGTTATAACTCTTGTTCTTCTGTTACTTACATATATCAACCTTTTATTCAAAATGAACATTACTAGTTTTATCATTAATTATTCACAACTAATATCGTTCAATTTATCTTTTCAATATAAATCATTAAATTATATTTTTAACCATTTTTATTCAAAAATTACATTAAATTTAATAATTTAAAATAGTTAAAAGTATGGTTCATTCCTTTTCAATCGCCTAGTTTTACAAGGTAGCAAGCAACTAGAATACAATCTCGATTTCAAGGCTACAAGACACACCCTCCTGTCTTACAAGTCCAAAGCAAACTCTCTTGATTTACAGGGCAACAAGATCATCCAATTAATTTGAATGGGCAACAAGCACACCCACTTGATTTGAACATACAAAAGCATACCCAAACAAATAAGAATAGAATTGTTGATTTTCAAATACAAACGATTATACTAAGGATGCAAGATATCCTATAGCCCTTTAGATAGCGGCTTGATCTTTGAATTTCTAGAGAGAATACTTCTGAAGTGGTAGATAGTTTGTAGAGAATCAGTCTAGAAGAGTATGAATTGATTCTACGTAGATTTTAAAGAATATAAAAATTAGTTTTCAAGAAATATTTCAAGAAAGTGAGTAGTAAGAAGAAAATAAAAAAATTAGTTGAAAAATTCGTTTCCACTCCTCTTTATATAGTGAATGAACAGATTTATCCATTTGTGAAGAGGCGTGTCTAAAAGACACTTCTTTTCAAAAATAAGAAAGGCAACCAACGGTCACTATATCGACATATCTAGGAGGGGATGTCGACATACCCTTGTTAATTTTGAAAAATGATTTTTTTTAAATTATTTTCAAACTTCTAATTTTTTTGAAAATAATTTTAAACATAATTTTTAAATATAATGAACAAATAAAAAATTATATAAAATATTTGAAAACTTATATATTTAATTTAAAATAATTTATTTTGATTAAAATATCAAATATTAGAAATTTGTGATAAAGATCAGAATCTAGTATCAGAGACTTTAACAATTGTTCTAATGACTCATACTAAAGTCTTGAGCTCTTCAATTCTTTTGTCTCTAAAGTTATAAATCTTGATTATCTCTCTAAATCTTTATTCTTGGTCTTTATACTAATCAGTCTTTAAGTTTAATAATTTGTTACCTATGTAGTATTCTATAATATATACTATACAACTTGATAGAACATTAGTGTCTATATTTATATAGTTCGTCATCAAAATCAATATCCGAGGTATTAAAAATTTCCCTTTTTTTAATGACAACCATGTAAATATTCTTGTATATAAAATACAATATAATACTTCTCCTGGGTTAAATAACTCCCAATTAGTATATGCATGTGTTATATTTTATATTTTTCTCCCCCTTTATCATCAACAAAAATGGGTGAAAAATAATATTCCCCCTAAATGTGATATACTTATGAATCATGGAGTCAAAATCAATGTTAGAGATTTTAAACTATACAAAAATACTAGTGGTAACAAAATTATTATGAATTCGACATATTGACTAATGATTATATTAAATATTGAAGACATTAACTAATACAAATCAAACTATTTTACAATCCTATCAATCAATTAATCCAAATCAAATCAAATATATACACAGTCATACCAATCCAAACCAAACTATATTATTTACAAACCAGTCAAATTTAAATATATAATGTAATGATCGCGATTCTTCGACGCTTGAAAACCGACATCAATACATACACTGTATCAACTGCCGAGCAATCGAATGCCGGAAAACCGAAATGTTATGGTTAAAGAAGAAGAAAAAGATAAAAGAAGAGAGAGAAAGATAGAATAGGACAGAAAGAAGCAACAAAACAATATCAGAATCACACAATCGCAGCGGAACAACATATAATAAATAAATGAATAATCTTTAAACAAAAGAAGTATATCAGTTATTACATTACATACATTACATTACATTATCAGAGTTTACAACAACAAACAGCGGAAAAGAAATACAACATATACTAGTTGATACGCCATGCCATCCAGCTTGTCTCCAGATCTCTACAGCAACTCCCGCGTTCTAGAATGACCGGATAAACTGATTCTAGACTGCCTGTGTAGAAACTGGTGGTCACACAGAGTTTAGGAAGAAAAAAATAAACTCTAGGTCAGTCATCGGACTGGTGTGAGAACTTAAAACAGTTTATCTTTTAAAAACAAACAAAGGGATATTTTAAAATAGATTCGCAATGCTTTTTGGAAAATGAGACTACCATAAGGCCTCCCGCACACACACACAATGCAAACGCAGAATCAGAGGAGATCTCTCCTTATGATAGTGAAAGATGCTTGATACGCATTAAAAAGAAACATTTGATATTATTACTAGTGCATAGTGCAGAAAACATTTCGAAAGTATAATATAAATCTTAGCCAGCACATGCATTTCGAACTTATGCCTACTATAGCTACCATCCAAACAGTGGGGCGCCACTATAAGTGAATGATAGGTTCTACAACTAAAACCGTACAAGATCGTATTGTTTCTTTGGATTTCCAACAAATGGTCAGGCCAAGGAACTTCCTATTGCCACATGGGTACGCCTCTGGAAAGGCGACCCGAGAACCTAACCTAACATTACGGTTAGATCTCTGCCAACACAAGGCCGGGTTACCCCTAACTGGGTAACTACTGACACGAATATGTCATCCCCCGGTCATAACCGACCTTCATCCGAGGATCCTCGATTCCAACAACCACAAAGTAATAAATTTGCAGCAACAACATAGGTTAAGTATCTGGACTTCATTCCATGGTACCACCTCTATCCAGAAGGAATGACATACACTAAAGGGGCGCTACCCCCTAATAACCTTGCCGCATCCTTCCTGTTTTGACCATTTCCGGGGTGTGAGGTCCGACGAAGTCTCGTCCACAAAGCTATGCTTTATACAAAAGCTATGCTTTGATCACATATGCTCAACAGCACTTCGTATGTCACATTACCAATTTGGGAATGTATCTCTAGTAACCATCAACTACATAACCTTTGAGCTCGTACGTCTCAGAGAAGGGTGTTAAGCTAAGAGAATAAATTCTCCGCCACCAACAGAAATATATTTGATAGAAACCAGCTTTACATCTCAATTTGTAACGTCAGAAACACATCCATACAAGTCCGTTCCGGGATCGAACGGAACCGAAAGCACTTCCAAAGAAGCCCTTGCAATCCGGATATTCACTAATCATGTCCGCACTTCCCATCACTAAGGGTGATAAAACCTCTATATCGGAGATCAGCCAATGCAGACGGCAATCCTTCCGTTTTCAAAATATTCGTTCTTCAACACCGGTCTTCAAATGCAATCCATAACAAGGTATCACATATTCGGAATGGGTTATACGACCCTAAGGTCCTTTCCCGGCTAACCCGAATAGTGAGCGCTTATTTTCAAAATAAGTGTAGCATTCATATTCAAGCAATCATAACAAATACCAATTTAAAGGTAAATATTGATAGTCGGTTATTTAACTATCAAGGCCAACAACCAAATATCCAACACCATAACAATTACTAGGCCCTTTTGATTAATCTTCCGTAAATAAATAACTTGCCAGATATTCACTTTAATTTATCTTTAAAAATGATAACAATAAGTAATTCACAAATTCATTTATTTTCAATACTTAGAAAATAATCAATATACTTAAAACACGATTAAGTATATATTTCATTCTTTTAAGAAAAACATTCTCTTAAACACATTCATTTGAGTCAAAACGAATGTTGCGTAAAACATTGTTACGACAACCCAAAATCACTAGTATAGGGATTCAAAATTAAGATAGGTATATAAATCCCAATACTATATAAAAGCATTTCCTTTCGAAAATCATTTACTATGACAACAGTGTTATAGTCCATCTTTTCCTTGTTTCTCGAAAACGTCTATTTCAACAATGAATGTTGAAATCTAGGATTTCGATCCTTAACACATTTTAAAACAACTTCAAATCGTTTTAATTCCATTTAAAAGATCACTCCCTAAACATTCCTTTAATATATTATTCATTGTTCAAAATCGTGAATATAAATCATTAACCAAATTCAACACTTTTACATATTCAATTTAAAAATTATCCACTGTCCTAAAATTTTGAATATACTCCTTTAATAAGCTATAAAAATTAACTTATCAAATTCAATCAATCTTGAATTTATAAATCAATGTTTATAAATTCACATTTATATATTATAAAAACTTCAATTTATAAAAATCTCTTTATTAACCAATTCTATTTAAATCTCATTTAGATGCCAAAAATCAAATTTTCAAGTTAATTATTTATAATTCTCTATTTTACAAAATCTATTCATTTTATAACTTCAAAATTTATAAATCTATAATTTCATTCACTTATGAAATCCATTTATACTTCATTTTAACACTTAATAAAACTCGTTTTATAATTCCAATATTTTAATTTATAAATATTAATTTTATAAATCTTTTATATAAATCGTTTATAATAATTCAAAAATCCCAAGTTAAACCATTTTATAAATTTATCAACTACTTATTTCAAAAATCACATTTCGGTTATATTTCACAAAAATCATAATTTTTATAACATTAAAATTATAACGTTTATTTATTTAAAATGAATCGATTCAAAATTTTTAATAAAACGTATACTTTCAAAATATCACATTAGAATCCTTTTAAATTAGAAATCGTTACTTTAACATTTTAAAACTCCAAAATAGGCCCAATGATGCAACAGCACCTAATAATCAATCACGACATCCAAACATCATATATCAATATGATAATCAACAAATATCACAATATCTGTAATCAAATAAATAATGATGAGGATCCAGTTGGATCCCTCCAACCTGTTTACCTGCATCCACAGACATTAGCACAATACCAATTCCGTTCCAATACGGAATATCGTGGTATATGTGATTTATAAAATATTTCCGCTATTATACGACGCAATAGGGTCTCATCCGCTATATAATGCGGGAAAATCAACTCCAAGTAATATATAATACCAATTCCAATCAAGATGGAATTATCGCGGTATATGTTTTTAATAAATAACCTCCGCTTAATATACGGCGTATATGGTGTATTACTATACAACAGGTAATAATATATCATTCAATCAAACAATCAAGCAATTTTAAATTTAACTATTTAAAATTTAAATTGAAACAATTCGATTGAGTGAGAAGTTCTCACCTTGGTTCAAATAACAGTCGCAGCATTTTATTTCAAATAAAATTAAACGTGTGTTTAATTTTACCCAAAATTTTCACTAGCTCCAATCGATTCCAATCCCGCTCCATTGCGTAGAGCTCGTCAAAACGAAGCCAATGCAAGTTGTTTCGTCATTTTTCGATCTCGTGTGAAAAAGATATAACATTTTAAAGTTTACACGAATTAAATAAAATTAACTTCTATAATTTTTTATTTATTTTTCCACCTTTGAATCTTGGCCGTTCGTTCTTGCTTCCAGATCTCGGCCGCTCCCCCCATCTTCCCTCTCTCACACGAAAACTCCCCAGGTCCTTCACGCGATCAAGAACCCAACGCACGATCAAAAACCCTAATTGCCGCTCAAAGCTCGAGCCTTTTCACTTCGATCAGATAGTGCCATTCAAAAGCACGTACTCGCCTCCTCTCTCGGCTGAAACATCATGAAGCTCGGCCTCATCAAAGCGTGGAAAACTGTGCTCGAACGCGGGGGTTTCAATCCCAAATTGCTGCTGATCCGTGAAGTTATTTTAGATCGTGACCGTTGAATTTGTAGAAATCAATGCCCTCTACAAGTCTCTAGTTGAAGATTTGTTGAATTGATGCGTCGATTTAAAGAAAATGGAGGAGGAGGAAGGCGATTTTCTTTCCATGTAAATGGAGGCGGCGGCTAGGTTATAGATATTAGGGTTTTGCTTTCTTGTTTGCAAATGAAGAATTATCAAGTCCATTTATAGAAAATTGACGAAAACACTATTCATCTAAAATTTTCCGAACTCCAAACAAAGCGTGCTGGCTAGCGTTTGTAGGGTTTACCCCGCATTCCGGACACAATGGAACGTGTTTCGGAGGCTAATTCGATCATCTGTGTGAGTTACAGCAATAAACGATCAATTTTAAATTAAATCGGTTAAACAAATTTTTATGCGTTTTGGCTTGCCCCGGACAAACCGCGGACAAACAGTACATCCGATTGACACAAAATTTGAAATCTTATAATAATATCACATTACGGATCCGATGAAAACTGTTTTGTCGAAATCCGAGTCTGTTTGAAAAATGGCTATTTTAACTCGTCAATTAAATATTAAAATATTCAATTTTCACAAATTAACTTTAAAATCGATTTTAAAAGTTCCCTAACATCATTCTAACTCCAATATGATAAAATAAAATTTTACAAATGATTTTCCTTCACATTAAACCCAATTTCCAATTATTTCTGTATTTTCAATTTATTAAATTATCGATTTAATTATTCGGTTAAATCTAGATATTCAAAATAAAATTTATTCGACTTACAAATTTTTACTTATTAATATTTAAAATCAATTAAATATACAAACTTTAATTGATAGAAATTCTAGGTCGTTACAAACTCCCCCCTAAAAGAATTTCGTTCTCGAAATTACCAAGTAAGAAAAAGTTACAGAATCCATTAATTTTTCCAAATCCATAGTTAAACTTCTTACAATAACTTTACTAAGTTTTCAAATCATACTTAGTTATCTTTTCAAAACCAACTATATCGTTTAACTTTTAACTTCAAATCAAAACTTTAGCTATCAAAAGTTTTTCAATTTCCCAAAAATATTCTAACGCCTTAAATTTTCGAAAAAATTCGCCATAGTCTCCTTTGCGCGGCTTGATCCGAAAAAAATGACAATATATATCAAAAATATATATCTCATCAAGTAATGAGGCATCCCGCAGGAAAAAAAGTGTAAAAGTACGATATGTGATCCGAGATATGTACCTTATATATTATTAGCGAGCATATACGGCTAATATACGAAAGCGAGCTCCAAATGCGAAGCAAGCGCAATCCGCACCTACTAAACACTCAACAAATAAATGAGAAACATGTATATATGAAAGTAACATCAATATACAACATATACCAACAACTATATATGCCAATATAGCAAATGCAACAAAAGCAATAAATGCAACCATCAAACAACTATCATATAACAAATACATATCAAATCAACATACATTCACTTCTCATTATTATTCGATGAATTGATTTTTCATTTAATCACATTTGATTCATTAGCATTGGAATTTTACTAACATTCACTTATTCATATTCAATTAGCAATCATTCACTAATTTATATTCAAGTTAGTTTACTTTCAATTCAAATTCAATTACATAGCTTTCCATTTATCAATTCAATTTCATTAATACTTAATGAATTATATACAATCAACTAACAATCATATAAAAACCCAACCATAACCAGCATAACCAAATTATTAAATTCACTATCAATTTGATTTAACACTTTTAATTCAAATTGGTTGATATTAAATTGACTTCCATTCAATTATTCAATTTCTCAACTTCATTAGCTTTTAATGAATTTACACGTGCATTCATTATCCCATATCAATTCTTTTACATTCAATTGATTAATATTCAATTCATTAGTTCAATTCAATTGCTAATTCTTTTAACAAATAAGATCGAATTTCATTTCATAACCCAAGTTCATATTCTTCATTTCATTTTACTATTTTACTTCGATACCAAAATCAACTTTATTCAACTTCACTTAAGTTATATTCCATTTCAAACATCATTTGTTTAACTTAACTTAAAATTCCACTTATAAATCCAATTCAGATTTCAATTCTAAAGTAAATTCAATTTAACTTTTACCAAAGCTAAATATATTAACATATTATAAGTTCAAAACTTATTTCACTTATATTCATCAATTTCAATAGCTTACCTAATCCAAATCAATTTATTTAACTTTCCTTTAGTTAAATTTCAAATCACATGTCTACGATGACAACTCAAATTTATTTTAACTTGGATTTTAATTTCAAATTTGTTTATCACAATCAAACTTCAATTCCCAATTTACTATGGTAGTAAATCTATCACATAGAGACTAGAAAATGATAGTGATGATGCTGCAGTCATCACCCTTATTATTTTCCAGAAACAGTAGTGAATTCAGTGCTTAATATTCTTTCAAAATTTTCCTTTTATTCATAAATCACATTTATAAATCTTTTTCTTATATATAAGATTATTTCACAATTGTAAATCGCATTAATTATAATTCCAACTTATAATTCACTCGCTTATATAATTTATTCTTTTAATTAACTTATATATATATTCTTACATTTTTAACGACCAAACAATCAATTCATATATACTTAATAATTCTAAAAAATTATTCCTTTGTATATAAAATATGATCAAGGTAAAATTATTTCATTTACCCTATTTTAAAACAATATCGTGTCAAATTGTTCTGTACAAGTGTTTAGAGATCCCTATCAACAACGTTAATTACTCGTATTGACCATAATCCATATACCACTCAACAAACCAATCATCACAATATAAAAAAAATTTATATTCACTAACAAATACGCGCTCATATCTATTATTACACTCAAACTCATTGTAGAGTACTACCGACTCTATCTCTAATGAGTAACACCCAACAGAGCCATGGTTGTCGCTTAACCATATGCTCTGATACCAGATTGTAACGATCCTGATTCTTCGATGCTCGAAAACCGACATCAATACATACACTGTATCAACTGCCGAGCAATCGAATGCCGGAAAACTGAAATGTTATGGTTAAAGAAGAAGAAAAAGATAGAAGAAGAGGGAGAAAGATAGAACAGGACAGAAAGAAGCAACAGAACAATATCAAAATCTCACAATCGCAGCGGAACAACATATAATAAATAAATGAACAATCTTTAAACAAAAGAACTATATCAGTTATTACATTACATCACATTACATTACATTATCAGAGTTTACAACAACAAATAGCGGAAAAGAAATACAACATAGACTATTTGATACACCATGTCATCCAGCTTGCCTCCAGATCTCTACAGCAACTCCTGCGTTCCAGAATGACCTGATAACCTGACTCTAGACTTCCCGTGTAGAAATTGGTGGGCACCCAGAGTTTAGGAAGGAAAAAATAAACTCCAGGTCAGTCATGGGACTGGTGTGAGAACTTAAAACAATTTATCTTTTGAAAACAAACAAAGGGATATTTTAAAATAGATTCGCAATGCTTTTTGGAAAATGAGACTACCATAAGGCCTTCCGCACACACACACACAATGCAAACGCAGAATCGGAGGAGATTTCTCCTTATGATAGTCAAAGATGCTTGATACGCATTAAAAATAAACATTTGATATTATTACTAGTGCATAGTGCAGAAAACATTTCGAAAGTATAATATAAATCTTAGCCAACATAGGCATTTCGCACTTATGCCTACTATAGCTACCATCCAAACAGTGGGGCGCCACCATAAGTGAATGATAGGTTCTACAACTAAAACCATACAAGATCGTATTGTTTCTTTGGATTTTCAACAAATGGTCAGACCAAGAAACTTCCCATTGCCACATGGGTACGCCTCTGGAAAGGCGACCCGAGAACCTAACCTAACATTACGGTTAGATCTCTGCCAACACAAGGCCGGGTTACCCCTAACTGGGTAACTACTGACACGAATATGCCATCCCCCGGTCATAACCGACCTTCATCCGAGGATCCTCGATTCCAACAACCACAAAGTAATAAATTTGCAGCAACAACATAGGTTAAGTATCTGGACTTCATTCCATGGTACCACCTCTATCCAGAAGGAATGACATACACTAAAGGGGCGCTACCCCCTAATAACCTTGCCGCATCCTTCCTGTTTTGACCATTTCCGGGGTGTGTGGTCCGACGAAGTCTCGTCCACAAAGCTACGCTTTATACAAAAGCTATGCTTTGATCACATATGCTCAACAGCACTTCGTATGTCACATTACCAATTTGGGAATGTATCACTAGTAACCATCAACTACATAACCTTTGAGCTCGTACGTCTCAGAGAAGGATGTTAAGCTAAGAGAATAAATTCTCCGCCACCAACAGAAATATATTTGATAGAAACCAGGTTTACATCTCAATTTGTAACGTCAGACACACATCCATACAAGTCCGTTCCGGGATCGAACGGAACCGAATGCACTTCCAAAGAAGCCCTTGCAATCCGGATATTCACTTATCACGTCCGGACTTCCCGTCACTAAGGGTGATAAAACCTCTATATCGGAGATCAGCCGATGTAGAGTCATTTGACGGTAATCCTTCCGTTTTCAAAAATATTCGGTCTTCAACACCGGTCTTCAAATGCAATCCATAACGATGTATCACATATTCGGAATGGGTTATACGACCCAAAGGTCCTTTCCCGGCTAACCCGAATAGTAACCGCTTATTTTCAAAATAAGTGTAGCATTCATATTCAAGCAATCATAACAAATACCCATTTAAAGGTAAATATTGATAGTCGGTTATTTAACTATCAGGGCCAACAACCAAATATCCAGCACCATAACAATCACTAGGCCCTTTTGATTAATCTTCCGTAAATAAATAACTTGCCAAATATTCACTTTAATTTAACTTTAAAAAAGATATATTCTCCAAACCTTTTCAATTTCTTCATTGGAAAACGTTTCCAAATACTTATTTAACAATAAGTAATTCACAAATTCATTTATTTTCAATACTTAGAAAATAATCAATATACTTAAAATACGATTAAGTATATATTTCATTCTTTTACGGAAAACATTCTCTTAAACACATTCATTTGAGTCAAAACGAATGTGGCGTAAAACATTGTTACGACAACCGAAAATTACTAGTATAGGGATTCGAAATTAAGATAGGTATATAAATCTCAATACTATATAAAAACATTTCCTTTCGAAAATCATTTACTATAACAACAATGTTATAGTCCATCTTTTCCTTGTTTCTCGGAAACGTCTATTTCAACAATGAATGTTGAAATCTAGGATTTCGATCCTTAACACATTGTAAAACAACTTTAAATCCTTTTAATTCCATTTAAAAGATCACTCCCTAAACATTCCTTTAATATATTATTCACTGTTCAAAATCATGAATATAAATCATTAACCAAATTCAACACTTTTACATATTCAATTTAAAAATTATCCACTGTCCCAAAATCATGAATATACTCCTTTAATAAGCTATAAAAATTAACTTATCAAATACAATCAATCTTGAATTTATAAATCAATGTTTATAAATTCACATTTATATATTATAAAAACTTCAATTTATAAAAATCTCTTTATTAACCAATTCTATTTAAATCTCATTTAGATGCCAAAAATCAAATTTTCAAGTTAATTATTTATAATTTTCTATTTTACAAAATCTATTCATTTTATAACTTCACAATTTATAAATCTATAATTTCATTCACTTATGAAATCCATTTATACTTCATTTTAACACTTAATAAAACTCGTTTTATAATTCCAATATTTTAATTTATAAATATTAATTTTATAAATCTTTTATATAAATCGTTTATAAAAATTCAAAAATCCCAAGTTAAACCATTTTATAAATTTATCAACTACTTATTTAAAAAATCACATTTCAGTTATATTTCACAAAAATCATAATTTTTATAACATTAAAATTATAACGTTTATTTATTTAAAATGAATCAATTCAAAATTTTTAATAAAACGTATACTTTTAAAAAATCACTTTAAAATCCTTTTAAATTAGAAATCATTACTTTAGCATTTTTAAAACTCCAAAATAGGCCCAATGATGCAACAACACCAAATAATCAACCACGGCATCCAAACATCATATATCAATATGATAATCAACAAATATCACAATATCTGTAATCAAATAAATACCGGTGAGGAATCCAGTTGGATCCTCCAACCTATTTCCCTGCATCCACAGACATTAGCACAATACCAATTCCGTTCCAATACGGAATATCACGCTATATGGGATTTATAAAATATTATCCGCTATTATACGGCGCAATAGGGTCTCATCCGCTATATAATGCGGGAAAATCAACTCCAAGTAATATATAATACCAATTCCAATCAAGATGGAATAAATGCGGTATATGTTTTTAATAAATAACCTCCGCTTAATATACGGCGTATATGGCGTATTACTATACAACAGGTAATAATGTATCATTCAATCAAACAATCAAGAAATTTTAAATTTAACTATTTAAAATTTAAATTGAAACAATTCGATTGAGTGAGAAGTTCTCACCTTGGTTCAAATAACAGTCGCAGCGTTTTATTTCAAGTAAAATTAAACGTGTGTTTAATTTTACCCAAAATTGTCACTAGCTCCAATCGATTCCGATCCAGCTCCATTGCGTAGTGCTCGTCAAAACGAATCCAACACAAGTTGTTTCGTCATTTTTCGATCTCGTGTGAAAAAGATATAACATTTTAAAGTTTACACGAATTAAATAAAATTAACTTTTACAATTTTTTATTTTATTTTTCCACCTTTGAATCTTGGCCGTTCGTTCTTGCTTCCAGATCTCGACCGCTTCCCCCATCTTCCCTCTCTCACGTGAAAACTCCCCAGGTCCTTCACGCGACCAAGAACCCAACGCACGATCAAAAACCCTAATTGCCGCTCCAAGCTCGAGCCTTTTCACTTCGATCAGATAGTGCCATTCAAAAGCACGTACTCGCCTCCACTCTCGGCTGAAACATCTTGAAGCTCGGCCTCATCAAAACGTGGAAAATCGTGCTCGAATGCGGGGGTTTCAATCCCAAATTGCCGCTGATCCGTGTAGTTATTTTAGATCGTGACCGTTGAATTTGTAGAAATCAATGCCCTCTACAAGTCTCTAGTTGAAGATTTGTCGAATTGATGCGTCGATTTGAAGAAAATGGAGGAGGAAGAAGGCAATTTTCTGGCCGTGTAAATGGAGGTGGCGGCTAGGTTATAGAAATTAGGGTTTTGCTTTCTTGTTTGCAAATGAAGAATTATCAAGTCCTTTTATAGAAAATTGACGAAAACACTATTCATCTAAAAATTTTCGAACTCCAAACGAAGCGTGCCGGCTAGCGTTTCTAGGGTTTACCTCGCATTCCGGACACAATGGAATGTGTTTCGAAGGTTAATTCGATCATCTGTGTGAGTTACAACAATAAACGATCAATTTTAAGTTAAATTGGTTAAACGAATTTTCTATGCGTTTTGGCTTGCTCCGGACAAACCGTACACCCGATTAACACGAAATTTGAAATATTACATTAATATCACATTATGGATCCGATGAAACTTGTTTCGTCTAAATCCGAGACTTTTTGAAAAATGGCTATTTTAACCCATCAATTAAATATTAAAATATTCAATTTTCACAAATTAACTTTAAATTCGATTTTAAAAGTTCTCTAACATCATTCTAACTCCAATATGATAAAATAAAGTTTTACAAATCATTTTCCTTCACATTAAACCCAATTTCCAATTATTCCTGTATTTTCAATTTATTAGATTATCGATTTAATTATCCAATTAAATCTAGATATTCAAGATAAAATTTATTCGACTTACAAATTTTTACTTATTAATATTTAAAATCAATTAAATATACAAATTTTAATTGATAGAAATTCTGGGTCGTTATGTATAAGTTCTAAAAAAATATGCATACAAATTATAGACAAATAAAAATACTAGGTTTTCCTTGGGACTTCAACCCATCCTTCGGATCCAAAGATTAGATTTGGTTTGGTGACATCCCACTCTTCTTGTTCCTTGTTTCCTTTAGAGATTAAGCATTACAGGTTTTCATTTTCATCATCTTTGATAAGAAAGGAAATAACCAACGAAGATCATCAAAGTATTTCCCCGGTTCTTTTATCATTTGTATTTGGCTTAATTCCAAATGCCTTTGATTTTAGAGAATGCATAAGAGAGCACCTTTGAAGGATTTAAGTGTTTCTTCTAAGTTTTCACAAAGTTTTTGATGTGGAGAACTCATTTGTATGAAAGTAAATGTTTAGAATGGAAGGAGATGAAAGATGAATCAATGTATACATTTTTTTGGAAGAAAATTGTTTAAATAGAGATGAAAAGTCTGAATAAATAACTATTTTAAAAATAATTACAATATTTTTAAAGTTAAAATTTTCAAAAAACCGGCTAGTATGTTGAATTTTTATGTAGGCATGTCAACATATGTGCCTTAATTTGCACATTTATGTTTTTGTTCTAATTTTTTTCTACTTAAGACTACTTTATTTTAATGATGGGCCAAGACCAAGATAACATAATTGAATAACAAGCAATAAATTTCATTTATCAAAATAGAGAGATACATGAATACGAAGAAAAATGACGTAAAATATCACTTGAAAAACATACAAAAAGGGATACAAAGATAGTTATGATGGTGAAGAATAGTTTCCACCAAGCTTCTTAGTGATCTTTCTAAAGTACTTGTCCACTTTATTGGAGAGAGAAATGAATTTTTTACCAAAGGAGTTTTTAAGCTTATTTTAGTTGTTGAGAAGCTTCTCTTAGTTTTTGAAAATCTCTTCGCTGGAATAGCAAGATGGGTTTTCAATGTTTTTTAGAGAAGTGTCAATTTCCTCCTCTTGCACATCTTGTTCTTCCTCCTATTCAATTTCCTTATTTCTTCTTCTTCTTGAAGAATCTTTTGTTCTTCTTCCCTTGCTAATCTCTCTTCCTTTTCGGGAAGAGATTCATAAGGTTCGAATTCAAGAGGAGTGTGCATAAGGGAGATGTTAGTTTTGTCGAAAAGTTTACGAGGCAAAATGTTTTCACTTCTTAGATTAATACCAAAATAATTGAAAATTCTAGTAAGATACACATCATGGTATAGGGTGTTCTCATGCGCATAGATTTTCTTTTGAACAAAGTCATCAAAAATCACTTGAGCTCAATTTATATCATATTTTCCAAAAATAGCAAAAGGAGATTTGAAAACCTTTTGAGTTGGGTTATTATAATTCCCCATCCTCGATGTAATACTTTGTTGTAAAATAAGACTCATTAGTCTTAATTTAGGCCTAATATTCTTGCCTTTAAAACGATATCTTCATCATTAGAAAAAAACCGTGCATAAATTTTCTATTACCGTAATCAATTTCAAAAGTAGAGAGGTCATTTCCACTACGTTTACAATCTAGAATTTTACCTAGAATTGCATAATCTAAAACAGTAGTAATATCTTTGACACAACTCCAAATTCGACCTTCTTCTCCTTGGAATTTTTTTCCATTCAAATTAGCATAAAATATTTTAAACAAATTGAGATAGTAATCAAAATCATTTTGAGATAAATCGGTTAAACCAAAAAATACCATTTTCAAAATCAGGATCTTGTAAACCATGAGAAGGAATTCAGTAAAATTTGCAAACCATCCTGAAAATATTTTCTTATAAGTATCATACTCGACATAAGTTTCGATGATTCTTGATGATTGAAAGGTAACTTTTGATCTTTTTGGTAAGCCTAATGGCTTTAGATGAGGAGAGTTGGCTTGAGGATGACATTGTTGTGTATTTTTGAAGGCAGGAGAGTGAAGAATGAATTTGAATTTTTAAATAAAGTGTGAGTGGATGAAGGGATAGGAATGAGATGATTTAACGGAGACTGAATTGATATTTTTGGTTTGAAAAGATTATTTTCTAGTTGTTGAAATTAATGCAAAAGGGAAGGAAATTCAAATTTTGAATTTGAAATAATTCTCTAATTTTCTACCAGGTACGTCGACATACAATTGTGACATATGTCGACATATAGGTAGAAAACTTCAAATTTAAATAGAGGCAATATATTCATATATATATATATATATTTATACAAATATATAGTTAGATAAACTTATTATTATTAATTTATAGTTATTCCTAAATTCAAAAAATTAGAATGAAATAAAAATTGAATATAAAATGTATTGATTTTGTCGTTTCCTTTATCTCTTTTTTTTAGTATTCCATCACCGTGAAACACATGTTGATATTTTCTATATCTGGTTTGTTGTTACTTGAAGCGGTATCAGAATAGTCCAAAGTTGCGTTGTAAGATCCTTTTGTCTTTTTGAATGAATCAGTGTTTGGTGTTTTCTTCTTCTACGGACAGTCTCTTCTTAGACGGCCAGATCCTCTACAATCATAACACTTAATCACACTTCATTTTCGAAACTTTGGTTTTCAGTTTTACAAAAGTTGTTCATTTTTATGTACTTCAAGAATTTTCTGAAATTTAGTATGATAAAAGAAATCTCCTTATCATTGTCGTCATCATTTGAATCCTGATCGTCACTTGTAGCACTAAATGTAACTGATTTCTTTTCGGTTGCCTTGCTTTCCTTTCTACCCTGCAACTGTGACTTATAGGACGTTAGATTGCCAATTAACTCTTCAATTTTTAAAGCATTAATGTCATTATCCTCTTTTATTGCTAATGTCTTTTGATCCCATTTTGAAGAGAGTGAATTAAGAATTTTTCTAACTTGATCTTCTTCAGAAAAATGTTTACCTAATGATACCAACGACTGAACTATATCTTGAAATCTAGAATACATAGCAAAAAAAGACTCATTTGGTTTCATTTTAAACGATTGAAACTGATTAGTTAGCATGGAAAATTTTACCTATTTAACTTTACTGGTGCCCTCATGTGCAATTTACAGCGTTCTCCAGATTTCAACTTACAAATATAAACTCGATTGAATTCATTTTTATCTACTGAACAGAATAAAATATTCATGGCCTTAGAATTATCAAGTGCTTGTGTCTTTTGGTCTGGTGTCCTTGTTAAGTATTTAGTTTGAGATTTAGTGTACTCATTTTGTATAATATTCCAAATATCTTAACCATTTGATCGTAAATAGAACTTCATCCTACATGACCAATTAGTGTAATTACTACCATTAAATAGTAGGGGTATGGCAGTTGATTGTCCTTCTACAAAAGTGTTAAAAAGTGCACTAATAGTATTACTAGCCATTTGTACTTTCCAAAAATTAAATTACAAATCTTTTGAAAACCTAATGCTCTAATGTCAAATGTAGATTATGGTGTAACGGATCATAAGACTACTTTAACAATAGAGGAGGAGGGGTGAATATTGTTTTATAGCTTTTATGAATCTTTTTAACTTGATTTCAGTATTTAAATCAAATCATAGATTATCAATACATATCTATATGAATTAAGCAGTCACAAATGCAATCACAGATAAATATAAAACAATAACAAAAATTAATGTAGGAGAGATGGCATCAAGAATTTTTATGCTGGTTTACATTAAAAAATCCTACATCTAGTCCATACAATACTGTACAGGTTTCTTTTCAATCACCTACTTTAAGCAGGTAGCAAGCAAACCAAAATACAATCTCAATCTCAAGGCTACGAGACATACCCTCCTATCTCATAAGTCTAGGGAAAACTCTCTTAATTTATAGGGCAATAAGATAGCCCACTTGATTTCAATGAGAAAGAAGCGCATCCACTTGATTTGAACGAGCAATAAGTGCACCCAAACAAGTAAGAGTAGAGTTATTGGTTTGCAATAGGATACAAGACATCCTATAGCCCTTCTGATAGCAGTTTGATCTTTGAGTTTGTAGAGAGAATTCTTCCAAAATAGTAGATAGTTTGTAGAGAATCAATCTAGTAGTGCATGGATTGATTCTATACAAATTTTAAGGAATATAGAAAGTAGTCTTCAAGAAATATTTCAAGAGAGCAAGGAGTAAGAAAAATGTAAGAAAATTATCTTAAAAAATCATTTGCACTCTTCATAATACAATGAATGAACAGAAGTGTCCTCTCATGAAGAGGTGCATCCAAAAGACACATCTTTCAAAAAAAATTAAAAAAGGAACCAACAGTATCTTTGTCGACATATCTAGAAGGGATATGTCGATATACACTTATTAAATTTGAAAAATGATTTTTCTTTTAAATTATTTTCAAACTTCTATATTTTTGTGAAATAACTTTAAACATAATTTTTGAATATTTTGAACACATAAAAACTTTTATAAAATATTTTTAAAAATATATTTTGAATTAAAAATATTTTTTTGACTAAAATCTTAAAGATTAGAAATTTATGATCAAGATTAGAATTTGATATAACGGACTTTAATAATTTATTCTAAGGAATCATACTAAAGTCCTGAGTTCTTCAAGTCTTTTGTCTCTAATCTCATGAGTCTTGATCTTCATCTCCAAAATTTTAATTCTTGGTCTTTATAACGATCAGTCTTAAAGTTTAATCGTTTTTTTACTTGTGTAATATTATGCAGTATATACTATACAACTTGACAAAGCATTAATATCCATATTTATATGATTATGTTCATCAAAATTTATATATAAGGTATTAAAACAAATAGCATAGTACAACCTGATAAATATAAAATATAAGATATATCAGAGTATTGGTGATATGGCAGTTCGTCTTATATATACTAGAATTGGCCCGTGCTTCGCACACAGACTGTTCATATTATTGTAAACGGAAAGCAAGGGCATTTACGGAATTTCAAAAAGACGCCAAATAAATTAATTCAATGAATTTTCTTTATTAGTAGTCGAGATACATGCATATAGATATGCTGTTATTATTACATAAAATAAAAGCTTAAATTAGATAATAAATTGCTAACAATATATCCAAGCTTCAATGGTTGCCTTAAGACCTACTATAAAGTACTCCATAACACTTAACTCTCAGCTTACTCGTGAGAGAACCCAAGAGTCATCAAAGAAAATGATATAAAGATAAAACACAGATTAGACATAAAGCCTAGTGTGAAGAGGAGACTAGCCTAAGTTATTAGGTACATAAGTGTGCATATACAAAATATATGTAATACCAAATAAAAGACATATGGGTATACAGAACCATACCTCAACCTGTCTCACTTACATGTAATAAGTTAGAACAATAATCTGTCCTATTGTAAAGGAACGATGAAGTATGTGGTCTCTACTACTATGTCACTAGGTAAAGTCCGATCATCATCACCTATATCTATCTTTCTCGAATGTTATATGTGAAGAGGATTACCTCAACAACTACACATTTCATTTAATCATTTTTTTATCCAGTGGATTATCAATCGTATTGAGTATAGTTAAACCCTATACTTTAGGACATATATGTTCATGAGCCGTTTTCACCATTAATATGCAACCATGTATGTTTACCTTTAATTTCCTTCCATAGATTAACATTTCTCCTTTCATCCATTAACTACTAGCGTATGGTCAGGGTCACCAATAAATCATCTAAGAACCTCTCAGTGTTCTGCTTTCACACCCTTAACACCACATATAAGGGTATATGAGAGTTTGCTTGCTAAGCAACTTAACTTATTGTCTTGTTAGAGATGAGCACTATTCATCTGGTGGTCATCCTCTCTCAAATTAATGCCCACAATTCTAAGATACACAATTACGAAATATATTAGCATCACGAGACTTATTACCCCATTCCTCGTCCCATTCATAGTTATTACATAACTAGCATAATGTTTTATGGATGTACACCTAAAACAGATAGTATTACATCTTGAGTCTGTTCATTTGTATGTGTCGGCCCATTATAATACCACTTGACCACCCATCGGTTCAAGGTTCACTGTCTAAGGATCAGTCTTCCGATCGTTGACCAACAAAGTATCCAAATTCTTCCAAGAACTTCACATAATTGGGTCATGCTATTCTGAGAACATTTTTTGTTATTTCATTTAAATTGGACTTCCTATGAAAAAGATATTCCACTTCGAAGATCTACTAACACTACTTAGTCTTCCTTAGAGCCTACTAGCTTTTCCTAGCTCAACCCAGTCTCTTTTTAGTTTTCCTTGAGCTTCCCTTGAAGCTTCACGATCCATGATGGATCAGTACAAGTCCACAACTTAACCATTTTTCCTCTTTTTATCACTTTGATTTTCACTATCAATCCATCACCACCGATCTATCCAATGCATATTTCCTTTGTAGTCTTTTCATGCCTCTATGAGTTATGTCTCGAGTCTTTCTTGAACTTGCCCTGGAGTTCCTTCAATACTAATCTATGCTTCATCAATCCATGCTACTTCAACTTCCAATTTCATCAAGCAACTTAGATTGATCGATACTGATCTATTCCCTTAGCCATTTTTTCAACCTTGCATCATTTTGCATCAACTCGGTCCATTCTTCCTACGATGCTTGTACTTTCCCTTGCTTATCCTTTTAGCAGCTAACCTAATCTTATTCCACATTTTAATATTCTATCACTCTTAGACATTTCATCAAACATCTCCAAGATGCTTCCAATGTCTCTCATTCTCCTAAGAAAAATGTCACAAACACAAACATCAATCCAAACAAACAAGTATATAATGAAAGCAACAATACAAGCATTCAAGCATATAGATCCTATTTAACTGTCAAGTTAAGCCATGCGTTTATGTATGCATTCCCTAAGACTTAACATATCAGTTCGTGATACACACATTTATCAGGTCTAAACATATAATTGGGTTTTTATGTGATATCTAATTATGGCCTACACATATAATCAACAAGTAATTCATTTAGGGTGCAATTCTAGCAATATCCTTATGATAAATTCATGTAAATAAGCATATACACAAATGTAGACTGTAATACCATTTTAATTAGTCTCCCACCTACCTAGACCTTCATTGCAAACAATAAGAACTGCCAAACACATTCAAATTTGATTCAAATATGATTTTCCCGTATCCAGCCTCTCTAAAAACGTGACTTTCTTGTATGGATTTGTAGCCCTTGACTTGTTTTGGATTAATATGATTTTGTCTTTATTTAGGGATTTTATCTTGACCTAGAATAAATTTCTTGTGGATAAGTTAGGTTAATAGAGATAAGGAGTTTATAAATGTAATTAGTGATTCCTGGAGCTACTAGGGAATAGTTGAAATTAATTGAACTGGCTAGGATAGAATTGATTAATTGATGAAAATCTGTCCTTTTTTATTAAATTCTTATTTCGGTCATTACTCTCTCCCCGTAACTCTAAATTTAGCAAGTCTATAGTCTGCTCCAACCATAAAAGTCTTCTCTATGCATCAGAAATACTTTTAAGCCTTAATTATTTAATTTGTGAAAATTTATTTTTACTCTTTGTTATTTAATTAATTTAACAACCCTAGTCGAGATTGCCTAGAATTAAAATTTAAAATATGGTTTAATTAATTTCAACTAATTAATTGAATAAATTCAGGAAATTTGTGACTATTGTGTTTTCAGATTTAGAAAAGACTTGGAATGAGGATAAATTGAGAATTTACTGAATTTTCCCTTTGTAGTTAATTCTTATATTTAATAATATAAGAACAATTTAGAGGAAATGAATAATAAATGTATGGAAATAAATTCATTGTTTGAAATATGATTTCTCAATTAATGGTTATTTTGTTAAAAATATGGAGAATAATATTTCATTTTAAAAGTTGTATTATTTTCGTAAAATAATTCAATATTGATAAAAATGAGATTTTGACATATTATTTACTTCAGGAAAAATTATATGAATCAATGGTAGTTAAATTAGGACATTATTTAAATCAAATTAGTGTTTATAAAGTGTCAAATGTAACAATGCAAATTAGCAACACTTTAGTTTTAGAAAAATTAGTAACACTTGGCTGATGGATCCATACCCTAGCCTATTTAACCCAAACTAGAGAAACAAGAGAAATAGTAACATACGTATATTTTTTATCATTTCTGATTTTATCACCGAAACCAAAAACTCAAATACTCGAAGTACAAAAACCCTAAATCACTAAATGTGCAAATCAAAGGGTGAAATCAAAGGGCTTTCAATCAATTTTAGTGTGTTTTGATAAAAAGTAATCTCCTCTGTCTATTATGCATCAATTTAATGTTTTATTTTAGTTTTGATTTCTAAAATTGATCATTTCTATCCGTTCTTTGTTCATAGCCTAGGTTGATATTGTCATAGGAGGGAATAGGAGATTCTAAGCTCTAATCTTCCATTCCGGGTTTGTTTAGGTGAGTTTATCTCATGATTTCTATCCTTAGATAAATTGTTGCTGATGTTATATGATTATGATTGAATTTAAAATGTATATGATCTCAATATGTTGATGGATTCATTGTCCAATTGAATTGAATTTGGTGTTTACTAAAAACCACCATATGAAATCATAAAGTTAATCCAATTATACATGTTTATATGCATGCATGACTACCTATTTATTATCTTAAATCAGTAGAAAGCAACACAGGTAGAATGAGTGGAAACGGATCAATGTAAGGTCATCGGAATTTCCTGGACATTGGCTACGGTGAGCCAGTTGGTCGAACCGATGCACCAGTTATATCCCGAACCTAACATCTAGGCGACGTTCTGATATTTTCCGACCAACTCATTTGTCGCTTGTTTTCCCAGTTGATTTCTAGAAGTTGATTGCTTAATTTTCATATTGCATTTCATACCGGATTCATGACTCATGAATTGTTGAATTCATTTTGATGTTTTATACCATAGAGATTGTTCTATGGATCTTGGGAGAATTACACACCTTTAATGCACATTTTCAACCCAGATTTACAAATGATTGATTTCTAAATCCAATCTTCTTATACATGACTATTTATGCACCAATATAATATATATTCATACAAATAATTTAAGTAATATATGTACTACATATTTTCATATGCAATGGTTTTAACATTGTTTTGGAACGATAATTTGAAAAGCTTACCTATATATATATATATTTCCATTATAGATAAATGTTATAAAAGTGGTTTTGAAAGAGAAATACTTTCATAAAATTACATGTTATCAATCGATTGAGAAATTAATTTGAACGGTTAAATAAAGTGAGTGGTATGGAAGACTCGCGTTTGTTTTACCGATTAACTCCTAGACTTATTCGACTGAACCATAGTTACACATGAGTGGAGTTTATTATTATATAGTAAACGTCTAGGTAAACCCATGTGGTATGGGATGCATGGCCATTATCTATTCGATTGTTATATGAAAATATTGACCACTTTTCGACGAGTTTATGACTCACCTTTGATGTTTATAGGACTCATTCGTATTTGATGTTTATATTTTTTGTACCTATCTTGATTTTTGTAGGACTTATTCCTATTCGATATTTATAGGTCTTATACCTATCTTGGGGTTCATAAGTTTTATAGCTATTTCGATGTTTATAGGGTCCCGTACTTATCTTGATGTCTATAGACTTATACGTCTATCTTAGAGTTACATGCATGTAGGTGAATTTATTTCACCAATCTTAGAGTTTGGCTCCCCCTTTATTTATGAGATTTTTGGACTTCTATTTGTGAGATTTATGAATTTAACGTTGTTGGATTATCAAAAAATCAATTCAGGGTTTTTTCTTTTTAAGAAGCTATTTTTAGTTTTTGTATTTGGTGATTTGAAGTATTGTTGCATGTTTGATATTTTTCGATATATGCTTATAATTGAGATCCATATTAATTTATCCATCATTCAGTTTTTCTAACACATTTATTTTAGTCTAGACTGACCCGTTTATTATTTTTATAATACTCGGGTCAAACTGAGATGTTTTAGGTTATTCAACTTGAGGCTTTGGAGTGGATATCTTACCAGTTAGCTAGTAGTTCTCTTTTGTCATCCTATGTATATATTTGACATTATGCAGTATCTTATGTTGAGACCAGACGCCTTTTGTGTACACATTCAGTTTGAAATGTAGCACTTTGTATATAGGTAGTCTACTTCATGTATCTATTATATGTCAGTTTAGACCTGTACATATTATATTCCGCTGTGACTATTTTGATATTCGGTGATTTGTATATTATTATACGTTGTTTTGAATTTTTATTATAGCCACCGCTGTTTTGTTCTAAGCTTGCATTGTATATGTCGATTCCACTTGATTTAAGAAATTTATAGCACACTAATTGACATGTCAATGCTTGGTTAATTAAAAATTCATGGATGGACGCTCCCAACCCGTCTTATCTCTGCACTAGCCAAAAATATTACTTTGTAATATTCTATGTTAGTGTGGGTCTCGTGGTGGGGCATTACAATTTGGTATCAAAGCTGAGTTCGGAGTAAGTTAAGATACTACAGACACAAATCTTGTCCTAGGTGAGTCTTAGAGACCGGCCATTAGGGGATCTTGGGTTAGATAGTAGGAATTATTCCCTTAAGAATAAGAAAGCGACTTTTTGGATTCTTAAAAAAGAATTCTTCGTTTTTCTCTTTAATGTTCCTATTATCAAATCATGTAATTCCTAGGCAATCTTTGAACCAATCTTATCCATTTCGAAAGTATAGCCGGCTAGTGGCTGAGTCACTCATTCTAGTATTGGGCAATCCTACAAGCCCAACTAAAATGTAATACTTTGTCCATGCAGCGAACTATGAATTTTGTTGCAGATCTTTTTATGATCAGTGTTGTACAGCGGAACATACAGATGTTTCCGCTAAACACATTATCCTATAAATTTACAATTAATTTGACTGGTTGATTGAATGTATTTTTGCATAAGATTCGTAGTGAAAATTCTAACTAAACTAAGAAATATTCTTTGATAATTAGAATTATATTTGAAGGTTAATAATTGAATCTTGCGGTATCTTCGTATTGGAAATCACCATAAGAGAAATTGAATTTCTTAAGTATACAAATAACAAGGATCAAATATTGTATTTATAAATATTAATCAGTTGAGATAAATTTAATTAAGAATTTTATTTATGAAATCACCACCTAACTAGGAAACACCATCCTATAGGTTTTCTAAGATGTTTAATGTTGATGATTGTAAGTTGTTATTATATGCATTAACTCAAGTATATATATAAAGATATAAGTATTCTCCATTTTTAAAAGAGGATTTTGATGTATATATATATATATATATGTAAGTGTTAAATTTCCCGTTGGATGCTTTTAGGATTCTAGTCATGGACATCTAGCCAATATATTCGATAAGAATTCCTAAAAATTCAAATGAGGTAATTGGACATACACTTTTATTAAAATAAGTATTTTGGAAAATCATATTTCTAGAAATATGTTAATTCAAGAAGGAATTAAAACATTTTGAAACTAATGTGGTTCAAAATAAAATGATATTTGGATATGCATACAAAGGTATATAATTATAATTATATATTAAGTTTTTAGAAATATAAGGGTATTTCTATAATATATAAAGAATAGAAATATCACTAAAGATAATTAATATTTAGAAATCATTTTTATATGAAAGAGTATATTATTGGATTTCCAAATTATGATCTTATAAGGAAAATGTTCTGGGAGCCTTAGTTCTAATCGAGTAATGCTTCATCGAATATAATATACTCATTGAATAGAATGTTTGAGTCGAACTTACTAGCCCATTAATGAGTACTCGAATTTCATCGAGTAGTCTGGATGCCTTAGTTAAATTCTTATAATTGCTATTAGGAAGTATTTAACACTTTAGGATTACATTCTCTTTCAGTGTTCGGCGGGACCGATAGATCCTTAAGGGAATATATTTTAGTTTTCCAGTGGCATACATAACAAGTGAAATTTACTAGCATCTACTAAATATTTAAATTTCACCTAGCGGTATGGGATGTTTTTGTTAAATTCTAGTGATTACTAGAAGTGATAGTATTTGGCACTTTAAATTTATTTCCTTTTGCTGTTCTACCGAGGCCTAATAGATCCTTAAGAGGTATGATTAGGATAGGCTTTGAAATACCATTATAATTTAAGTATAAATAGATAAGTGTAAATCGATAAATAGCTAAATTAACAAAAGCTAAAGAGAAGCATAATTCTTTTATTTAAAATCAGTTGGAAACAAATTTTGAATGCTTAACTTAGGGTAAATGATATGTGAGTTAAGATGCCATCTCTAATTGTATTTGAAATAACAATTTGTGGAAATGACTTTATGGATTAATTTATCTCTTAGATATTAATTAAAATATTAAGAGAAATTGGAATACACTCCTAAGAAGAGGTTAGTGAATTGAATCCGTAGGATATATATATATATGTATTGTATGTGTGTGTATACTGATTCAATATCAAATTAGGTAGTGTCTAAATTTTTCAAAATTTAACGCTAAGTTTGGAAATAACTAGAGGAAATTTCTTTATTTGTGAAATAAATAGTCAGCAAATAAAAATAATTGGAATTTCTTTGGTAAAAAGTAATCTTCATTTGAAATCAAATTTGTAGCGTAAGACTATAAAGGAAACTTAATTAAGTCATAGGAATAAGATGAGTTATATAATTTGAGTCTTTTAAATAAAAAAACCAATTAAGAGTTTACTCAATATAGAAATGAGTGGGATGGACAAAATAATAAATAATAAATAAAAAATAAAAAAAATATAATTGTAACTAGGGTTTTTGTGAATTTTGAAAACAAAACCCTATGGGAAAGAGTTTCATGATGAGATAAATTTATATTAAGAATCTTGGAATTTAAGTGAGGAGAAATCCTATAATTGATCCACAACTTTTGAGTATGATCAACTAAGTATGTATCATAGAACATTGAAAATGTTAGGTATTTTGAATAGTCTTTTAGTAAGTTGAGATGTGAAAACTAAGTTTAAAACTTATTCTGAAAGTTTCAATTAAGAATCTTTTTTGGGTATAACCTTTATTTGATTGATTGATATTGAAAGTTGGTAATTTAATCCTTTGAACAAGTTATAGTATAGTGGGATCAAAGAATAAGATAATTAAGAAATTTCTAGAAATTTTTAGAAAACTCAAAGCAATTATTTGAAATTATTCCAAATAAGTAATAAACAGAAAAAACTAAATTTGAATGTTGATAAAGTCTTTGAAATCTATCACACGCTCATACTTTTGACTCTGGTAGGAGCTAGGAGGATTATATCTACCTTGATTGAATTTTTCATATTATTGTTAGTTTCCAATCCAGCATTGGTATAGATCCACTCGAGACTATATTTATGAGACCATATGTAACGACTAGTATTTTAGTCATTTGAAATTTGTATATTTAATTGGTTTTAAATATTTAAAAGTTAATTTTATAAGCTGAATAAATTGTATTTCAAATATAGGATTTAATTGGATAATTAAATTGTTGATTTAATATTTAAAATTGTTAAAATAATTGTAAATTGATTTAAATGTGAACAAAAATGATTTGTAAAGTGATATTAAATTCTATTTGAATTAGAATGATGTTAGAGAACTTTTAAAATTGAATTAAAAGTTAAACTGTAGAAATTGAATATTTTAATATTTTATTGACGAGTAAAAATAACCATTTTTCAAACAGTCTCGGATTTCGATGAAACTAGTATCATCGGATCTGAAATATTATATTATTGTAAGATTTCAAATTTCATGTCAATCGGATTTACGGTTTGTTCGGGGAAAGCTAAAACGCGTAGAAATCGATTTAAGTGAATTTTTAAATTTAAAAAGCCGATTTGAAAACTTATTGTTCAAATACTATCGAATTGGCTCTCGATATATATTCCATTGCGTTCGGAATATGGGTAAAATACTATAAACGCCAGGCGACACGCTTCGTTTAGAGTTCGGGAAAAGTTCGGATGAATAGTGTTGTAGAATTTTGTATAAAAGGACCTTGTTTTTTTTTCTATTTTCATTAAAACCTAAGGCAGCTAGGGCTGGCCGCCACCATCATTTCAATGGCTGAAATACATCCTCGTTCCTCTTCATTTTTCTTCCAATCCACCAACAATCGTCGAAAACTTCTAACTACAACATCGAAGAGCATAACGAGGTCGTTCAATCCAACAGGTACGATCAAATTTAAAGCGGCAGATCGACGGAAAATCAAGGTTTAACAGCACGCGTATAAGGGATGATTTCTTGTCGATGGCGGCATGTGGTGGAGCTGCACATGGCTCGGTGGTCCACAGTGGGGAGGCGCGTCGCGCGCTGGCCGTTGATCAACTTCTCGTCGTCGGTAGGGGGCGACCATCAAATTTTTGTCGCGTGTCGATGGGTTTTGCGTACGTGATTATGCCTGGGAAGAAGATACACGATCGGCTGGATTTTCTTGATCAAAAATGAGTGGCCAAAATATAAGAAGGTTAAAAATATAAAATAGAAATTGATAATTATATAATATAAATTCGTATTTACTTCTAAATTGCGTATCTTTGTCGTACGAGGTCCGTTTCGCACGAAACGAATTGCATTGGGTTCATATAGATGAACACTATGGGATGGAGCTGGTTTGGAGTTGATTGGAGCTAGTGTGAATTTTGGATAAAATTAAACATGCGTTTAATTTTATTCGGAATAAAACGCTACAACTGCTATTGGACGCAATGTGAGTACAACTCACTTCTTCTACCTCACTGATATTTTTATATAAGTGAGAAATAATTTATTATATGATGATTGATGATTATTTGGATGATATATGATATATTGATTGGTATTTGGATATATACCTACCTAGTGGAGCAGATGACTTTATACGTTTTCGTGTATGAGCGGATGACCCTATGTACGCGCGTCTGCCTTGAAGCGGACATTGTACACATATTCTAATATGTATATTTGTTGCAGGTGACAAGTTGGAGGGATCCAATTGGATTCCTCACCAGTATTGATTTGTTTATAGTTATTGTGATATACGCTGTTATCATATGAAATATGATGTTTGGATGTCGTGATTGTTGTATTTGGTGTTGTTGCAACATTAGGCCTATTTTGGAGTTTTAAAAATGTTAAAGTAACGATTTCGAATATAAAAGAATTTTAAAAGTGATTTTTAAAATAAATGTTTTATTGAATTTTTGAATCGTTAAGAATTGATTTATTTTGAATAAATAAATGTTATAATTTTTATGTTATAAAAAATATGATTTTTGTGAGAAAAAAATCGAAATATAATTTTTGAAATATTGAGTTAATGATTTGGTAAATAGTTTAAATTGAGTTTTTGAATTATATTAAATGGTTTTTATATGGGATTTATAAAATTGATATTTTATAAATCAAAGTAATTGAATTATAGACAAGTTTTGTAAATGTTAAAACGAAGTTATAAATGGAGTTTATAAGTGAATAAGATTTATAATTGTGAAGTTATAAAATAATGAATTTGTAAAATAAATAATTTATAAGGAATTAACTTATAAATTGGATTTTGGCATGTTATTAACTTATTAAACGTAATTGATTTATAAAGGGTTTTATAAGTTGAAGTTTTTATAAAATATAAATGGAGTTTATAAACATTGTTTTATAAATCCGAAATTGATTGAATTTGATAAGTTAAATATAGAAGTATTTTAAAGGAATTATATTAACGATTTTGGATAGTGGATAATCTTTTAGTTAAATATGCAATAGTGTTGAATTTGGTTAGAGATTTATATTCACGATTTTGGACAGTGGATAATCCTTTAATTAAATTTGCAATAGCGTTGAATTTGGTTAGAGATTTATATTCACGATTTTGAATAATGAATAATATATTAAAGAAATGCTTTGAAAAGTGAATATTTTTAAATGGAGTTAAATGATTTAAAGATGTTTTAAAATGTGTTAAGGATCGAAACCATAGATTTCAACATTCATTGGTGAAATAGTCGTTTTCGAGAAATAATGAAATGATGGACTATAACACTGTTGTTATAGTAAATGATTTTCGAAAGGAAATATTTTTGTATAGTATTGGGATTTGTATATCTATCTTATTTTCGAATCCCTATACTAGTGATTTTGGGTTGTTGTAACGATGTTTTACGCAACATTCATTTTGACCCAAATAAAGTGTTTAAGAGAACGTTTTCCTTATAAAATGAAGTATATACTTAATCCTGATTTAAGTATATATATTATATTTTCTAAGTGTTGAAAATAAAGAGATTTGTGAATTACTTATTATTTTATAAGTATATGGAAATATTTTCCAAAGTTGAAATGATTTTGAGAATATATCTTTTTAAAGATAATTTAAAGTGAATATTTGGCAAGTGATTTAATCAACAAAAGATTAACAAAAGGGCCCAGTGATTGTTATAGTGCTAAATATTTATTTGTTTGCTTTGATAGTTAAATAACGAACTGTCAAGTTTGGCCAAAATTTTAATTCCTCGACTTGATGTGGGAACTATTTAGTCGTACACTTAGTACGTAGCCTTCTTTGTAGGCTTGATTATCGTTTATGTTGAGGATGTTGATTCGTATAGTGCGGAGTATTACTCTAATCTATCGAGCTTCCTTCTTGGCCCAAAGGATAGCAAGTTGAAAGTTGGAGATGTGATAAGTCTATAAGACTAAGTTGTGTGAGGTTGAGAAACGCTTTTGCGTTGTTGGTGCGAAGAGACCGAGATCGGTTTATCCGTAAACCACTTCAGATCAATGTATACGCGACGATTGTGCAGGTTGCTTTTGATGATATTGTTATTTCGGATTTTCATAGTGGGGGACAGCTTATTGATCATTTGGGGTTAAAATCCCAATATACATCCAGTAGCAGTGGTCTTTTCGTTATGAAATATCCAATGCGAGGACTATTTGCTTCTAATCCTAGGGATTTCCCAACAGGATATGGTAGGAAAGTACCTTTAGTTTGTCCTATTCCTGGACAACTTGTACGGATGTTTGTCTGACATTGCATTTCTGAAGATTACGTACATTGGTTTTTACAAACGTACATCAGTGGTGGTGGAGAAAGTAACTTCTCTTAGCTTAACACCCTCTTTGAGACGTATGAGCTTAAGGGTTGTATTTTTGTGGAAGACAATTAGTAGTCAACGGAAATGGCCGTGTGGCATTCAAAGTGATGTGATATGTGATTATGAAGGTAATCGTTACCTCGTCAGGCCTCATCAATCCAAAATGACCAAAACAGGGTTAGATGCAGCAAAGCTAAGTGGGTCATTCCAAAGTAGGATAAGATCATCCTCTTCTAGATATATCTTTGCCCGCTATAACGTCGTGTATCTAATTATTGTGGTTCGTATGCTTGAGAGGCCTCGGTAAAGGTCGGTAATGACCGAAGGATGAAATATTCGGTACCACCTAGTTATAGAGGTGGGTCGGTCTTGTGTTGGTAGACAAACTTTGTGATGGTTTCTCGCTACATTCTTCTAGAGATGTACTGCATAAAGGTAGTCCCTTCACCTGGTCATTTGTATGGAAATCCAAACTCCACTACGTCCCTGCCATTTTTATTGTATTACCCAATTAGGCTATATGTTGGAATTTAATCAATGTAATAATTTTGGCTATGATTAATATTATTTGTATGTAGTAGACACTACTACATGACATTTGATATGAAATGTTTTAGTTATCGTAAGGTAAAAATGTCCGTGTTTATGTGTGGGCGTGTCTTACGAGATACATTTGTTTTGATAAAGAAAAAGTTTTGTAATTTAATAAATTCACTTGAGTGTGTTTCTCACGCTGGTTTACCAGACTGATTCGGGCGTTCTTCCTTTTCAATGCTAGGGTCAGACCGAGTATATCTACAGGTTATGCTTTGGTGCTTTTGGAGCTTCAGCAGGAGAGCTGGAGATCTTCATTTTCGTATACGCGTACTTGTTTTGATTATCTTCTTTTCTTTGTTTGTTGTTGTATATTATGCGCAATTACGAGGACGGGTTATTATAACTGTTCAGGCTGATATCTCTGATTGATTGTTGAACTCCGATTGATGTATGTATATATATAGTTTCTGTTTTGTAAAGATCATTGATATGATATTATATGTTTTTCGCTGGGATGTGAGATTCTGCATTGTTCTGTTTGGTTCTATCTTCTCTCTTTCTTCTCTTCTCTTATTCTCTCTTCTTTTCTTTCTCTTGACTTTCTGTCAATCTGTGGTTTTTGGATCGGACATGTGTGGATTATTGTCGACTAACAAGGATCATCGTCCTAAGTCCTAAGTCCTAAGTCCATCGTTTGAAGATTATTCTCGGAACAATGTAGAATAATTTAACAAGGATCATCGTCCTAAGTCCATCTTAGGAGTCGTGCTTTAGTATTTAATTCGAGTCTTCGTACCGATTCATCCTATTTTCTTTATGATTCCTTGTTTATCTATCAAGATTGCTTGATATTCATTTGGTGAATAACCTTATCCTTCTTCTTTCTTTCTTTCTAAAGGAAGAGAAATGGTTAGACCTGGCTGTCCCAGCGCCGGTCAATCTTGTGCTACTCCCCAAGATGGAGTATTTATGTCTGCCCAACAGCTTCTTGATCTAGTAAGGAATGCTTAAGCAGCCGGTTCTAATCCGGAGTCTACTCACCCTAAGTCTGGATTTGCACGTTTGTGCAATGATTATACCAATTTGTGGGGGAAGCCATTCAAAGGTTCTGAACCATTATTGAAGTCCAAGCTTGGCTGAGAACGTGCGATCGAATCTTTTCTCGCATGAATCTTATTGATCTTCACCGTGTTCAGGTGGCCTCTAGTATGCTCCAAGAAAGAGCATTAGATTGGTATGAGCTTCTGATTTCTGAAACAAATGAAGCGGATCTTACTTGGGAGAAATTCCGGGAACGCTTTGAATTAAAATTTGTGCCAGAAGCTAAGAAGGTGACTTTGGCTCGCCGTTCCATTGACCTTGTTCTAGGTGAATCCTCTGTGGCAGACTATGTCGCATCATTCGAGTCACTTTCTAAATACGGGGTCGAATACATGAACACCCCATTGAAGGAGAACCAAAGATTTGTCTATGGCTTGAACAAAAATCTCAAGAAGCCATTACTTCTAAAATTAGAAGTTTCTTTTGATCAACTCATTGATATCGCTCTTCGACTTGAAGAGGCTGATAGAGTAAGTGATGTTGAGGTTGGGAGTGCTAAACCGAACTTCACCAACAAGAAAAGGCCTAATAAGTTCAAAGGTCCTTATCCCAACAATAAGAAAGGGAAGCAAGCCTCCCAGCAACTAAGACTTCTACCTCAAGTGGTGGGCAATGCTACAACTGTGGTTCTAAGGACCATTATGCGAATAAGTGTTCAAAAACCCGTGCTTGTCGCTATTGCAAAAGCCCGGACCATTATATATCTTCGTGTGCCAAACTTCAAAACAGGAAGGAGGGAAAGCTTAATGTGGTGCAAACTCCTAGTAACACTTCCCGTGGTCAAGGTATTTCTCATTCTATCCTTGATGGCATTATTTTATTTCGTGATCATCATATTCGAGTTCTTTTTTGATACGGGTGCGTCCTGCTCTTTTATTTCAAAAGAACTTGTTGATACTTTTTCTTTGGATGTTATGTGTTTAATGACTTCTTTGAGAATTGCGAATCCGGTTGGTGGATCCGCAACAATCAGTTTATTGTGTAAAGATGTTGAGATTATTTTGTGTGATTTTTCTTTCCGTGCCGATTTGCATGTTATGTGTTACCTTGGCTTCGGAATGATTTTGGGAATGTATTGGCTTAACTGTTATGAAGCTCAAATCCTTTGTCCTGAGCGGACTATTCATCTATGACATCCTCAATTTGTTAAGCAGATTTCTATTGATCTTAAAGATTCGGATTCCAGCGTGGTTGCATCTTTATATTCTTTAAATCCTCATGATGACGATAATGATGACGAGGAAGATATTATTTCTCTTATTCACGTTGTTTGTGAATTTTCCAACATATTTGAGCCCGTTTTAGGATTACCACCTAAGCGAGCAATTGAGTTCAAAATTAATCTCATCCCTGGAGCTCAACCTATCGCTCGTCCTCCTTATCGTAATTCCAATAAAGAAAATGAGGAGATGCGAAACAATTATCCGAATTGGAGACGAAGCAATTTATTCGCTCTAATGCTCTCCTTGGGGATCTTCGGCTATTTTTGTGAAGAAATCCGACGGTACACTTAGGCTTTGCGTTGACTACTGCAAGCTTAATGATCTTACTATCAAGAATAAATATCCTTTACCTCGGATCGATGATCTACTCGATCAACTTAGTGGTGCTAGAATCTTTTCACAATTAGACTTAGCTACCAGTTTTCATCAGCTTCGTATTGCAGAGGATAGCATTCCTTTGACATCGTTCCATACTCGTTATGGATCTTATGAATGAATTGTTATGCTATTTGGTTTAACGAATGCTCCGGCTTATTTCGTTGACCTTATGAATCGAGTTTTCAAAAATTTCCTCGATCGATTTGTTTTCATCTTCAATGATGATATTCTTATGTATTCAAAAACCAAGGAGGAGCATGAAAAGCATCTTCGGATTGTGTTGGAAACTCTTAGGAGTAATCAATTATAAGCAAGATTTTCTAAATGCCACTTTTGGCAATCTCGTGTGAAGTTTCTCGGTCATATTATTTCCGAATCCGGAATTTCCCTGGATCCTTCAAAGATTGAAGCGATTCAAAATTGGAAGAGACCGGAGAGTGTGACGGAGATCCGTAGCTTCCTTGGATTGGCGGGCTATTACCATCGTTTTATAAAAGACTTTTCAAAAATTTCCGTGCCTCTTACTAGTTTGACAAAGAAGGGAGTTAAATACTTTTGGTCGGACAAATGTGAAGCTTCTTTCCAGAAATTAAAAGAACTCCTTTCCGGTGCTCCTATTCTTGTTATTCGCGAGGGAAATCTAGATTTTTTGGTTTATACCGATGCTAGTCGCATTGGTTTGGGTGCCGTTCTTATGCAAAGAGAACGTGTTGCTTATGCTTCTAGGCAATTAAAGCCTGCCGAGACTAGATATGCCACTCATGATTTAGAGCTCGCGGCTATTGTTTTCGCTCTTAAAATTTGGTGTCATTATCTTTTGGGAGAAAAATTTATTCTTTACACCGATCATAAATCTTTGAAGTATCTATTTTCTCAAAAGGAACTTAATTTGCATCAACAACGCTGGCTCGAATTCCTTGCATCTTATGATCTTGATATTCTTTATACTCCCGGAAAGGGAAATCGTGTTGCCGATGCACTTAGTCGTAAGCAACAAGTGGTTGTTTCTATGTTGATATCCGAATGGAATGATCTCCGAATTTTATCCACTTGTGAGATTTGAGATCGTGTTTCCGATTTATGTTCATCTCTTGTTTTATGTAGCTGTGAGGCTCATCCTTCTCTTTTAGACCGCATTATTGAACTCAAAAGCTAGATCCCGAATTCGCTCTTCTTGGCCAAAATTTTAGGGATAAAATTGATATTGAAGGTTTGAAAGACTTTGATATTGATTCTCGTCGTGGTATTCGAAAATTTGGTGGACTTATCGTGCCAAATATTAGTGATCTTCGTAAATACATTTTAGAAGATTCTCATCGTTTTAAATTTACCATTCATCCCGGTAGTAGTAAAATGTATGCGGATATGAAGCAACTTTATTATTGGAAGGGAATGAAATCTGATATTGCTAACTTTGTTAAGTGTTGCATGACTTGCCAACTCATTAAGGCCGAGCATCAAAGGCCCGGTGGGTTATTGCAACCTTTAAAAATTCCAATTTGGAAGTGGGACCAAATTTCCATGGATTTTATAGACGGCCTTCCCCGTTCTCGTTTGGGTCATGATAGCTTATGGGTGATAGTTGATAGACTTGCTAAATCCACCCATTTTATTCCCGTTCGATCTAACCGGACCGTTCCTCTTTTGGCCAAACTTTTTATCAAAGAAATTGTTAAATTGCATGGAGTTCCTACTTCTATTGTTAGTGATCGTGATCCATTGTTTACTAGTTTATTTTGGAAGAGTCTTCAAAAAGCCTTGGGAACGAAGCTTAATTTTAGCACCGCTTATCATCCTTAGTCCGATGGACAAACCGAGCGTGTGAATCAAACTCTTGAAGATCTTCTTCGTACATGTGTCTTTGATTTTGGTGGAAGTTGGGAAGATCATATTTCTCTTGTTAAGTTTTCCTATAATAATAGCTTCTAATCTAGTATTGGTATGGCACCTTTTGAGGCACTCTATGGAAGGCCATGCCGATCTCCTTCTTGTTGGCTTGAGGCCGCTGAGAAGCTGGTTTTAGGTCCAGATTTTATTCATGATTCCACAGAAAAGATTGATTTTATTAGTCATAGGATGAAAGAAGCCTATAGTAGACAAAAATCCTATGCCGATAACCGGAGAAGGAAATTAGAATTTTCTATGGAAGATTTTGTGTTTATTCGTGTTTCACCTATGAAGGGTGTTGTACGTTTCAATCGATCGGGAAAGTTAGCACTTAGATATATTGGTCCATTTCCCATCACCGAACGTATTGGTTCCGTGGCTTATCGCCTTTTATTACCGGCTCAATTTTCTGCTATTCATGACGTATTTCACGTTTCTCAATTACGGAAATGCCTTTGAGATTCCGATTCTATTCTTAGGCCTGGTGTTGTGGAAGAAATTGAAGTTTCGTCTAATTTAACATATGAGCAACATCCTATTCGTATTATTGCTTCGGAGGTCAAACGCCTTCGAAATAAAGATGTTTCGCTTGTTAAAGTTCAATGGTCCTCAAATCCTAAGGATTGCTCTTGGGAGTCTAGAGAATTCATCAAGCGAACACATCCATACTTACTTACTCGTGCTCTTTGAGGTGAACTTCTTATTTCAAAAATTTCTTTTGTGTTGAATATGCTTTTATGGTTGTTACTTTATATTTTCTTCTTAAATATTTGCGAGGACGCAATTTATTTAAGGAGGGGAGTCTGTAACAACCCGCATATTTAACGATTGAGTATTTAAATATTTTATTTAAATATTTCATCGTTAGTCGGATTTTAGTCTGAGAAGCTACTTTTTGCAAACGGTCGAATTATGACTCGAGACCACCCCCATTGAGTTCAAAATGACGTTTGCGATCTTTTTGAGTATAAACTTTGATATGTTTGGAGTTAGTGAAATTTTGCTACTTTTTCACTTAGGGCTTTGGTTTTGTTTCAGCCCATTAGACCCAAGCTTCACCCCTCTTCTCTTCATTACTTCATTTCTATTTCCTAACATTCAAGCTTTAGCAATAATGGAGAGAGGAATGGGAAATTAAAACTCCAAACCCTAGTTTTCATTTGCAAATCAAATTCTAGCTCCAAATCCAAAGAGAAGCTATTGGTAAGCATCATCTTCTTCTTCTCCAACTCATTCTCTTTTCAATTTCAGAAATACCTAAACCTAACTATGGGAATGTTCTTCTTTTGAGCTTAGATTCAAGCTTATTTGGGTTGTGTTGAATTGTGGTTGATTCTTCCTTTGCTTTCAAGCTTCTCCTTCATTGATTTTGTGAAAAAGGTGAGATTTTTATCTCACATCTATGCTTATATCTATCTTTGAATGTTGGGTATGAATTCCTAACACTTATTCATGTGCATTTGCTTTTGGTTTGGATTGAATTGGTGAATATCCCAATTTTTAGTGTTTTGGGTTCAAATCTTTAAAGATCCTAACTTTGATGTTTGAACATGTTTTTGGTGATGCATCGAGGTGCCAAAAGGATCGGGTAGCCGATGAGCGTAATCCCCTAGTGTCCATGCTCGACTTGTTGCAAATGGAGTGAGAGTTTGCTCTTCTATTAAATAGGGCAGGAATTGCAGAAATTTGCAGTTCGATCGACCGAACCCCCTGGGTCGGTCGACCGAAGCTGTAACCGAGACTTTCTGGCCTATTTTCGGTCGGTCGACTCAGGAAATCGGTCAACCGACCTGCTCCTATTTCCCTGTTTTGCCTATTTGTGCTCGTTTGCTTTGCTTTTCCAATATTTAATCGATTCTTCTTATCCGATTTGTTATTGTCATTTATTATCGACTTTCATGACTTCTATTATGGAATCTTTGGGTATATCCATTTTTGATGGATTTGGAATCGATTTATTTGGATTTAATTCACGTCTTTCAACGTGAGATTTTAGTGATTGATTGTTTCTACAATCATTTTTGTGATTTGTCACTTTTAAAAATATAAAGGTTTCAATACTAGTAGTAAATAGCAAAACTCTTTGATCAAAAGGATTTCAACTCTATTTTCAATATCAAGCTTGTTTGTAAAACCGTTTTCCAATCTACTAGCATATACAAACCTTTACTTCATTCGTATGAGAAATCTAATTAAACGGCTTAGTAAAACAAGTGGTATGAAACGCTTGCGTTTACTTCGTCAGTTAATTCTTGGACTTGTTCGATTGAAACTCTTGTGACAATTTTATAGTGGAAATCTACAATTTGTTCGTAAATATTTAAATTAAGCTAGTAGTTATGGGACATGAAGCTAAGCTCATATATTTACTAGCTTGTTGTAATGACACTTCTTGTGTTCGATGATGATCATTTTTGTGATTTAGACTAGCAATGTGCGATGTCTCTTTGTCTGCGAGGGAGACTAAACTCCGCTTTTGTGGAGTTTCGGCTCAATTTGGTGGGGTTGCGACCCATGGTCTTCGGGCCGTTTTGTGGAGCCTCGGCTCAAAATAAATGGTTAGCAACCATGGAATAACGTTCCGTTTTGTGATACACGCGTTGGTGAGTTTTCATACTCCCGTTTTGTGATAGGCCTCCCCCTTTTCGTGATTTCTGGATTTCCATTGATGATTTCTGGAATTTGTGTTTCACCAATTTTAGTGATTTACATTGATAAGTTTTATCAATATTTGTGCATTGGTGAATTTGTGTGTCATTAACTTTTGTGATTGGCATTGATATAATTGTCAGTATTTATGGTTTGGTGAATAAAAATAAAGAGTATGACATTCTTTTGATCTTTGAGAAGATTCTTGTGATATTGATAATCTATAGTTGATTTTCAATTACATACTTATCACAGTATGGCATTATGGTTATTATACGTTTTTGTCATATCTCTTATTCTATATCATTTTATCTGATATTTATAGTTAGACTGATCCGTTTATTATTTTCTTATTAAATAATACTCGGGTCAGACCGAGATGTTACAGGTGCTTCCACTTGACTGCACTTTTGGTGTTTACTATTCTAACTTTTGGCTAACTACTCAGATTAGTAGTTTTTGGTTGTATACATTTGAGATATAGTGTGACACCCCACCTCTATGCTCACAATAACAAAGAGTATTAAGGAAATACTGTCTGTTATCACGAAGAATAAGGCTGGATAGGAGCGGCCATCCGTAGGTATGCCTTACACTAGTATTGGTTATTTCGATAGGAGTTGTCACGACCCGACTTTCTACTCCCAGAAAATCGCATCATGAATTAAGAAAGAAAGGGATAGAAAAGAGAAAGAAAGAAGAGAAAGAAGAAACAACATAAGAATCTCAACAACGGAATGAATAAATTATATTAATAACATAAGTATTACATAGTATACATCAAATATCAGAGTTACACAGACATATACAACACATACTAGACAATTATAAACACCTGTCTAGTTATTACAACTCAATCACAATACAGAAACACTCAGAGATACCAACACAGCGGAACTATATAACTATACGCAGAAGCCTCCTGCTCCATTAGTCCTCCACAATTCGTCAAAGCTAACCTGAATCCTAACCTGAATTCTCTTGACTACTCATAAAAATTTGATTACCGAAGAGTTAAAGAAAAACAGAAATAACTCCGGGTCAGACATGGGTCTGGTGTGAGTAACAGGTTAAAGTTGCTTAACTTTGAAAAACCTTAGAAAAGAAAAGGTATCACGTAAGACTTCCCACACATAACCATGGAAAAGTTTTTACCTTACGCTAACCAAAACATTTGATAGGAAATCCGATGATATTATAATAGGGTCTAGGGTTTTCAAATAAATAAGAAATAGCCGAAATTGTTACATTATTAAATTCCAGCTACTAGCCACAAAAGTGGGTAATACAATCAAAACCGTTGGCACTTATTGGATTTTGGATTCCATACAATGGCAGGGCTACTGGGGTACCGCCCGTCACAGTACGTGGCCTAGATCACCCTACTGAGGATTACTCCCAATCCCCTGCAACACAAAGCCGGACCGGTTTCTTACTGAACAGTTCCGAATAAGACAACCCCGACGGTTGTCATGATCAACCGTCCACACAGTCGAAATATAAAGGTACCTCTAGACAGGGGCAAATCTTACTCTCCAGTGGGTGCGACCCACGAAGCTTTGCTGCACCTCCCCTGTTTTAGCCATTCCCAGTTGATGAGGCTTGAGGCTACGATTACCTTTATAGGACATATCACTTAGAATGCTCATCGTCCACCTGACGATGTTCTGAAAGCATTCAATCCATACAAGTTCGTTCTGGGTTCGAACGAAACCGAAGGCATTATCTCGTTACCCTCATTTTGGAATCACCCTCAGAGTTAACGACAATAACCCTTGCACTCTAAATCACCATCTCGAATCTATAAGTACTATTATGTCAAACTCATTACGGAATCACCCACAGAATTATACTGACGTATAGCCCTTACACCTCGAGTCTTCACTCGCTCCACTTGGATTAACGACCTAACGATTAATTGGAATCGATGTGGTTTTCGGATGTCCAAATATGGAAACCCGATCCCGGTCTCATCGAAATCCAAAGCATGTCTTTTAGGTCTAAGTTGTTTTAAGTTTAAAACAATTCAATTCATTATCTAAATATACACAGATAGATAATTCACAACATAATAGATAATCAACCTTATCATTATCAATAGATAATTTATATCAAAATCAGATAATCCATATTATCATCCAAAAGCAACCAATGCATCCATATCACATACACTACTCATCTCATAATTGAGATTACAAACCATACCAAGCAACAATAACCATTTATCAAACATGAGCAATGATCTAATGATCACACTTCCTATAATTAATTTAAAATGAATTAAATTAATTACTCAATCTCTAATTAATTTAAAATGAATTAAATTAATTACTTCATCATCAAAATTCTGCTTAACTTATTCATCCATTCATTTCAAATCAATTTTATAAATCACCATCTCAATATTTCAATTGATATTGATTAACTATCTCTAATTACAATAAGTAATTAGCTTATAAGTTAATCACACAAGTTCATTATATTAAACCCTTTGCAAACAATTAACTTGTAATTACTTAATTAATTAATCAATTATTCATTATTAATTATACCTTGATTGATCAATTCCAAATTACATCATTAATTAATTAATGATTACATTTAATCAATTTCTAAAATAGATTAATTACATAAGTAATTAATCTTCAATTTAAACCATATATATTAATCACCCATGATTAATAACCATTCAGTAATTAACTACTTTAATTACTCATCCCATAAATTAATTACCCTTAATTAATTTCAAAGTAATTTAAATTTTAAATTACTTCTATAATAAATATCTTAATTACATTCAGTAATTATTATTTAATTACTTCCTTAAGTAATTACAAATTCATAAATTACATAAAGTAATTATCAAACAATCAACAAATGTTTAAATTAATCAACTAAATTAATCTAAAATAATCACATTAATTAAATTAATCACACCAAGTAATTAATTCATTAATTACTTTCATTAAGTAATAAACAATTGATTATTATTAATTAATTAATCTAATTAATTATCAAAATTAATCACATTAATTAATTGTTAAATAATCTTAAGTTAACGACCCTCATTAACATTTCTTAATTACTTAATTAAGAATTAACTTAAATTAATCATTATTAATTATCAATTAAATAATATTTAATTATCATTTAATTAATCTTTAATTATTAATTAATTAAGTGTTAATTAAAATCAAAATTATCTCTAATCACTTGATTAAATAAATCTTAATTATAAATTAAAATTTAATTAATCATCCTTAATTATAGATTAATTAACCTTAATTAATTAATCTCAAATCTGATTAATTAACTTAAAAATCATTAATTACTTAATTAAACATCCACATAATTAATTAATTAAATAATTAATTTTCATCTTATTCCCTTAATAATTAAATGATTCCAATCATTTAATTTTCATTTATCTTTTAGATAAACATTCCTTATTTAATTATACATTTAAAAACAAAATATTTTTAAATTTACTTTAAATTCTATTTATCTTCCTTTTTAAACTTAAGACTCAAATTTATCTTAAAGAAAATTTTAAAACAATTCAAAACTTAATCTTATATGCTAGAAGGAAACCTCTACTTTATTAATAAGTTTAAAAGGATTTAAATTTAAATTCAATTTAAATTCAAATCAATTTAAAAATTACTTCAAAATTGAAATACAACTTCCAAACTCATTTTAGTTTTAACCTTTTAAAATTCTTCCTACAATCTACACCCTCAATTCAAATGCAAATCATTTTATTATTCAAAAGCAATTTAAATTTAAACCTTTATTTTAAAAATCTGAAGTTTGAATTTTATTCCAGATTTAAAAACTCAGTTTTGAATTCACTTTGGATTTCTAATTTAAAATTTTACGTTCTAATTCAAATACAAAACATACATGCATTTACTCTTGTGAGTTTGAAAATCAAATTTAAATTTTAAAACATAAATGAATTTAAATCTCTGACAAACAAATTTGAATTCATATCCAAATTCAGATTTTAAAAACTCGGAATAAATTTCCACCTGAAATTTTAGACTTTACCTTTACATTTAAAACAGAAAACAGTTTCTATTTTTATTTAAAAACCAAACTTTGAAATTTTCTGAATTTAAATTATTTCAAAGAAACCAGAATTCAAACTTATTTGAATTCATATTTGAATTCAGTTTTAAAATCCTAAGTTAAAACTTTAGTTTTCATTTATTTCAAATTTTATAAAACTGGAAACTGGTTTCCTGTTCCCATTTTTTTTAGAAACCAAACTTAAATTTCTTAATTCAAATTATTGCAAAATCAGAATTCAAACTATTTGAATTCATCTTTAGATTCAGGTTTAAATCCTAAGTTCAATTTCTAGATTAAATTTAAACTTGACTTTTTAAAATTCTTAAAACAGAACAGGTTCTGTTTTGTTAAAACCTGAAACATAATACACTTAAACCCCCCTATTTGACTTCGAGTCGATACCCTACTTACTTCGAGTTTCCCCTCAAAAATCCCGAGACCATCCCGAGACAAAAACCTGCAACTAAAAAAAAAATACCACAGCCTGCACAACTCCTTCCTGTGCATTCTTAAACCTTCTCCGGCCACCTCTGACCATCACCTCTGGCCATCCCCCATCGACCACAATCCCCACATCACACTTCAACACTCCAAAATCCAGAATTCAACTTGAATTTAAATTCAAGTTTTAAAACCCAAAAACCTGGAAACACTTTCCCACCTCAGTGTCTAACCTGTCAACATCCAATTCTCCTCTTCCCGACCATCATCAACTTCCATACTCCGGTGACTACTCCATCAACCCATCATCTCTCAATACCCAAATTATCTCTGAACTCGATTCATTGATGAAGCTGCAGTCGAACAAAATCAGTGACCCATATAAACTAGGGTTCTTACTGCAAATTCCAAATTACAACCCCAATAATGACAAGTAACCCAAATTCCTAATTTTCCCATAATCCCTGATAGATACACTCTCTTGATAAACAATTTCAACCCAGTCCATAACAGGATTCAACAGAACTTGACCAAAATGAAAAATGCAGTTAATTTGGGACTGCACTTCATTTACAACACAATAAATTGAAATTTCTGTTTCAGAATTCCTGAATTCACTTAATGATTCTATTATTAAACCTGAAACAAAAATTATAACATTTGAATTTTATTCTGTGCTAATTTGTTCTGCAGGTTACAGACAACCTAATTAATTTATATAAAATTTAAACTTATGCTATTCTAAAACATCATGATTTATTCAAAGCTAAGTAATAAAAACAACAAAAAAACAAGTCAAAGGAAAGAACTCAGAGATCAAACATGTGTTTGGAATTTTGAAGCACAGACATGAAACTTTCATCATCATGTAAACAGGCATATATCACAGGTATAAAAATTCACAGCCATTTCATATAAGTTCATATCAAATTTTAAAAAAAAACATAAACAACTTTACCTATTTAATAAATTTATAAATGATTTACTCACCTGTATTTGCCAAAATGCAGAGCACTGTCCAGATTTTTAGCATGCAGTAGCTTGAATGCTTTTTAAACTTGAATGTTGCTTTTTAAAACATGCAGGCTTGTATTTGCATTTTGAGGAGCTACAGGCTTGTTTGTAATGCAGATGCAACTTGTATTTGTAGTTTCAGATCCAGATTGTCTTGAAAACATGAATGTAGACCTTCATGCTTAAAATTGAAATGCAGGATTTTTTCTTGCTTCCATGGTTGCAAATTTGTATTTTGAGTTTGAGGAGTTACAGGGAATGATTTTTAAGAAGAGTGAATAATGCAAATATACTTGAGTTTGAAGTATGGCAGATTTGATTATGGATGTGCAAAAATGAAATTTGGTGCATGCAGATTTTTGATTATGGAAATGAAAAATGAAGTTTGGTCCTTCTTTTGATTAAGGAATGTAAAAAAAAAAAAATATGAATGAAGAAGTAAGTTTATATAAAGGAAATTTCAGATTTAATGAATTAAAAGAAAAATTAAAATAAAATTGACACTTGTCCTATCCATGTTCTAAATTACATACACCTATATCTTTATACTTACATATGTCTCTTTAAATGATTTGTTATTTTAATTAAATGTTAAAGAAAAATTAAGCTTAATGAATGTTTAAACTTAGTTAATTATTTAGTTCTTAGACTTAGTTATGTATTTAAATAGATTTCTAAAGAATAAGCATAGTATTATAATAAATAAAACAACATACAAATTAATCTTTTGAAAAAGAAACTTTTAAACAATTAAAATAAATTTACACAAGAGTTTGTAAATTAATGACTACATGCTTCATATATTAGATTATATTTTAAACTTCATATTAATTTTACAAATCAAAATTATCAATTAATAATTTAAAAAGAATAACACAAATATTTTGTAACATATTTTAATATTCAAACTTGAATAAAATAAATTAATTTTAAACCAATAAAACATTTATCCTACATATTTAAAATCATATAGTATTTTATTAAATATTTTTGAAAAGCTTAAATCCCAAAAATAAATCACAATTTCTATCTTCAAAATATTAAGATTATGTTACACTAATTTAATAACTTATCTATTTAAAATATATAAATACATATACATTATTAAATAGAAAACAATTTATTAACTCATTAAAAATAATTTCCCAAATTAAATATTTAAATAAAGAAGTTATAGAATCAAATCCAATTTATTAACAAAAATTACCAATTCAATATAAATTTAAACACAGATTATCAAATTTATATTGTCCAAAATTCCGGGATATTACAATCCTTCCCCCTTAAAAGAATTTCGTCCCCGAAATTTAAAACAAAGGTAATTTAATAATCTATTTACAGATTTTATTTTAAAACACAGCATATGCTAATCATATGCTAACAACCAAAGCAACCAATTCACACAATCAGAACAAATCTAATTATCCAAAAGAATTTTGGATAAAACTTTATGAGTTTCCCCGGTATAGATACATATCGGGATACTCGCTCTATAAAATCCAATCAATCAATACTACTAAGCTATAGAGCTCCTAACAACAATTCAACACAGAATATCAGACTACAAACGAGTCTGACTCAACAACCAATCCATCCTAAACTGCTGGTTCTACAACCAGAAATATTAAACACGTACTCCCTCAGAGATACGTGAAACACCCTGAATCCCAGTTATCCAAACTGGCAATTCATCTCTAGAAAACCAAAAACTGATCTTACCAAACACAGAAGAAACAAAAACATTTTGGAGCTAGCTTCCCAAACTTATAGCTCCCTAGATCAGAGAATAACTTAACCAAAATCCAATTTCCGATTCCAGAATCCAAATTTCTCTGTCTCTTATCCATAAAAAATCTTCGGACGATCCTGGGCTACCAACATCACTCCTAATCAGCTCAACTCTTGCTGATTCCAAAAGAAACAGACTGATTCAAAAACAATCCAATGATCTCCTCAAGATCACTCAAAAACCAAGAAAACACCCTACTTCTCAACAACAGAAGACAGAACAAACTTCTCCTTATCCGGAAAAGAAAACAGAAACACCCCAAACTGCTTCCGCTGCGCCACTCTGATCCGAAACAGAAGAAAATGCCGACGAAGAACACAAGCACAGACTAGACAACCTAGCACATAAATATGGTTCCACAGATCCATAAGAAAACTCAGATGTTTCTCTGAAACCAGAGTTACTTCACCAACTTTTATCTCAAGGAACCATCCATCTACTAACTGAACCACCTGTACCTACCCTGGAAAGAAAACTCGATCTCCAGATGCTAACAAACTTCTGACTTCCTGGAAGAAATCCAGACAATCTCCAACAAACACAAGAGAACATACTATCACAAATCACTTTTGCGATCAACTCAGCCTAAATCCAAAGAAAACTGCTCTCTCTTTAGCAAACAGAACAGCTTATGCTGGCCTAGCCAACTTTTCAGAGAAATGGATCTACTCTACTGCTTCTGGACTCCACTTTAGAAAAACTATCCAGCCAGAAGACTCCCTACCAATTCAGAATACTCAGCTAAACTCAGCCACATCACTGGGCAGACTCACTTCTTACTCTTGTTCCAAAGAATCATCTTCGGGAATATGCATAGTCACTGCATCTCATCATGCAGCTACTACTTCCTAAGGTATTAAGATACCATCACTTGCTTGCTTCTGCCCTAATGACAGATCAAAACTCAATTCTGCACTTCAAAGATGAACTCTGAACCTTTACAGGTTACCTTCAGAGATCGATGAAGTCTTTAAACCAAGAAAAATTTACTCGAGACGGTATTAGGTCTACAGTCTCGACTAATACACTTCTAACCTCATCCATCAAACTCCAACCAATGGTAGTCGTGTTACACACACTTCTACCTCATCTACCTTTATAACTTATATTGGAAAAACCTGAACGGGTAATCCAACAAATAGGTAGAACCAATTATATATATATATATATATATATATATATATATATATTAAAAGTACAAATACGCTCTCTCAAGATAGACACCACTACAGAGCCTAGGTATTCACTCAACCTAACGCTCTGATACCAACTGTCACGACCCAACTTTCTACTCCCAGAAAATCGCATCATGAATTAAGAAAGAAAGGGATAGAAAAGAGAAAGAAAGAAGAGAAATAAGAAACAACACAAGAATCTCAACAGCGGAATGAATAAATTATATTAGTAACATAAGTATTACATAGTATACATCAAATATCAGAGTTACACAGACATATACAACACATACTAGACAGTTATAAACACCTGTCTAGTTATTACAACTCAATCACAATACAGAAACACTCAGAGATACCAACACAGCGGAAACTATACGCAGAAGCCTCCTGCTCCATTACTCCTCCACAATTCATCAAAGCTAACCTGAATCCTAACCTGAATTCTCTTGACTACTCATAAAAATTTGAGTACCCAAGAGTTAAAGAAGAACAGAAATAACTCCGGGTCAGACATGGGTCTGGTGTGAGTAACAGGTTAAAGTCTCTTAACTTTGAAAAACCTTAGAAAAGAAAAGGTATCACGTAAGACTTCCCACACATAAACATGGAAAAGTTTTTACCTTACGCTAACCAAAACATTTGATAGGAAATCCGATGATATTATAATAGGGTCTAGGGTTTTCAAATAAATAAGAAATAGCCGAAATTGTTACATTATTAAATTCCAGCTACTAGCCACAAAAGTGGGTAATACAATCAAAACCGTAGGCATTTATTGGATTTTGGATTCCATACAATGGCAGGGCTACTGGGGTACCGCCCGTCACAGTACGTGGCCTAGATCACCGTACCGAGGATTACTCCCAATCCCCTGCAACACAAAGCCGGACCCGTTCCTTGCTGAACAGTTCCGAATAAGACAACCACGACGGTTGTCATGATCAACCGTCCACACAGCCGAAATATAAAGGGACCTCTAGACAGGGGTAAATCTTACTCTCCAGTGGGTGCGACCCACGAAGCTTTGCTGCACCTCCCCTGTTTTAGCCATTCCCGGTTGATGAGGCTTGAGGCTACGATTACCTTTATAGGACATATCACTTAGAATGCTCATCGTCCACCTGACGATGTTCTGAAAGCATTCAATCCATATAAGTTCGTTCCGGGTTCGAACGAAACCGAAGGCATTATCTCGTTACCCTCATTTTGGAATCACCCTCAGAGTTAACGACAATAACCCTTGCACTCTGAATCACCATCTCGAATCTATAAGTACTATTCTGTCAAACTCATTACGGAATCACCCACAGAGTTATACTGACGTATAGCCCTTACACCTCGAGTCTTCACTCGCTCCACTTGGATTAACGACCTAACGTTTAATTGGAATCGATGTGGTTTTCGGATGGCCAAATATACTTGAGTTTGAAGTATGGCAGATTTGATTATGGATGTGGAAAAACGAAATTTGGTGTATGCAGATTTTTGATTATGGAAATGAAAAATGAAATTTGGTCTTTCTTTTGATTAAGGAACGTAAAAAAATTATGAATGAAGAAGTAAGTTTATATAAAGGAAATTTCAGATTTAATGAATTAAAAGAAAAATTAAAATAAAATTGACACTTGTCCTAAACTATCAACACATGTAAATCCATGTTCTAAATTACATACACATGTATCTTTATACCTACATATGTCTCTTTAAATGATTTGTTATTTTAATTAAATGTTAAAGAAAAATTAAGCTTAATGAATGTTTAAACTTAGTTAATTATTTAGTTCTTAGACTTAGTTATGTATTTAAATAGATTTCTAAAGAATAAGCATAGTATTAAAATAAATAAAACAACATACAAATTAATCTTTTGAAAAAGAAACTTTTAAATAATTAAAATAAATTTACACAAGAGTTTGTAACTTAATGACTACATGCTTCATATATTAGATTATATTTTAAACTTCATATTAATTTTACAAATCAAAATTATCAATTAATAATTTAAAAAGAATAACACAAATATTTTGTAACATATTTTAATATTCAAACTTGAATAAAATAAATGAATTTTAAACCAATAAAACATTTATCCTACATATTTAAAATCATATAGTATTTTATTAAATATTTTTGAAGAGCTTAAATCCCAAAAATAAATCACAATTTCTATCTTCAAAATATTAAGATTATGTTATACTAATTTAATAACTTATCTATTTAAAATATATAAATACATATACATTATTAAATAGAAAACAATTTATTAACTCATTAAAAATAATTTCCCAAATTAAATATTTAAATAAAGAAGATTATAGAATCAAATCCAATTTATTAACAAAAATTATCAATTCAATATAAATTTAAACACAAATTATCAAATTTATATTGTCCAAAATTCCGAGATATTACAGGAGTGGTATATTTTTTTTTACTTTTTATCTCTTATTTATTTACTCCCATCAACATACTCAATTCCAGTATAAAACGAACTACGATGGTTCATAATAGTTTAGGACAATAGATATAATAATAACATAGATAATATAAATGCAGAACACGGATAAAACAAAAAGTCTCATATATATAATAATTGATGTCAGTTACAACACATGTGATACAGTGCATATGATACAACTGCAACAATCGACTCTGGAAGTTATATATACAAGTACATTATCGACTAATATACATGAATACATATCAACCTATACTACGACACGACAACTCCAAAAGATATGCAAAGTCTTCATAGCTCAAACAGCAACCCAAAGTAAGATATCAACAACCTGTAAATACTCGGTCTGACCCGAGTATAACATTCAAAAGAAAATAATACACGGGACTGTCTAATTCAAACTCAGTTATTAGTGCACATAAGCAATAATAATTAAGTAACAAATAGACTACAGTCACAATAAGTCTCGTCTATCCGATCCTTAAATAAAGAAATCGGATAACGATAAATATAACACGTAGCAGTGTTAAACAACAAATCAGCAAATCCAAATTATCAACGAAGATAAATAAAAAGAATATCAATGAAGATAGTTTGGAAAACATCAAAATTGCCTAATTGGAAATTAACAACAAAATCATCAAATTAAACCAACCAAATTACAATTCAAATCATATTGAATTTGAATAAACGAAACAGTTCAAACAATTGAAATATCAATTACAATAACTATACGGGTAGGGCTGCAGTACACGCACGCGTACACTGCCTCGCTACTACAGCATAGGGAATACGCAAAAGATCAATAAATCAAAAAAAATAGGATATCAATAAAAACACTACCATGTGGCTGCAGTTCACGCTTGCGTGCACTGCCTTGCCACTACCATGATGATGTACCCAAAAACTCAATTCCGTGTGGCTGCAGTTCACGCTTGCGTGCACTGCCTTGCCACCACAGTAATGATGTACACAACCGGGCACAAGGTCAAACCCGAACTATTAGCTGGATTCAACTCAAGTAAATTCGAAAACCAATAAAATGCAAAGGTCAAGTCGTAGATATCACGACTCAACACAACTGCAAGCATTCAAGTTCATATGTGAAAGTCCAAGCATCAATACTTGAAGCCAGAAACAATACAAAAGCAGACTCAGTGATACAAGAAGCAAATATACAGTGATGACATGGTTGTAGTGAAAAAGCAACTCGACCAAATACAAGTTCAACTGCACAACCAATAGGCAGTGACGATAAAGCAGTGAGACAGTAAATGACAACAATTAAATCAAAGAACCAAAGTTCATTAAGCAATACAAAACTGTCAAGAGATACCAGTATCAAAATGAAGCAAATGCCACAGGCTAGCATATGGATGTACAAGCACACTATTATTCATATATATACAAACCAGCAAGATGGTGCTAACTATGGGGATGTCCAAACAGTCAAGCAAGAAGGTAGTAAAGCACACAAAATACTATAACAGGCATATGCATCAAGTCAGGCATGGACACCCAGAGAAAAGAACACATGAAATCGGGTACAGTAATGGGAAGCCAAACAAGTCCATCTCTCTCTATCAAATAATCTATAGAAGTCAAGATATCATCTAACATCTCGAATTCATAGCAGCTCGACTCATCAATAGTCATTGACTCAGACAAAGGTTCAATACATGACCAGATACACAATGAACGAACAAGTATGCGACTTTATGATGACTGGAAACTGGAACGGACTGCGATGATGAATCACAAACCAAAATGTCAAGTGAACTCCAAAGTGCAATACTAGGTAGATGTATTTATATACATACACGCATGTTAACATAGCTAGGCAGCACGCTGTAAGGGTCAACTCAGGCATCAAGCAAGGTGGAAAAATACCATTCATAAAGTACAAATCAGACTCAAGTCAATGGCCGTCTCACTACAGGCTCTAGGTCAGAGAGACAACAGCGGGAAGCTACACAAAGTCCAGTGGATAACCAATGCAATTAACAACAGTCGTACTAAAAAAATTGCAACCATGTTTCAAAGCAGTAATTACCAATTCAAAGTCAAGGTCGAAATCAACCAAAGCAAAAAGAAATGCAACATGTCGAAGTGGCCAAAGTCAAACTAGCAATCCACAGAAATCAAAACCGTGCTATTCAATTAAATTGAAAAAAAGTCAGTAATCATCTTAAACACCCAAACGAAGAACACTGGCCAAAGCAAATTAAATGACGAATTCAAATGAACGAAGTCGAGCAGTTAAAAATAAATCAGTGGTAGCCACGAAACCAAGCAACAAAGGCCACGAAATTGAAGAAGTCAGAAATCATAAAAAATGACTTGAATCAGATGTGAATGAAGAGATGATCACTCACCTTTTTCGCCAATAGAAGGAGCCGCGAGCAATGAGAATCAACCAAAGAAAGAGATCCAAGGATCGGCATCAGAATTTGAAGCTGTGGCATCACGAAAACGAGCAAAGCCAAAATCAAACGAAACCCTAATTTCTGAAGCAAAAACGAGCGTGGCCACCATTTTCATTCTTTTCGTATGTTTAATTTGTGGTTTGATATGAAAAATTAAATGGGGCACGGGTTAAAGAATGACACCAATTCCCATCACGGCAACAAAAGAAATGGGCCAAAACAAATTTTAAAGCCCGTTAAAGTTCTTAAACAAATTTATGAAAAGAATACCAACCGATAAAATTCCAAACAAAAATTAGCTGGTAACATTAATCGTTTAATGATGATTATAAATTAATAGCGAAACCCCCGGGTTGTTACAGACTCCTCTCCTTATAAAAATTGCGTCCCCGCAATTTTCGTAATTAAAGTCGTCCATAACAATTATTTTTCTAACATAAACTGGTTAAGCTAGAAAAATAAAGGTCAGGAAACAAACGCCAAAGAAATCTTTTAATTTCATAAAAGAAATTTCACAAATTTTCAACAAAATCTAACTATCAAGTAGATAATCAGAAAACAACAAAACTGAATAAATGCAATTATTAGCAATATTCAATTATTGATTAGACAATTAGAATTTCGAAATCACAAACAGCAATATCTAATCATCGATACGATAATTAGAAAACAGCAAAATCTAATTATCAAAACGATAATCAGAAATCTCAAATCAACAAATATTTAATTATCAAAAACGATAATCAAATCTCAAATCAACAAATATTCGATTATCAAAAACGATAATCAAATCTCAAATCAACAAATATTCGATTATCAAAAACGATAAACAAATCAACAAATATTCGATTATCAAAAACAATAATCAAATCAACGAATATTCGATTATCAAAAACGATAATCAAATCTCAAATTAATAAATTTCGATTATCAAAAACGATAATCAAATCAACAAATATTCGATTATCAAAATCGATAATCAAATCAACAAATATTCGATTATCAAAAACGATAATCAAATCTCAAATCAATAAATATTCGATTATCAAAAACGATAATCAAATCAACAAATATTCGATTATCAAAAACGATAATCAAATAAACAAATATTCGATTATCAAAAACGATAATGAAATCAACAAATATTCGATTATCAAAAACGATAATCAAATCTCAAATCAACAAATATTCGATTATCAAAAATGATAATCAAATCAACAAATATTTAATTATCAAAAACGATAATCAAATCAACAAATATTCGATTATCAAAAACGATAATCAAATCACAAATATTCTATTATCAAAAACGATAATCAAATCTCAAATCAACAAATATTCGATTATCAAAAACGATAATCAAATCAACAAATATTCGATTATCAAAAATGATAATCATATCTACAAATATTCGATTATCAAAAACGATAATCAAATCAACTAATATTCGATTATCAAAAAAGATAATCAAATCTCAAATCAACAAATATTCGATTATCAAAAACGATAATCAAATCAACAAATATTCGATTGTCAAAAACGATAATCAAATCAACAAATATTCGATTATCAAAAACGATAATCAAATCTCAAATCAACAAATATCTAATTATCAAAAAGATAATTAGAACTCATATCAACAAATATCCAATTACCTGCAGATAATTGGAAACAACAAATATCTAGTATCAATTAAGATAACTAGAAAATCAACATAAAAGGTGGATCGATCCCAACAAATGGCGAGTTTTAGCTACGCCGCATGTGCATCAACAAATGGCCGAAGCCTACCAAGTACCCAACATAATTTTGGCGCCCAACAAATGACCCGAAGGTCCAACAAATGACCCGAAGGTCTGGTACTGGTATTGACCCGAAGGTCCAACAAATGACCCGAAGGTCCAACAAATGGCCCGAAGGTCCAACATAGTGGCTCGAAAGCACACGAAAATCATCAAATATTTCAATTAACGAGTCCGGAATTAACCTATATAGCAAACGCACATGTCCCATACCACGTGTTTTACTAAATCGTTTGATTCTCTTCATCGTTTCCTTGAAAGTGCAAAATTGTGTATTTTAAAAATAACATTTCACATTCTCAAACGGACAAGTCCGGAATTAAGCGAATCAGTAAAAGAAAGGGTTCATAGTCCTCGATTTTGCTGAAACGTTTAAATCGCTTCCTCATTCTTTTGAAAGCACAAAATGCAAAACTTCTGAAAACAATTTCATTTATTTTATAAAAGTAATAATTTACATTCTCAAACGGACAAGTCCGGAATTAAGCAAATCAGTAAAAGAAATGGTTCATAGTCCTCGATTTTGCTGAAACGTTTAAGTCACTTTCTCATCCTTCTGAAAGCGTAAACTATATAAAATTTTTGAAAAATATTTTTTTTTTATTTCAAAAATGATTTGCAAATCCGTGATAAAAACAGCAACAATAGTGACAATTTCGACAAGTAAATTGCACTTCTCAAAACATCGTAGAAACGGATCTCAAAATCAGCATTGCGGGATAACCGCATGAAAATCCACTTTAAAATTTGACGGTTACTGAAGTCAATGCGACAGTAATTTTTAAATGTCAAAAATCTCATCAAAATAATTTGCATCAAAATATGATACCAGTGAATTTTCATTCATTAAAATGTCAACAAAACACCGTGCCTCAAAGATTTAGCATTGGTGTAAAAATCCCGTTATAAAAATAACGGCAACAAAATACGTTAAAACCAAACATCGGTTCAATGTAAAATTAATGCAGTAACGTGCAACATAATTTTGCACGTATACCGCAAAATGCACAAAGAAATCATTCGAATATATCTTCAATGAAGATAATTCAAAACAGCAGAAATCTCAACAAATTCACATAACTGCAATCGCTTCGGATCCTCAAAGCGAATTCGAAATTTTCAAAGAAAACAAATTAAACACAGCTATGTAAACAACAAATGAAATTTATTTCAATTTCATATTTTGATTTTTAAATCAAAAGGATTATCAGCTGTGTTCAGCGAAGACAGTTTCACTGTTTTCGCTGCGCACTCTGATAAACAAAACACGAATCAACCAATCATCAAAACACAGTTTCACTTTTTATTTTTAAATAAAGATATTTAAAAATTTCAACATATTTTCGAGAATTTAGTTTTGACTCAAAGAACAATAAAACATCGACTAATAGTTGTAACACATTTTCCATCTAAGTTATGTTTTATATTATGTCCATAAACCCCAAGCTCTGATACCAACTGTGATGCCCCACCTCCATGCTCACAATAACAAAGAGTATTAAGGAAATACTGTCTGTTATCACGAAGAATAAGGCTGGATAGGAGCGGCCATCCGTAGTTAGGCCTTACACTAGTACTGGTTATTTCGATAGGAGTGGTATATTTTTTTTTACTTTTTATCTCTTATTTATTTACTCCCATCAACATACTCAATTCCAGTATAAAACGAACTACGATGGTTCATAATAGTTTAGGACAATAGATATAATAATAACACAGATAATATAAATGCGGAACACAGATAAAACAAAAAGTCTCATATATATAATAACTGATGTCAGTTACAATACATGTGATACAGTACATATGATACAACTACAACAGTCGACTTTGGAAGTTATATATACAAGTACATTATCGACTAATATACATGAATACATATCAACCTATACTATGACACGACAACTCCAAAAGATATGCAAAGTCTTCATAGCTCAAACAGCAACCCAAAGTAAGATATCAACAACATGTAAATACTCGGTCTGACCCGAGTATTACATTCAAAAGAAAATAATACACGGGTCAGTCTAATTCAAACTCAGTTATTAGTGCACATAAGCAATAATAATTAAGTAACAAATAGACTACAGTCACAATAAGTCTCGTCTATTGTATCCTTAAACAAAGAAATCGGATAACGATAAATATAACACATAGTAATGTTAAACAACAAATCAGCAAATCCAAATTATCAACGAAGATAAATAAAAAGAATATCAATGAAGATAGTTTGGAAAACATCAAAATTGCCTAATCGGCAATTAACAACAAAATCATCAAATTAAACCAATTAAATTACAATTCAAATCATATTGAATTTGAATAAACGAAACAGTTCAAACAATTGAAATATCAATTACAATAAATATACAGGTAGGGCTGCAGTACACGCACGCGTACACTGCCTCGCTACTACAGCATAGGGAATACGCAAAAGATCAATAAATCAAAACAAAATAGGATATCAATAAAAACACTACCGTGTGGCTGCAGTTCACGCTTGCATGCACTGCCTTGCCACTACCGTGATGATGTCCCCAAAAACTCAATTCCGTGTGGCTGCAGTTCACGCTTGCGTGCACTGCCTTGCCACCACAGTAATGATGTACACAACCAGGCACAAGGTCAAACCCGAACTATTAGCTGGATTTAACTCAAGTAAATTCGAAAACCAATAAAATGCAAAGGTCAAGTCGCAGATATCACGACTCAACACAACTGCAAGTATTCAAGTTCATATGTGAAAGTCCAGGCATCAATACTTGAAGCCAGAAACAATACAAAAGCAGACTCAGTGATACAAGAAGAAAATATACAGTGATGACATGGTTGTAGTGAAAAAGCAACTCGACCAAATACAAGTTCAACTGCACAACCAATAGGCAGTGACGATAAAGCAGTGAGACAGTAAATGACAACAATTAAATCAAAGAACCAAAGTTCATTAAGCAATACAAAACTGTCAAGAGATACCAATATCAAAATGAAGCAAATGCCGCAGGCTAGCATATGGACGTACAGGCACACTATTATTCATATATATACAAACCAGCAAGATGGTGCTAACTATGGGGATGGCCAAACAGTCAAGCAAGAAGGTAGTAAAACACACAAAATACCATAACAGGCATGTGCATCAAGTCAGGCATGGACACCCAGAGAAAATAACACATGAAATCAGGTACAGTAATGGGAAGCCAAACAAGTCCATCTCTCTCTATCAAATAATCTATAGAATTCAAGATATCATCTAACATCTCGAATTCATAGCAGCTCGACTCATCAGTAGTCATTGACTCAGACAAAGGTTCAATACATGACCAGATACACAATGAACGAACAAGTATGCGACTTTATGATGACTGGAAACTGGAACAGACTGCGACGATGAATCAACCAAAATGTTAAGTGAACTCCAAAGTGCAATACTAGGTAGATGTATTTATATACATACACGCATGTTAACATAGCTAGGAAACACGCTATAAGGGTCAACTCAGGCATTAAGCAAGGTGGAAAAATACCATTCATAAAGTACAAATCAGACTCAAGTCAATGGCCGTCTCACTACAGGCTTCAGGTCAGAGAGACAACAGCGGGAAGCTCCACAAAGTCTAGTGGATAACCAATGCAATTAACAACAGTCGTACTAAAACAATTGCAACCATGTTTCAAAGTAGTAATTACCAATTCAAAGTCAAGGTCGAAATCAACCAAAGCAAAAAGAAATGCAACATGTCGAAGTGGCCAAAGTCAAACTAGTAATCCACGGAAATCAAAACCGTGTTATTCAATTAAATTGAAAAAAAGTCAGTAATCATCTTAAACACCCAATTGAAGAACACTGGCCAAAGCAAATTAAATGATGAATTCAAATGAACGAAGTCGAGCAGTTAAAAATAAATCAGTTGTAGCCATGAAACCAAGCAACAAAGGCCACGAAATTGAAGAAGTCAGAAATCATCAAAAATGACTTGAATCAGATGTGAGTGAAGAGATGATCACTCACCTTTTTCGCCAATAGAAGGAGCCGCAAGCAATTAGAATCAACCAAAGAAAGATATCCAAGGATCGGCATCGGAATTTGAAGCTGTGGCATCACGAAAACGAGCGAAGCCAAAATCAAACGAAACCCCAATTTTTGAAGCAAAAACGAGCGCTGCCACCATTTTCATTCTTTTCGTATGTTTAATTTAGGGTTCGATATGAAAAATAAAATGGGGCACGGGTTAAAGAATGACACCAATGCCCATCACGGCAACAAAAGAAATGGCCAAAACAAATTTTAAAGCCCGTTAAAGTTCTTAAACAAATTTATGAAAAGAATACCAACCGATAAAAATTCCAAACAGAAATTAGCTGTCAACATTAATCATTTAATGATGATTATAAATTAACAGCGAAACCCCCAGGTTGTTACATATAGACTCATTGATGTATACTTATTCTTTTGTGTAGCACTTGTAATTATTCTTTTGTGAAATAGTGGATCCTGTTTGACCACTAATCTGATATACACTTTCATGTGTAATATTCACATCTGTTTCCGCCTTTGAGATATGAACTTTTGTGACTGATTTATGTTATGCTTATTTCTATATTTGTTTCCGAAGATATTATAGCCACTGTGTAGTAGCTTGGAGTTTGTATCGGCATGTCGGACTACCCCTTTGAATGCAAGTTATATTTTTATCTGGCATATCGGTACTCGCACAAAGCAATTACACGGATGATCGCTCCTCAACAGCCTTATTCTCCGCACTAGTTGACGGCATTACCCCGTAGTGTCCTTGGCTAGCGTGGGTATAGAGGTGGGGCGTCACAGTGCAGATGGCGCTTGCTTCGCATTTGGAGCTCGCTTTCGCGCTATATTAGCCGTATATGCTCGCTAGTAATATATAAGGTACATATCTCGGATCACATATCGTACTTTTACACCTTTTTCCCTTTGGGATGCCTCGTCTTTGATGATGAGATGTATATTTGTGACATATATATTGTTATTTTTTTTGGATCGAACCGCGCAAAGAAGACGTTTGCGAATTTTTTTGAAAATTGAAGGCGTTAGAAATTTTTGGAAAATCAGTGACAACAAAATTTTTGATATCAAGTTAAAAGTTAAACGATATTAGTTGGTTTTGAAAAGATAACTAAATGTCATTTGAAAACTTAGAAAAGTTTTTGTAAGAAGTTTAACTAATGAATTTAGAGAAAAGTTAAAAGGTTTAAACTTTTGGTAATCTAATTTGAACGAATTATTTTGAAAAGTTAATGGATTTTGTTACCTTTAATTAGTAATTTCAAGGACGAAATTCTTTTGAGTAGGGGAGAATGTAACGAATCAGAATTTCAGTCATTTGAAATTCGTATATTTAATTGATTTTAAATATTTAAAATTTAATTTTATAAGCCGAATAAATTATATTTCGAATATAGGACTTAATTGGATAAGTAAATTATTAATTTAATATTTGAAATTATTAAAATAATTGGAAATTGATTTAAAGGTAAACAAAAATGATTTGTAAAGTGATATTAAATTCTATATGAATTAGAATGATGTTAGAGAACTTTAAAATTGAATTAAAAGTTAAATAGTAGAAATTGAATATTTTAACATTTAATTGACGAGTAAAAATAACCATTTTTCAAACAGTCTCATATTTCGACGAAACTAGTCTAATCGGATCGATAATATTATATTATTGTAAGATTTTAAATTTCTTGTCAATTGGATTTACGGTTTGTCCGGAGCAAGCTAAAACGCGTAGAAATAGGCTTAAGTGAATTTTAAATTTAAATAGTCGACTCGAAAACTTATCATTCAAATACTATCGAATTGGCTCCCGATATATGTTCCATCGCGTTCGAAATAGGGATAAAATATTATAAATGCCAGGCGGCACGCTTCGTTTCGAGTTCGGGAAAAATTCGGAGGAATAGTGTCGCGGAATTTTGTATAAAAGGACCTTGTTTTTTTCTATTTTCATTAAAACCTAAGGCAGTTAGGGTTGGCCGCCACCATCATTTCAATGGAAGAAATACATCCTTGTTCTCTTCATTTTTCTTCCAATCCACCAACAATCGTCGAAAATTTCTAACTACAACATCGAAGAGTACAACGAGGTCGTTCAATCCAACGGGTACGATCAAATTTAAAGCGACAGATCGATGGAAATCAAGCTTGAATGGTGTGCCTATAAGGGATGATTTCTTGTTGATGGCGGCACGTGGTGGAGCCGCACTTGGCTTGGTGGTCCACGGTGGAGAGGCGCGTCGCGCATTGGCCATTGATCATCTTCTCATCGTCGGTAGGGGGCGGCCATCAAATTTTTGTCGCATGTCGATGGGTTTTGCGTATGTGATTATGCCTGGGAAGAAGATACGCGATCGACTGGATTTGCTTGATCAAAAATGAGCTGCCCAAATAAAATAAGGTTAAAAATATAAAATAGAAATTCATAATTATATAATATATATTCGTATTAAATTCTAAATTGCGTATCTTTGTCGTACGAGATCCGTTTCGGACGAAACGAATTGCATTGGGTTCATATGGATGAACACTACGCGACAGAACTGGTTTGGAGTTGATTGGAGATAGTGTGAATTATGGGTAAAATTAAAGGTCACTACAACTGCTATTGGATGCAATGTGAGTACAACTCACTCTTTCTGCCTCACTGATATTTTTGTATAAGTGAGAAATAATCTATTATATGATGATTGATGATTGTTTGGATGATATATGATAAATTGATTAGTATTTGGATATATACCTACCTAATGGAGCAGATGACCCTATACGTTCCTATGTATGAGCTTTGATATGAAATGTTATTATTTGTATATAGTAGACGCTGCTATAATATAACATGACATTTGATATGAAATGTTTTAGTTATCGTAAGGTAAAAACATGTCCGTGTTTATGTGTATACGCATACATGTTTTGATTATCTTCTGTGCTTTGTTTGTTGTATATTATTAGCAATTATGAGGACGGGTTAGTATAGCTGTTCAGGCTGATAACTCTGATTGATTGTTGAACACTGATTGATGTATGTATATAGTTTTTGTTTTGTAAAGATCATTGATATGATATTATATGTTTTCCGTTGCGATGTGAGATTCTGCATTATCCGTTTGGTTCTATCTTCTCTCTTTCTTCTCTTCTTCTCTCTTCTTTTCTTTCTCTTGACTTTCCATCAGTCTGTGGTTTTTGGATCGAACGTGTGTGGATTATTGTCGATTCAAAGGATACGGATTTGCGGGTCATCACAGTTGGTATCAGAGCTTAGATTTTGTATATTCCTAAGCTTTGATGTGTACTCAGTATAGATAGGGATAGTAGCACCCTAAATTAAGTTGAGTGTATTATATAAATGAGCGCGTATTTGTTGGTTAATATAAAATATTTTATATTGTGTTTGCTTATCCGTTGAGCTGTTTGTGAATTCTGGTCGGTATGTGGGACGCCATGTTATCGATAGGGATTTCCAAACACTTAAACGCGGCAAGTCGACATAGTATCGTTTTAAATTGGGTAATGAAATAATTTTACCTCGATTATATTTTATATATAAAGGAAATAATTTTTCAAAAATTATTAAAGTGTATATAAATTAAATTGATTGTTTGGTTGTTTGAAAATGTAAATATATATAAGTTAATAAAAGTTGTTTTAATAATCTAAGTAAAAACAACAATTGTAAAAGAATAAATTATATGAGCAAAAGAATTTTAAGTATGGAATTATAGTTAATATGATTTGCAATTTTGAAAAAATCTTATATATATAAGAAGTATAACTATATGAATATATTTATAAATATAAGTTGTAAATGAAAAATGGATTTAGACTAATGATTTGAAAATTTGAATCATTTTAAATTTGAAAGTTGTTTTCAAAGTTAAAGATGTTATATTGTTATAAATCTAAGTAAGGTAAATAAATTTAGAATGATCTTATATAAGTAAAGTTAAATAGAAAAATTATATAAGTAAAAGATTTATAAATGTGGTTTATAAATATAAAACTATATTTTTGAAAGAATATAAAGCACTGAATTCACTACTGTTGCTGGGAAATAATATGGGTGATGGCTGCACGATCATCAGTATCATTTTCGAGTTTCTATGTAATGAATTTGCTACTAATAGTAAATTAAAAATTTTAGTTTTGTTTTGATAAACAAATTTGATTTAAAATCCAAGTTGTAATTGATAAATATAAGTAAAATGAGTTTTGGACTTACAATATGAAGTGATAAAAATTTTGGCTTTGGTAAAGTTGAAATAAATGTGAGTAGCATAGTAAAATATATGATTTGAAACTTAACTAAAGGAAAGTTAAATAATATAGAATTTGAAATGAATTAGAGATGAACTTAAGTTGTATAGTGAAAGTGAAAGTAAATGAAGTCGATTTTGGGTATCGAAGTAAATTAATAAAGTAGTTAAATGAATATGAACTTGAGTTATATTTTGAAATTCAACTTTAAGATGTAAAATGAATTAGCATTAAAAATGTTGTTGTTAAGAAGTTGTCGGTTAATAATAATATTGAAAGTGTTGTATAAAAAAATATGATTATAGCGAATACTGGAATTCAATCTAAATTGAATGTTAAACCAATTGGAATTAAGAGTGTTGAACCAAATTGAATGAATGTAAAGTAAATTAATTTGGTAATGTTGGATATGCATTGATTGTTAGATGGATGTTAATTGATTGTATAGAAAATCCATATCAAATTGAACTAATGAAATGGAAAGCTAAGTAATCGAATTCAAATTGGAAGTGAAGTAAATATAAATAGAATTGAATTTGATTGAATTTGAAAGTAAACAAACTTGAATGTAATTAGCGAATGTAAACTAATTGAATATGAATGAATGAATTTTAGTTAAATCCAATGTTAATGAATCAAACGTGAATAAATTGAAAACCAATTCAATGAATATTGATGAGAAGTGAATGCATATTGATTTGGTATGGATTGATTCGATAGATATTGGGTTGTTGGATGATAGTTGTTTGATGGTTGAATTTATTGCTTTTGTTGCATTTCCTATATTCGTGTGTATAGTTGTTGTAGTGCTATATGTTGTATATTGATAGTACTTTCATATGTACATGTTTCTCATGGTTTGTTGAGTGTATAGTAGGTGCGGATGGCGCTTGCTTTGCATTTCGAGCTCGCTTTCGCGCTATATTAGCCGTATATGCTCGCTAATAATATATAAGGTACATATGTCGGATTACATATCGTACTTTTACACTTTTTTCCCTTCGGGATGCCTCATCCTTGATGATGAGATGTATATTTATGATATATATATATATTGTTATTTCTTTCGGATCGAACTGCGCAAAGGAGACGCTGGCGAATTTTTTTGGAAAATCGGTAATAACTAAATTTTTGATATGAAGTTAAAAGTTAAACGATATTAGTTGGTTTTGAGAAGATAACTAAGTGTCATTTGAAAACTTAGAAAAGTTTTTGTAAGAAGTTTGACTAATGAATTTAGAGAAAATTTAAAAGGTTTAAACTTTTGGTAATCTAATTCGAACGAATTGTTTTGAAAAGTTAATGGATTTTGTTATTTTTTCTTACTTAGTAATTTCGAGGACGAAATTCTTTTAAGTAGGGAAGAATGTAACGACCCAGAATTTCAGTCATTTGAAATTCGTATATTTAATTGATTTTAAATATTTAAAAGTTAATTTTATAAGTCGAATAAATTATATTTCGAATATAGGATTTAATTGGATAATTAAATTGTTAATTTAATATTTGAAATTATTAAAATAATTGGAAATTGATTTAAATGTAAACAAAAATGATTTGTAAAGTGATGTTAAATTCTATTTGAATTAGAATGATGTTAGAGAACTTTTAAAATTGAATGAAAAGTTAAACTGTAGAAATTGAATATTTTAATATTTAATTTACGAGTAAAAATAATCATTTTTCAAACAGTCTCAGATTTCGTCGAAACCAGTTTCATCGGATCGATAATATTATATTATTGTAAGATTTCAAATTTCGTGTCTATCGGATTTACGGTTTGTCTGAGGCAAGCTAAAACGCGTAGAAATAGGTTTAAGTGAATTTTAAATTTAAATAGTCGATTCGAAAACTTATCTTTCAAATACTATCCAATTGGCTCCCAATATATATTCCACTGCGTTCGGAATAGGGGTAAAACATTATAAACGCCAGGTGGCACGCTTCGTTTCGAGTTCGGAAAAAATTCGGATGAATAGTGTCGCAGAATTTTGTATAAAAGGACCTTGTTTTTTTCTATTTTGATTAAAACCTAAGGCAGCTAGGGCTGGCCGCCACCATCATTTCGATGGCGGAAACACATCCTCGTTCTCTTCATTTTTCTTCCAATCCACCAACAATCGTCGAAAACTTCTAACTACAACATCAAAGAGCACAACGAGGTCGTTCAATCCAACGGGTACGATCAAATTTAAAGCGATGGATCGACGGCAAATCAAGCTTGAATGGCGTGTCTATAAGGGTTGATTTCTTGTTGATGGTGGCACGTGGTGGAGCCACACTTGGCTCGTCCACGGTGGAGAGGCGCGTCGCACGTTGGCCGTTGATCAACTTCTCATCGTCGGTAGGGGGCGGGCATCAAATTTTTGTCGCGTGTCGATGGGTTTTGCATACGTGGTTATGCCTGGGAAGAAGATACGCGATCGGCTGGATTTTCTTGATCAAAAATGAGCTGCCTAAATAAAATAAGGTTAAAAATATAAAATAGAAATTCATAATTATATAATATATATTAGTATTAACTTCTAAATTGCGTATCTTTGTTGTACGAGGTCTGTTTCGCACGAAACGAATTGCATTGGGTCCATATGGATGAACACTACGCGATGGAGCTGGTTTTGAGTTGACTAGAGCTAGTGTGAATTTTGGGTAAAATTAAACGTCACTACACTTGCTATTGGACGCAATGTGAGTACAACTCACTCTTTCTGCCTCACTGATATTTTTATATAAGTGAGAAATAATTTATTATATGATGATTGATGATTGTTTGGATGATATATGATATATGATATATTGATTGGTATTTGGATATATACCTGCTTAGTGGAACAGATGGCCCTATAGTTCCCGTGTATGAGCGGACGACCCTTTGTACGCGCGTATGCCTTGAAGCGGACATTATACACATATTCTAATATGTATATTTGTTGCATGTGATAGGTTGGAGGGATCCAACTAGATTCCTCACCAGTATTGATTTGTTTATAGATATTGTGATATATGCTATTATCATATGACATATGATGTTTGGATGCCGTGATTGTTGTATTTGGTGCTGTTGCAGCATTAGGCCTATTTTGGAGTTTTAAAAATGTTAAAATAACGATTTCGAATTTAAAAGAATTTTAAAAGTGATTTTGAAAATAAATATGTTATTGAATTTTTGAATCGTTAAGAATTGATTTATTTTGAGTAAATAAATGTTATAATTTTTATGTTATAAAAATTATGATTTTTGAGAAATAAAATCAAAATGTAATTTTTGAAATATTAGGTTACTGATTTGGTAAATAGTTTAAATTGATTTTTGAATTATATTAAATGGTTTTTATATGGGATTTATAAAATTGATATTTTATAAATCAAAGTAATTGAATTATAGACAAGTTTTGCAAATGTTAAAATGAAGTTATAAATGGAGTTTATAAGTGAATAAGATTTATAATTGTGAAGTTATAAAATAATGAATTTGTAAAATAAATAATTTATAAGGAATTAACATATAAATTAGATTTTGGCATGTAATTAAGTTATTAAACGTAACTGATTTATAAAGGGTTTTATAAGTTGAAGTTTTTATAAAATATAAATGGAGTTTATAAACATTGTTTTATAAATCCGAAATTGATTGAATCTGATAAGTTAAATATAGAAGTATATTAAGGGAATTATATTCACGATTTTGGACAGTGGATAATCCTTTAATTAAATTTGCAATAGTGTTGAATTTGGTTAGAGATTTATATTCATGATTTTGGACAGTGGATAATCCTTTAATTAAATTTGCAATAGTGTTGAATTTGGTTAGAGATTTATATTCACGATTTTGGACAGTGAATAATATATTAAAGAAATGCTTTGGAAAGTGAATATTTTTAAATGGAGTTAAATGATTTAAAGATGTTTTAAAATGTGTTAAGGATCGAAACCATAGATTTCAACATTCATTGGTGAAATTGACGTTTTCGAGAAATAAGGAAATAATGGACTATAACACTATTGTTATAGTAAATGATTTTCGAACGAAAATATTTTTGTATAGTATTGGGATTTATATATCTATCTTATTTTCGAATCCCTATACTAGTGATTTTAGGTTGTCGTAACGATGTTTTACGCAACATTCGTTTTGACCCAAATAAATGTGTTTAAGAGAACGTTTTCCTTATAAAATGAAGTATATACTTAATCCTGATTTAAGTATATATAATATTTTCTAAGTGTTGAAAATAAAGAGATTTGTGAATTACTTATTATTTTATAAGTATATGGAAATGCTTACCAAAGTTGAAATGATTTTGAGAATATATCTTTTTAAATATAATTTGAAGTGAATATTCGGCAAGTGATTTAATCAAAAAAAGATTTATAAAAGGGCCCAGTGATTGTTATGATGCTAAATATTTGTTTGTTTGCTTTGATAGTTAAATAACCGACTATCAAGTTTGGCTAAAATTTTAATTCCTCGACTTGATGTGGGAACTATTTAGTCGTACACTTAGTACGTAGCCTTCTATGTAGGCTTGATTATCGTTTGTGTAACATCCCGCCTTTTCGCACACTTTAAACCGACACACGTGCCAATTCAAACCATACGGAAGGGCGGATTGTTATGGGGTAAATAAGAAAAACAGAGAAGAAATAAAAACAAAACAGAATCTCACAGCGGAAGGATAAAATATAATAATAAATATACAGTTCAAAACAGTTTACAAACACTTGATTTGCTTTATACAATAAATATCAGAGTTACACATACCAATACAATCAATGCAGCGGAATAGAAAGAGTGTGGTGCAATACTAAAAATAATAATAATACGGATTCTTCGTCTTCGTCCTCCAAAGCTAAAGTCTTCGATCCTGAAACGCTCGGACTGACCCGAGCGAATTTGAAAAGACAAAAACACTCGAGTCAGAACTAAAAGATCTTATGTGAGTTAAATTAACAGAAATAATATGAGTACAGTAACTCAAGAGATGCTCGGGATTTACATCTCCTAAGGATCCGTTAAACTATTTACTATGTAGTATATTGCGCTATTATAATAGTGTCTATTTATAAAATAAACTTACTTTTTAATAGCGTTAAGGGGTTACCCATATAGCCCTTAACACAAATAATGCCAATAGTCTATACAGTACCGTAATACCTCCTGATCGGGAGGCTACCAGAGGATACTCCATAGGTACGACACAAATAGAAACTCGTAGTAAAGGCTCGGTATGGTAGGTGACACGGCACAACTAGGCAATGCCAGGGTAGATATACCAATTGCTATCCAGGCTGGTGGAAACGCGTAGCCGCAGTTACCGCCCACCTCGGACTGACTCCCCAAAATCAAAATATAGAAGTGGCCACTGAATCAATCCAAGTCAAAGTATAATATCGAAGAGGAGGGTCCGATCAGAGGAATGACCTCATTGGCCTGAGAATCGCTCCTGTTTTAGCCACCTTATGCCAACTCATGGGAGTCGGGTCCACGTATTTACCTTACAGGAAACGTCGTCACCACCTACTTCATTCTGGAATCTCCACCGCGTACACGGTTAGTCAAAGTGGTTTTCGGTATCGACAGAGAGTATGTCAGATATCCGATCCCGGTCTCTTTGCCAACCCATCGTTATTATAACACCGCGGTCATTTAAAAACAGTTTATACTTTAAAACCAGAATATAATCCCTTTCAAAACCATAATATTACGATATCATTTCTTCTTTAAAAACACAAACAATTTATTTTCATATTATTTTATAAAAGCCCAAATCAATGATATCGTTTCCCAAATAAAATTTTCCTTTCCAAAAATTATGTCACTTTTTATTATTTAATATCCCATGTAACCAATATTTTGTTTGTAACTTTCAACATAATTCTTCGAAATCCATAGTATTTTAAAACCATTATTTTCAAAACTAAATGGTTTGGATATTCAACGGTATGCGAATTAATTCAACTTTACTGTTGCTTTATAAAGAAATAAATTACATGGCTTTCCAAATATTTCTTCTTTTAAAGTTAATCCAAAATCCAAAATATTACTTCAAGTCCCAAAACCATTTCAATTTTATATATATTTATATCCATTTTGAGCATTAATATTTCACTAAAGTTGGATTTTTATCCTTTCAAAATCAATATTCTATTAATTAATCTTGACCATTCACATAAAATCCATAATTAGTAAGACTTCAATTTCTAGTAAAATATATATATATATATATATATAGAATTTTTCCACTTCAAATTATACTAGAATATCCATTTCTATTTATTTTGGGGAAATCCAATTACAAATATCATATCTTAAAATTTCCAACTTTACATTTAAACATAGGATATAAATTTACCAAACTCCATTTTCTAAATTTCTTCCATTTTCAATAAAGAAATTTATATTCCTTTTAATTTCAAAATTTCAATTTCATAGGTATATAAATATGGAATAAAATATTTATACAATATAAATTTAAGATTTATAAACCGTATTCAATCCAAACCATAGAAATCACATTAAAATAGTTATATATAGACCGCGGTGCCTGTATAAAATTTTCTATCCTATGGTCAAGTGATACGGATATTTATCATTTCAATCCGCAATTTAAAAAAATATAAAACTTTGCGGTTTTATCATTTCAAACCACAATCCCGAATGAAATGTAAAATGTATGCTAATTTGCAGTTTAATGATATCAAATAAAACATCCATTCAACAACACATCCATCATCCAGTCACAAACATCAAGCAATATCAACCAATAACAAAACATGTTTGGGAATATACAACAGGTAATAATTGGCAGTTTAATTCAAATTATATTTATCAACTATAAATCTAACAGTTTATTTTCAGTGATAATTGACATAACTGTTAACTAGCAGTTCTTATGCAAACAAAAATTTCTAACAGCCAATTAATACGCAATCAATCAATTTAATTAACAGCTAAATTCAAAAAAATGCAATTCAACAGATATGGGTGAAATAACATGCCAAAAGCTCATAAATAAATTTCTATTCATTTCTAAAATTTATTTAACAAACATAAAAGCTTCTAGTAATTGTGAGTGAGTTAAAACACTCACCTTTTGAATTTAAATTGAATTTAAATTCAATTTAAACCCAAAAATTTGACCGTCTCAGAATTCCTCCAAACCTGCGTCATCAAGTCCGGAATTTCAATACGATCCTATCAAAAGAAACCGCGCGTAAAACGGATATTGCATGCAAAAGTTATAGCGATAAATGCGATTGAAAATCAAAATTTAAAATAAAAAAAAAAGAACACAATCACACACCTTAACCTATAAGCCACGTCATTATTGAAATGGTCCCAGGCACGTGAAAATATATCTCCATCTTCACGCGTTTGCACTGCTCCAGCCCGTGCCCAGTGACCACGAACAACCCATTATGACCGGACTTTGACCAAGCTTCCACGCCACCAAACACCACCATACGCCGTGCCACCACCACCATGGACTCCAGCTCGCCGAGCCGCACCCCCCTATATAGATCCGGTCGCCTATTGGCTCGCCCAAAAACGTGTATGCCGAACCCTAATTTCAAAATTCCCGGCTCCTTTGATCGAATTAGCACGAGCGACTACCGCCATCTCGAAGCCCCAGACGAGATCTACAATACCCAGATCTTGATTTTGCCAATTTCTTCCCGAATCAAAAACGCCCAAATTTGACCATATGGATTTCGAAAATTGGAGGTTTGACCGCGATTTGTCGTTGATCTGAGCATCAATTGCAAAAACCGAGATCACCCGTAGATTCGTATCGATGAAAACTACCACATATATTTTTTTGGAATTTTTCTGGAATTTTTGAGTTTTGACTTTTGATTTTGAACTGTGGATAGATCTGGAATTGGATCTGAGATGTATGCATTTGGGGAAGAGAAAAGAGTGAAGAAATGAACGTACAGCAAATGAAAAAAGAAAGGAGTTAGGGTTTATAACTATATATTTATAGATAGGCTAGAGGTAGGGTAGCTAGACTGGATACGCGGACGTACGGAATAAACTATGGCCCAAAAAGCCCGCTATGCCTCCGGAACCGAATTTATTAAAACTATATATCCAAATAGGTGTTTCAAAATATTCTGAACGCGATGGAAAAAGTTTCGCGACCAAATTCGATCGTATGAAGAAGTTATGCTGAAAACAAGATTTCCAAATTGATTTCAAATTGATTTTTAATAAAATTGATTTCAAGGCGTTTCGCGTCCGTACGATCAAACGACAAGTCCGATCGATACGAAATTTGAAACCCTATAATAATTCACCGATACGGATCCGATGAAACTGGTTTCGTCGAAATCCGAGTCCGTGCCCAAAATGGCTATTTTTAATATTTATTAAATAAATTATAAATCCAGTTTTTATGTTTCAACTTCTAATATTGGCCAAATTTTGTGACTTATATAATTCAAACAATCCCAAATGGTTTTCCAAGCTTGGATGTGAATTAAAATTTATAAGTATATCAATTTTGCAGTGTTAATTTCTGCGTTTTCTTATTATTTGGGAATTATAAATTTTATTCTCAAAACCCAATTATTTAATCTTATACTTTTATACTCTCATCTTAAATCTAATTAAATAAATAACTTGATTTCCATTTCAACTCATTTTTAATTGCAATTAACCTTTTTACCATAAATTAAATCTCAAATTATAAATAAACTTTTATTTCCATTTCCTTTTTCTCAACTGTTTATTAATTCCCATCCAAATGAATTCAACATTATGAATTTGATAAATTTATTAGATTTACTTCCTTTCTATATTTCTGAGTTATTGTTGTCAATATGAACATTAGTTTAAGATTTCACTCAAATGTTTACCAATTCCAATCTAAACTCAATAACGTCATAATTAACGTTAGAATCCGTTTTATTATGCACAAATTCTAAATTTTACTGACCCAAATTTTCTTCTTTTCATTCCATATTAATTGTCAATCCCATAGAAAAATTAACATTAGGTTCATACCGTTTTACAAATAACTCCAATTTCTTCCAAATAATAATTACATAAACTATTAAATATTAAATCCATTAAATTGCAATAAATTCAATTGATTGCAATTTATTTCCAAATAAATTTGGATTTTTATTTGGTTATACACAAAATTCCGTTATCACTTGCCTAACAAGGTTATTTTCACTTAAGATCTCACTGCATCCACATTTTCACATTTTCATTTCCTAGTTTCTTTACTTTATTCTACATAATTTATTACAAATGGGATTTTCTTTGGTTTACATCTTATTTGTATTTAACATTTCTCAATCACCAATTCATTTCACTTTAACTGCGGTAAATTGGCGGATAAATTGAATTTGATTCCCAAAATCTAAATTAACAAGAAACAAGGGTAGGTAACATACAATAGTCATTACTCCAAATTCTAGTCACCTAAATAGGCTTTTATTCCTTGCAAATAAATGTTACTATTTATTTTCATAGTACACATCTCAATGATTATTCCATTTTATATTTGCTTAGGCCATTCATAGTCCACTATACATATCTACATAAATGGGTAATTTATTCAATTCATTAAGTGTCAATTTTATTAAGCCCTATTTATATTTTATGCATTCTTCTATTACCTTACAAAAAGGAATAACTTTTAACTCACACACGAAAAACCAAAACCGTCATAAATCCGATAAACTTCCAAATCCAAGTTTGTACACATTTTACACAACTATTATGATTTCTCACAGAACGTTGAATTTATTAAATGACCATTTATTATAATTTAATTCCCTTAATTGAATCAAATGCTTATTATTATACATATTCTTTTCATTCTACCATTCCTTCCCATTTTAAATTCATTAACGTATTTACACATCTCTATCTTTCAAATATAAAATAACCAAACTGATTACAAACACTGTTTCTATCAATTTTCATAAGTTTGTTCAAAACTATACTTTTGTTTACATAAAATGAATTTTATGTTTCTATTAGTTTTCTTTTCCTTTCACTACAGGCATAAATTATTACTATCTACACTAATTACATCTTTGTATTAATGAACACCATTTAAGTTAATATTTATACTAACATTCACAAATTCAACATTTATTTGTTTCTTCAAAATTACTTTAAATCAAGTTGTGAAAATTTGCATTATCCACATCTATTATCATAAAATTTTATAGTTACACTAAATTGCAACCACTACCAAATTTCTACATTTATTCTTAACCAAATTAGAAATTATATTAATTCATTTTATTAAATATCATAAATTTAACGGGTCGTTACAGTTTGTGTTGAGGATGTTGATTCATATAGTATGGAATATTACTCCAATCTATCGAGCTTCCTTCTTGGCCGGAAGGATAGCAAGTTGAAAGTTGGAGACGTGATAAGTCTAAGAGACTTAGTTTTCGTATGAGGTTGAGAAACGCTTTTGCGTTGTTGGTGCGAGGAGACCGGGATCGGTTTATCCGAAAACCACTTCGGATCAATGTATATGCGACGATTGTGCAGGTTGCTTGTGATGATATTTTATTTCGGATTTTCATTGTGGGGGACTGCTTGTTGATCGCTTGGGGTTAAAATCCCAATATACATCCAGTAGCAGTGGTCTTTTCATTATGAAATATCCCAATATACACTTAGGACTGCGAGTTTCCTTACCAGTCTAGTTCTCCGCATTTGTGGTGTCCATCATGTGTTTTAGCTTTGGGTACACTTTAGGGATTCTGATTCTATTTTTAGGCATAGAACCCATATTACACTTGAGATGTCAATCTATTTTGCATTGGAGGTTAAGCATCTTCGAGATAAAGTCATTTTTCTCATTTAAGTCCTATGGCTCGTTGTTCTTAAGGATTATTCTTGTAAAACTTGAGAGTTTATCGAGTGAACACATCCCGAATTACTTTCTCGTGCTCATTAGTGGTGGGGCTTTTACTTTGAATTAATTCATGCTTATTATTTTATCCTCTTTCGATAGATACATCATTGTTATGCTATTGACTTTCCCTTAAGGAAAATTGCGAGGGTGCAATTTCTATATGGGGCAGTTTGTAACAACCCTGATCGAGATTACCTAGAATTAAAATTTAGAATATGGTTTAATTAATTTTAATTAATTAATTGAATAAATTGGGGAATTTATGACTATTGTGTTTTCAAATTTCAAAACGACTTGGAATTAGAATAAATTGAGAATTTATTAAATTTTCCTATTGGAGTCACCTCTTATATTTAGTAATATAAGAACAATCGGAGAAAACGAATAAATAAATTGTATGGAAATAAATTCATTGTTTGAAATATGATTTCTCGATTAATGGTTATTTCATTAAAAATATGAAGAATAACTTTTCATTTTAAAAGTTGTATTTAGTTTTGATAAAATATTTCAGTATTGATAAAAATATGAAATTTTGACATATTATTCATTTTGGGAAAAATTGTACAAATAATGTTAGTTAAATTAGAACATTGTTTAAATCAAATTAGATTGTTTAAATCAAATTAGTGTTTAGAACTGTAAAATATAACAATGCAAATTAGCAACACTAAGTTTTTAGGAAAATTAGTAACACTTGGCTAATGGATCCATACCCTAACCCATTCAGCCTAAACTAGAGAAACAACAAAAATAGACTTATATGTATATATTTTTTCTCATTTCTCATTTTCTAACTGACACCAGAAACCCAAATACTCTAAGTACAAAAACCTAAATCCCCAAATTTGCAAATCAAAGAGTGAAATCAAATATCTTCCTATGTATTTTGGTATGTTTTGATAAAAGGTAATCTCCTATGTCTATCTATGCATCAATTTAATGATTTATTTTAGTTTTGATTTCTGAAATTGATCATTTCTATTCGATCTTAATGTAACGACTCAAAATTTTGGATACTTGAAATCGAAATATTTAATTGATTTTAAATGTTTATAAAGTTAATTTTGACTTAAATTTCAAATATCATTAATTATCGGATAATTTAATTATTGGATTTAATAATTGAAAATTGGATAAAATATTGAATATTGGTTTTTAAGCTTGTTAAAAATATTTTAAGGCTTATAAAATTTATATTGATGATACTGAAGGTAATTAAAAGCTGAAAAATTGAAATTAAAAGTGGTTCATGTAGTTTTAAAAGTATATCGTTTATATTGATATTTAAAAATAGCCTTCCAGGACACAATCTTAGAATTCGACGAAACTAGTTTCATTGGATCCGTAATATTGTATTATTATTTGATTTCAATTTTTGTAGTGTTTGGAGTCGTCGGGTGATCGTGAGGTATATAAACGCGTTGAAATCTGTATCGAAATTTAATATAATAACTGGGTCCAAAAAGCTATTTTCTCCATACAATCGAATTAGGACTCAAGACCTTTTCCATTGTATTCAGAATAGGGTATAACATTGTTAACGCTTAGCGGAAGGCCTTGATATGATGTCAAGATTTTAAGCTGCGAATTCAAGGCGATTTAAATTTAAATTTAATGTAATATATTGGGTATCTTGACCAGGAAACCTTCAGTTGAAAAGTGTCACACCAGTGATTTTTCCCTTCACCTCAGAAGCACTGTAGCAAGTTGAGTGAAGCATGGTAACATTTATTACTGTCCCCCATTCCCATCTTAAAACTATCTTCCTCTACATATTTTTTTGGGAATAAGCCGTGCATCTCAGTTGAGAAAAAAATGGCAGAGCATTTCTAAAAGTTGAACGAAATTCGTTCGTAAACAAAAAAATATAAAAAAAGAGGGATCGAAATTGATATTCGATCTGTATCTCAACGCGATCGAAGACGCAATCGCATGGGAAAGCAGGCGGCGAACATTGAGGCTAGAATCACGTGAGGGTGGAGCTGGAAGCTTGCAAGGCTCGCATTCGATCGTGGAAGGAGGGGGATCGATGCAAGGTGAACCGGAGGTTCGGTGGTGCAAGGCGGCACCATGGGAAGTCGAGCAGTGGAAGGTATTGGCGAGCTAGGGCGTACGCATGCAAGTGGTGACTATCGAGTTTGGTTGAGTTTCTCGTGAGTCGATGCCGAAATGGACGTGATAGTGAGATATTCAATTTTTTTTCAAAAAATTGATTTAATAAAAATATAGATATATACGCAGAAAAAAAAAAGTTAAAATAGAAATTTTCTGGTCTGGGATTTTTTTTTAAAATAAAGTATATACTATTTTTGTGTAATCAAGTTTAAACAGTTTTGGTTTTAAAATTGAATCAGCTATATATTCATGTATAGGGCAGTGAGATATATTATTGCACTTACCAAATGCTGACTAAGTTTAGTCTATATATATATGGGAAATATATATATATATATATATATATATATATATAGGGATTTTAAATGTTGAAGAGTTTCTATGAAATTAGATTTTTGAATCCATGTAAATAAATTTTTACAAGTGTATGGATTTCAAGGGAAAATATATAATATAAATTATCTATATAAATATAACATGTTTTAAACTAGTAATTTAATTTTAAAATGAGGTATAAGGTGATTAACTTGTTTAGTAAACTTATTTAATTTATTTTAGTCACCAAAAATATTTTATTAAAAGAAATTAGTTTAAATTAATTCGTGAGTTAATTAACTTAAAACGATAATTAAATGCTCGATTTGTTCAGATATTACTAAAATCATCCAATGTTTATACAAGGTCCAAAATCGTGAGGGAAATAGCCAGTTTGGATCGGATTGCAAATTAAAGGGCAAAGGTGAGTTAACCTCACTCAAATTAGATTGCTAGTTAATTTAAATAGTTAAATTTAAATCATTGGGTGATTGATTGGAATTGATTATTATTATCAGTCTTGATGTGGTATAGTGTGTGTGTGTGTGTGTGTGTGTGTGTGTGTGTGTGTTGGAGTGATTGATATTGCAGCATTATATAGTGGATGAGACCCTATGCGCCCCGCATAATAGCGGATGATCCTATTTACCATGATATCCCTCTTGAAGTGGGATTGGTATTTTTTTATATTGTGCTAACATCTATGGATGCAGGGAAGCAGGTTGGAGGGATCCAATTGGATTCCTCAAAAGTGTTAAATTTATTTTCATATTCAGTTATATGAAATGTTGAATAATCTATGACATATGATGTTGGAAAATTAATTTGTTTGATGTTATTGTATTGCTGGATATTGTAACATTTTAAAAATGTAAATTTTGAATTTTTAAAAGGGGGATGAAAAGGGGAAATTTAAAGTAAGGAATTTACAGTAAAGATGGATAGATTGAAAAGGAATGAATTGGGAGAAATGAATAAGTTGATTTTAAATGTTGTACTGGATAAATTCTAAATAAGTAAAAAAAAGGGGTTTTGAAATAATTGAATGAAAAGATTTAAAAATGGGACTTAAGCTATTTGTTTAAGTACAAAAGTATTTATTTTTAAATCAAAGGTTTAAAAAGGGATTTGATAAATTGAAGGGAAAGTTGGAAAGAAATAATAAGTGTGAAATTGATATTTCAGATTTAAATAAAATTTTAAATCATAATAAAGAAGTGGATTTGGAATTAATGCATTTTGGAATAAACTTTGAAAAAATAGAGAAATAAATTTTTAAAAGAAATTTAATTCAGGGAATCGAATGAAAACGATCCAGCGTTTGAGAATAGTGATTTAAAAGGAGAAAGGCTATGGATTTATAAGCTGGGTTTATAAATAAAGCAAAATAAATATCAGTGGATACTTGAGATTTTAAATTCACGATGGGAATTCAAAAGGAAAGGGTAATTTTTTCCAAAAATAAAAAGGTAGTTTTATTTTTAAAAGTGTGAAAAAAAATTACAAAAGTTTGGAAAAAGAATTTTTGATTTCGGCTGTGTGGGCGGTTGCTGATCCCAACCGCGGGGTGATCTTATTTGGACTAACCAGTAAGGGGTGGCTTCGGTCTTATGTTGTAGAGGATTGGGAGGGGTCCTCGGTACTTTGGTCTAGACCAGGTACTGTGACGAGCAGTACCCCAGTAGCCCTGTCATTGTATGGAACCCAATCTCCAATAAGCGCTGTATGGCTTTGATTGTGCCCAGTTATGTTGGAACGTGAGATGCAAGCATTTCAGCTAGATTCTATTTTACTTTCTATAGACACTATTATAATATCAGACGAATTTGATAAAAAATTTTTTTTGTTATCGTAAGATAAAAACCCAGCATGTTTATTTGTGGCGTGGTCTTACGAGATACCTTTGATTTCAAATGATTTTTGAAACTTTAATAATTCAATTGAGTGTGTTTTCTCACGCTAGTTTTTCCAGACTGACTCGGGTGTTATTTTATTATAATGCTTGGGTCAGACCGAGTATTATAAATACATGATAGGACGCTGTGGAGCTCAAGAGACGAGCTAGATGGAGAGACGTATCACACGTACTTGATGTATATTTCGATGTGCGGTGTAAGCTGTATAGTCTGTGTTTGGTGAAGACAAGTTGTTACAACTGTCCAGTATTTGGCTATTGTTTTCATGTACTTTGATGATGTAGTGTATAAACAGTTATATATATCTTTTGTATAAGGATCAGTTATTATCTATTATATATTGTTCTGCTGCGATTGTGAGAATCTGATATTGTTTTCTATTACTTCTTCTACCTCTTTCTTCTTTAACCCTAATGGTTCGTACATCCGTCCACTTTGAGTTGATCTGATGGAGAATATTGTCAACTCAAAGGAGTACGGATTTGCGGGCTATTAGAGCTGAAGGTTAAGCGAGAACCTTGACTATGGTGGATATCACTCGTTAGAAATAGAATCAGTAGTACTCTAGAATGAGTTTGAGTATATTAATAGATATGAGCACGTATTTGTTAGTGAATATAAAACAGTTTTGTATTGTGTTGGTTGGTTTGTTTAGTGGTTTATGGATTCTGGTCAATACGAGTAATTAACGTTATTGATAGAGATCTCTAAACACTTGTACAAAACAATTCGACACTTTATTGTTTCAAATAGGGTGAATAAAATAATTTTACCCGAATTATTTTCATATATAAAAGGAATAAATTCTCATAAATTATTATAAGTTAATATGGTTGCTTGGTTTTTAGAGAATGATAATATTAAATTATTAGCATTTTTAAGTGGAAAATTGAATAAGGAATTGAAATCATAACCAAAAGTTAAGGAATAAATTCAGATAACAGAATGGAATTTGTAAATGTGAGTTTTAAATGTGATTTATAATTGAAATGATCTAAAATTACAGAGCAATATTTGAAAACAGATTGAAAGGATTGAAATTCAAAATTTGGAAAATTTAATTTCCTTTGAGTTTGAAAATGGTTTTCAAAGGTTTTGGAGGAATAATAATGGCATTATTTGGGAAATATTTTTGAATTGGATGTGAAATCTGGTGAGATTTGGGACTAAAAATATTTGAAAATGTTTTTAAAGAGCAGAAGCACTATACTCTTTTCGGTCGCTGGAAAATAATTTCGATGATGATCGCGACGTCATCGGTGTTCATTTTCGAGTTTCCAAGGGAGGAATTGCTGCCTGGATGTTTACAATCGATGGTCGTTTGCAACATTGGGTTTGATTTGTATATATATGATTTCAAAAATGTTTTTGAATGTTTAAGCAATTGCTTAAAACTTTGGAAGTTAATAGAAAATAATGGTTATGGAATATTAATAAGTTTAAAACTTATATGAGTTTGGAAAAAATTAATTGAAATAGGAATTAACTTGAACTAGGAGAAATAAAGGAAATTGGAAATGTAAGCCCAAGCAGGCTAAATAAAATAGTATTGAAATTTGTTAGAAAAAAAAAATTTAACTTAAAAGGAGTTAAATAAAAGTAAGTGTGATAATTAAAGTAAAGTGGTAGGTAAACCAATTAAATGAAGTGAACTAAAGGAGATTAGTGAATGAAATAAGAAGAGAAAAATAAATAAGTTGGAAAAACTTATGGAAGTTAATAATTTGAATGGAAATGGAATTTAACTGAATTATGTTAAGTAAAAAGAAAATTTTAAGTAGAATTCTAAGTAGACTAAATGGAATGGTTATTGAAATAAAATTTATTTAAGTGGAAATAAATGTGTGGATGAACAAATGAATTTACATTTGTAAGTAAATGATATTGAAACTGAATACTAGAATTTAATTTGAATTGTGTTAAATGGTAAATTAGTCAAGTTGGACTTAATAAAACAAAGTATTGAAATTAAAATTAGTAAGTAAACTAGTTGATTTAAATGGTAAGCAAGTGAATCGAAATTGAATATTGTGATGATATTTAATTTAAATGGTGTAAAGTAAAGTGAAGTTGGAGAATTAGTTTGAAGTGGACTAAAATAATAAATGTTTGGAAACAAAAATGGTTGAGATATGAATAAATTAGTAAGTGGAACTAAATAAAGAAATGGATTAAATAAATATGGGTTAAGATAAGATGAATAGAATTCAACGTTCAAAAAAAAGTGGAAGGTAAATTGAATTCGAAATGAAATTGGAAATACGAGTTAACTAAAAATAGACATGAGCCAAAGTGGTGAAGTGAAAATAATTATAGGAAGTGTATAAAATATTTATATTGAACTTAAGAGATGGATAGTGAAATTCTTAAGTAAAATTTGATATTGGAAATATACTAAGTTAATATTTAGATGGAGAATTAATAAAAGTTGGGTAAAAAGGAAAATTGTGGATAAGAGAATGGGAAATTAAATAAATGTGAATAAAAAGAAAATTGATACAGTTAATAATCAATTGAGATAAATACGTAAGATGTAAGTATATTATTTTGTTCGCATGACAATTTGATGCAGATACAAGCGCAGAATTTCGAGATATTTATATCAGTTCCGAGTTGGGATTTTTCACTCGATTTTCAACGGCGAACCTTGGACATGGATTTGTGATTGATCCTGAAAATTCTCTATCATATTTTATGACTATGTAAGGAGAATGACGGTTTCTGATCAAGAAACCAGATCTGAGTCCGCACGAGGAAGTCGGATGGACGATACTAGTTTGAAAGTGAAATTGTGATCGAGTGAGCGATCAGATTTGATATTGTGTACGGATGATATAGGTACATCATACGAACTTAAATGAAATAGATATTGAAAATCTTGAAAGGAAATGAATAAAATGATTTTGAATTCCGTGATTGGATATCATTGCTAAGCAGAATACATGTAATTAAAAGCAAATGATAAATTGGTGTTTTTGATTTCAAAAGATAAACTTGAATTGTCCGACGTAAAGGTATATATTTAAATTGGCATATGAAATTTGATGGTTTTATGATCTAGCCACTTGGCTTTTGTTTTATTTTGGAAATCTAGGGCCTGTAGAGGCACTTTTGTAGTTGTACGGATCTAGCTGCGCAAAAGAGACGCTAGCGAATTTTTTTGAAATTTAGGGAATTAGAAAAACTTTGATAATTTAAATTTTCTTTTTAAGTTACAATTTGAATGGTTGAGTAGGTAATATTAATTAGAACAAATGAATGAGTTTGGAAAGTTAGTAGAAGTGATAGTGTCTGTAATAAAAAGATTGTTTTGGGAAGTAGTTAAAAAAACTGTTTGGTTTTAGAAAAATAGTTAACTGGGTGTAGGCCGTTTTTCTTAACTAGTAATTTCGGGGATGAAATTATTTTAAGTGGGGAGGAATGTAACGACCTGGAATATTGGATATTTGAAATTGGAATATTTAATTGATTTTAAATATTTAAAAGGTTAACTTTGACTTGAATTTCAAATATCATTAATTATCGGATAATTTAATTATTGGAATTAATAATTGAAAATTGGATAAAATATTGAATCTTGGTTTTTAAGCTTGTTAAAAATATTTCAAGGCTTGAAAATTTATATTGATGATACTGAAGATAATAAAAAGTTGAAAAGTTGAATTTAAAAGTGGTTCATTAAGTTTTAAAAATATATCGTTTAAATTGACATTTAAAAATAGCCTTCAGGGGCACAGTCTTTGAATTCGAGGAAACTAGTTCCATTGGATCCGTAATATTGTATTATTATCGAATTTAAATTTTCGTAGTGTTTGGAGTTGTCGTGTGATCGTACGGTATATAAACGCATTGAAATCTATATCAAAAATTAATATAATAACTGGGTCCAAAAAGCTATCTCCTCCATACGATCGAATTAGGACTCGAAAACTTTTCCATTGCATTCAGAATGGGGTTGTAATGACCCAGAATTTTCAATCTCGAAAATTCTAGATAGTTAGGGAAAAGAAGAAAAGAGTAGTAGAAGAAGAAGAAATAGAAACACCAAAACACAGTTTCTCACATTCGCAGCGGATCAAAATATAATATCAAATAAAATAGCAGTTATAAAAAGGAAAACTGTATTAATTAATTTACATCATTACATTAGAGTTACAACATTTACACAAACACTGGACAGTTAAAATCAACATGTCCCAAATAAAGTACAATATATACAGACTACATAGTCATATATACATAATAGAAAACTTCATACATTACTGCCATCTAACTCGTTTCCTAAGCTCCAGTAACGTCCTTACCTAAAAATCTGTAATACTCGGTTTGACCCGAGCATTACGTCAAAGTAACACCCGGGTCAGGCTGGAAACCAGCGTGAGTAAACCCATATAATTTGGAATACCAAGCTATATAACTTATGTGATTTATCAGGGTAACTCGTACCTTTCTACGAGTTCTTAACTTGTTAAAGTCAAACACATATGATAAAATGATATCTAAGAAATGTTTCTTAGTTTTAAATGGTCATGCTACTAAATTTATTCCATTCCAGCCTGTTTGATTCCACATATCAAATTTATAAAGAATGTAGTTTACTAATCGAAATGGTTTCGGGTATGGCTGATACCTGATTCTGGTCTATTCGAATTCAATGTCATCTCTTAATCCAAGTTGTTCAGTTTTAAAACAATACCATTCATATCCAGAATATCATACCACACAATAATTCAACTCAGATAGGTAACCCACATTATCACAGTTCAACCCAATCGCCCACAGAGACATCAACAATCCAATTCATCCATCCATAAGCAAGATTTTATAGATATATCATCCCTAATTAATTTAATTAATCTCCAATTAAATTAATCACCAACTTTAATCACTTAGATTACTTGCAAATAAATTAATTAATGTTCCATTTATTATCCATCTTAATTAATCATCCCTAATTAATTTTCTCACATTAACTAACGATCCTTTCATTAATTATACTAATTAATCATCCATTCAATTATATTAATTAATCAATTATCCTTAAATTAGTTCCCTTAATTAATCTTTAAATCAATTTATTATTTTATTACCTAATTCAATCCTTAATCACCCTAATCCTAATTAAATTAAGATAACCCATTTATCTTAATTAATTGTTTAATTATCATTAAAGATCTTATTTGATAAATTTTGAAGTTAATTATCACAAACATATGGATTAACTAAGATTTGAAAACTGAAACATTTACCTTAAATGCTTATTTAATTTACACCATTAAATTCTCTAGAAAACACTTAGGGTTCAAATCAAATAATTATCCTGATATACAAATTATCAATACCCTTTCAGCCCTTAAGTAAGTAAACTTTTAAAACCTTATATCCTCCTTAATTAACAACTTAATTAATTTATTAAGTTTATTTAAAATAAAAGTTATATATATCTTAAACACCTTTAAACTTAGTTTGTAAAGACCCGAAAATCCGTACTCCTTTGAGCTGGCAACATTCCACAACAACCCAGCCAAAGAAGGACAAACTTCCGAAACTTTATGTTTTAAGAAGAAGAAAGAGGTAGAAGAAGAGAGAAAATAGAAGAAGAATCAGAAAAAACAGACAGAACAGGAAAGCAATAACAGAATCTCACAATCGCAGCGGACAACATATAATAGATAAATGAATATTCATTACACAAAAGAACTGTATATTTTATACATTACATCACATAACATTCATTTTATTATCAGAGTTTACAACAACAAACAGCGGAAAAGAAATACTATATACAATAGATAATATACAACGCCATCCCGCTTGCCTCCAGATATCTGTAGCAACACCTGAATCCAGAATGACCTGATAACCTAACTCTAGACTGCCCGTATGGAAATTGGTGGGCACGCAGAGTTTAGGAAGGGAACAATAAACTCCAGGTCAGTCATGTGACTGGTGTGAGAACTAAAACAGTTATTTATCTTTACAACAAAGAATAGGATAATTTTTTTTTTAAATAAATTCGCAATGCTTTTTAGAAAATGAGACTACCATAAGGCCTCCCGCACACACACACAATGCAAATGCAGAATCGGAGGAGATTTCTCCTTATGATAGTCAAAGATGCTTGATACGCATAAAATCAAATCATTTTTGATATTATTATTAGTGCATAGTGTAGAAAACAAATTTCGAAAGTAGAATATAAATCTTAGCCAGCATAGGCATTCCACACTTATGCCTACTATAGCTACTATGTTCAATAGAAGGTTACCGCCACATTCCATAGCAGGTAATACAACTAAAACCGTACAAGGCTCGTATTGTTTCTTTGGATTTCCAACAAATGGTCAGGCCAAGGAACTTCCCATTGCCACATGGAAACGCCTCTGGAATGACGTCCCGAGACCCTAACCGGATCTCTGCCAACACAAGGCCGGGTTACCCCTAACTGGGTAACAACTGACACGAATATGTCATTCCCCGATCGTAACCGATCTATATCCGAGGATCCCCGATTTCCAACAACCACAAAGTAATAAATTTGCAGTAACCACATAGGTTAAGTATCTGGGCTCCATACCATGATACCACCTCTATCCAGAAGGAATGACATACACTAAAGGGGTGCTACCCCCTAATAACCTTGCCGCATCTTTCCTGTTTTGACCATTTCCGGGGTGTGAGGCTCGATGAAGTCTCGTCCACAAAGCCACGCTTTACAAAAGCAGTGCTTTGGGTCAACAAATGATCAAAGCAATGATCATTAAGATAGACGATCAAACAAATGATCCTATCACAAACGATCATTCAACGATCATTTCACAGCAACACTTAGTATATCACACTACCAAATTGGGAGTATATCACTAATGACCTTCAACTATATAACCTCTGAGCTCGTACGTCTCAGAGAAGGGTGTTAAGCTAAGAGAATAAATTCTCCGCCACCAACAGAAATATATTTGAAAGAAATCAGCTTTATATCTAAACTTGTAATGTCAGACATACAATCCATACAAGTCCGTTCCGGGATCGAACAGAACCGAAGGCACTTCCAAAGAAGCCCTTGCAATCCGGATATTCACTAATCACGTCCGGACAACCCGTCACTAAGGGTGATAAAACCTCTATATCGGAGATCAGCCGATGCAGAGTAACTCGACGGTAATCCATCCGTTTTCACAATTATCCGGTCTTCAACACCGGTCTTCAAATGCAATTCATAACGACGTATCACATATTCGGAGTGGGTTATACGACCCCATGGTCCTTTCTCGGTTAACCCGAATAGTGAGCACTTATTTTAAAATAAGTGTGGCATTCAATTCAAGCAATCACAACAAATACCTATTTAAAGGTAAATATTGATAGTCGGTTATTTAACTATCAATAAAGATGCGCAACATCACCAGATTCCAAATAATTTCTCAAATTATTTATTTTTCCAAAAAATATCTTTACAAGATATATAATTTTCCATACTTCAAAAATAAACAACGTTTATTTTGAAAACCAATTTCCCTTTCCATTTATAAATTCCATAATGAATTTATATTTCAAATTATCTATTGATCTACAGTTTTTAATAGATTTCAAATATTCAATTCCAATTTATCTTCAAAAAGATAAATTCTTAAAAACATTCCATTTCATATTGGAAAAGCATTTCCATACTTATTTAAAAATAAGTAATTCATAAATCTCATTTATTTTCAACAATTTGAAAATATTCAATATACTTAAACCATATTAAACATATATTTCATTTGTTTAAGGAAAAACGTTCTTTTATTCACATTTACTTGGGTCAAAACGAATGTTGCGTAAAACATCGTTACGACAACCCAAAATCACTAGTATAGGAATTCGAAATTAAATAGGTATATATATAAATCCCAATGCTATACAAAAATATTTCCTTTCGGAAACCATTTACTATAACAACAGTGTTATAGTCCATTATTTCCTTATTTTCTCGAAAACGTCTATTTCAACAATGAATGTTGAAATCTACGACTTCCTTTCCTTCTATTTCTCGAAAACGTCTATTTCAACAATGAATGTTGAAATCTACGACTTCCTTTCCTTCTATTTCTCGAAAACGTCTATTTCAACAATGAATGTTGAAATCTACGACTTCCTTTCCTTCTATTTCTCGAAAACGTCTATTTCAACAATGAATGTTGAAATCTACGTTTTTGATACTTGATGCATTTTAAAACATCTTTAAATCGTTTTAAATTCTATTTAAAACATCCTTTTCCCAAAAGATACCCATTTTTTTTAACGATATATTCACTGTTCAAAAACGTGAATATAACCCCTTCAACAAATTCTATATTCAATTTATCAAATTCCATTTATTTCCGAATTTATAACAATGTTTATAAATTCCATCTCTATTTATAAACTTCAATTTACTAATCTCTTTTATTAAATCCAATTCAATTTATATAACCCAATTATAAACCAAAATCTATATTATAAGTTGAATACTTATAATATTATTTATTTACCAAATCGTTCTTTTAAACTTCACAAATTTTTAAATCTTATTACTTATAAGGTTCCTTTATATTTTATAACAATTTCAACTTATAAAATCTCCTTTATTTACAATTCCTATAAATATCCCATTTAAATGCCCAAACCCCAGTTTTATAAGTTAATTTCTTATAAATCCTTTATTTTCGATATCTATTCTTTTTTATAACTTTCACAGTTTATAAATTTATAAACTTCAATGAAATTCATTTTTATACATCAACTTAACACTTCATCCACTTGTTTTATAATTCCAATATTTTTAATTTATAAATATAAATTTTAAAATCTCATATATAAACCGTTTATAATAGTTATTCAAAATCCAAATTTAATCCATTTCATAAATTATTAACCACTTATCTCAAAAACAACATTTTTGTAAAAATCTTAATTTATTTAAAGTGAGTCAGATCCGAAAATTTAATAAAACATATACTTTGAGAAATCACTTTAAAATCCTTTTAAAAAAAAATTGCTACTTTAAACTTTAAAAATGGATCCGATGATGCCACAGCATCAAATAGTCAATCACTGCACAGATATCATATATCGATATGATAATCACAATCATCACAATATCTATAATCAAATAAATATTTGTGAGGAATCCAGTTGGATCCCTCCAACCTGTTTCCCTGCATCCACAGACGTTAGCACAATACTAATTCCACTTCGAGGTGGAATATCGCGGTATATGGGATTTATAAAATATTATCCGCTTAATAGGCGGCGCAATAGGGTCCCATCCGCTATACAAGGCGGGAAATCAATTCCAATATATACATATGCCAATATATATATTGCTATATATAGTATATCCTACTATATCTACTATCACAATCAAACAGCAATCAATAATTGCAATCATCATTCAAAAATTTTAAATCTAACTATTTAAAATTTAATTCGATCTGTTCGATTGAGTGAGGAGTTCTCACCTTGATTCTATTTCCGTTTCAGCTTCCGTTTCGAATAAAATTAAACGAACGTTTAATTTTACCCAAAATCCTCACTGATTCCAATCGCTTCCAATCCAGCTCCATCGCGTAGCATTCGTCTATACGATTCCAACGCAACTGGTTTCGTAATTTTTTGACCTCGTATGAAAGAGATATTGCATTTTCAAGATCACACGATTTAAATATACTTCAATTTACAATTCATTATATTTATAAACTTTGCTACCATCGTGGCCGCACATTCCCCATCTCCAGATCTCGGCCGCGTGATGCATCTCCCCTCCCCCCCAGTTTCTTTCACGCACACGAACCCATGATTCACGTTCAATCTTCGATAACCGCACCCCCCTCCACGCATCTAGACCACATCACTCGGCCACCATACGAAAGCCCATCACCAGAGAGCCCCACGCTGGCCGACCGCACCCCCCCTAGCACATCCATCGCCTCGTATTTCGTGCTCGAACGCACGGCCTTTGAGCCCAAATTCCCATCGATCCACAACTCCGTTTCCAATCACAACCGTTGGATTGGTAGATCTCAGTGTGCTCTACAATCTTCTAGTTGGAAGATTCCTGTAAATGTTGATGGATGAAGAGAAAAGAGGAGGAGAAGATGATTGAATTTCGACCATTAACCCATAACTGGCGGCCGGTTCAACTAGGGTTTTATATATATATATATATATATATATATATATATATATATATATATATATATATATATATATATATATTTTGTGAATGAAGACCATTTATAGAGAATAAACGAACACTATTCATCCGGGTTTTTAAAACTCCGATTTACTCGCCGAAACTGACGTTCCTAGGGTTTATCCCGCATTCCGGACACAATGGAACAGGTTTCGGAAGCTAATTCGGACATCTGCGCGAGATACGGCAATAAACGATCAATTTAAATTAAACCGATTTAAACGATTTTCTAGGCGTTTCAGCTTATACCGGACAAACGATAAATCCGATCAACTTCTAATTTGGAATCTTACAATAATATCACATTACGGATCCGATGAAACTGGTTTCGTCGAAATCCAAGACCGTTTGAAAAATGACTATTTTAACTCGCTAAATTAATATTAAAAACAATTCGATGCGTTTCGAGCTGCCACGGTCGAACGACAACTCCGATTGCTACGAAAATGGAAATCCGATAATAAATAACTATTACGGATCCAATGGAACTAGTTTCGTTCAATTCTGAGACTGTTCATAAATTGACTATTTTTCAGTCGATAATTAAATATTAAAATATTCAATTTTCACAAATTAACTTTTAATTCGATTTTAAAAGTTCTATAACATTTCTATTACTCCAATATGATATAAAAAAAAATTACAAATCATTTTCAATCATATTAACTTAATTTTTAATTATTTCTGGAATTTAACTTATTAAATTATCGATTTAATTGTCCAATTAAATCCAGAAATTCAAAATAAAATTATTCGACTTAAAAATTCCACTTATTGATATTCAAAATTAATTAAATATCCAAATTTAAATTATCAAAAATTCTGGGTCGTTACAATCTTCCTCCCTTAAAAGAATTTCGTCCCGAAATTGCAAGTTAAGGAGAATGATCCTAAACCATTTATTATTTTTCACAATTCAAATAGTTTTATCAACTTTCTAACAGAAATCTTTTTATTAAAGATTCATTATCATTTCAATTAGCTTTCAAACTTCAATTATAAATTTCAAAGAACATTGTTTACCTCACAATTCAAATTTAAATTCAAATTCAAATTTTAAACTTTCAAAATTTTCTCAAAAATTTTCGAACACTCGAAATTTTCGAAAAATTTCGCCAGCGTCTCCTTTGCGCGGCTCGATCGGTACGACTACAAAATGGCACCACGGCCCCTCAGAATCAAAAAGAAAAGAGAAAGCCAAGTGGCTGGAGAAGGAAATCATCAAATCTCATACTAAAATTGAAATACGTACCTTTTTGTCGAGCAATTCAATTTTTATCTTTTGAAATCAAAATCCCAATTCCTTTATAACACCTGTATAACCTGCTAGTAGTAGTATCCAATTACAATATTCAAACCATTTTGCACATTTTTCTTTACAAAATTTCGATATATACTTCTTATATCATCTTTACTTTACTATTGGAGTTATACATTCATTTTCATTCAATTTTGCATTTTAATTTCATTTGAATTCAATTTAAAATTTCAATTCTATTTGTTTCTAAGCCAAACGAATTCATATTCATTCTAGTTTATACTAATTCGAATTGATACCAATTCAATTTATTCTAATTCTACTTCAGTTCAATTTGCATTTCATATTTTCCATTCAATTTTGTTTACATTCAATATTCATATTCATCTTGAGTTTATTTAAGCTATTTCACTTCAAACTCAAGTTCATTTCCTTGTAAACAATCTTCAATTTCATTTCCATTTTCATTTAATTCAATTCATTTACAAATCATATTTACTTTCATTCCTTCAATTAGTTTAGCTTACTAATTTTCATTTCAATACTTCGCTTTGCTTAAATCAAATTCAATTCCAATTCATTTTAATTACTCCAAATTTATTTTCAACTTAATAATATTCCATAAATATTTTTATATAGCATTCCAGAGTCTTTTCAGCTTTTCCAAAACCAAATCCAAATTTTCCAAACAACTTTTATTTAAAACCATTTGGCAGCAATTCCTCTTTTGGAAACCCGAAAATGAACACCAATGATGCCGCGGTCATCATCAGAATTATTTTCCAGCGACCGAAAAGAGTTTAGAGCTTTCATTCCTTCAAAATACTTTTCAAAAAACCTTTGAAAATCATTTTCAAATCAAAAAGGAATTTAATTCCTAAAATTGCCAATTTCATTCAAAAACATTTCCAAAACTTCTGTGGAATTCTATTTATAATTATAAATCACATTTATAATTTACATTCTCAAATTTCATTTGTATATGGATTTCATTTTCTTATTTTTTTTTCTCAATTTTCATATAACAATGATTTCAATTCTATTTCAATTTCAATGGTAATAGTTTAATATCATTACTACTTGACAACCATGCATCCATATACTACAATAATTTATAAACATAATTTTCTTTATCTACAAAAATAGTTTTGGGCAAAAATTATTTCATCTACCCTTTTTTTTTTAAAACGATACTGTGTCGAATTGTTCTATTCAAGTGTTTAGAAACCCCTTCGATCCAGTTGTACAGACTGTGCCGACGAAGGTTCATATGCCACTCAATAAACCAATCATCACAATATAAAACAAATTTTATATTCACTAACAAATACGCGCTCATATCTATTATTACACTCAAACTCATTCTAGAGTACTGCTGACTCCATCTCTAATGAGTAACACCCAACAGAGCTAAGGTTGTCACTTAACCATATGCTCTGATACCAAATGTAAAGACCCGAAAATCCGTACTCCTTTGAGCTGGCAACATTCCACAACAACCCAGCCAAAGAAGGACAAACTTCCGAAACTTTATGTTTTAAGAAGAAGAAAGAGGTAGAAGAAGAGAGAAAATAGAAGAAGAATCAGAAAAAACAGACAGAACATGAAAGCAATAACAGAATCTCACAATCGCAGCGGACAACATATAATAGATAAATGAATATTCATTACACAAAAGAACTGTACATTTTATACATTACATCACATCACATAACATTCATTTTATTATCAGAGTTTACAACAACAAACAGCGGAAAAGAAATACTATATACAATAGATAATATACAACGCCATCCCGCTCGCCTCCAGATATCTGTAGAAACACCTGAATCCAGAATGACCTGATAAACTAACTCTAGACTGCCCGTATGGAAATTGGTGGGCACCCAGAGTTTAGGAAGGGAACAATAAACTCCAGGTCAGTCATGTGACTGGTGTGAGAACTAAAACAGTTATTTATCTTTAAAACAAAGAATAGGATAATTTTTTTTTTAAATAAATTCGCAATTCTTTTTAGAAAATGAGACCACCATAAGGCCTCCCGCACACACACACAATGCAAACGCAGAATCGGAGGAGATTTCTCCTTATGATAGTCAAAGATGCTTGATACACATAAAATCAAATCATTTTTGATATTATTATTAGTGCATAGTGTAGAAAACAAATTTCGAAAGTAGAATATAAATCTTAGCCAGCATAGGCATTCCGCACTTATGCCTACTATAGCTACTATGTTCAATAGCAGGTTGCCGCCACATTCCATAGCAGGTAATACAACTAAAACCGTACAAGGCTCGTATTGTTTCTTTGGATTTCCAACAAATGGTCAGGCCAAGGAACTTCCCATTGCCACATGGAAACGCCTCTGGAATGACGTCCCGAGACCCTAACCGGATCTCTGCCAACACAAGGCCGGGTTACCCCTAACTGGGTAACAACTGACACGAATATGTCATTCCCCGATCATAACCGATCTATATCCGAGGATCCCCGATTTCCAACAACCACAAAGTAATAAATTTGCAGTAACCACATAGGTTAAGTATCTGGGCTCCATACCATGATACCACCTCTATCCAGAAGGAATGACATACACTAAAGGGGTGCTACCCCCTAATAACCTTGCCGCATCTTTCCTGTTTTGACCATTTCTGGGGTGTGAGGCTCTATGAAGTCTCGTCCACAAAGCCACCGTTTACAAAAGCAGTGCTTTGGGTCAACAAATGATCAAAGCAATGATCATTAAGATAGACGATCAAACAAATGATCCTATCACAAACGATCATTCAACGATCATTTCACAGCAACACTTAGTATATCACACTACCAAATTGGGAGTATATCACTAATGACCTTCAACTATATAACCTCTGAGCTCGTACGTCTCAGAGAAGGGTGTTAAGCTAAGAGAATAAATTCTCCGCCACCAACAGAAATATATTTGAAAGAAATCAGCTTTATATCTCAACTTGTAATGTCAGACATACAATCCATACAAGTCCGTTCCGGGATCGAACAGAACCGAAGGCACTTCCAAAGAAGCCCTTGCAATCCGGATATTCACTAATCACGTCCGGACAACCCGTCACTAAGGGTGATAAAACCTCTATATCGGAGATCAGCCGATGCAGAGTAACTCGACGGTAATCCATCCGTTTTCACAATTATCCGGTCTTCAACACCGGTCTTCAAATGCAATTCATAACGACGTATCACATATTCGGAGTGGGTTATACGACCCCATGGTCCTTTCCCGGTTAACCCGAATAGTGAGCGCTTATTTTAAAATAAGTGTGGCATTCAATTCAAGCAATCACAACAAATACCTATTTAAAGGTAAATATTGATAGTCGGTTATTTAACTATCAATAAAGATGCGCAACATCACCAGATTCCAAATAATTTCTCAAATTATTTATTTTTCCAAAAAATATCTTTACAGGATATATAATTTTCCATACTTCAAAAATAAACAACGTTTATTTTGAAAACCAATTTCCCTTTCCATTTATAAATTCCATAATGAATTTATATTTCAAATTATCTATTGATCTACAGTTTTTAATAGATTTCAAATATTCAATTCCAATTTATCTTCAAAAAGATAAATTCTTAAAAACATTCCATTTCATAATGGAAAAGCATTTCCATACTTATTTAAAAATAAGTAATTCATAAATCTCATTTATTTTCAACAATTTGAAAATATTCAATATACTTAAACCATAGTTAAACATATATTTCATTTGTTTAAGGAAAAACGTTCTTTTATTCACATTTACTTGGGTCAAAACGAATGTTGCGTAAAACATCGTTACGACAACCCAAAATCACTAGTATAGGGATTCGAAATTAAATAGATATATATAAATCCCAATGCTATACAAAAATATTTCCTTTCGGAAACCATTTACTATAAAAACAGTGTTATAGTCCATTATTTTCTTATTTTCTCGAAAACGTCTATTTCAACAATGAATGTTGAAATCTACGATTTCCTTTCCTTCTATTTCTCGAAAACATCTATTTCAACAATGAATGTTGAAATCTACGACTTCCTTTCCTTCTATTTCTCGAAAACGTCTATTTCAACAATGAATGTTGAAATCTACGACTTCCTTTCCTTCTATTTCTCGAAAACGTCTATTTCAACAATGAATGTTGAAATCTACGTTTTCGATACTTGATGCATTTTAAAACATCTTTAAATCGTTTTAAATTCTATTTAAAACATCCTTTTCCCAAAAGATACCCATTTTTTTTAACGATATATTCACTGTTCAAAAACGTGAATATAACCCCTTCAACAAATTCTATATTCAATTTATCAAATTCCATTTATTTCCGAATTTATAACAATGTTTATAAATTCCATCTCTATTTATAAACTTCAATTTACTAATCTCTTTTATTAAATCCAATTCAATTTATATAACCCAATTATAAACCAAAATCTATATTATAAGTTGAATACTTATAATATTATTTATTTACCAAATCGTTCTTTTAAACTTCACAAATTTTTAAATCTTATTACTTATAAGATTCCTTTATATTTTATAACAATTTCAACTTATAAAATCTCCTTTATTTACAATTCCTATAAATATCCCATTTAAATGCCCAAACCCCAGTTTTATAAGTTAATTTCTTATAAATCCTTTATTTTCGATATCTATTCTTTTTTATAACTTTCACAGTTTATAAATTTATAAACTTCAATGAAATTCATTTTTATACATCAACTTAACACTTCATCCACTTGTTTTGTAATTCCAATATTTTTAATTTATAAATATAAATTTTAAAATCTCATATATAAACCGTTTATAATAGTTATTCAAAATCCAAATTTAATCCATTTCATAAATTATTAACCACTTATCTCAAAAACAACATTTTTGTAAAAATCTTAATTTATTTAAAGTGAGTCAGATCCGAAAATTTAATAAAACATATACTTTGAGAAATCACTTTAAAATCCTTTTAAAAAAAGATTGCTACTTTAAACTTTAAAAATGGATCCGATGATGCCACAGCATCAAATAGTCAATCACTGCACAGATATCATATATCGATATGATAATCACAATCATCACAATATCTATAATCAAATAAATATTTGTGAGGAATCCAGTTGGATCCCTCCAACCTGTTTCCCTGCATCCACAGACGTTAGCACAATACGAATTCCACTTCGAGGTGGAATATCGCGGTATATGGGATTTATAAAATATTATCCGCTTAATAGGCGGCGCAATAGGGTCCCACCCGCTATACAAGGCGGGAAATCAATTCCAATATATACATATGCCAATATATATATTGCTATATATAGTATATCCTACTATATCTACTATCACAATCAAACAGCAATCAATAATTGCAATCATCATTCAAAAATTTTAAATCTAACCATTTAAAATTTAATTCGATCTGTTCGATTGAGTGAGGAGTTCTCACCTTGATTTTATTTCCGTTTCAGCTTCCGTTTCGAATAAAATTAAACGAACGTTTAATTTAACCAAAATCCTCATTGATTCCAATCACTTCCAATCCAGCTCCATCGCGTAGCATTCGTCCATAAGATTCCAACGCAACTGGTTTCGTAATTTTTTGACCTCGTATGAAAGAGATATTGCATTTTCAAGATCACACGATTTAAATATACTTCAATTTACAATTAATTATATTTGTAAACTTTGCTACCATCGTGGCCGCACATTCCCCATCTCCAGATCTCGGCCGCGTGATGCATCTCCCCCCCCCCCCCAGTTTCTTTCACGCACACGAACCCATGATTCACGTTCAATCTTTGATGGCCGCACCCCCCTCCATGCATCCAGACCACATCACTCGGCCACCATACGAAAGCCCATCACCAGAGGGCCCCACGCTGGCCGACCGCACCCCCCTAGCGCATCCATCGCCTCATATTTCATGCTCGAACGCACGGCCTTTGAGCCCAAATTCCCATCGATCCACAACTCCGTTTCCAATCACAACCGTTGGATTGGTAGATCTCAGTGTGCTCTACAATCTTCTAGTTGGAAGATTCCTGTAAATGTTGATGGATGAAGAGAAAAGAGGAGGAGAAGATGATTGAATTTCGGCCATTAACCCATAACTGGCGGCCGGTTCAACTAGGGTTTTATATTTTTTTTTTGTGAATGAAGACCATTTATAGAGAATAAATGAACACTATTCATCCGGGTTTTTAAAACTCCGATTTACGCGCCGAAACTGACGTTCCTAGGTTTTATCCCGCGTTCCGAAAACAATGGAATAGGTTTCAGAAGCTAATTCGGACGTCTGCGCGAGATACAGCAATAAACGATCAATTTAAATTAAACCGATTTAAACGATTTTCTAGGCGTTTCAGCTTGTACCGGACAAACGATAAATCCGATCGACTTCAAATTTGGAATCTTACAATAATATCACATTACGGATCCGATGAAACTGGTTTCGTCGAAATCCGAGACCGTTTGAAAAATGACTATTTTAACTCGCTAAATTAATATTAAAAACAATTCGATGCGTTTCGAGCTGCCACGGTCAAACGACAACTCCGATTGCTACGAAAATGGAAATCCGATAATAACTAACTATTACAGATCCAATGGAACTCGTTTCGTTCAATTCTGAGACTGTTCATAAGTTGGCTATTTTTCAGTCGATAATTAAATATTAAAATATTCAATTTTCACAAATTAACTTTTAGTTCGATTTTAAAAGTTCTATAACATTTCTATAACTCCAATATGATATAACAAAATTTTACAAATCATTTTCAATCATATTAACTTAATTTTTAATTATTTATGGAATTTAACTTATTAAATTATCGATTTAATTGTCCAATTAAATCCAGAAATTCAAAATAAAATTATTCGACTTAAAAATTCCACTTATTGATATTCAAAATTAATTAAATATCCAAATTTAAATTATCAAAAATTCTGGGTCGTTACATAGTTAATCTAAAATAGTTTTATTTTAACCAACTTAACTTGGATAAACCTTTATTATTTACAAAAATCTTGTTTTTAACAAAATTGTTTTAAATAGATTCGATTTTGTTTTAAAAATTAAAATCTGTTTTAACCCAAATCACCAGACTCGAGGTGAATCATGGGATGACCTGACCTGAATCCCGAGCCCATCCTTCCTTCTCTCTTTTAAAAAAACTTGTTTAAACTCTAAAATCTGCTACAAGTTAATCACACGCAATCAACTCGAAGATTCCTCGAGCAAAACTTCCTCTAGCCCGAGTTTCTTCCCGAGTCGAAGATACACCGATATTCGTATGTACGTGCACCAAAACTATGACCATCTCCGGTCCTTGCCGAGGCTACCCGTAAGACATCGATGAACTTCCCCTTCGATCCCGACCACTTGAGCTTCAAGAGAACATGGAAACAAAATTGAACATATAAGAACCCAGTCTGGAACTAACTCCTTCGACAAACTCGCCTTGCCGATGACAACACCGACCACCACCATCCACGCCACCTAGACCTTAGCTTCGCCTCGACTTCCAGCCTCAATTTCCCCCAGACCGGTGCAACTTTAAGCGACGTCGACGATGATACATCTCTGAAAATCCAGCCAACCCAGACATGACCTTAAACCCTAAGAGATTTCGCCATGCCTACCAAGACACCTTATAAAATCATTTTCCATTTTTTCCTCGTGTCCCCATACGATCACCTTCCTTCTGCAACGACCATGACCACCCCCTTTTTGTTAATCGCCGGAATTTGGTCGAAATGTGTTTTACGTTCAACCCAAAATTTTTTAAAATCCAACAAATTAAAAATTCCCATATTATTATTATTATCAACATTCATCAATTTTGTATACGAATACGATTATACAATTAAAGCATGGAATTTTGATAGTCGATATTCTAACATTTATTGGTTCATTACTGAAATATTTCATTTTTGTGATATTCGCTAAACATTTTCAGCTAAATCAAATTTTAAAAATGATGTTGTACACATACAAACACTTTCCTTTTAGAGATCAAAGCCTAAAAATCATTTAATTGGATGATGTGAATTTTTGGATCAGGTTTAAAACCTGATATGTTGAACAGAGGCCTGTTATGCCTGTTCCAGATATGTATATAGATACCAACACACACACACATATATATAATCATTTTTAAATCAACGTGCATAACATAATTCACATCATATTTCAAAGATCATCACATGCAAATTCAAAATGTACCAGATTTTTAAGAGTTTACTCACAGTAAAAGATGTTGAACAGAGAACTGTGACTGAAATACTACTGATCTCTTGAAACTGGAAACTTGAAAAATGTTTAATTGAGTTGATCCTGCCTTGATCTTTTTGAATTTTCTTGATGATCTTTTTGAAAACTGAAGCTTTAATCCTTGCTTTGCTTGATCAGGTTTGCACTAGTAATTTGATTTATTTCTGATGATTTTTATTTCTTCTTTTCGAAAAAGACTGAGAAATAGATCTACAAACAATTTTATATATTCTCTACTTCCTTTATTTATTTCAATTCAAAAGAAACATACAGCCACATGTATATTTGCGTAGCATATAAGTTACAATTGTCAATGTATATTATCCTTAGCTTCCACTTGTATTTTACATGCTTTATATATTTACAAATATTTAAACTTATTTAAATTATTTCCTATGTCTTATGTGTTTAAAATTTCTCTTTTATTTATTTATATATAACTTAAAAGAAAAATGATATGGTTTTCCAATTATACACTTATAAATAATTATACACACACACACACACACACTAGTTTTTAAAACATAGAATTTTTAAATCCAATTTATTTTTAAGATGTATACAATTGAATTTCAAATCCAAATTTTATTTACTACAATATTTACTTAATAAGGAAATCATTTCTTATTTTGCTTTGAAATAGAAATTTATATTATCAAAATTTGTTTTTTTCAACTTCATTTATATACATATCCAAATATATTCTAACTATCCAAGTTTTATTTGTTCAATCAAACAAAAGTCACTATCTCAATAGAGAAAATAATTAGTTAATTATCAAATTACCGGATGTCCGAAAATTCGAGTTATCATAAGGGTACAACATTATAAACGCTTAGCGGCATGCCTCAATACGATGTCAAGATTTTAAGCTACGAATTCAAGAAGATTAAATCTAAATTTAATATAATATATTGGGAATTTTGACCAGGAAACCTTTAGTTGAAAAAGTGTCACACCATTTCTTTTTCTCTTCACTTCAGAAGCATTATAGCATGTTGTGTGAAGCACGATAACATCTATTCCTGTCCTCCATTCCCATCTTAAAACAATCTTCCACTGCATAGTTTTCTAGAACAAGCCGAGCATCTCAGTTGAGAAAAAAATTGGCAGAGCATTTCTACAAATCGAACGAAATTCGTTCGTAAATAAAAAATATAACAAAAGAAGGATCAAAATCGATATTCGTTCTGCATCTCAACGCAATCAAAGACGTAACCGCATTGGAAAGCAGGCGACAAACATCAAGGCTCGATTCACGTGAGGGTGGAGCTGGAAGCTCGTACGGCTCACATTCAATCGAAGAAGGATGGGGAGCAATGTGAGGTGAGCTGGAGGTTCGGCAGTGCGAGGCGGCGCCGTGAGAAGTCGAGCAGTGGAAGGTGTTGGCGAGCTCGGGTGAACGCATACAGATGGTGACTGTCGAGTTTGGTTGAGTTTCGTGCAAGTCGATGCCGAGATGGACGTGACAGTGAGGCATTCAATTTTTTTAACTTCATTTAATAAAAATATAGATATATACATAGAAAAACATATAAAGTTAAAACAGAAATTTTTAGGTTTGGGAATTTTTTAAAATAAAGTTATATACTGTATTTGTGTAATTAGGTTTAAACAATTTTGGTTTTAAAATGGAATTAGTTACGTACACATATTTGGGGCAGTAAGATATATTATTGCACTTATCAAATGCTGACTAAGTTTAGTGTGTGTTTATATATATATATATATATATATATATACACACATATGGGAAATATATATATAGGGATTTTAAATGTTGAAGAGTTTCTATGAAATTAGATTTTTGAATCCATATAAATAAACGTAACAACCCGCATATTTTACGATTGAATATTTAAATATTTTATTTTAATATTTTGTCGTTAGTCGGATTTTAGTCTAAAAAGTTACTTTTTGCATACGGTCGAATTAGGACTCGAGACCACCCTCATTGAGTTCAAAACACCGTTTGCGATCTTTTTGAGTACAAACTTTGATATGTTTGGAGTTAGTAGAATTTTGCCACTTTTTTCACTTAGGGCATTGGTTTGGGTTGAGCCCATTTACCCCACTTATTAGATCAGTCCCAACCCTCTCCTCTTCATTACTTCATTTCTAATTCCTAACATTCAAGCTTCAATGAAAATGGAGAGTGGAATGGGAAATTAAAATTCAAAACCCTAGTTCCATTAGCAAATCCAATATCTAACTCCAAATTCAAAGAGAAGCTATTGGTAAGCATCATCTTCTTCTTCTCCAACTCATTCTCCCTTCAATTTCAGAAATTCCTAAACCTAACTTTGGGAATGTTCTTCTTTTGAGCTTAGGTTCAAGCTCATTTGGGTTGTGTTGAAGTGTGGTTGGTTCTTCCTTTACTTTCAAGCTTCTCCTTCATTGATTTTGTGAAAAGTGAGATTTTTATCTCACATATATGTCTATAACTATCTTTGGATGTTGGGTACAAATTCCTAACACTTCTTTATGTGCATTTGATCTTGATTTGGATTGGTTTTGTGAATATTCCAATTTTTGGTTTTTGAAGTCAAATTTGTGTGAAAATCCTTTTATGGATGTGCGACGTCCCACCTCTATACCCACGCTAGCCAAGAACACTACGGTGTAATGCTGTCAACTAGCACGGAGAATAAGGCTGTTGAGGAGCGACCATCCGTGTAATTGCTTTGCGCGAGCACCGATATGTCAGATAGTATAACATGCATTTTTATTTCAAGAGGAAATCCGACATACCGATACAAACACAAAGCTACTACACAGTGGCTATAATAATCTTCAAAAACAAATATAGAAATAAGCATAACACAAATCAGTCGCAGATAATTCATATCACAAAGGCGGAAGAAGATATGAATATATAACTAACACATGAAAGTGTATATCAGAGTAGTGGTCAAAAAGATCCACAATAATACAAAAGAATAGCAACACATGCTTTACAAAAAAATACATCTATGAGTCCATATATCAAGTGTATACAACAAAATAAACTACTAATCTAAGTAGTTAGCCAAAAGATCTTATGATAACCCCAGAAGAGAAGTCAAGCAGAAGCACCTGTAACATCTCGGTCTGACCCGAGTATTATTTAAGAAGAAAATAATAAACGGATCAGTCTAGCTATAAATATCAGAAGAAATGATATAGAATAAGAGATATGACTAAACGTATAATAATCACAATGCCAAGCTGTGATAAATAAATAATTGAAAAATCAATAAGAGATTAATCAATATCGCAAAAATCTTCTCAAAGATAAAAAGGAATGTCATACTCCTAATTTCATTCACCAAGCCACAATAAATGACATATATATCAATGCCAATCGCAAAAGTTGGTGGAACATAAATTCCAGAAATCATCTCAAGAAATCCAGAAATCACAATAAAAGGATGGCCAATCCCATAAACTGGACATCGACGCACCTAGAAAGACACGCCCCATGCACATTCGAACATCGACGCACCAAGAAAGATACGCCCCATGCTCTAGCTTCGACGCACCTAGAAAGATACGCCCCATGCATAAATAAACATCGATGCACCTAGAAAGATACATCCCATGCATAAATAAACGTCGATGCACCTAGAAAGATACACCTCATGTAATGTCTAACATCGACGCACCTAGAAAGATACGCCCCATGCATAGACGAACATCGACGCAACTAGAAAGATACGCCCCATGCATAGACGAACATCGACGCAACTAGAAAGATACGCCCCATGCATAGACGAACATCGACGCAGCTAGAAAGATACGCCCCATGTCCCAACTTATTGAGCCGATTGCTCCACGAAGTAAATAAACATCGATGCACCTAAAAAGGTACAACCCATGCGTGAAATAAACATCGACGTATCTAGAAAGATACGACCCATGCGATAAATGAGGCGAAGCTCAATAAAATGAGGTACAATCCTCCATACAGACAAAGAGACATCGCACATTGCTAGTCTAAACCACAAAGATGATCGTCATCGATCAATCGAGAAGTGTCAATTACACTAAGCTAGTAAATATATGAGTTTAGCTTCATGTCCCATAACCACTTGCTTAACTTAAATATTTACGAACAAACTGTAGATCTCCACTAGAAAATTATCACAAGAGATTCAATCGAACAAGTCCAAGAATTAACCGACGAAGTAAACGCAAGCGTTTCATACCACTTGTTTTACTAAGTCGTTTAATTAGATTTCTCATACGAGTGAGGTAAAGGCTTGTATATACTAATAGATTGGAAAACAGTTTAAGAAACGAGCTTTGTAATAAAATAGTGTTAAAATCATTTGAAGAAAGAGTTTTGATATTTACTATTAGTATTCAAAACCTTTATATTTTTAAAGTGACAAATCACAAAGAAGATTGTAGGAACAATCAATCACTAAAATTCACATACGAAGATGTGAATAAAAATCCAATGAAACCGATAAGAATCCATTGAAATGGATATTCAAAAATCCCTAAAAAGGAGTCATCAAAGTCATAATAAATGATAACAACAAATAGGAAACAACACGAATCAATTAAAGTTGGAAATTCAAGCAACTAGGCGAAATAGGCTAAATTGCATCAGGTCGGTCGGCCGGCTACAGAGCTCGGTCAACCGGACCAAAAACAGAAATGCTCGAGGTAGCAGGTCGGTCGGTCGAACCCTGTAGTCGGTCGACCGAACCTGAGACAGAGGACTGCTTACGCACTCTGGAAGCAGGTCGGTCGACCGGCCACAGGGCTCGATTGGCCGAACCTCTTCCCAGTCCCCTCCTAGCCCATCGAATACAATGGCCAATCACGAAAAATTGCAACCACTCGAGCATCGGCACTAAGGATTTATGCCAGTCGACTACCCGACCCTATGAGCTCCTCGTTGCATCACCAAAAACACATTTGAACATCAAAGCCATGATTTTTAAAGAATTGAACCCAAAACACCAAAAATTAGAATATTCACCAAATCAATCCAAACCAAAAGCTAATGCACACGAATAAGTGTTAGGAATTCATACCTAACATTCGAAGATAATTATAAGCATAGATGTGAGATAAAAATCTCACCTTTGAACCGAAATCAATGAAGGAGAGCTTTAAAAACAAGCTAAGATCAATTCCTCTTCAATAACAACTCAAGAAGCTTCAATCTAAGCTTAAAAGAGAAATATTTCCTAAATTAGGTTTAGGAATTTTCTGAAATCAAAGAGAGAATGAGTTGGAGAAGAAGAAGGAGATGCTTACTAATGGGTTCTCCTTGATTTTGGAGCAAGAACTTGAGCTAGCAAGAGGAACTAGGGCTTGGAGTTTTAATTTCCACTCTCTTTCACCATTGTTGCTAAAGCTTGAAGAGTTAGGAATTAGAAATGAAGTAATGAAGAGTTGGAGTGGGTTGGGACTGAGTTAGTAAGATGGGTTCAGCCCAAACCAAAGCCCTAAGTGAAAAAGGTCAAAATTCTACTATCTCCAAACATATCGAAGTTTATACTCAAAAAGGTCGCAAACGTCATTTTGAACTCAATGGGGGTGGTCTCGAGTCCCAATTCGACTGTTTGTAAAAAGTAGCTTTTCGGACCAAAATCCGACGAACGATAAAATATTTAAATAAAATATTTAAATATAAAATCGATAAATATGCGGGTTGTTACAGACTCCCCTCCTTAAAGAAATTGCGTCCTCGCAATACTTAAGAAGAAAATAAAGAGTAACAACCATAAAAGCATAACAACACAAAAGAAAATTGAAATAAGAAGTTCACCATAAAGAGCATGAAAGAGTAAGCCTGAACTGGATCGCTCGATGAATTCTTTGGATTCCCAAGGGCAATCCTTAGGATTTGGGAACCATTGAACTCTCACAAGAAGAATATCTTTATTCCGAAGGCGCTCAACCTCCGAAGCAATGATGCGAATGGAATGTTTCTCATAAATCAAATCTGGTGAAACTTCAATTTCTACAATATCACCGGGCTCAAGAATAAAAAACGGAATCCCTAAGGCATTTCCGTAGATAAAAGACGTGGAGAACATCAAGAATAGAAGAAAATTGAGCTGGTGCAACGACGTAGTATAATAATAGTACGCCCGAGAAACTAGAAACTCAAATAATTTGGAATATCAGCGTAGTACAAAAACGGTATGCCCAATGAACCAAAGCCCAAATAATTTCGGAACACCACGTCGTACAAAAACGGTACGTCCAATGAACCGATAAACCGGAACAACGATGTAGTAAAATAATGGTACATCCATTGATCCAGATAAGACGGAACATCGATGTAGTATAATAACAATACATCCGATGAACCAAACACCATAAAAGAACATCGGACACTAGTCCATAAAAGAGGTGAGATGAAACTCAATAAAACGAAGTACGTCAAAACGCAGATGAACTTGGTAAAACGATCATAGGATACAAGGAATCTCGAGCCAACGAGGTTGACGCAAATTAAGTTCCTTATGAGAAATAAATATTTCAAAGATTTATGATCGAGGTGGAGAACAAATTTCTCATCCAAATATGATGATGCCAAATTCCAAAAGTAAAAACAATAGCCGTCTAGATCATGAGCGGCATATCTAGTCTCGATAAGCTATAACGATTTAGAAGCACAAGTGATAGCACGTTCCCATTTGCAAGAGAGCGGCATCCAAACCAATACGATTAGTATTGGTACAAAAGATAAAGTCTCGGTTCCCCACGGGAATCACAAGAACAAGAGTATCGAAAAGAAAGAATTTCTTTTAAATAATTCTTCTTTCCTGAAAAGTTAAAACTTTCAAAATTACATTTTTATTTTTATGTAATAATCTTTCTACAAAAATTTACATTTTTACAAGTCAATATATTGTGTCTGACTGTCTCATCAAAGCGTTTAGGAGATTCCTATCGATAACGTTGATCAAGCGCATCGACTAGAATTCTTAAAACACTAAACGGGCAATACAATCACAAAATCATATTTTATAGGATAAGTAAGTTTCTCAAAAACTTCTAAGAATATTCTTTGTTCGTTTTAAGAACAAAAAAATCAAATTGTACTTATAAATAAATCTTATGAAAAAGATTTTCAAAATTTTAAATTTCTATTTTCATCCAAGATCAATAAATACCAGAATGGACTTATCGAGATATTCATAGAATACTGGATACCTAAAATGGATGAAATAAGCTGGACAAACTGAATGACATAATAATTCATTCATAGGAATCATAACAAGTGCGGAATGCGGTAAGTGGAATGCTAACTTCCGCAACTCGTAGCAAATGAAAACCGGTGGTAAGGTCAAACTGAAAAGACCTTAGCACCACACAAAAGATTACTTAGGTGATAATCCTAAGACAAGCTCAAAAACGCCAGAATTTTTTTTCAAACTACATGAATGAGAGAAATAACACTTTCCTTATAAGTGGGCTTAAGGAATAAAATGATGCCATCAAATTGGAATCAAAATCATAAAGGAAAAATAGAAATCTGCTTAACAGATTAAAAATGTCAAAGATGAATAGTCCACAAGGGACAAAGGATATGGCCTCATAATAATTAAGCCAATCCTTACAAAAGTAAATTCCGAAGCCTAAGTAAAAATCGGCTCGGACAGAAAAATCACATAAAATAATTTTGACATCAATAAAGACAAATTGAGTGTTGCGGATCTACCATCCAGATTCACAATCCTCAAAGAAGTCATCAAGCCCAAAATATTCAAAGAAAAAGAATCGACAAGTTCTTTTGATATAAAAATAATGAGATGAAACCCATATCAAAAAGAATTCCAATAGGAAGATCACGAAATAAAACAATGCCATCAAGGATTGAGTGAAAAATACCTTGACCAAGAGAAGAGTTGCTAGGGGCTTGCAGCTTTCCTTCTCTCTTTCTTGGAAGCTTAGGACACGAAGATAAAAGATGGCCCGAACCTTTGCAATACCGACAAAAGAGGGGTTTCGGACACTCCCTTGCATAATGGTCCGTGTAACCACAATTGTAGCATTGACCACGACTAGAAGTAAGAGTCTTTGCTACCGGAATTTGTTGCTTCCCTTTCTTATTAGAATTGGGGCCTTTGAATTTGATAGGCCTCTTCAAGTTATTGTCGAAGTTCTGTTGGGCACGCACAACTTCAACATCACCTTCATTATCGCCCTCTTCAAGACGAAGAGCTATATCAATAAGCTGATCAAATGAAACCTCAAGTTTCAGAAGTAATGGCTTCCTAAGATTCTTATTCAAGCCATAGATGAATCTCTGATTTTTCTTCATTGGGGTGTTAATGTATTCAACCCCGTATTTGGAAAGAGATTCGAAAGATGCGACATAGTCTGTCACAGAAGATCCACCTTGAACAAGGTCAATAAAACGCCAGGCTAAAGTTACTTTTTCAGCCTCCGGCACGAATTTCAATTCGAATCTTTCTCGGAATTTCTCCCAAGTGAGATCCGCCTCAACGATTTCAGAAATTAAAAGCTCATACCAATCTAACGCTCTTTCTTGGAGCATGCTAGAAGCCACTTGGACTCGATGAATGTCAATAAGGTTCATGCGAGAAAAGATGCGATCGCATGATTTGAGCCAAGCTTGAATTTCTATAACACTCTCGGATCCTTTGAATGGCCTTCCACCCAAATCGGTATAGTCTCTACACAAGCGTACAAAATCGGATCTAGGATGAGTAGGCTCTGGATTGGGATCGGCTGCTTGAGCGTTCTTTACTAGATCAAGAAGCTGCCGGGCAGACATAAAAACTCCATCTTGGGGAGTAGCACTAGATTGACCGGCACTGGGACGACCTGGTTTAACCATTTCTCTTCTTTAAGAAAGAAAGAAAGAAGAAGAAAAAGTTATTCTCAAAATAAATATCAAGCTAGATAAAACAAGGGATCATAAAGAAAATAGGATGAATCGGTACGAAGACTCGAATAAAATCCTAAAGCATGTCTCCTAAGAAAGACTTAGGACGATGATCCTTGTTACAATATTTCGTATTGTCCTGAAGTTTGGCTCTGATACCAAGCTGTGACGCCCCACCTCTATACCCACGCTAGCCAAGAACACTACGGTGTAATGCTGTCATAGCACGGAGAATAAGGCTGTTGAGGAGCGACTATCCGTGTAATTGCTTTGCGCGAGCAACGATATGTCAGATAGTATAACATGCATTTTTATTTCAAGAGGAAATCCGACATATCGATACAAACACAAAGCTACTACACAGTGGCTATAATAATCTTTGGAAACAAATATAGAAATAAGCATAACACAAATCAGTCACAGATAATTCATATCACAAAGGCGGAAGAAGATATGAATATATAACTAACACATGAAAGTGTATATCAGAGTAGTGGTCAAAAAGATCCACAATAATACAAAAGAATAGCAACACGTGATGTACAAAAGAATACATCTATGAGTCCATATCTCAAGTGTATACAACAAAATAAACTACTAATCTAAGTAGTTAGCCAAAAGATCTTATGATAACCCCAGAAGAGAAGTCAAGCAGAAGCACCTGTAACATCTCGGTCTGACCCGAGTATTATTTAAGAAGAAAATAATAAACGGATCAGTCTAGCTATAAATATCAGAAGAAATGATATAGAATAAGAGATATGACTAAACGTATAATAATCACAATGCCAAGCTGTGATAAATAAATAATTGAAAAATCAATAAGAGATTAATCAATATCGCAAAGATCTTCTCAAAGATAAAAAGGAATGTCATACTCCTAATTTCATTCACCAAGCCACAATAAATGACATATATATCAATGCCAATCGCAAAAGTTGGTGGAACATAAATTCCAGAAATCATCTCAAGAAATCCAGAAATCACAATAAAAGGATGGCCAATCCCATAAACTGGACATCGAGTCACCTAGAAAGACACGCCCCATGCACAGTCGAACATCGACGCACCTAGAAAGATACGCACCATGCTCTAGCATCGACGCACCTGGAAAGATACGCCCCATGCATAAATAAACATCGATGCACCTAGAAAGATACATCCCATGCATAAATAAACGTGGATGCACCTAGAAAGATACACCCTATGTAATGTCTAACATCGACGCACCTAGAAAGATACGCCCCATGCATAGACGAACATCGACGCAACTAGAAAGATACGCCCCATGCATAGACGAACATCGATGCAACTAGAATGATACGCCCCATGCATAGACAAACATCGACGCAACTAGAAAGATACGCCCCATGTCCCAACTTATTGAGCCGATTGCTCCACGAAGTAAACAAACATCGATGCACCTAAAAAGGTACAACCCATGCGTGAAGTAATCATCGACGTATCTAGAAAGATACGACCCATGCGATAAATGAGGCGAAGCTCAATAAAATGAGGTACAATCCTCCATACAGACAAAGAGACATCGCACATTGCTAGTCTAAACCACAAAGATGATCGTCATCGATCAATCGAGAAGTGTCAATTACACTAAGCTAGTAAATATATGAGTTTAGCTTCATGTCTCATAACCACTTGCTTAACTTAAATATTTACGAACAAACTGTAGATCTCCACTAGAAAATTGTCACAAGAGATTCAATCGAACAAGTCCAAGAATTAACCGACGAAGTAAACGCAAGCGTTTCATACCACTTGTTTTACTAAGTCGTTTAATTAGATTTCTCATACGAGTGAGGTAAAGGCTTGTATATACTAATATATTGGAAAACGGTTTAAGAAACGAGCTTTGTAATAAAATAGTGTTAAAATCATTTGAAGAAAGAGTTTTGATATTTACTATTAGTATTCAAAACCTTTATATTTTTAAAGTGACAAATCACAAAGAAGATTGTAGGAACAACCAATCACTAAAATTCACATACGAAGATGTGAATAAAAATCCAATGAAACCGATAAAGAATCCATCGAAATGGATATTCAAAAATCCCTAAAAAGAAGTCATCAAAGTCATAATAAATGATAACAACAAATAAGAAACAACTCGAATCGATTAAAGTTGGAAATTCGAGCAACTAGGCGAAATAGGCTAAATTGCATCAGGTCGGTCGGCCGGCTACAGAGCTCGGTCAACCGGACCAAAAACAGAAATGCTCGGGGTAGCAGGTCGGTCGGCCGAACCCTGTAGTCGGTCGACCGAACCTGAGACAGAGGACTGCTTACGCACTCTGGAAGCAGGTCGGTCGACCGGCCACAGGGTTCGATTGGCCGAACCTCTTCCCAGTCCCCTCCTAGCCCATCGAATACAATGGCCAATCACGAAAAATTGCAACCACTCGAGCATCGGCACTAAGGATTTATGCCAGTCGACTACCCGGCCCTATGAGCTCCTCGTTGCATCACCAAAAACACATTTGAACATCAAAGCCATGATTTTTAAAGACTTGAACCCAAAACACCAAAAATTAGAATATTCACCAAATCAATCCAAACCAAAAGCTAATGCACACGAATAAGTGTTAGGAATTCATACCTAACATTCGAAGATAATTATAAGCATAGATGTGAGATAAAAATCTCACCTTTGAACCCAAATCAATGAAGGAGAAGCTTTAAAAACAAGCTAAGATCAATTCCTCTTCAATAACAACTCAAGAAGCTTCAATCTAAGCTTAAAAGAGAAATATTTCCTAAATTAGGTTTAGGAATTTTCTGAAATCAAAGAGAGAATGAGTTGGAGAAGAAGAAAGAGATGCTTACTAATGGGTTCTCCTTGATTTTGGAGCAAGAACTTGAGCTAGCAAGAGGAACTAGGGCTTGGAGTTTTAATTTCCACTCTCTTCCACCATTGTTGCAAAAGCTTGAAGAGTTAGGAATTAGAAATGAAGTAATGAAGAGTTGGAGTGGGTTGGGACTGAGTTAGTAAGATGGGTTCAGCCCAAACCAAAGCTCTAAGTGAAAAAGGTCAAAATTCTACTATCTCCAAACATATCGAAGTTTATACTCAAAAAGGTCGCAAACGTCATTTTGAACTCAATGGGGGTGGTCTCGAGTCCCAATTCGACTATTTGCAAAAAGTAGCTTTTCGGACCAAAATCCGACGAACGATAAAATATTTAAATATAAAATCGATAAATATGCGGGTTGTTACAGGATGTTTGATCATGTTTTTGGTGATGCATCAAAGAGCCTATAGAGCCGGGTTGCTGATTCGCATAAATCCCTTACGCCATTACTCGTTCGGTCGCGAGTTGGATGGGTTTGCACACTACTTGTACAGGTAGAAAAACTGCCTTGCTTCCAGTCAGTCGACTGGCTGTAGCTAATAAGCATTCCGAGGGCTGTCTGCAGAACCTTGGGGGTTCTATTTTCTGCAGTCAGTCGACTGACTCTCTGAGTTCAGTCGACTGACCAACATCCCGCGAATATTCCGGGACTGAGTTCAGTCGACTGACCTGCTCTTAAATGCCTATTATGCCTATTTTGGTCTATTTCTCTCGTGTTTCCAAATTTAATCGATTCGGGTTTATTCCCACTTGTTGTATCAATTGTTATTCGACTTTGATGACTTCTATTTTGGGATTTTTTGGGAAATATCCATTTTGATGGATTTGATATCGATTTCTTTGGAATTAATTCACGTCTTCGTATGTGAATTTTGGTGATTGATTGTTTCTACAATCATTTCTGTGATTTGTCATTTAAAAAAATATATATATAAAGGTTTCAATACTAGTAGTAAATAGCAAAAATCTTTCATTAAAACGATTTCAACACTATTTTATTACAAAGCTCGTTTCTTACACCATTTTCCAATCTAGTAGTATGTACAAACCTTTATCTCACTCGTATGAGAAATCTAATTAAACGACTTAGTAAAATTAGTGGTATGAAACGCTTGCGTTTACTTCGTCAGTTAATTCTTGGACTTATTTGATTGAATCTCTTGCGACAATTTTATAATGGAGATCTACAGTTTGTTCGTAAATATTTAAGCTAAGCTAGTGGTTATGGGACATGAGGCTAAGCTCGTATATTTACTAGCTTAGTGTAATTGACACTTCTTGATGATCGATGATGATCATTTTGTGATTTAGACTAGCAATGTGCAATGTCTCTTTGTCTACGAGGGAGACTAAACCCCGTTTCTGTGGAGCTTCGGCTCAAATTGGTGGGGTAGCGACCCATGGTCTTCGGGCCGTTTTGTGGAGCTTCGGCTCAAATTAATGGTTAGCAACCATGGAATAGCGTTCCATTTTGTGATACACGTGTTGGTGAGTTTTCATGCTCCCGTTTTGTGATAGGCCTCCCCCTTTCTGTGATTTCTGGATTTCCATTGATGATTTCTAGAATTTGTGTTTCACCAATTTTAGTGATTTTCATTGATAAGTTTTATCAATATTCGTGCATTGGTGAATTTGTGTGTCATTAACTTTTGTGGTTGACATTGATATATTGTCAATATTTATGGTTTGGTGAATAAAAATAAAGAGTATGACATTCTTTTGATCTTTGAGAAAATTCTTGTGATATTGATTAATCTCTAGTTGATTTTCAATTGCATACTTATCACAGTATGACTTTATGGTTATTATATATTTATGTCATATCTCTTATTCTATGTCATTTTATCTGATATTTATAGCTAGACTGATCCGTTTATTATTTTCTTATTAAATAATACTCGGGTTAGACCGAGATGTTACAAGTGCTTCTGCTTGACTTCTCATTTGGGATTATTATCCTGACTTTTGGCTAACTACTTAGATTAATAGTTTTTGTTGTATACATTTGAGATATAGACTTATCGATGTATCCATATTCTTTTGTCTAGCGCTTGTAGCTATTCTTTTGTGATATTGTGGATCTTGTATGACCACTACTCTGATGTACACTTTCATGTGTTATATTCATATCTTTTTCCGCCTTTGTGATATGGATGTCTGTGATTGATTTATGTTATGCTTATTTCTATATTTGTTTCCGAAGACATTATAACCACTGTGTAGTAGCCTTGAGTTTGTATCGGTATGTCGGACTTATGGTTGTAGTACTATCTGACACAATGGTGCTCGCTCAAAGCAATTACACGGATGGTCGCTCCTCAACAGCCTTATTCTCCGCGTTAGTTGACGGCATTACCCCGTAGTGTCTTTGGCTAGCGTAGGTATAGAGGTGGGGCGTCACATCTTGGTATCAAAGCTAAACTTCGGAACAATGTAGAATAATTTAACAAGGATCATCGTCCTAAGTCCATCTTAGGAGTCGTGCCTTAGGATTTTATTCGGGTCTTTGAACCGTCCTATCCTATTTTCTTTTGTGATTCCTTATTTTATCAATCATTATTGTTTGATATTCATTTTGTGAAAATCTTTTTCTTCTTCTTCTTTCTTTCTTAATGAAGAGAAATGGTTAGACCTGGCCGTCCCAGCGCCGGTCAATCTAGAGCTACTCCCCAAGATGGAGTATTTATGTCTGCCCAGCAGCTTCTTGATTTAGTAAAGAATGCTCAAGCAGCCGGTTCTAATCCGGAGTCTACTCACCGTAAGTCTGGATTTGCACGTTTGTGCATCGTTTTGGGTGGAAAGCCATTCAAAGGTTTTGAATCCATTATTAAAGTCCAGACATGGCTAAGATCATGCGGTCGAATCTTTTCTCGCATGAATCTTATTGATCTTCACCGAGTTCAGGTGGCCTCTAGTATGCTCCAAGAAAGAGCATTAGATTGGTATGAGCTTCTGATTTCTGAAATAACTGAAGCGGATCTTACTTGGGAGAAATTCCGGGAACGCTTCGAATTAAAATTTGTGCCAGAAGCTGAGAAGGTGACTTTGGCTCGCCGTTTCATTGATCTTGTTCAAGGTGAATCCTCTGTGACAGACTATGTCGCATCATTTGAATCACTTTCTAAATACGGGGTCGAGTATATAAATACCCCATTGAAGAAAAACCAACGATTCGTCTATGGCTTGAATAAAAGTATCATGAAGCCATTACTTCTAAAGTTAGAAGTTTCTTTTGATTAACTCATTGATATCGCTCTTCGACTTGAAGAGGCAGATAAAGAAAGTGACGTTGAAGTTTTGGGTGCCAAACCGAACTCCAACAACAAGAAAAGGCCTAATAAGTTTAGAGGTCCTTATCCCAGCAATAAGAAAGGGAAGCAAGCCTCTTCGGTGACTAAGACTTCTACCCCAAGTGGTGGGCAATGCTACAACTGTTCGCTATTGCAAAAGCCCGGATCATTATTTATCTTCTTGTCCCAAGCTTCAAGATAGGAAGGAGGGAAAGCTTAATGTTGCTCAAGCCCTTGGCAACACATCTCGTGATAAAGGTATTTCTCATTCTATCCTTAATGGAACTATTTTATTTCGTGATCATCCTATTCGAGTTCTTTTTGATACGGGTGAGTCCCATTCTTTTATATCAAAGGAACTTGTTGATACCTTTTCTTTGGATGTTTTGTGTTTCATGACTTCATTGAGAATTGCGAATCCGGTTGGTGGATCCGCAACGATCAGTTTATTGTGTAAAGATTTTAAGATTATTTTGTGTAATTTTTCTTTCCGAGCCGATTTGCATGTTATGCGTTACTTAGGCTTTGGAATGATTTTGGGAATGGATTGGCTTAACTGCTATGAAGCCCAAATCCTATGTCCTGAGCGAACTATTCATCTTCGACATCCTCAATCTGTTAAGCAGATTTCTATTGATCTTAAAGATTCGGATTCCAGCTTGGTTGCATCTTTATATTCACTAAATCCTCATGATGACGATAATGATGACGAAGTGGATATTATTTCTTTTATCCACGTTGTTCATGGATTTTCTGACATATTTGAGCCCGTTTTAGGATTACCACCTAAGCGAGCAATTGAGTTCAGAATTAATCTCATCCCTGGAGCTCAACCTATTACTCGTCCTCCTTATCGTATGTCCAATAAAGAAAATGAGGAGATGCGCAAACAATTATCCGAATTAAAGACGAAGCGATTTATTCGCTCTAGTTCCTCGCCTTGGGGAGCTTCAGTTATTTTTGTGAAGAAATCCGATGGTACACTTAGGCTTTGCGTTGACTACCGCATGCTTAATGATCTTACTATCAAGAATAAATATCCTTTACCTCAGGTTGACGATTTATTCGATCAACTTAGTGGTGCTAGAGTCTATTCACAATTAGACTTAGCTATCGGTTTTCATCAGCTTTGTATTACAGAGGATAGTATTCCTTTGACATCGTTCTGTACTCGTTATGGATCTTATGAATGGCTTGTTATGCCATTTGGTTTAACGAATGCTCCGTCTTATTTCGTTGACTTTATGAACAGAGTTTTTAAAGATTTCCTCGATCGGTTTGTTCTCATCTTTATTGATGATATTCTTGTGTATTCAAAAACTGAGGAAGAACATGAAAAACATCTTCGGATTGTGTTGGAAACTCTAGGAGCAATCAATTAAAAGCAAAATTTTCTAAATGCCACTTTTGGCAATCTCGTGCGAAGTTTCTCGGTCATATTATTTCCGAATCCGAAATTTCCATGGATCCTTCTAAGATTGAAGCGATTCAAAATTGAAAGAGACCGGAGAGTGTGACGGAAATTCATAGTTTCCTTGGATTGGCCGGTTATTACCGCCCTTTCATAAAGGACTTTTACAAAATTTCCGTGCCTCTTACTAGCTTGACAAAGAAGGGAGTTAAATACATTTGGTCGGACAAATGTGAAGCTTCTTTTCAGAAATTAAAAGAACTCCTTTCCGATGCTCCTATTCTTGTGATTCCCGAGGGAAACCAAGATTTTATTGTTTATACCGATGCTAGTCGCGTTGGTTTGGGTGCCATCCTTATGCAAAAAGAACGTGTTATTGCTTATGCTTCTAGGCAATTGAAGCCCGTCGAGTCTAGATATGCCACTCATGATTTAGAATTCGCAGCTATTGTTTTCGCCCTTCGTATTTGGCGTCATTATCTTTTGGGAGTGAAATTTGTTCTCTATACCGATCATAAATCTTTGAAGTATCTATTTTCTCAAAAGGAACTTAATTTGCGTCGACAACGTTGGCTTGAATTTCTTGCAGCTTATGATCTTGATATTCTTTATACTCCCGGAAAGTGAAATCGTGTTGCCGATGCACTTAGTCGTAAGCAACAAGCGGTTGTTTCTATGATGATATCCGAATGGAATAATCTCGGAATTTTATCCACTTGTGAGATTCGAGATCGTGTTTTCGATTTGTGTTCATCGCTTGTTTTATGTAGCCTTGAGGCTCATCCTTCTCTTGTAGACCGCATTCTTGATGCTCAAAAGCTAGATCTAGAATTGGCTCTTCTTGGCCAAAATCTTAGGGATAAAATTGATATTGAAGGTTTGAAAGACTTTGATATTGATTCTCGTGGCGGTATTCGAAAATTTGGTAGACTTATCGTGCCAAATATTAGTAATCATCGTAAAGACATTTTAGAAGATTCTCATTGTTCTAAATTTACCATTCATCCCGGTAGTAGTAAAATGTACGCAGATATGAAGCAACTTTATTATTGGGACGGAATGAAGTCTGATATTGCTAACTTTGTTAAGTGTTGCATGACTTGCCAACGCATTAAGGCCGAACACCAAAGGCCCGGTGGGTTATTGCAACCGTTAGAAATTCCAATTTGGAAGTGGGATCAAATTTCCATGGATTTTATAGACGGCCTTCTTCGTTCTCGTTCAGGTCATGATATTTTATGGGTGATAGTTGATAGACTTACTAAATCCGCCCATTTTATTCCCGTTCGGTCCAATCGAACCGTTCCTCTCTTGGCCAAACTCTTTATTAAAGAAATTGTTAAATTGCATGGAGTTCCTTCTTCTATTGTTAGTGATCGTGATCCATTGTTTACCAGTGGATTTTGGAAGAGTCTTCAAAAAGCTTTGGGAGCGAAGCTTAATTTTAGCACAACTTACCATCCTCGGCCCGATGGACAAACCGAGCGTGTGAATCAAACTCTTGAAGATCTTCTTCGTGCATGTGTTCTTGATTTTGGTGGAAGTTGGGAAGATCATATTTCTCTTGTTGAGTTTTCCTATAATAATAGCTTCCAATCTAGTATTGGTATGGCACCTTTCGAGGCACTCTATGGAAGGCCATGCCGATCTCCTCCTTGTTGGCTCGAGGCCGGTGAGAGGCTGGTTTTAGGTCCAGACTTTATTCGTGATTCCACAGAGAAGATCGACCTTATTCGTCATAGGACGAAAGAAGCCCAGAGTAGACAAAAATCTTATGCCGATAACCGAAGAAGGAAATTAGAATTTTCTATGGGAGATTTTGTGTTTGTTCGTGTTTCACCTATGAAGGGTGTTGTGCGTTTCAGTCGATCGAGAAAGTTAGCACCTCGATATATTGGTCCATTTCCTATCACCGAACGTATTGGTTCCGTGGCTTGTCGCCTTATTACCGGCTCAGTTTTCTGCGATTCATGACGTGTTTCACGTTTCTCAATTACGGAAATGCCTTCGAAATTCCGATTCTATTCTTGAGCCCGGTGTTGTGGAAGAAATAGAAGTTTCACCTAATTTAACTTATGAGCAACATCCTATTCGTATTATTGCTTCGGAGGTCAAATGCCTTCGAAATAAAGATGTTCCGCTTGTCAAAGTCCAATGGTCCTCAAATCCTAAGGATTGCTCTTGGAAATCTAAAGAGTTCATCAAGCGAATACATCCGGACTTACTTTCCCATGCTCTTTGAGGTGAACTTCTTATTTCAATTTTCTTTTGTGTTAAATATGCTTTTATGGTTGTTACTATATGTATTTTCTTCTTAAATATTGCGAGGGTGCAATTTCTTTAAAGAGGGGAGTCTGTAACAACCCGCAATTTTACGATTGAATATTTAAATATTTTATTTTAATATTTTTTCGTTAGTCGGATTTTAGTCCGAAAAGTTAATTTTTACATACGGTCGAATTAGGACTCGAGACCACCCCCATTAAGTTCAAAACGTCATTTGCGATCTTTTTGAGTATAAACTTTGATATGTTTGGAGTTAGTAGAATTTTGCCACTTTTTTCACTTAAGGCTTTGGTTTGGGTTAAGCCCATTACCCCACTTATTAGCTCAGTCCCAACCCTCTCCTCTTCATTACTTCATTTCTAATTCCTAACATTCAAGCTTCAATGAAAATTGAGGGTGGAATGGGAAATTAAAATTCAAAACCCTAGTTCCATTAGAAAATCCAATATCTAACTCCAAATTCAAAGAGAAGCTATTGGTAAGCATCATCTTCTTCTTCTCCAACTCATTCTTCCTTCAATTTCAGAAATCCCTAAACCTAACTTTGGGAATGTTCTTCTTTTGAGCTTAGGTTCAACCTCATTTGGGTTGTGCTGAAGTGTGGTTGGTTCTTCCTTTGCTTTCAAGCTTCTCCTTCATTGATTTTGTGTAAAGGTGAGATTTTTATCTCACATCTATGTCTATAACTATCTTTGGATGTTGGGTATAAATTCCTAACACTTCTTCATGTGCATTTGATCTTGATTTGGATTGGTTTTGTGAATATTCCAATTTTCGGGTTTTGAAGTCAAATTTGTGTGAAAATCCTTTTATGGATGTTTGATCATGTTTTTGGTGATGCATCGAAGAGCCTATAGAGCCGGGTTGCTGATTCGCATAAACCCCTAGCGTCATTGCTCGTTTGGTCGCGAGTTGGATCGGTTTGCACATTACTTGTATAGGTAGAAAAATTGCCTTGCTTCCAGTCAGTCGACTGGACTTTTGAGTTAGTCGACTGGACTTTTGAGTCAGTCGACTGGCTGTAGCTAATAAGCATTCCGAGGGCTGTCTGCAGAACCTTAGGGGTTCTATTTTCTGCAGTCAGTCGACTGATTCTCTGAGTTCAGTCGACTGACCAACATCCCGCGAATATTCCGGGACTGAGTTCAGTTGACCGAACTCATTGAGCCAGTCGACTGACCTGCGCTTAAATGCCTATTATGCCTATTTTGGTCTATTTCTCTCGTGTTTCCAAATTTAATCGATTCGGGCTTATTCCCACTTGTTGTATCAATTGTTATTCGACTTTGATGACTTCTATTTTGGGATTTTTTTTGGGAAATATCCATTTTGATGGATTTGATATCGATTTCTTTGGAATTAATTCACGTTTTCGTATGTGAATTTTAGTGATTGATTGTTTCTATAATCATTTCTGTGATTTGTCCTTTTTTTTTAAAAAAATATAAAGGTTTCAATACTAGTAGTAAATAGAAAAACTCTTTTATTAAAATGATTTCAACACTATTTTATTACAAAGCTCGTTTCTTAAACCGTTTTCCAATCTACTAGTATGTAAAAACCTTTATCTCACTCGTATGAGAAATCTAATTAAACGACTTAGTAAAACAAGTGGTATGAAACACTTGCGTTTACTTCGTCGGTTAATTCTTGGACTTATTCGATTGAATCTCGTGTGACAATTTTATAGTGGAGATCTATAATTTGTTCGTAAATATTTAAGCTAAGCTAGTGGTTATGGGACATGAAGCTAAGCTCATATATTTACTAGCTTAGTGTAATTGACACTTCTTGATGATCGATGGTCATTTTGTGATTTATACTAGCAATGTGCGATGTCTCTTTGTCTATGAGGGAGACTAACCCCGTTTCTGTGGAGCTTCGGCACAAATTGGTGGGGTAGTGACCCATGGTCTTCGGGCCATTTTGTGGAGCTTCGGCTCAAAATTAATGGTTAGCAACCTTGGAATAGCGTTCCATTTTGTGATACACGTGTTGGTGAGTTTTCATGCTCCCGTTTTGTGATAGGCCTCCCCCTTTCTGTGATTTCTGGATTTCCATTGATGATTTCTAGAATTTGTGTTTCACCAATTTTAGTGATTTTCATTGATAAGTTTTATCATTATTCGTGCATTGGTGAATTTGTGTGTCATTAACTTTTGTGTTTGACATTGATATATTGTCAATATTTATGGTTGGTGAATAAAAATAAAGAGTATGATATTCTTTTGATCTTTGGGAAGATTCTTGTGATATTGATTAATCTCTAGTTGATTTTCAATTGCAAACTTATCACAGTATGATTTTATGGTTATTATATATTTATGTCATATCTCTTATTCTATATCATTTTATCTGATATTTATAGCTAGACTGATCCGTTTATTATTTTCTTATTAAATAATACTCGGGTCAGACCAAGATGTTACAGGTGCTTCTGCTTGACTTCTCATCTGGGATTATTATCCTGACTTTTGGCTAACTACTAAGATTAGTGGTTTTTGTTGTATACATTTGAGATATAGACTCATTGATGTATCCATATTCTTTTGTCTAGCACTTGTAGCTATTATTTTGTGATATTGAGGATCTTGTATGACCACTACTCTGATGTACACTTTCATGTGTTATATTCATATCTTTTTCCGCCACTGTGATATGGATGTCTGTGACTGATTTATGTTATGCTTATTTCTATATTTGTTTCCGAAGACATTATAGCCACTGTGTAGTAGCTTTGAGTTTGTATCGGTATGTCGGACTTATGGTTGTAGTACTATCTGACACAATGGTGCTCGCTCAAAGCAATTACACGGATGGTCGCTCCTCAACAGCCTTATTCTCCATGCTAGTTGACGGCATTACCCAGTAGTGTCCATGGCTAGCGTGGGTACAGAGGTGGGGCGTCACAGCTTGGTATCAAAGCTATACTTCGGAACAATGTAGAATAATTTAACAAGGATCGTCGTCCTAAGTCCATCTTAGGAGTCGTGCCTTAGGATTTTATTCGGGTCTTTGAACCGTCCTATCCTATTTTCTTTTGTGATTCCTTGTTTTATCAATCATTATTGTTTGATATTCATTTTGTGAATAATCTTTTTCTTCTTCTTCTTTCTTTCTTAATGAAGAGAAATGGTTAGACCTGGCCGTCCCAGCGCCGGTCAATCTACTGCTACTCCCTAAGATGGAGTATTTATGTCTGCCCAGCAGCTTCTTGATTTAGTAAAGAATGCTCAAGCAGCCGGTTCTAATCCGGAGTCTACTCACCCTAAGTCTGGATTTGCACGTTTGTGCATCGTTTTTGGTGGAAAGCCATTCAAAGGTTTTGAAACCATTATTGAAGTCCAGACATGGCTAAGATCATGAGATCGAATCTTTTCTTGCATGAATCTTATTGATCTTCACCGAGTTCAGGTGGCCTCTAGTATGCTCCAAGAAAGAGCATTAGATTGGTATGAGCTTCTGATTTCTGAAATAACTGAAGCGGATCTTACTTGGGAGAAATTCCGGGAATGCTTCGAATTAAAATTTGTGCTAGAAGCTGAGAAGGTGACTTTGGCTCGCCGTTTCATTGACCTTGTTCAAGGTGAATCCTCTGTGACAGACTATGTCGCATCATTTGAATCACTTTCTAAATACGGGGTCGAGTATATAAACAACCCATTGAAGAAAAACCAACGATTCGTCTATGGCTTGAATAAAAGTCTCATGAAGCCATTACTTCTAAAGTTAGAAGTTTCTTTTGATTAACTCATTGATATCGCTCTTCGACTTGAAGAGGCAGATAAAGAAAGTGACGTTGAAGTTTTGGGTGCCAAACCGAACTCCAACAACAAGAAAAGGCCTCATAAGTTTAGAGGTCCTTATCCCAACAATAAGAAAGGGAAGCAAGCCTCTTCGGCGACTAAGACTTCTACCCCAAGTGGTGGGCAATGCTACAACTGTGGTTCTAAGGACCGTTATGCGAACAAGTGTTCAAAGCCCCGTACTTGTCGCTATTGCAAAAGCCCGGATCATTATTTATCTTCTTGTCCCAAACTTCAAGATAGGAAGGAGGGAAAGCTTAATGTTGCTCAAGCCCCTGGCAACACATCTCGTGGTAAAGGTATTTCTCATTCTATCCTTGATGGCATTATTTTATTTCGTGATCATCCTATTTGAGTTCTTTTTGATACGGTTGCGTCCCATTCTTTTATATCAAAGGAACTTGTTGATACCTTTTCTTTGGATGTTTGTGCTTAATGACTTCATTGAGAATTGCGAATCCGTTTGGTGGATCCACAACGATCAGTTTATTGTGTAAAGATGTCGAGATTATTTTGTGTAATTTTTCTTTTCGAGCCGATTTGCATGTTATGCGTTACTTAGGCTTTGGAATGATTTTGGGAATGGATTGGCTTAACAGCTATGAAGCCCAAATCCTATGTCCTGAGCGGACTATTCATCTTCGACATCCTCAATCTATTAAGCAGATTTCTATTGACCTTAAAGATTCGGATTCCATCTTGGTTGCATCTTTATATTCACTAAATCCTCATGATGACGTTAATGATGACGAAGAGGATGTTATTTCTCTTATTCACGTTGTTCGTGAATTTTCCGACATATTTGAGCCCGTTTTAGGATTACCACCTAAGCGAGCAATTGATTTCAGAATTAATCTTATCCCTGGAGCTCAACCTATTACTCGTCCTCTTTATCGTATGTCCAATAAAGAAAATGAGGAGATGCGCAAATAATTATCCGAATTGGAGATGAAGCGATTTATTCGCTCTAGTTCCTCGCCTTGGAATTAACGAACTTTGGAATAAACTTTGAAAAAATCGAGAAATAAATTTTAAAAAGAAATTTAATTCAGAGAATTGAATGAAAACGATCCAGTGTTTGAGAATAGTGATTTAAAAGGAGAAAGGTTATGGATTTATAAGCTGGGTTTATAAACAAAGTAAAATAAATATTAGTGGATATTTGAGATTTTAAATTCACAATGGGAATTTAAAAGGAAAGGGTAATTTTTTAAAAATAAAAAGGTAGTTTTATTTTTATAAGTGTGAAAAAGAAATTTACGGGATTAGGATGTAAAAAAAAATTGGGATAAATCGAGGAGGATTTATGAATGATTAAATGGACAGGAAGTGAATTTCCTGAAGAGCCAAGTATATTTTCGAAGAAGATTTTTAAGTATAAGTAAAGGGTTTTAAAGTTGTTTAGAGGAATGTTTCTAGAGAAATTTATTATTTAAATTGTTTTTAAGATTTTAAAGGTAAATATTTATTAAGTAGTTATAGTACTAATTATTTAAAGGTTTAACTAGTATAATGATTTAAAAGATAGTTACTAAATATCTATACTTTATATAAGTAACTTTTATTTTAAAGGTAGTTTTGCCTAAGTTTTACTTTGAAATTATTATGGAATTTCATAACTATTATTTTGAACGAAGTCTTTTAAGTAGTTTATTTGTAAATGCTTAAGTGTATATTTTGGATAAAGTGATTTGCATTATTTATATCTAAATTATTAAGACTTGGCGCTTTTCAGGGGAAATAAAACAATTGGATCATTATTTTAATTTGATAGTTAAATAACCGACTATCAATATTAGCTAATGCGCTTATCGTTTCGAAGAGACCGGGATCAGATTTAATTATCCGAAAACCAATTCGATCCGGTTTGAAAGTTTGCAAATGAAGACTGTGAAGATGTTGAAGACGGTGTTCGGTTTGTCCAAACCCAGGGCAAGTTGTAAGGGCGAATGCTATCAGAACATCGTCAGGGGGACGATGAACATTCTAAGTGAGATGTGTTCTAAAAAGGCAATGCATAGCCTCATGCCTCATCAACCGGGAATGGCTAAAACAGGGGAGGTTCAGCAAGGCTAAGTGGATAGCACCCAATCAGGGTAAGGTCATCCCTGTCTAGATGTCCCTTTTTGATTTCGGCTGTATGGGCGGTTGATGATCCTAACTGCGGGGTGATCTTATTCGGACTATCCAGTAAGGGGTAGCTTGGGTCTTGTGTTGCAGGGGATCAGGAGCGGTCCTCGGTACTCTGATCTAGGCCAGGTACTGTGACGGGCGGTACCCCCATAGCATTGCCATTGTATGGAATCCAATCTCCAATAAGCACCTGTACGGTTTTGATTGTGCCCAACTATGCTGGAATGTGAGATGCAAGCATTTCAACTAGATTCTATTTTACTTTCTATGGACATTATTATAATATCAAACGAATTTGATAAAAAATGTTTTGGTTATCGTAAGGTAAAAACCCGGCATGTTTATTCGTGGCGTGGTCTTACGAGATACCTTTGATTTCAAACGATTTTCGAAACTTTAATAATTCAATTGAGTGTGTTTTCTCACGCTGGTTTTCCAAATTGACTCGGGTGATATTTTATTATAATGCTTGGGTCAGACCGAGTATTATAAATACAGGATAGGATGATGTGGAGCTCAGGAGACGAGCTAGATGGTGAGACGTATTACACGTACTTGATGTATATTCCGATGTGCAGTGTAAGCTGTATAGTCTGTTTTTTGTGAGGAAAAGTTGTTAAAACTGTCCAGTATTTGGCTATTGTCTTTATGTACATTGATGATGTAGTGTATAAACAGTTACAGATATCTTTTGTATAAGGATCGATTATTATCTATTATATATTGTTCCGCAGCGATAGTGAGATTCTGATATTGTTTTCTATTTCTTCTTCTACTCCTTTCTTATTTAACCCTAATTGTTCGTATATCCATCTACTTTGAGTTGATCTGATGGAGAATATTGTCGACTCAAAGGGGTACGGATTTGCGGGCTGTTACACTTTATTCATAGCCAAGGTTGATACTGTTATAGGAGGGAATATGAGATTCTAAGCTCTAATCTTCCATTCTGGGTTTGTTTAGGTGAGTTTATCTCACGATTTCTAGCCTTAAATAAATGGTTGCTGCTGTTATATGATTATGATTGAATTTAAAGTGATATGATCTCAATATGTTGATGGATCGTTGTTTAATTGAATTGAATTTTCTGTTTACTAAAAACCACCGTATGAAATCATGAATTTCATCTAATTATACATGTTTATATGCATGCATGACTGCCTATTCAGTACCTTAAATCAATAGAGAAGCAACATAGGAAGAATGAGTGGAAACGGATCGACAGAAGGTCACCGAAATCGCCTGGACGTCAGCATAGGCGAGCCAACTGGTAGGCCGATTAGTCGAACCAGTGCACCGGTTATAGCCCGAACCTAACATCCAGGCTAGGTTCTGATATTTCCCGATTGACTCATTTGTCACTTGTTTGCCCGATTTTCAGAAGTTGATTGCTTAATTTTAATACTACATTTATATCAATTTCATTGATTTTTTCGAGATTCGTGACTTATGAATTGTTGAATTCATTTTGATGTTTTATACATAGAGATTATTCTATGGATCCTGGGAGAATTACACTCTTTTGAAGCACGTTTCAACCCAGATTTACAAATGATTGACTTCTAAATCCAATCATTTTATACAAGACTATTTATGGACTAATCTATTATATATATTCATACAAAGAATTTTAGTAATATATATACTATCTATTTTCATATGCAATGGTTTTAAAATTGTTTTGGAAAGATAGTTTGAAAAGCTTACTTATACATATATTTCGTTATAAAAAATATATTTTAAAAGTGGTTTTAAACGAGAAATGCTTTCATAAAATTGCACATTATCGGTTGAATGAGAAACTGATATAAATGGTTAAATAAAATGAGTGGTATGAAACGCTCATGTTTGTTTTACCGATTAAGTCATAGACTTGTTTAACCGAACCATTGTTACACACGAGTAGAGTCTGCTGATGTATAGTAAATGTTTGGGTAAACCTATGTGGTATAGGACACATGGTCGTTATCTATTAGATAGCAATATAAAAGTATTTAATAATTTTCGACGAATTTATGACAACATGGTCAACATGATCGCATGCTAGAAGACTTATTGAAAGAGTTGTTGAAGTGCAGAATAAATGTTAGTTGAGATGGAGAAATTTGTTTGTTTCCTCATCACCAAATCACTCAAATTCTCCTATTTTACTCCAAAATCACTTCATGACAATATCGTAGTTAAACATGAATTTATACACATCTAGTCTTATGCAATTATCAATCAAACATGATTAATATCCCAAAATAGCATATTGTAAGTAAAAACATGAATTTTTGTCCATGTATAAGTGCAGAATAATTATAAATCTAACACAACTAGATATGAGTATGGAATCACTTGCTTATTGAATGAATAACAAGTCTAAAATCCTATCAAGTCAATTTTCTAATAGCCATTCCTCTTTATGTCTGAAAATCAAAGCACCTAAATTTGTTGGATAACATTGCCCTACAAGTTAGAATGGTAGATTTTTAATTTGTTTGGTTAATTTTTGAGTTATGATAAAATTTTGTTTGATCACTATTAAAGATGCATTATGATATTTTTTTAGTGAAATGTGAAACAAGTGGTGGTTTAGATCTAGTTAGTTACGAATTAGGTTAGGTTAATTTGATCAAACCTCGAGTTGTTATAGTTACGGTCTATGTACGATTTGCCTATTTATTTTATTATTTAAACTTGTATAAAAACCATTTTTAATTAAAGCACAACATTTTTGTTGTTCGTTCAAATGTAGTATATATTATACATTATTTTTCATTTATCGAGGGATAAATATAAATCACCTAATAAACTATTGCCACAATAATTTTATTTATGGAACATCATTCAACATAGTGTTTTAAACATATTATAGTAGTAAAACAATGTAAATAAATATAAACACATACCTAGGTTGTCATCGTCTTATCTTCTTAAAGGAATTGCATCCCCGCAATTCACTCAAAGAGTGAACTACTAATCATAACATCAAAAATGTGAATAACCTAACATAATATATCTAAAGATACACATACATGTGAAGCACCCAAAAAGCCCTAAAACAATGTCAACCCAAACTGGCATTCTCTAAGGTTTAGCCATTCCTAGAGTTGCTGCTTAAGGTAGGTTCTATAGGATCGGCCAAACCGCTTTATGATCAACCATGATGGTCACATAGAGTTAAGGGAATGCCTTGGGGCAATTATGTATTTCAATCATGTATCTTAACTATTATGAGAAATATTGTTTGGAATTAATGCATGATTTTGGTTTTATGTAAAAATATATAACATTAAGGGCACATTATTGTAAATAAGTAGAACTCCTAAAACAATGTGTTTAGTTAATTGCAGTTATGAAAGAGTTTGTACCTATTATGAGAACTTCTTTGTCTTCCTCCTAGCTTGACTTTCAGGGCCTAGATATGTCATTGAATGGAAGTTAGGGTTTTGTTTTTGTGGTGTGGTTTATGGAAAGAGAGAGTAGAGGCTTATTTATAGCCTCTCAAAGACATAAAATGTCCAGGTATGTCCCTATATTTCTTTCCTACCATACGTTAGGAAATCCAATCTATGGTTTCGATGACAACAACTATACAATGGAAATCAAATATGCATATATATTTATATATACAGGTACTTGCTAGAACAACATAGACAAAAACGGGGCTCAAAGGACAATACAAGAGACTACAAGTCGATAAGTACAAAGAAGCAAAAGAAAATATGCACAAAAACAGACATCCAATTTATCAGACGTCTGGATGCACAAGTCGGACATTTGGAAAAGTTCTCTGGAACAACAAACAGGCTAACCAGACGTTTAGTGATAGCATTCAGACGTTTGAAAATCTAATATGTTCCAAAAATATATAGTATCTGACGTCTGAAAAAAATACCAGATGCCTGAATTCAAACTCGAATTTCAGAAAAGAAATACAACTGCCACATGCGAATGGACATCTCTGCCACTCTTCGCCATATCTCTTCACCCTCAACAGAAGCAACTTTAGAGCGTTCGTTAATGGATGCAGCTACTCAAGATACCTATCTACAACTATATATAGCATTAAGAATCAAGAGAATAGAACTCATCTTACTTACTTATGCATTCTAATTCTATACTCTATCTTATATTCTTAATCTCTGCACTCTTGCAATCTTTATTTTTATTCACTCTTTTATATATTCAGTTCTTCATATACAATATTCTTTAGATATATATTGGAAACAATTGTACTAATTAGTCAACATCCGTGTTATACTAGAACACACATTTGACAAGAACAACTTATTGTAACCAAGCCTATTCCTCTAGGCTAAGCGAGGGTTTTTGATAGTCGAATTCCAAAGGGGAGCTTCGAGACTGGACGTAGGATGGAAGGTGCGAGCCCGTATAAAATTCTGGTGTGCTTATTCTATATTTACTTAGATTAATATTATCGTAGTTGCATCATATATTCTGTCACATATACTTGCATATACACTACACAATCCACCCTGTAGACTTTCAATTGGTATCAGAGCAAGGTTTGATCAAAGTAAAATAACATATATTTGAATCACTTTAATATGGCAATTATTTTTCAAGAAGGCCAATCCACAGCACGTCCTCCACTTTTAGTGGTTCTAATTACGCATATTGGTCAATACGTATGAGAATTTTTATGGAAGCTAATGGATTAGAAATTTGGTCAGCCACTCAAAATAAATATGAAGCGCCTGATACTGCTATGGACATATGGAATGATGCACAAAAAACCGCAGCTTCTACTAATTCCAAAGCTATGAATGATTTATTTTGTTCATTAGATAAAATGAATTTTCACATGTCATGTTGTGTAACACTGCATATGATATTTGGCATACCTTACAAATTGCACAGGAACGCACAAAGTTAAACAAACTAAAATTTTAATTTTATAAAATCGATTTTCATCATTTAAAATGAAACAAAAAGAATCTATAGTGGACGTACTCTAGATTCCAAACTATTCAACAAGATTTAATGGCACTTGGAGTTAAATTCACAAATTTTGAATTAGTATCTAGAATACTCAATTCTTTAACTTCAGAGTGGGAAAGAAAAGTATTAGTTATCGAAGAAGCTAATGACCTTTCAACACTTTTAGTTGAAGAATTGACAGGAAATTTAGTGTCCTATGAAGCTAATCTGTAGGCAAGAAAAGAACAAAATTCGAAGAAGAAAAACATATCATTTTCAGCAATGAATGAAGACTCCGACTTGGACAAAGAAGTAATCGTATTTATTGCCAAAAACTACAACAAATTCAAGAAGTTTAGAAAACTGACCAGATTTCAGAAAGGAGGAAAATCAAGCTCAACAAATCAAATGTCAATCAAATGCTATGAATCTGATCAATTTGGACATATGAAGAAATATTGTCCCAAGCTCAACAATGATAGAAAGAGGAACAAATTTGAAAAATTCAAAAAGAAGAAAGCTTTCAAAGTAACATGGGATGATTCAGACTCTTCATCATCATCAGACAGTGACAGCGATAGTGATGGAGAACAAGCTAATGTATGTTTTATGGCACAAACTGATGAGGTACCCAAAATAAAAAATAAGGAGAAATGGATACTTGATAGTGGCTGCTTTAAGCATATGACCGGAAACCCAAAAATGCTATCAAATATAACATACATCGATGGTGGAGCGGTAACTTTTGGAGATAACTCAAAAGGTTACGTCGTTGGCATAAGAGAAGTCGTCAATCTGGTATTTCTAAGTCTCCTCTTATTACAAATGTTTTGTTAATAGAAAATTTAAAACACAACCTACTTAGCATTAGACAATTATGCGATAAATGTTTTCAAATTAATTTCAAAAAAGATAGATGTAATACTTTCGACAATAACAAACAACTTAATTTTGAGGGTTTTAGAAACAAAAATATTTATGTCTTAAACGTGAATATAAATCGAAATACAAACTTATGCTTAACTGCTAAACATGATGATCCATGGTTGTGGCATAAACGATTCTGTCATATTAATTTTAAATATATTAAGAAATTAGCAAAATATGAGCTAGTTTGAGGTTTACCTAAAATAAATTATAAAGTAGAAAATTTATGCGACGATTGTCAAATCGGTAAACTAAAGAAAAGCACTTTTAAATCTAAAAATAATATTTCTACAAAACAACCATTAGAATTATTACATTTATATTTATTTGTTCCAACTCAAGTTGTTAGTCCGTGAGATGATGGTTTTGATGACAACAACCTTAGAACAGATTATAAAATATAAATACTAACATTATAAGTTTAGATATATATGTATATGCAGGATTTAACCATGCATGTACTAAGAATGAAAACTGTACAGTATAGAGATTCAAGATATCAAGATAAAATATCAAGAAAGAAGACTAATGAGTATCGAGACTATCAAGATTTCAAGGATAAGTATTAGGAATTTTTGTTAAAACTCGTAGAGAAGCACTGGCATCTTAAAGTCCAATTTATTCATGGAATGGAATCCACTTCGAGCCCGTTAAAGGGATGGAACCCTAAGTAGGATGGAACCTACGAAAATCTAGTGGGACATTGTTTTGTATCCACTAATTTTAATTCAAAAGATTTTACAAAATTATCTTGTTTTCAAAACTTTCCTTTTAAAAAGATTCAGAACCCTCGATCCTGATTTTAAATAATTTTAGCCTCAAAAACATCTTTATTTTCAAAGTCAAATTACTTCTGATTTTAAAATATTTTTAAATAATATATTTAACTTTTAAATATTTGTACTTAAATTTAAATATAAAATTATAGTTAAAATCTATATATATTATTCTCTATATTTGCTTATGAAATTTTAACTATGGACAAGTATATTTATAAAGTTTAAAATAGTTTCAAAGAAATTCAAAACATCATAAAATGCTTTGGAATGTCGACATGCCTATGGGTACGATGTCGACATGGTGACAATTTGATTCAAAAATTCAAATTTCAAAAGAAGTGTCTATTCGCCATAACTCTTCATGAATGGACATGGCTGTTGTTCTTCTATAAATAGGGGTCAGTTTCAACGAATTTTTAATCACTTTTTTCCGGTTTTCACTCCTCTTCTTCTTCCTCATTTCTTAATACATATTCTTATCATTACTCTGCCGAAATCAACATTGAATCATACTCGATTACTTCTAGTTTGATTCTCTATCGCTATCTCTACAAGATTCTCAGTGCTATTCAGAGTTATAGACTTCTTTGTAATCTATTAAGCGAGAAAAGGTGTGATTGTAGCCTTGGAAATCAATCAAAAGGGAAAAGGTGTGATTGTAGCCTTGGTAAATCAATTGGGTAAACTTGTGGCCTGGAAATCAAGTATCTCTACCCAGAGGATCGAAATTTTAGAGGGTGTACCTCGTAGCCTTGAAACCGAGGGTGTAATTGTACAATTTCTTTTGAAAGGAAATCCATACTTGTGTTGCGGGACTGGATGTAGGGTAACTCCGAACTAGAATAAAATCTGGTGTGTTCTTTCCTTTACTGCTTTTATTTCATTTCTACATCTGTGATTGTTTCTGTGATCATATTTGTGTCTGTATATTGCATACTTTTGTGTCTAAATTAACATAAATTAAAAAGATTTTGTAATTCTTTATTAACACTATTCATCCCCCCTCTAATGTTAATCTTAGCCTTAAGATCCATAATCCGCATTTCTCACAATTGGTATCAGAGTAAGGTTTTTAAAGTTTCATAATCTGATTTTTGAAAAGTTTTTAAAATGGCTATATTCGTTAATATTAATTTAGAAGTATTCAAATCATCATTGTTTCATGAGTCTGCATGTAACCAATATTCAAATTCAAGTTATCTACCAAAATTGTTTGATGTACAGGAATCATGCTTTATGGGTGTTCAGGAATCAATCCACAATGGACAAATTGGGCAGATCAGAAAGAACAAATGGATACCTGATAGTGGATGTTCTAGACACATGACTGGCAATCCAGATATATTGAATGATATAATATGCAAAGACGGAGGATTGGTTAACTTTGGAGACAATTCAAAAGGATATGTGATTGGTATCGGCAAAGTCGGTAATTCTGAAACTCCTACTATTGCTAATGTTTTGCTAGTTAAGAATCTGAAACATAATCTGCTAAGTATAAGTCAACTATGTGATAAAGGTTATAAAATTAAATTTGAAAAAGATAAATGTCACATTGAAGATAATAATTCAACCATCATATTTGAGGGAGTCAGGAAAAAATATATATATATTCTTAGTATGAAAGTTTCAAATGATAACCTGTGTCTGTTGGCAAATACAAGTGACCCTTGGATTTGGCACAAGAGATTTGGACACTAAAATTTCCAACTCCTATCTAGACTGTCAAAACATGATCTAGTAAGAGGTCTCCCTAAAATGAATTTTAATGTAGATAGTTTATGTGATGCTTGTCAATTAGGAAAACTTAGAAAAAATTCTTTTAAGTTAAAAGATATAATTTCAACTTCGAAACCTCTTGAATTACTTCATCTTGATTTATTTGGTCCATCTCAAATTCTATCAATAAATCATAGTAGATACGTCTTTGTAATTGTAGATGATTATTCTAGATTTACATGGACAATATTTTTGAAACATAAAAGTGATACTTTTGAATGTTTTAAGACATTCTCAAAAAGAATTCAAAATCAATTTTCTCTAAAAATTATAACTATTCGAAGTGATCATGGTGGTGAATTTGAAAATGAAAGGTTTGAGGAATTCTACAAGAAAAGGGAATAACTCACAATTTTTCATTTTCGAGAACTCCACAACAAAACGGAGTAGTAGAATGTAAAAATAGGACGATTCAAGAGTGTGCGAGAACTATGCTTACAGATAGTAATTTACCAAAGAATTTTTGGGCATAAGCAGTTGCTACCGCCTGCTATATTTTGAATAGAACTTTAATTAGACCTCTAACTGATAAGACATCTTATGAACTTCTTTATTCAAAGAAACCTAAGGTATCTTATTTAAGAATTTTTGGAAGTAAATGCTTTATTTTAAATACAAAAGATAATTTAGATAAATTTGATCCTAAATCCGACAAAGGTATCTTTATCGGATATTCTAATAGAAGTAAAGCATATAGAGTGTTTAATTTAAAAACTAATACCATTGAAGAAACAATGCATGTTTCATTTGATGAAAATTTCAAAATTTTTGAAGATACAAAAGATGAAGAGGATTTAATCACTCAAAATCAAGAACCTATTGAAACTAATAATGAAATTGATCATCCTAATAAAAGGACAAAACTTTTAAAAGATCACCCTATAGAAAATATACTGGGAGATATGAAATCTGTTGTTAAAACTAGAAATCAACTAAGTCAAATGAGTAATGTAGCTTTTATATCAACTATTGAACCCAAAAATCCAACAGAAGCATCAATTGATGATTCATGGATTTTGGCTATGCAAGAAGAATTAAATCAATTTACTAGAAATGACGTTTGGGAACTTGTTCCTAGACCAGAAAATAAAACTATAATTGGAACTAAATGGGTTTATAAAAATGAAATGAATGAACAAGGAGAGGTAGTTAGAAATAAAGCTCGTTTAGTTGCTCAAGGTTATTGTTAAGAAGAAGGAATAGATTTTGATGAAACCTTTGCTCCCGTAGCAAGATTAGAAGCCATTAGGATTCTACTTGCTTTCGCAAATCATAATAATTTCAAATTATTTCAAATGGATGTTAAAAGTGCCTTTTTAAATGGATTTGTAAAAGAAGAAGTATATGTCGAACAACCACCACTTTTTGAAAATGATAAATTACCAAATCATGTTTACAAACTTAAAAAAGCACTATATGGTCTAAAACAAGCTCCTAGAGCCTGGTATGATAGACTAAGATCTTATTTATTGCAATCTAATGTTGAAATTGGTAAAGTAGATAATACTCTTTTTATTAAAAGAAATAAAAATGATATTCAACTAGTACAACTTTACGTAGACGATACCATTTTTGGTTCAACTAATTTTGAAACGAATAAAGAATTTTCTAAAATAATGAAAAAAGAATTTGAGATGAGTCATATGGGTGAATTAAATTTCTTTTTAGGATTACAAATAAAACAATTAGATAATGGTATCTTTATTAGTCAAGAAAAGTATGCTAAAGACCTAATTAGTAAATTTGGTTTGACCATTGCGAGTGGAAAACCCACTCCCATGGCAACCAATGAGTAACTTAGTAAAGAAGATCTCTAGAAAGATGTAGATCAAAAATTATATAGAGGAATGATTGGCTCATTACTCTATATTACTGCTCGTAGACCTGATATCATGCATAGTATCTGTCTCTGTGCCAGATATCAATCCCAACCTAAAGAGACTCACTTAAAAGTCGTGGAACGAATCATAAGATATGTTAAACACACGTCTGATTATGGTTTATTCTACCCTAAAAATAATTCTTTTGAAATAATATCTTACTGTGATGCTGACTATGCTGGTTGTAAATCAGACCGAAAAAGTACAAGCGGGACTTGTCACTTTTTGGGGCATTCTCTGATTTTTTGGCTTGGTAAAAAGCAAAACACAGTTTTTTTATCAACAACTGAAGCAGAGTATATTTCTGCTGCTTTGGCTTGTTCTCAAGTAATATATATGCAACAAACCTTAAAAGATTTTGGTTTAAATTTCTCAAAATCTCCAATTTATTGTGACAATACGAATGCGATAAATTTATCCAAAATTACTACTCAACATGCTCGAACTAAACATATTGATATCAGACATCATTTTCTCAGATATAATACAAGCAAGGAAGTAGTTACTCTCGATTATATCAATTCTGAAAATCAAATTGCTGATATCTTAACAAAACCTTTAAATGAATCAACATTTACTAAATTAAGAAGAGAATTAGGTATTTGTTCTATAACTGAAATATAAAATATAAATAACAAGTATAATTAACAATTGGTATCAAAATAAATCAAAGAGTTAAATTTTGTAAAGACCATGTCGACATCCCCTAGGTATACATGTCGACATATAATATTTTTGATTTGTTAAAAAATTTCCCGCCAAAATTAAAAAATTTAGTTACATATTCTTCTTAATTTCGACTTTTAATTCATTCTCTCTGTTTTCTCTTCATTCTCTCTTCTGAAATAAATAGAATCTTGGCTTCATCCTCAAAATCAAACATAAAATCAACTTTCTCATTTCCCTCTCCTACTTCTGGTCCATTCCAATGCACTACTCTCGCTCGTGTGACTAAAATGGAGGAATCTATGAAGGATGTTCTTCAGATGTTGACTGAAATTCAAGTAACTCAACTTTGTATGGCAAAGGAAAAGGAAAGGCAAGGCAAGATTCTTAGGAATTTGCAAAAATTCCTAATGGACAACCAGGCCAACCCTATCTTGATCGATGGAGACTCTTCACTCAATCAAGAACAAGAGGCCAGCGACGACGAAGAAGAAGAAGAAGAACCCATGGAAGAAGCACGCGAGGAGGATTATGACCAAGTAGTGTGAGTTGGAGAAGTGTGTTTCGACAAAAATGGGAATCTTGTCGAACAACGTGGAAATTTCTGTTTCCACTATCCAAACTGTTCGATCCATAGATCTCCTATGTTTAGAAACACACATTAGTTTCTTCTTTTTCCTTCCGTTGTTGTTTTGTTTTTATGTTTTCAAACGCAAATGTAAATATAACCATATACGTAATAAATAACTCATGTCCTTATATGTGTTTTTATTATAAGTATTATTGTGAATTCTTAGTTAGGATAGTTAAGAGTTTAGGACTATGTTTTAGTATTAGACTTAAGTGTTGATTATTTATGATAACACTATCATTATAATCACATGTCATAGAATAATAGTTTTAGGGGGAGCTTTATAGTTTGGAGTTATCTTATTTAGTTAGAGTTTTTGTTGATGACAAAGGGGGAGAAATATAAAATAGGATAGTTAGGTATAGATTAAGGGGGAGTTGTTAGTTTTAGGGGGAGTTATTAGGATAGAAATAACAATTTATAAACAAAGGTTGTCATCATCAAAAAGGGGGAGATTGTTAGTCCGTGAGATGAAGGTTTTGATGACAACAACCTTAGAATAGATTATAAAATATAAATACTAACATTATAAGTTTAGATATATATGTATATGCAGGATTTAACCATGCAGGTACTAAGATTGAAGACTGTATAGTATAGAGATTCAAGATATCAAGTTAAAATATCAAGATAGAAGACTCATGAGTATCGAGACTATCAAGAGTTCAAGATTTCAAGGATAAGTATTTTTTATTATTAGGAATTTTTGTTAAAACTCATAGAAAAGCACTGGCATTAAAATCCAATTTATTCGTGGAATGGAATCCACTTCGAGCCCGTTAAAGGGATGGAACCCTAAGTAGGGTGGAACTTACGAAAATTTAGTGGGACATTGTTTTGTATCCACTAATTTTAATTCAAAAGATTTTACAAAATTATCTTGTTTTCAAAATGTTTTCAAAACTTTCCCTTTAAAAAAGATTCAAAACCCTCGATCCTGATTTTAAATAATTTTAGCCTCAAAAACATCTTTATTTTCAAAGTCAAATTACTCCTGATTTTAAAATATCTTTTTAAATAACATATTTAACTTTAAAATATTTATACTTAAATTTAAATATAAAATTATAGTTAAAACCTATATATATTATTCTCTATATTTGCTTATGAATTTTAACTATAGACAAGTATATTTATAAAGTTTAAAATAGTTTCAAAGAAATTCAAAACATCACAAAATGCTTTGGATGTCGACATGCCTATGGGTACCATGTCGACATGGTGATAGTTTGATTCAAAAATTCAAATTTCAAAAGAAGTGTCTATTCGCCATAACTCTTCATGAATGGACATGGCTGTTGTTCTTCTATAAATAGGGGTCAGTTTCAACGAATTTTTAATCACTTTTTTCTGGTTTTCACTCCTCTTCTTCTTCCTCATTTCTTAATACATATTCTTATCATTACTCTGCCGAAATCAACATTGAATCATACTCGATTACTTCTAGTTTGATTCTCTATCACTATCTCTACAAGATTCTCAGTGCTATTCAGAGTTATAGACTTCTTTGTAATCTATTAAGCGAGAAAAAGTATGATTGTAGCCTTGGAAATCAATCAAAAGGGAAAAGGTGTGATTGTAGCCTTGGTAAATCAATTGGGTAAATTTGTGGCCCGGAAATCAAGTTTCTCTACCCAGAGGATCGAAATTCTAGAGGGTATACCCCGTAGCCTTGAAACCGAGGGTGTAATTGTACAATTGCTTTTGAAAGGAAATCCGTACTTGTGTTGCGGGACTGGATGTAGGGTAACTCCGAACCAGTATAAAATCTGGTGTGTTCTTTCATTTACTGCTTTTATTTTATTTCTGCATCTATGATTGTTTCTGTGATCATTTCTGTGATCATATCTGTGTCTGTATATTGCATACATTTTTGTCTAAATTAACATAAATTAAAAAGATTTTGTAATTCTTTATTAACACTATTCACCCCCTGTCTAGTTTTAATCTTAGCCTTAAGATCTGTAATCCGCATTTCTCACACAAGTATGATCTATAAATCACAACAAATATGTTTTCGTAATAGTTGACGATTTTTCAAGATATACATGGACCTTATTTTTAAAACATAAAAGTGACACTTTCGGTATGTTTAAAATTTTGGCTAAAAGAATTAAAACACAAATGGATTTAAAAATTAAGAATATTCGAAGTGATCATAGTGGAGAATTCGAAAATGATATTTTCACTAATTTTTGTAATAAAAATGGCATAAGTCATAATTTCTTTTTTTCTGCACACCTCAACAAAATGGTATAGTAGAAAGAAAAAATCATACGTTACAAGAATGTGCACGAACACTATTAAATAGCAGTGGTTTACCATAACATTTTTGGGCTGAAGCTATTGCCACAGCTTGTTATGTTTTGAATCGAGTAACCATACGACCTATGAATAAACATACTTGCTTCAAAATATTTTTTGGAAGAAAACCTAAAGTGTCATACTTTAAAACTTTCGGATCAAAATGTTTTATATTAAATACGAAAGATAATTTAGAAAAATTCGACCCGAAGGCCGATGAAGGAATCTTTGCTGCATATTCAGATCGTAGCAAGACGTATAGAATTTTTAATAAACGTTCTAACACAATGGTAGAAAGTTTACATGTTTCATTTGATGAAATTTCCTTAACAATCATACTAATGACGATGAAGAAACTACTCCGATAAAAAAAATACAACAAACTCATCTAATAATGAGACAAATGCACAAAATAATACTTTAGTGTCACCTCCTAGAATTCTAAAGGATCATCTATAAGATAATATCATTGGGGATCTTAATTCCAAAGTAACTAGAAATCAACTTAACTAGATAAGTTATATTGCATTTATGTTAAATTTTGAACCAAAAAATTATGAAGAAGCTTCAAACGATGATTTTTGGATAATAGCCATGCAAAAAGAATTAAATCAATATGAACGTAATAATGTTTGGGAATTAGTACCAAGACCAGAAAACCAGTCAGTTATTGGAATAAAATGGGTATTCAAAAACAAAGTAGATGAAAATGGAAATATAGTTAGGAATAAAGCACGTTTAGTCGCTCAGGGTAATAATCAAGAAGAAGGTATCGACTATGACGAAACTTTTGCTTTAGTAGCAAGTTTCGAGGGCATACGTATATTACTTATTTTTGCAACTCATCACAATTTTAAATTATTTCAAATGGATGTCAAAAGTGCCTTTTTAAATGGTCTTATTAAAGAAAACGTATATATTGAAAAACCTCCATTATTTGTTCACGAAAAATATCCCGATCATGTTTTAAATTACGCAAAACATTATATGGTTTAAAGAAAGCCCCCCATGCCTGGTACAAACGTCTTAAGAATCATTTGATTGCTTTTGGTTTTCAAATAGGTAAAATAGATATGACTTTATTTATTAAAGGAGAAAATAATGACATCTTAGTCATACAAATTTATGTAGATGATATTATTTTTGGTTCAACTAATGAAAATCTTTGTACTCAATTTTCAAATATTATGAAAAATGAATTTGAAATGTCTCACATGGGTGAATTTCTTTCTTTCTAAGTTTACAAATAAATAACTTGAAAATGGTATTTTTATTCATCAAGAAAATTATTGTAATGATTTATTTCTTCGTTTTGGAATGGATAAAACTTCGAGCAAACCAACACCAATGAGTACTAGTGTTCACTTGGAAAAAGATATAACGAAAAAGATTTTGATGAAAAAATATATCGTAGTATGATTGTAACAACCCGCATATTTATCGATTTTATATTTAAATATTTTATTTAAATATTTTATCGTTAGTCGGATTTTAGTCCGAAAAGCTACTTTTTGCATACGGTCGAATTAGGACTCGGGACCACTCCCATTGAGTTTAAAATGCCATTTGCGACCTTTTTGAGTATAAGCTTTGATATGTTTGGAGAAAGTTGATTTTTGCTACCTTTTACTTTGGGTTTGGTTTTTGGGCTCAGCCCTATGTTAACTTATACTCCAAAACTGAGCCACTCTTCCCCACTCACCCTCATTCTCTTCTCATTTCAGTTTTTAGAGTATTAATGGTGGGAGAGATTGGAAATTAAAACTCCAAAACCCTAGTTTCCCTTGCAAATCAAATTCCTAGCTCCAAACTCAAGAAGAACCCATTGGTAGGCTTCTCTTCTTCTTCTCCAACTTATTCTCTTACCAATTTCAGAAATTCCTAAACCTAATCTTGGGAATGTTCTTGTTTTTGAGCTTAGATTCAAGCTCAATTGGGTTGTGTTGAAGAGAGGTTGATTCTCCATTTGCTTTCAAGCTTCTTCTTGTTCGATTTTGTGAAAAGGTGAGATTTTTATCTCACATCTATGACTATAATTATCTTTGGTTGTTGGGTATGAATTCCTAACACTTCTTCATGTGCATTTGCTCTCGATTTGGATTGGTTTTGTGAATATTCCAATTTTTGGGTTTTTAAGTCAAATTTGTGTGAAATCCTTTTATGGATGTTTGATCATGCTTTTAGTGATGCACCGAGGAGCATATAGGGCCGGGTTGTCGATTGGCATAAACCCTTAGAGCCAATGTTCGTCCGGTTGCATTTTGGAAGAATTTGCTCTTCATTTGAATAAGGCTGAAAAACAGCCCAGGCATGATTCAGTCGACTGAAAACTCTGTTCAGTCGACTGAACCTGAAACCCGAGAGTTTCCAGGCATGATTCAGTCGACTGAAAAATTCTGCACAGTCGACTGAAACTGGAAACAGAAAGTTTCCTGAACCTGGAAAATTTCCAGGCACAGGGTCAGTCGACTGAAAACTCTGTTCAGTCGACTGAACCTGCTGTTTGAGTCCAATTTGCCTTTTTGGATTGAAATTCCAATTTAAATCGATTCGTGATAATCCTATTTGTTGTTATCATCTATTATGACTTTGATGACTCTTTTTAGGGATTTTTGAATATCCATTTCGATGGACCCTTTATCGATTTCTTTGGATTTTATTCACGTCTTCGTATGTGAATTTTTGTGATTGATTGTTCTTACAATCTTCTTCGTGATTTGTTACTTTAAAAATATAAAGGTTTTCTATACTAGTAGTAAATATCAAAACTCTTTCCTCAAACGATTTCAATACTATTTTAATACCAAATTCGTTTATAGAACAGTTTTCCAATCTATTAGTATATACAAACCTTTACCTCACTCGTATGAGAAATCTAATTAAACGGCTTAGTAAAACAAGTGGTATGAAACGCTTACGTTTACTTTGTCGATTAATTCTTGGACTTGTTCGGTTGAACCTCTTGTGACAATTTTTTAGTGGAGATTTACAGTTTGTTCGTAAATATTTAAGTTAAGCAAGTGGTTATGGGACATGAAGCTAAACTCATATATTTACTAGCTTAGTGTAATTGACACTTCTCTATGATCATGACGATCATTTTTTTGATTTAGACTAGCAATGTGCGATGTCTCTTTGTCTGCGTGGGAGACTAAACCCCGTTCGTGTGTCATATTTGTGGGGTAGCAACCCACGGTCTTCGGACCATTCATGTGTCAAATTAATGGCTAGCTACCATGAGATAGCTTCTCGTTCATGTGTTACAGCTGTTGGTGAGTTTTCATGCTCCCGTTCATGTGATAGGCCTCCCCCCCTTATTTTGTGTGATTTCTGGATTTCGTGTGTCGAATTCTGGAATTTTCTTCTTCACCTATTTTTGTGATTTCTATTGATATGATTTATCAATTCTTGTGCATATGTGAATTCGTGTGTCGTTGACTGGATTTCTTGTGTTGATTTCTGGAATTTATGTTTCACCAACTTTGTGATTTCTATTGATATGGTTTATCAATTCTTGTGCATAGGTGATTTCGTGTGTCATTAACTGGTTGTGAATACAAGTTTTGGGTATGATACCCTTTTTGGATCTTTGAGAAGATTCTTTGATATTGATTAATCGTTTGTTGATTATCATTTACATACTTATAGTAGTATGCCATTATGAATATTATCGTCAATATTTGTGGTTTGATGAACAAAATAAAGAGTATGACACTTCTTGGATTCTTGTGTAGATTTTGTGATATTGATTAATCTCTTGCTGATTATCAACTACTTATATATCACAGCTTGGCCTTGTGATTATTATGTGTTTAGTCATAACTCTGATTCTATATCGTTTCATCTGATATTTATAGTTAGACTGATCCGTTTATTATTTTCTTATTAAATAATACTCGGGTCAGACCGAGATGTTACAGGTGCTTCTGCTTGACTTCTCTCTTGGGATTGATTTCTCTTACTTTTGGTTAACTACTTAGATTAGTAGTTTTTGTTGTATACATTTGAGATATAGACTCCATAATGTATACTTATTCTTTTGTGTAGTTCATGTAACTATTCTTTTGTGATATTGTGGATCTTTTTAGACCACAACTCTGATATACACTGCCATGTGTTGATTATATATTCATATCTTCTTCCGCCTTTGTGATATGAATTATCTGTGACTGATTTATGTTATGTTTATCTCTATATTTGTTTCCGAAGATTTTATATAGCCACTGTGTGATAGCTTTGAGTTTGTATCTGTATGTTGGATTTCCTCTAGAGATGAAAAGTTATATTTTTATCTGGCATACCGGTACTCGCACAAAGCAATTATACAGATGGTCGCTCCTCAACAGCCTTATTCTCCGTGCTAGTCGACAGCATTACTCCGTAGTGTTCTTGGCTAGCGTGGGTATAGAGGTGGGGCGTCACAGCTTGGTATCAGAGCCAAACTTCGGAACAATATGGAATGTTATAACAAGGATCATCGTCCTAAGTCTTTCTTAGGAGTCGTGCTTTAGGATTTTATTCGGGTCTACGTACCGTCCTATCCTATTTTCATTTATGATTCCTTGTTTTGTCTATCAAGATTGCTTGATATTCAATTTGGTGAATGACCTTTTTTCTTCCTCTTCTTTCTTTCTAAAGGAAGGGAAATGTCTAGACCTGGCCGCCCCAGAGCCATGCCATCTAGCACTCTGCCCCAGGATGGAGTTTTTATGACTGCTCAACAGCTTCTTGATTTAGTGACAAATGCTCAAGCAGCTGGAGCTAACCCGGAACCTACTCACCCAAAGTCGGGATTTGCACGCTTGTGTAGCGATTACACTAATTTTGGTGGGGAGCCATTCAAAGGCTCCGAAACTGTTATTGAAGTACAGGCTTGGCTAAGAACATGCGATCGCATCTTTTCGCGCATGAATCTTATTGACCTTCACCGAGTTCAGGTGGCCTCTAGTATGCTCCGAGAAAGAGCATTGGACTGGTACGAACTTCTTATTTCTGAGATTAATGAAGCGGATCTCACCTGGGAGAAATTCCGAGAGCGCTTCGAGTTAAAATTCGTACCAGAAGCTGAGAAAGTGACATTGGCTCGACGATTTATAGACCTTGTTCAAGGTGAGTCCTCCGTGACTGATTACGTCGCCTCCTTCGAGTCGCTTTCCAAATATGGGGTTGAATACATCAACACCCCTCTGAAGAAGAATCAGAGATTCGTCTATGGCTTAAACAAAAATCTCAAGAAGCCATTACTTCTAAAATTAGAAGTTTCTTTCGACCAACTCGTTGATATCGCTCTTCGTCTTGAAGAGGCGGATAGGGAGAATGATGTTGAAGTGGTGGGTTCCAAACCAAACTTCAACAACAAGAAGAGGCCAAGCAAATTCAAAGGCCCTTATCCCAATAACAAAGGGAGGCAAGCAACTCCTACTGAAAAGACCTTTTCCTCTACTCAAGGGAAATGCTATAATTGCGGTTCGAAAGACCATTTTACGAACAAGTGTTCAAAGCCTCGTACTTGTCGCTATTGCAAGAGCCTGGACCATTTTATGCATGTGTGTCCCAAACTTCAAAATAGGAGGGAGGGAAAGCTTAATGTTGCTCAAGCCCCTGGCAACACATCTCGTGGCCAAGGTATTTCTCATTCTATTGTAGATGGAATTATTTTATTTCGTGATCATCCTATTCGAGTTCTTTTTGATACGGGTGCGTCCCATTCTTTTATATCAAAAGAACTTGTTGATACTTTTTCTTTGGATGTTTTGTGCTTAATGACTTCTTTGAGAATTGCGAATCCGGTTGGTGGATCCGCAACAATCAGTTTATTGTGTAAAGATGTCGAGATTATTTTGTGTGATTTTTCTTTCCGAGCCGATTTGCATGTCATGCGTTATTTAGGCTTTGGAATGATTTTGGGAATGGATTGGCTTAACCTTTATGAAGCTCATATCCTATGTCCTGAGCGGACTATTCATCTTCGACATCCTCAATCTGTTAATCAGGTTTCTGTTATTCTTAAAGATTCAGATTCTGCTTTGGTTGCATCTTTATATTCTTTAAATCCTCGTGATGATGACGATGATGATGAGGGTGATATTATTTCTCTTATTCACGTCGTTTGTGAATTTTCCGACATATTCGAGCCCGTTTTAGGATTACCACCTAAGCGAGCAATTGAGTTCAGAATTAATCTTATTCCGGGAGCTCAACCTATCACTCGTCCTCCTTATCGTATGTCCAATAAAGAGAACGAGGAGATGCGTAAACAATTATCTGAATTGGAAACGAAGCAATTTATTCGCTCTAGTTCCTCGCCTTGGGGAGCTTCAGCTATTTTTGTGAAGAAATCCGACGGTACACTTAGGCTTTGCGTTGACTACCGCAAGCTTAATGATCTTACTATCAAAAATAAATATCCTTTACCTCGGATTGATGATCTATTCGATCAACTTAGTGGTGCTAGAGTCTTTTCACAATTGGACTTGGCTACCGGTTTTCATCAGCTTCGTATTGCAGAGGATAGCATTCCTTTGACATCGTTCCGTACTCGGTATGGATCTTATGAATGGCTTGTTATGCCATTTGGGTTAACAAATGCCCCGGCTTATTTCGTTGACTTAATGAATCGAGTTTTTAAAGACTTTCTCGACCGGTTTGTTCTCATCTTTATCGATGATATTCTTGTGTATTCTAAAACCGAGGAGGAGCATGAAAAACATCTTTGGATTGTGTTGGAAACTCTTAGGAGTAATCAATTAAAGGCAAAATTTTCTAAATGCCATTTTTGGCAATCTCGTGTGAAGTTTCTCGGTCACATTATTTCCGAATCCGGAATTTCCGTGGATCCTTCAAAGATTGAAGCGATTCAAGATTGGAAGAGACCGGAGAGTGTGACGGAGATTCGTAGTTTTCTTGGATTGGCGGGCTATTACCGTCGCTTTATTAAAGACTTTTCTAAAATTGTCGTGCCTCTCACTAGCTTGACGAAGAAAGGTGTTAAATACATTTGGTCGGACAAATGTGAAGCTTCTTTTCAGAAATTAAAAGAACTCCTTTCTGATGCTCCTATTCTTGTTATTCCCGATCGGAATCAAGATTTCGTTGTTTATACCGATGCTAGTCGCATTGGTTTGGGTGCCGTTCTTATGCAAAAGGAACGTGTTATTGCTTATGCTTCTAGGCAATTAAAGCCTGCTGAGACTAGATATGCCACTCATGATTTAGAGCTCGCGGCTATTGTTTTTGCTCTTTGTATTTGGCGTCATTATCTCTTAGGAGAGAAATTTGTTCTTTACACAGATCATAAGTCTTTGAAATATTTATTTTCTCAAAAGGAACTTAATTTGCGTCAACAACGTTGGCTTGAGTTCCTTGCTCCTTATGATCTTGATATTCTTTATTCTCCCGGAAAGGGTAATCGTGTCGCCGATGCTCTTAGCCGTAAACAACAAGCTATTGTTTCTATGATGATATCCGAATGGAACGATCTCGAGATTTTATCCACTTGCGAAATTCGAGACCGTGTTTTCGATTTATGCTCATCATTTGTTTTATGTAGCCTTGAGGCTCATCCATCTCTTTTAAACCGCATTCTTGAAGCTCAAGGGTTGGATCCTGAATTGGCTCTTCTTGGCCAAAATATTAAGGATAAAATTTATATTGAAGGTTTGAAAGACTTTGATATCGATTCTCGTGGCGGCATTCGGAAATTTGGTAGACTTGTCGTGCCAAATATTGGTGATCTTCGTAAAGATAGTTTAGAGGATTCTCATCACTCTAAATTTACCATTCATCCTGGTAGTAGTAAAATGTACGCGGATATGAAGCGACTTTATTATTGGGAGGGAATGAAACTTGACATCGCTAACTTCGTTAAACGTTGCATGACTTGCCAACTCGTTAAGGCCGAACATCAAAGGCCCGGTGGGTTATTGCAACCTTTAGAAATTCCAGTTTGGAAGTGGGATCAAATTTCCATGGATTTTATAGATGGCCTTCCCCGTTCTCGTTCGGGTCATGATAGCTTATGGGTTATTGTTGGTAGGCTTACTAAATCTTCCCATTTTATTCCCGTTCGGTCTAATCGAACCGTTCCTCTTTTGGCCAAAATATTTATCAAAGAAATTGTTAAATTGCATGGTGTTCCTACTTCTATTGTTAGTGATCGTGATCCATTGTTTACTAGTGGATTTTGGAAGAGTCTTCAAAAAGCTTTGGGAACGAAGCTTAATTTTAGCACCGCTTATCATCCCCAGTCCGATGGACAAACCGAGCGTGTGAATCAAACTCTTGAAGATCTTCTTCGTGCTTGTGTTCTTGATTTTGGTGGAAGTTGGGAAGATCATATTTCACTTGTTGAATTTTCCTATAATAATAGCTTCCAATCTAGTATTGGTATGGCACCTTTTGAGGCACTCTATGGAAGGCCATGCCGATCTCCTTCTTGTTGGCTTGAGGCCGGTGAGAAGCTGGTTTTAGGTCCAGATTTTATTCGGGATTCTACATAAAAGATTGATCTTATTCGTCATAGAATGAAAGAAGCCCAGAGCAGACAAAAATCCTATGCCGATAACCGAAGAAGGAGGTTAGAATTTTCTGTGGGAGATCTTGTGTTCATTCGTGTTTCACCTATGAAGGGTGTTGTACGTTTCTGTCGATCGGGAAAACTAGCGCCTCGATATATTGGGCCATTTCCTATCACCGAACGTATTGGTTCCATGGCTTATCGCCTTTTATTACCGGCTCAGTTTTCTGCTATTCATGACGTGTTTCACGTTTCTCAATTACGGAAATGCCTTCGAGGTTCCGATTCTGTTCTTGAGCCCGGTGATGTGGAAGAGATTGAAGTTTCGCCTAATTTAACTTATGAGCAACATCCTACTTGTATCATTGCTTCGGAAGTCAAACGACTTCGAAATAAAGATGTTTCGCTTGTTAAAGTTCAATGGTCTTCGAATCCTAAGGATTGTTCTTGGGAATTTAGAGAGTACATCGAGCGAACACATCCGGACTTACTTTCTCGTGCTCTTTGAGGTGAACTTCTTACTTCAAGTTTCTTTTGTGATTGAATATGCTTTTACGGTTGTTACTTTATGTTCTCTTCTTAAATATTACGAGGACGCAATTTCTTTAAGGAGGGGAGTCTGTAACAACCCGCATATTTATCGATTTTATATTTAAATATTTTATTTAAATATTTTATCGTTAGTCGGATTTTAGTCCGAAAAGCTACTTTTTGCATACGGTCGAATTAGGACTCGGGACCACTCCCATTGAGTTTAAAATGCCGTTTGCGACCTTTTTGAGTATAAGCTTCGATATGTTTGGAGAAAGTTGATTTTTGCTACCTTTTACTTTGGGTTTGGTTTTTGGGCTCAGCCCTATGTTAACTTATACTCCAAAACTGAGCCACTCTTCCCCACTCACCCTCATTCTCTTCTCATTTCAGTTTTTAGAGTATTAATGGTGGGAGAGATTGGAAATTAAAACTCCAAAACCCTAGTTTCCCTTGCAAATCAAATTCCTAGCTCCAAACTCAAGAAGAACCCATTGGTAGGCTTCTCTTCTTCTTCTCCAACTTATTCTCTTACCAATTTCAGAAATTCCTAAACCTAATCTTGGGAATGTTCTTGTTTTTGAGCTTAGATTCAAGCTCAATTGGGTTGTGTTGAAGAGAGGTTGATTCTCCATTTGCTTTCAAGCTTCTTCTTGTTCGATTTTGTGAAAAGGTGAGATTTTTATCTCACATCTATGACTATAATTATCTTTGGTTGTTGGGTATGAATTCCTAACACTTCTTCATGTGCATTTGCTCTCGATTTGGATTGGTTTTGTGAATATTCCAATTTTTGGGTTTTTAAGTCAAATTTGTGTGAAATCCTTTTATGGATGTTTGATCATGCTTTTAGTGATGCACCGAGGAGCATATAGGGCCGGGTTGTCCATTGGCATAAACCCTTAGAGCCAATGTTCGTCCGGTTGCATTTTGGAAGAATTTGCTCTTCATTTGAATAAGGCTGAAAAACAGCCCAGGCATGATTCAGTCGACTGAAAACTCTGTTCAGTCGACCGAACCTGAAACCCGAGAGTTTCCAGGCATGATTCAGTCGACTGAAAAATTCTGCACAGTCGACTGAAACTGGAAACAGAAAGTTTCCTGAACCTGGAAAATTTCCAGGCACAGGGTCAGTCGACTGAAAACTCTGTTCAGTCGACTGAACCTGCTGTTTGAGTCCAATTTGCCTTTTTGGATTGAAATTCCAATTTAAATCGATTCGTGATAATCCTATTTGTTGTTATCATCTATTATGACTTTGATGACTCTTTTTAGGGATTTTTGAATATCCATTTCGATGGACCCTTTATCGATTTCTTTGGATTTTATTCACGTCTTCGTATGTGAATTTTTGTGATTGATTGTTCTTACAATCTTCTTCGTGATTTGTTACTTTAAAAATATAAAGGTTTTCTATACTAGTAGTAAATATCAAAACTCTTTCCTCAAACGATTTCAATACTATTTTAATACCAAATTCGTTTATAAAACAGTTTTCCAATCTATTAGTATATACAAACCTTTACCTCACTCGTATGAGAAATCTAATTAAACGGCTTAGTAAAACAAGTGGTATGAAACGCTTACGTTTACTTTGTCGGTTAATTCTTGGACTTGTTCGGTTGAACCTCTTGTGACAATTTTTTAGTGGAGATTTACAGTTTGTTCGTAAATATTTAAGTTAAGCAAGTGGTTATGGGACATGAAGCTAAACTCATATATTTACTAGCTTAGTGTAATTGACACTTCTCTATGATCATGACGATCATTTTTTTGATTTAGACTAGCAATGTGCGATGTCTCTTTGTCTGCGTGGGAGACTAAACCCCGTTCGTGTGTCATATTTGTGGGGTAGCAACCCACGGTCTTCGGACCATTCGTGTGTAAGGTCTTCGGACCATTCATGTGTCAAATTAATGGCTAGCTACCATGAGATAGCTTCTCGTTCATGTGTTACAGCTGTTGGTGAGTTTTCATGCTCCCGTTCATGTGATAGGCCTCCCCCCCTTATTTTGTGTGATTTCTGGATTTCGTGTGTCGAATTCTGGAATTTTCTTCTTCACCTATTTTGTGATTTCTATTGATATGATTTATCAATTCTTGTCCATAGGTGAATTCGTGTGTCATTGACTGGATTTCTTGTGTTGATTTCTGGAATTTATGTTTCACCAACTTTGTGATTTCTATTGATATGGTTTATCAATTCTTGTGCATAGGTGATTTCGTGTGTCATTAACTGGTTGTGAATACAAGTTTTGGGTATGATACCCTTTTTGGATCTTTGAGAAGATTCTTTGATATTGATTAATCGTTTGTTGATTATCATTTACATACTTATAGTAGTATGCCATTATGAATATTATCGTCAATATTTGTGGTTTGATGAACAAAATAAAGAGTATGACACTTCTTGGATTCTTGTGTAGATTTTGTGATATTGATTAATCTCTTGCTGATTATCAACTACTTATATATCACAGCTTGGCCTTGTGATTATTATGTGTTTAGTCATAACTCTGATTCTATATCGTTTCATCTGATATTTATAGTTAGACTGATCCGTTTATTATTTTCTTATTAAATAATACTCGGGTCAGACCGAGATGTTACAGGTGCTTCTGCTTGACTTCTCTCTTGGGATTGATTTCTCTTACTTTTGGTTAACTACTTAGATTAGTAGTTTTTGTTGTATACATTTGAGATATAGACTCCATAATGTATACTTATTCTTTTGTGTAGTTCATGTAACTATTCTTTTGTGATATTGTGGATCTTTTTAGACCACAACTCTGATATACACTGCCATGTGTTGATTATATATTCATATCTTCTTCCGCCTTTGTGATATGAATTATCTGTGACTGATTTATGTTATGTTTATCTCTATATTTGTTTCCGAAGATTTTATATAGCCACTGTGTGATAGCTTTGAGTTTGTATCTGTATGTCGGATTTCCTCTAGAGATGAAAAGTTATATTTTTATCTGGCATACCGCTACTCGCACAAAGCAATTATACAGATGGTCGCTCCTCAACAGCCTTATTCTCCGTGCTAGTCGACAGCATTACTCCGTAGTGTTCTTGGCTAGCGTGGGTATAGAGGTGTGGCGTCACAATGATTGGCTCCTTACTATATTTGACGGCTAGTCCACCTGACATTATGATGAGCGTATGTCTTTGTGCTCGATTACAAGCAAAACCAAAAGAGTCTCACCAAAGAGCTGTTAAACGTATCTTACAATATTTATCTAGTAGTAGATATCGCGGATTGTTTTATCCTAAGGGATCATCGTTTGAACTTGTTTCATATGGTGACGTGGATTTCGATTCTAACGACCCAGACTCGACTTTCGAAAATCGACATTCATATACATCATACATATTCAAATGCCACAGATTCAAGCATTGAGTTGGTTCGCCGAAGCTTATAACAACATTAGATGAATACAACATAGTGGAAATATAATAAATAATTTTATCGATGCACAACATTTGATACAAAAATGATACAAATAAAATGATCAACACTATCAGAGATAGATACAACAGCGGAAAAAATAAGACAGCAACAACAGTGGAAAACAACATCTTCAATGCCAAAGCCCCAATCAAAAGCTCGAACCACCATTATGCTGAAGTGAAGCAAACTTGGTGCATAATGCGATCGTCAAAATCCAAAGACTTCGAAGTTTGCCAAATGCTACATCTACTAGCTCACTATCTGATAACCTGACTTTAGGCTGTCCGTGTGGAAAATTGTGGGCATCCAGAGTTTAGAAAGGGAACAATAAACTCCAGGTCAGTCATGGGACTGGTGTGAGCAAAAAAAAAACTGTTGTTTTGAACAAAAAGAAACAACAAAAGAAATAAAAGAAATTCGCTATGCATTTTGGAAAATAAAACTATCATAAGGCCTCCCGGTACACACATAATGCAATCGCACACTTGGAGGAGATTTCTCCTTATGATAGTCAAACATGCTTGATACGCAAAATCCTTTTGATATTATTATTAGTGCATAGTGCAGAAACCTTTCGAAAATATAATATTGATCTTTGTCAGCATACATACCATTATAGTATGCCTACCATAGCTACCATGTTAAATGGCAGGTTCTACAACTAAAACCGCACAAGGCGCGTATTGGGTGATTGGATTTCCAACAAATGTTCAAGGCTAAGGATCTTCCTTCACCGATTGGGTACGCTTCTGGAGGGACGCACCGAGAACTTAACCAGCTCTCTGCCAACACAAGGCCGGGTTACCTCTATAACTAGTAACTACTGACACGAGTATGCCATTCCCCGATGTCACCGACCTTTATCCGAGGCCTCAACACCAACAAATTCCAACAATCACATAAGTTAAATATCTAGGCTCTATACTACGGTATCACTTTTTATCCATAAGGAAATGCATATACCCTAAAGGGAGCAACCCTCATAACCTTGCTGCATCCTTCCTGTTTCGACATTTTCGGGTTGTGAGGTTTGGCGAAGTCTCGTCCACAAAGCTATGCTTTTCACAAAAGCCATGCTTCGATCAACAAATGATCAGCAACACTTAGCATGCCACATTACCAAATTGGGAATATATCACTAGTAAATATCAACTACATAACCTCTGGGCTCGTGCGTATCAGAGAAGGGTGTTAAGCTAAGAGAATAAATTCTCCGCCACTAAACAGAAAGGTTTTTGATAGAAACCAGCTTTATATCTCAAAGTGTAACGTCAGACATACATCCATACAAGTCCATTCCAAGTTCGAACGGAACTGAAGGCACTTCAAAAAAGCCCTTGCAAATCAGGGTATCCACAATCCGACCGGACTCCCCATCACATATGGAGATCTCTATACTGAAGCAACTCAGTGCGGAGACATTCGACAGGCAATCCTATCATTGTCGAAAATACCAAGTCTTCACCATCGTCTTCAAATGCTATACATTTCGTCGTATCATTTATTCGGAATGGGTTTTAGGATATAAAGTCCTCTTCCGGCTAAACCGAATAATGAACGCTAATTTTTAAAACTATATGGATATATTGTGGTCTTAGTTAAGTCACAACTTTAAGCCCAAAACCTTACCTTTATATGATTTAAACAAAATTCCACTTTAATCTTTTAAACAAAAGGTTCACTTTTAAGAATCTCTTCAATTTGAAAACAAAGTTCACCAATCTTTAACAAGATTCATCCATAGCTTCAAAACTATTTCAATTCCAAATTTGAAATCCATTCAACAAAACTGGAAATTCTTTCATTATATGAAAGCCATTATCATTTGAAAACTATGCGTTTCATTTCGGGAAAATTCGATTATATTTACTCAAGTTATTCAAAGTATACATTGGAAAATCAGCGAACTGCCATATTCTCGGCAAGTTCTATTTGAATTAAATTCAAATCTCTAAAATAATTTATTCAGTATGCTTCAAAATGGTTTAAAATCCACATATATGTATTGTATAACTTGTATAACCCTTTCAAACCATAGTTTCCAAAATAATTCCAAAACTTAAAACAGGACATATTATATTCAAACTAAATTTCAATTTCAAAACTTCCTTTTCCAAAAGCTTTTCATATTCAATTCAATTTCACTTCCAAACCAATTGGATTCAAAATTAAACTTTTAAAACCACTTAATCATTTTGAATAAAATAATTTTAAATTCAAATATCTGTGACCTAACCAATTCCTCGTGAAATCAATATTTATGTATGTGTAGTGTAGTCCAGGGGTTTTGCACACAACAATACAATATCACAACCATCATCAACTCAAGCATAACAATATCGATATGTGCTATAATCCTATAACACATATCTTTCATTCACAGATAAATAAGTAATATTATCATAAATAAATAAATCATAGTTCACCGCTCAATTCAAAGCAATTCATATCACAGAAATCGCACGTCAGGGATATCAAACACTTTAAAGCACTCAGTACAATCCCAACATTCATAAGTAAGATCAATTTAAATTAATTACTTATGAATTAATCACCAAACCTGGCTTTATTAACATTAAGTAATTACAAACCATTTATGATTATTATAATTAAATAATCAATCTTAATTATCCATTTTAATTAATTATCGTTAATTAATTAATTAAGTATCCTTAATTAATTAATTAATTAATTATCCTTAATTAATTAATTAATTAAGTATCCTTAATTAATTAATTAATTGAGTACCCTTAATTAATCACATAAATTAATTGAAGTTAATTGCATTAATTAATTAACCCTTAGTTAATTACATTAATTAATCATCCTTTAATAAATTAGTTAACCTTTAATTATTAAGTGATTAACCCTTAATCATTAATTAACCTTTAATTACAAATTATCTTATAATTAATTATTCCTTAATCGCTTGATTAACCAACCTTTAATTATTAATTAATTACCCTTAATTACTTTCATTGAGTAATTATCTTTAAGTAATTAATTACCCCTAATTACTTACATAAATTGATCTTAATTAATTAATTATCCTTGAATGTAATTACACAAAGTAGTTATCCCTTAATTACATTAAGTAACAATCTTTTATTAATTTCATTACGTGATTATACTTAATTAATTTCATTAAGTAATTATCCTTTAATTACTCATCATTAACTAACTAACTCTTAACAAATTAATTAATCCTTAATTAATACTTAATTAACCTTAATTAAGTAATTATCATTAGATTTCAAATTAATGATCCTTTAAATCTTAAGATAACCTATTTATCTTAATTAATTGCAAAATCATCATTTAAATCTTATTTTAAATAACCTTTGAGATAATTTATCATTAACACCTAATTTAACTGAAAACCTTTAAGTAAATAAAAAACATCTAATCTTCTTAATTAAATTCTTAGTTGTACTATTATATTTATTTAAAATAAATTTAAGAATTAATAAAGGATTAAAACACTTCAAACTTGATTAATTAAAATAAAAAACCCTTAATTTATTCAAAACTAAAGTAAACATTTATTATCTTACAAGAATAAATCAAGAAAAGGTTTTAAAACTTGATTTAATGAAAAACTTGTTTAATTTGAATTTCCAAAATGTTCTAATATGAGCCCGAGGCTACTTTGGGTTTTCACCCGAGTCATTAGCCAATTTACCTGAGTCCTTCTTCGAGTTAAATCTCAAAAACCCCGAGCCATTTCTTTTAAAAACTTTGTTATGTTTTTTGAATTTAAAACCAGTAATACCCACGAACAACCAGCATTCATACTCGAGTCACCAACCTAATTCCCCAAGAGCAAACCCGAGTTAACCCTTCTTCTTCCCCGAACTTTGATCAGCCCAGATACGAACATTAACTCGTGCATGTGCACAAGGATTCTGACTAACTCCGATCGATGTTGAGACCATTAATAAGACGACGATCTCGTCGACAAACCTTATCACCTAGAAAACCCATCATCGTTCGGAAATCACAACCGAGTTGCTAGACTCAACCTGTAACCCAACTTCGATCAACTAAAACAGCTCGCACTGTCGATCTCATCCACCAGAGTACATGCCGTCACGTCCAACTCTTCATTGAAGACACATGCTACGATCCTACCTGCCCTGGTCACGTCCGATTTGTTATCGACGACGAAATTGCTTCGACATCGCTCTCGACTAAAACTGGGTCTAAAACCCTATTTCACCATCGCATGATTGCTCCGACCACCAGAAAATTTTCCCACTATTTTTCCTCTAATCCCCATTACTTCAGCTACCTCTGAAAGTGCACCATGCTTCATGTAATATGGATATATGATAATACAGAGTATAGTGATGATAGTAATACTGTAAATAGTGCAGAATATAAAAGCAGTATGGTAAAATGACACCAGAGATTTTTATACTGGTTCGGAGCATCGTCCTACGTCCAGTCCCAGACTCCTTCTATAATTTCAGTAAAACAACAACCCTCACTTAACCCGGAGGAACAGGTCTATACAACCCCCGAGCAGCCGAACAGGGACCTGAGTAGCGGAACAGGATTTCGCCTCAACAGCCGAAGACAACTTCACACGCTTGAGCAGCAGAATATGACTTCAAAAATACAAAAGATTGTTTGACTTTTTATGTGTTCTGATAACACGGATTTGTCACTTATAGTACACCCTTCCTATAATCTTTTACTCAAGTATGATGTGTATATTTGAAGTTTATGAAGATTAGGAAGGAATAGTTTTTCTTAGAATATATAAATCTGATTTAAACAATAAGTATGCAAGAATAAGAAAGTTAGATAAGAGAGAAAAACAGATTCTATGTCTTGAAATCAAGTTAGAATATGTATTTATAGATGTTAAAAAGCAGCGACCATTGGCGAAGAGTTCCGGTTGAAGTGTTGTGTCCAAATCTCTTTGTAGAGGTTCGTAACTCTTCACAAATGGTCGTGTCTTTTCAGAAAAATATAGCAGTTATAGAAATTCAGTCGACTGAAACTCTGAGTCAATCGACTGAATATTCAAACGAATTTTAAATAAATATTTGAATATTTATGCACATGTGCATGTTGCACAATAATTGCCAGGTCAGTCGACTGACCTGTTAATTTCTATGCAATTTGCACGGTTTTACAAAGGTTTACTAGGCTGTTTATGGATATTTAGTCGACTGAATGACTTGTTCAGTCGAATGAATTCTATTGATAATCAAAAATCACCATAATTCATTTGGTTAGAGTATTTGTCTTCTAAACTAGTGACCTGGGTTCGAGCCCCGCTTCATGCATTTTTTGAAAACTTGATTTTGATTAAAATATGCAAGCAATTTTATTTGAATGTGAATGATGATTCTTGAGGAAAGATTTTAACAAAGAATTAAACTAGACTCTATATACATATTTGATGACTCTCGTTAAAAAATATATAACTATATGAACCATATTTTGAGTCGTTGAGTCTGTATGTTGTCGTAGTAGTAGATTCGTAAATTGTTGTTTCATGTCAGATTTCAACGCCTATCATCCAATATTCTCCCCCTTTTGATGATGACAACTCCATTTGCTACGGATGAATCTTCGATAAGCTTTGTTGACTTATTTCTCGCCCTTAATATGAGCTTGCATCGTTTATTCCTGCAAATAGCGTTAGAGCAATATCTTTCTCCCCCTTTGTCATCGACAAAAAGGACAGTTTATATGATGATATAAATTATATTTTACATAAGTGTTAACATAGAACAATATAAAACAACTAACTACTACTTATAATGCAAGGTATCAGAAAAAAATTAACATTTAAAACATGCGATACCCAAGGTTCTTATAATTTCCTAACTTTTAGGAAACCATACCCATTTGGGTGTGGTTGAACCTTTATCTATACTATAAAGCAAAACCCTGGTCAAACCGGTCAAAGTGAAGCCTTTTTCGCACTGACCAAAATACCCACTTTGACACTTAAGTCAAAAATGTTTGCCCAGGTATAGTTTTGACATTCTCATACGCGTACGGCAGTTACATCGAAATAAGCAGTCGTATTTCTCGGCCTCACACATACGCATACACCATGACTTCATACCTACGGTTACTTCCGCTCAAACCCCCCAATCATCTCGCACAATTCACCTACCGCTATTGAAATCAAAACAGATAATTACATCCTAAAACCAAACTCCAAATTTTATTAAGTCTATGGATGATGCAGGTCATTGAGGAAGAGGCATAATGAGGGAAATAAGTGATGGCTGTCGATCTACGGTTTCAAATGCCACAGATCGACTTATCCACCACTGCTGAAATCAAAACAGACAATTAAATCCCAAACCAAACTCCAAATTTTATTATGTCTATGGAAGATGCGGACTTTTAAGGAAGAGGCACGGTGAGGGAAATAGGTTATGCCTGCCGATCTACGGTTTCAAACGCCATGGATTGACTTTCGAGTTTATGGTATTCTTCTAATTTTGCTTTTAACTTTTTTATTTGCAATTTTTTTGCTAATTTTTGAACTGTACAAATGCAAACACATCTCACCTATTATCTTCTCTGCCCAATTCAGAGATTAGGTTTCCCCATGGAGGTTAGAATGCTTTCTAGCAATTTTAGACGTCTTCGGTAGTAGATGGATTATGGAATCCGACTTCATTTCATGCCAGGTATAAGTCCCAAAACCAAACTCCAATTTTTAACCATCAATGAAATTAATATATCAGTTTTATCATATTTACTTAGCTCTATGGAAGATGCAGATCGTTGAGGAAGAGGCATGGTGAGGAAAATAGGTGATGGCTGTGCATCTATAGTTTCGAACGCCACAGATCGACTTCCGAATTTACGGTATTCTTCTAGTTTTGCTTTTACATTTTTTATTTGCAATTTTGTTTGCTAATTTTGGAACTGTACAACTGCACTCATATCTCACGTATTTTTCTTTTGCCCACTTCAGAGATTAGGCTTCCCCATGGAGGTTGGAATGCTTTTTATCACTTTTAGACGTCTTCAGTAGTAGATGTATTACGGAATCCGACTTTATTTCATGGTAGGTACTCGCGAACTTGATTAAAATCTTAATTTCACTAATTGCTTCTTTATGCTTTTATTCTATAACTCTTAACATGTGTCGATGAGAATTGTGATTCTAAAGTTTGTTATTACTCTACTTAATGGTTGTGCAAGATTAAGTATACTAACTGCAAACTAAATATCGAAACCTTCGTCTAAATTGTTCAACTATGCAACAACCAACATCTACATTTGTTATATTTGTAAAATATTTTTGCAAACATTGACAATGGATCAGGTTTCCTTTTCCAGTTGAAGTACATAAAGAAACAACACATGTATGTTTGTTTTATCTAATTCGATACGTTTCAGAAAATTTTAACAAAATATACAGACAAAAGGCGATAATTTGATATAGCTACAATTTCATGTATATATTATCCTTTCATCTTTTCCATTTTTCTGTAAGTTCTTAAAGCAAATACTTTATTTTTTGAGCAAATTACGCTTCATCATTTCGAATATAAACTGCATTACATGGTTTTGTTAGAATGGAAGATGGTACATAGCCATATGGAGAATGTTACTTCAATCATCTTCTGCTACTGCATTGAACAATATTACGGATAATTATGCACTTATTTGAATACCATATAAATTAATTGCATATTTTTTTACAATTATTAGCTCATGAAGTTCTCAATACAAATTACAGCTATCTTGATTCTTTTTCCTAATTTAAATTAGTTTTTATGGAATCTATAATAGTTGTGCCTATTTTATCATCAATTCACTCATTTGGCAATGCTACAAATTTATGTAAACAGAGCATTCGATTCTTTCCATCGATCGATATAGCGTATGTTAAATTGGTATCATTTTTGATATAAAAGATATAAAAGATAATAGGATCATGTGATACAATATGTCAACTTTAAGCCTGATATTTTTTTATGTTTAAGCTCGCTATTGGTTATCATTTATGCGAAGATTGCTATTTGATATAACCTTTGTTGGATATTTGATATAGTTTCAAAGGTAATCATTTACTGATTACTTTTAATTTGGATCTATGGCAATTTTCATATCATAGGGTAACATATAATATCAGCAAAACGATTTTCTCTTCTTCGAAGTGAAACACTGCTCATAGAATAGTATCTATATTTTTTTCTCCCAATTTTTATTTATGTCTCTTCAGTTGTTTGTCAAATCATATGCATGCATTATTATTACTCAAGCTTAGCGATCAGATAATTAACTATCATTTAATAGACATTTTAAATAGATGCTCATAGCATCCTATAATTTTGAAGATGGAGTTGCTCCGACATACCAGTTGATTCTACATTACCACAATGAACAAGTTAGTTGCATGTGAAGGCTATTGAAGGTATATGCACGATTTTATCGCTTTAACATCTTATTGCCACTTAAGGTGAAATTTACATAACAAGCCTCAAATATGGTAGAATTAAACATGTTAGTTTTTTTATTTTACGTACACATTTATTCTTTATGTTGTTTTGAAAACCATTCAAAGATTTGAAGTTTTCATTCACATATTCATCACTATTGAGCATCTTCTATCAACCTTATTCTTTACAAGATTTTTAAGCTTTGGATTCTATTGCATGTACTTGAAAATTCATAACACTACAACGTTATTATCTAGAAATTTGAACTGCTAATTTGCTTTCAATTTTAAAACTGACAAATGAAAATTAAACAGTACTACAACATTATTTTTTATGTATCATTTCAATTTTTTGATGGCTAAATATTACTTAAATTTGGTTATGGTGTATCAACATATATAAGCTTCACAAGTACACTATTCCTTCATCCTGCAAAATTGGATAAAATAATATCCTCAAAGGCTTGAATGTTCAAAAGCATAATTATATATGTATTGCTAATAAGATAACTATAAGCATAGTTAATCGATTCTCACAACTTGCATTCATATTACATCATGTTTCTATTTCAGGTCAAGCTTCAGTAACCAATTGATGAACAAGACGCAGATGATGATGCAAAGTTACGAGGGCTTCGTTCTTATGACTAAGTACTGGAGGAATGGAGGTACTGTTTATTAATATAAAAAAATTATTTGTTCATACACTGTTCGTTCCAATATTTTCTATTATAATAATCATAATTTGGTCGAAAAGAAAGATCTTTTTGGCAATGAGAAATGATAATAACAATATATTAGTATTATTTTTTTATTACTGTTTACTGGGCTGCCAACTTTTTGAACAAATTTTCACTTCTTCGAGTCCCAAACTTGGCATAAATTATTTTTTCTTTCTACTGCTAATACACTTTCTTATTACTAAATTTTTTCTAGATCATTTTCCAACTGTATCAAAAGAATGAGAGAAAAGTTTAACACACTGAATAGTTAAGAATAAATTTTGCACATTGAATAGTGAAAATTTGACACAAAAGTTAGGCACCAAGTTTGTGTATTTTGCATTGTTCATCTGTATCAACCAGGATAGAGTTTTACAATTTGACATTATTATAACATCTTATAATCCCACCTCCATAAATATGGATATCTTTTATCATGACAGGAGCACTAAGACCAAACAAGTCTAATTTGATCATCCATACATGTTTGTGCAGGGGCGCTACAAACAAAGCAATCAGTGATGACTCAGTGAGTTGCTTTCATTCAACACCGAGACTGTAGTCATTGTTGAACTGAGGCAGTAAGAAATGAGTTGAGACGTGCAATTTCAGGTGTTGAATGTGCTCGCTATCCAGATTTGTAGGAATGTACAGGCTTTGTTTGTTGCCATCAGTTGTCCTCGGTTCAACATGAAACATAGATAATCTAAAATCCTTGCTTCTCAGTGCACCGATGGAACAGCAAATGAAGATTCAAGTAAGTTCATCATGTGATGTTAAGCATTAAGTGAAGCAAGTGGTTATTTTTTTATGTCAACATGCATGACAAGTACCGATAGAATAGCATGCGACTGTGGCAGCTAATGCATCAGTGACCAGAACTGAGAATGGGTGATGATGCAGCATGACAAGGTACTGCTGTTAATGAGTGTTCAGTTGGATCAGCAAGAGTGAGAAGCATGCCAGGCTTACTTCATCCTTGAAGCAATCCATCAGAAGCATTGTACAGAGGCTGAGCATGGTTGGGGATGAAGTGTGCAGAAGAGAGATTTCCTGCTGTAAGTCCCACAGTATATCATCTAACAAGGCAATTGAGGATGTTTTTAATGTTTTGTTCTCTGTAACATTTTTAATTCAGTTTGATGTGATCTATTATGCTTTGAGAAAAATAAAAACAAAGAGTAAGTACTGCTTTCTTACTCCATACATATGATGAAATAATACAATTTGTCACAAATTTTACTTCATTTACTTTTTATTGGAAAACCAATAGTTTGCAGTTCCATTTGCGCATATACGAAGAAAAAGGAATAGTCGGAGCCAATGAATACATCCAGTCATTTAGTATTTAAATATATGTACGACCAATTCATAGAATTTGTTAAGATGACACATGTTTTCAGATTTTGGTATATTTAGTAGCAACTAATAAGCTGTGGTATATAACACATTAATAATCATATACTGCTTCTTTATTATGTATGATTGTTGTAACTTTATAGCAGTTTTCAAGCTTGCTTCACTTACATATAGGAAGTCTTTCAGCGGTTTTCAAGCTTGCTTCACTTACAAATTGGAAGTCTTTTACCAGAAGTTTACAGTGTGATGGAAGTGGGGTTATTCCATTAGCATTTAGCATTTTAAAGAAAAATATACAACGACCGAAAACTTTACTGTAACATCTCACAATACCACAATTGTACCAAAGAGAAAATTTGCTCACTTCCTTTTATGCACACGTCCAACGGACGTGCCACCATACTCGTAAATATAATTTTCATTATTAACTACCATATCAAAATAATCATCAATGTATTTTTCTCTATTTTTCCAATTAACAGGAACCCAAATGCTTAGATAATTTCAGTAAACTAAAGTTGTATAATTAAAACGTGTTTTTAGTAAGTCTAATTTATGAATTCAAATTTCAAATTTTGTGAAAATTTATATCGTTAGAATTTAAGTGGAACCCGGTTAACAAATTTAAGGCCAATAATATCATTTTTCGACATGTAAATTTTTTTACATAGAAAAGATCTGAAAAAATTCTCTACTTTAAATGGAAAAGTTTGTTCGTCCAATCCTGATCTTTCTAGCTTCATTTATCCAGAATTGCAATTGTCGTCCAATTTCGAAGCGTTACCAGAGGCAAAATATGAAATTTCGCTTCGAATGTCATAGCACAGATTTGATTGCATCGTTGGAATCGTCTCATCGCACTAGTCTTCGCGATATAATTTTTTTTCATGTTTTTGGCTTCCGTTGCAAAATGCTAAATGGCTGACAAGGTAGTCCATAACCGTTCCGCCAAGTCATAATTGCTTCATTCTTTTCTGACCACTTTGTTTCTTTTCAACCTATACTCCTTGCGTGCGAAGTCTCATTTATTAATTGCTAAATTTAATGCTTCTGTGCATCCCCTCCTTCTATGTATGTGTGCGCATGCTCTGCTTCTCCTCGTTTTTAGTTTGCAATTGCTTCTGAAGAAATATAATGCACAAAGCAAAGTCATATTTATAAACTTCATATTTAAACCCTCACATACTCACCTTTCCCCTCTTTCCTTTGTTCCCTCAAAACCTTACCCTGCCTGCACCCTCCACACCAACCCAACCACCACTTCATTAACTCCATGCCATTTCTTCACATTAATACCCATTTCCATAATTCTATGCCATTCACTTCATTTCCAAACTCACAACCTCTTCCATTTTGTACGCTGCATAATTCCCGTTCTCTTTCTTTTCCTTCTATGCGAGCCACCTCACCCATCCTCCTTAGCTTCACCGCTTCACCAACCTCCTCCGCACCCAGCTCTACTCCATCAGAACCCCACCTGCCACCCAACTACCCTGACTCAACCCACCAACTCCGAACTCGTCCAACCACCCCCACCAACCTCCCCTACTTTGCCTACCGAACTTAGTCACCACCTCCTTTTTTTTGAAGACAAGGAGAACCCGACAGGTCGGTAAACTTCTAAGGAGGGTACAGTAAAGCCGTCCACTGATTCAAGACTCAATACCCTCGGATAAATTTATATATGATAGGGAAGCGCATGGTAGGAATCGAACTTGGGTCTTTTTACCAGAACTTAAGCCTCCTTTCCATTGCACCGCACCCGTGGACGTCACCACCTCCTCTTACCCAGTCCACCAGTTCTCCATGAGCCAGTACCACTTCCCACCAAAGCCGTCTGCCCTTGCCTTTATCCCATCCCACGACACGCACTCGACCACCTGAACCCGCATCCTACCCAACCCGCATCGTCCCCACCCAAAACCCCTTCTAGTCACTTGCCTCGCCCAGCAGCCGAAACCCAGTCAACCAACTGGCTTGCACCCTCCACGAACCCCGCTGCCACCTTGAACACCACTTACCCAAAGCCAAGCTACCCCATCAGCCTCCTCTCCCTCCTCCATACTGTGTTGCGTGAGTGAAAAAACAAATATCAAGCAAAGTGTTGTCGTGAGGAAAAGAGAAAAAAAAAGAAGGCAAGAAGCAACGGTCGTCTTCCCACTTTAGTGTGTGAGCTCGTGTCCGTACCTGGATTGTGGTATGCATTCTTATTTCCAAATCCATGAAGGTGAGTGTTATAACTCACGACGTTTATTTTTTTATGCAAGTTAAGTTAATCGAATTGATGTTTGAAAATTGGGCTTGACATGCATTGGACACATTTTTGAACGAGAGGAGGATAAAAACACAATTTCTATTATACTTCTTCTGTGCAAATTTATAGACAACAACTCTTTTATTTCTTTTGCCTTCATTTTCCTTTGCAAATATAAAGAAAAGAATGTGCATGCATGGACATTTTAACTTTCTGTACAAAAAAAGCAACAGAGCAACCCAAAGGCATAAGCATTGAGAGGACACGCATGACTAAAAAAAGGGACATGCAAGCACAGGGGAGAATTCATATATTACTTTTCACATTACACATGCAAATGAAGTTTTCGGTTCATACCTTTCCCATCCATATATGAATTTGCATTTTTTCTCTCTAAATGGACACTCATACATGGGGCAAGGGGATGGAAACTGTTGGAAAAATAAACCTGTGTTCAGTATTAAGTTTTTGGTGTCTTTTGAGTCAACAGTCATGTCTATTCAATATGTCAAAGTTTGTGTCATTTCATAATTGTCTCCTGAAGGGTCTGTATGCTATATGTAAGTATTACTTATGAATTTCTTGTTGTGTAGTTTTGGAAGTAATATATTATTTATAACAAAGAATTTAAGTCTCTCTCCAACAAAGTGGTATCAGAGCCACCTAGAATTGATTCATGATGAATGGAATGTTCCCTTTTCAATTTCCAAAACTCACAAAAGAGAACTACGATAATTGGTGCATCAGAATGAAAGCTTTGTTGGGGTCACAAGATGTGTGGGAGATTGTAGAGAACGGATATGAAAAATCACAAAATGAAGGTGCGACGACGGTTGCACAAAGAGACACATTGTAGAAGGCAAAGAAGAGAGACCAACAAGCACTTTCTCTCATTGGTATGTGCTTGGATGAGATTATGTTTGAGAAAGTTTCTAATGCATCAACTGCAAAGGAAGCATGGGGTGTTCTTGAAAATTCCTTTAAAGGGAAAGACAAAGTAATTAAAGTACTACTGTAAACCTTGAGAGGTGAGTATGAAAATCTCAAGATGAAGAACTCTGAATCAATAGAAGAATATTTCAGTAGGTTTTTGGCAATTCTAAATCAATTGAAAAGGTATGGAGAGAAGGTGGAAGATGTTCATGTAATTGAAAAAAATCCTTCGTTCGTTAATTCCCAAGTTTGATTACGTCATGACTGCCATTGAAGAGTCAGAAGATTTAGAGACGATGACAGTAGATCAACTCTTGGGTTCTTTACAAGCTCATGAGGAAAGACTGAAGAAAAGAGATGAATCAATTGCCCAGGTGTTGCAAGCAAAACTGAATTTAAATGAAAAGGAAGATACATAGCAACAGTCTATTCAAGGACGCGGTAGAGGTCGAGGAATAACACGAGGCAGAGGACGAGGCTCGACTCTTGGAAGTCATGGAAGAGGTAGAGTAAGAGGTAGAACTTTCTTTAGTGGCGATGAATTAGATTTCCGGCAAAAAAAAACAAGAGGACGAGGAAGAGGTGGCTGGTATCAAGGTGGTCGAGGTCAAAGATCTAGTGTACGATGTTATAACTATCAGAAAATTGGGCACTATGCAGCAGAATGTAGAGTGAACTCAAGCAAGGATGAGAAGGCAAATTGTGTTGTAGCCGAAGAAGAAGATGAATCAACCTTGTTGCTTACTTGTAATGGAGATGGAGATAAAAAAGGCGAGGCATGGTATCTCGATTCGGGAGCTAGTAATCATATGAAAGGTAACAAAGAATTGTTTGCAAATCTGGACGATTCCGTGAGAGGAAATATTAGTTTTGATGATAAATCTAAAGTATCAATTATAGGCAAAGGTGATATCATTATCAAACAAAAGAATGGTGTTCATAATTTTATTTCTCATGTTTACTATATTCCAGCATTGAAGTCTAACATACTGAGCATAGGACAGTTGTTGGAGAAGGGATATATGATTACTATGAAAAATTATGAGTTGACAATGAGAGATAAAAAAGGAGTGTTGATTGCAAAAGTTTCAAGCAATAGAATGTTCAAACTTAACATCAATACAGATCAGGCGATATATGTTTGAAAGCTTCCTCGGATGATTCGTCTTGGCTTTGGCATCATCGTTTTGGTCACCTCAACTTTGAAAGTTTGAAGTTGTTATCTAAAGGAAAGTTAGTAGGTGGTTTACCCCTCATAAATCATCCAGAACAGTTTTGTGAAGGCTGTGTTTTTGGCAAACAATTTTAGAAGAGTTTTCCAAAGGAGTCGCAGAATAGAGCAACCAAACTACTTCAGTTAGTGTATGCAGATATTTGTGGGCCTATCAAACCGAGTTCTTTCAGTAAGAAGAATTATTTTCTATTGTTTATTGATGATTATAGTCGTAAAACGTGGGTTTATTTCTTGAATGAAAATCATAGGCTTTTGAATTATTTAAAAGATTCAAAGCTCGTGTTGAAAATGAGACTGGTTTGAAGATTAAAGCCATGAGAACTGACCGCGGAGGGGAGTTCACTTCTAATGAATTCAACAACTTTTGTGAATCTCATGGTGTTGACGCCCTCTTACTGTTCCACACTCACCCCAACAAAACGGTGTTGTGGAGCGAAAAAACCGAACTATTTTAAATATGGTTCGTAGTATATTAAAAAGCAAACAAATGCCCAAAGAATTTTGGGCTGAAGCGGTGGCATGTGCTGTTTATTTATGAAATCGCTGTCTGACAAAAGGCTTGCAGAAAATTACACCTCAAGAGGCATGGAGTGGAAAAAGGCTAAATATTTCGCATTTACGAGTGTTTGGCAGTTTAGGGTATGTTCATGTTCCGGACAAGTCAAGAATTAAACTAGATGATAAAAGTGAGAAGTTTGTGTTTGTTGGGTATGATGCACACTCAAAAGGCTACAGGTTATATAATCCGGAAAGTGGAAGACTTGTTGTTAGTCGGGACGTAGAATTTGATGAAGATGGCAATTGGGATTGGAATGTACAAGATAAAAACTATAATTTTCTTACTATGTTTGATGATCCTGTTGACAAGAAGGCAGTTTCAGATGATGTTGTGCCTCAATCCCCTCCTCATAATGCATCAGATCCTTTAGTTGTCTCTCCCCAAAGTTCACCTGAAAGGCACCGTCATACTAAAAGCTTGGCACAAATTTATGCTGAAACAGAGGAAGATTCAACTCTATTTTGTTTGTATGTAGATTCAGAACCAATTACTTGTGAAGAGGCAATTCATGACAATGAGTGGAAAAAGGCCATGGATGAAGAGAAAAAAGAAATTAAAAGAAATGACACATGGGAGCTGGTGGATCTTCCTGAAGGAAAACAAGCTTTGAGTGTGAAGTGGGTGTACAAAATTTAAAAAAAATGTGCAAAGGAATGTTGAAAAATACAAAGCTCGACTTGTAGCAAGGGGCTTCCATCAGCGGGAAGGAATTGACTACGACGAAGTCTTTGCTTCGGTGGCTCGACTGGAAACCATTCGATTGATTACTGCTGCAGCAGCCCATAAAAAATGGAAGATATTTCAAATGGATGTCAAATCAGCTTTCTTGAATGGCTATTTAGATGCAGATGTGTATGTTGAACAACCTTTTGGTTATGTAGTTAAAGGGGAAGAAAATAAAGTATTAAAATTGAAGAAAGCTTTATATGGCCTTAAGCAAGCTCCAAGAGCTTGGTACACTCGTATTGATGCTTACTTACAGAAAAATGGGTTCTCAAAATGTCCTCAGGAGCATGGTTTATATGCTAAGAAAAACGAAAACGAAGACATAATGTTTGTTTGTTTATATGTGGATGATTTGATATTTACAGGAAGCAATCAAGAGATGATTGAAGAATTCAAGAAGAAAATGGCTAAAGAATTTGAAATCACAGATTTGGGGCTGATGAATTGCTATATTGGAATTGAGGTGAAACAAGTTAATGAAGGGATTTTTGTTTCTCAAAAGGCTTATGCTGAGAGAATACTGAAAGAGTTTCAGATGGAGCAATGTAAACCTGTTTATACTCCTGTGGAGTGTGGTATGAAACTCTCCGAGTATGACACGACCGAGTCAGTAAATTCAACCCTGTTCAGAAGGATCGTTGGAAGTTTGAGATTTTTAACTTGTACCGGACCTGATATCCTATACGGAGTTGGTCTCATCAGCAGATATATGGAAGCTCCTACTTTGACGCATATGAAGGCATTACGGATTTTGTGTTTTTCATTGGCAATGCAACTTTCACATGGAGTTCTAAGAAACAACCAATTGTGACTCTTTCGACATGTGAAGCTGAATATGTAGCAGCAACCACTTGTGTATGTCAAGCTATTTGGTTAAGGAAATTATTAGAGACGTTGAATTTTCCTCAAAATGATGCTACAGAGATTTATGTTGACAACAAGTCAGCTACTGCACTGGGGAAAAATCCAATTCTCCATGAGAGAAGTAAACATATTGATACAAGGTTCCATTTTATGCGAGAAAGAATTGAAAGAAAGGAGATTGAATTGAAGTATGTGAGAACTCAAGAGCAGGCTGCTGATATTTTTACTAAAGCTTTGAAGTATGAAGATTTCTGCAAATTGAGAGCTTACCTTGGAGTTACAACAATACAAGTTTAAGAAGGGGTGTTGGAAAAATAAACCTGTGTTCAGTATTAAGTTTTTGGTGTCTTTTGAGTCAACAGTCATGTCTATTCAATATGTCAAAGTTTGTGCCATTTCATAATTGTCTCGTGAAGGGTCTGCATGCTGTATATAAGTATTACCTATGTATTTCTTGTTGTGTAGTTTTGGAAGTAATATATTATTTATAACAAAGAATTTAAGTCTCTATTTATAACAAAGAATTTAAGTCTCTCTAAATGGACACTCACACATGGGGCAAAGGGATGGAAACATACACATTCCCACCATTCTCTCTTCTAAAAACAACAACACAGAAACCCAAAGATGGGCTCGTTTTTTTCACTACATTTCCATTTTACATGAAAATGAAAACACACATATATTTTTTTGGAAAAATATATATACGTGCGGCTATATTTCCATGTTTGAGCGAATGCTTGGTGGGTATGGACGTGGTATGTGATTTATGTGGAAGTATATATGGCTCTGTTATGGGTTGTGAGGAAAAAGAAGGAAGAGGTTATGCGTAGGTAGAAGAATGAAGTGGGATGGGATGGTCATGAATGGCCAAACATGTAAATGGTATGGGTTTGGGAAGATGATGGGGGCAGGCTTGTGAAGTAGGGTTGTGGCTTTGTAGGGGTTTGGGTAAGGAATTTTAATAGACTAGTTGTTATAATTTGTTAAAAAAACGTTAGATTTGGGTTATCATAGTTGCATGCCGGTTGAATACCATGCATTGTGAACTGTTAGGTGAGCATTCTTACATGTGAATGTTGGGTTATGTGAATTTACTTAAATAATTAGTTTAATTAATTTTAGTTAGTTAGCTTATTTTAAAAGGAAGATGAGTTGCAACATCTTGGGCAAGAGTCTGATTTATGGTAAATAGGCTGGGTAGAAAACAATGGTAGGCTAACACCTTGTGATTTATTTCACGATTTGACTAAAAGGTGTTTAGCGATAGTAATGGTTTATTCAATTATTATATTAGTTATAATAATTTAATATTTAAAGTTTGAAATTAAATTTAACAAAGTTGTTTTAGTAATAATTTTTATAAAAGAATTTGTTGTGACATGTTTTACGTAATATGTGAAAATAAATATTTTTGTTAGTAAGCATTGGAAAGTGACCTTATATAAAGATTTATTTATAAAGATTGGTTTATAAAAGTGCTTATTGAATAAAGAGAATTTCGATAACTTAAATCTCAGTGGGTTTGAAACTATTTTCAAATTGTTTCGTTTGAAATTAAATTGAGAATTGGTCGAAGAGATTCTTTTCGAAATTGAGTATATTACTAGTAAGTTTAATATGAATTTGTAAATCGAGATGTGAAAATTTAATTCAAATTTGAATTTAATTGCTCATACGAAGTCGAATCAACTGGCTTATTCTCTTAAATTACTGTACCTATGTTGTTTGATTTGAATTTACTTACATAAGAATATATAGTCCCGACTCGAGTGTATTGTCTTTTCATTACGCTTGGGTCAACCCGAGTTGTTTCAGTTCTCGAAGACATTCACATTTGAAGACGAAGACAGAGATTGGAAGACCGCACTAACTACTATTATTCAGCTGCACTATATTGCCATGTTCAGTTAAATGTATGACTCTGATAATATTGAAATGCAATCAAATGTATATTGGTAGACAATTTTGCAACTATGTTATTATTATATTTCATCATTCCATTGTGAGATTCTATATTTTGCTTTCTTTCTCTTCTCCTTTTCTTCTAAACCCCTTGATAATTCGTCTTTTTAAACGATTCGGTTTGGGTATATGTGGTTAGATGTCCACTTAAATCGACTAGAAAGGCGGGTCGTCACACTTAGTATCAAAGCCAAAGGTTAAGTGAGAACCCTGACTTTGATGGGGATTACTCATTAGAGATAGGATCAGTAGTACCCTACAATGAGTCTAAGTGTATATATGTATGAGAGAGAGTGTATTTGTTAGTGATATAAAAATATTTTGATATTAATAAATGATATAGTTTTAACTTTAATTTTATATAGAATATAAAAGAATGAATTCTACAAACTGATAAAATCAATCATGACTATTGGTGCTAAATGGATGTTATCTCCTTTTTGATTGATTGTTTGATTAATATGGACATGCATATGATCACTTATTGATTGATGAGTCGTGCTTGGCCAGTTTATGAGCACCGACTATTGGCTGTTAATTTAAGCATTCGACTAGGGTTGGAAAATTTTGGTTTTTGAAAAAAAATATTTAACCTATTGAGAAACTGCATGTTTAACATGGATTTTAAAGTGATTTTATATTTGAATTTCTTCCTATATCATTTTTAAGAGAAATTGATACCATTTGAAAGTGATATATGAAATATGGTTTATCTAAAAATGGTTAATAAATAAATAAAAAGTTATTCAAACTAAAAATTTGCGAGTTTGAATTCCGGGGTTTTTTGAAATTTGTTTAAGAATATAATAGTATAATTTGAAATTATTTTTCGAATAGAACTGTTATATATGGTTTCAAAGTGATTTCGAAAAGGGATTTTCAAAAGATTTAAAAGATATGTCTTCAAAATGATTTCAAAGAACATAAAAATTTAAATTAGCTTTGCTACTCGATTGTTTAATGAAATTGATTTGATTCGAACCCCTGAAGTATGATTTGATATTCAAAAGATATACGTATATATTTATTTGAAATTAACCCAGTGTTCAATTCTCTAGTTTTCGGATTGAATGATACTATAACGCTTGTACCCGATTCATTGGGTTGATTGATTGATTGTGCATCTTGTTGAGATGATTGATTGTCGATTTCAATTTTGAATTAGAATTTGATTTTTCCGACTATTTTGAATAGTTGAACACTTCCAAATTGGGAATTAATTTTCAAAGCTAAGAACTTTTAGGAAGTAGATAAAGTTTAGTTTTGAAAATTTTAAAATAATGGTAAATAGAAGTTTGAAAAGTTTTAAAAAGTTAAACATTTTGATAAGTAAAATAAATAAGATTATTTTGTATTATACAAAAAGGAAATTTGTTTCAAAATGTTCTCAATGAAATTTTGCTTTAAGAAATATTCTTGAATAATAAAGGGAAAAAAATTATTTATTTTACAAATTTATTTTAAAAGTAATTTGCATTTATAAAATCTTACTTATTTGAAAAATGATTTTGAAAGAAAATTTTAATTATATACAAACATGAAATCTAGTTCTGAAAGTTTTATAATGAATTTGTTTGAGAAATATTTATGAAGAAATATAATTTATAATAATAATAATAATAAAATAATAATTTATAATAATAATAAGACAAAATAAAAAAATTATATGGTCGGTTATGTATAAAGGATTTTTGTAAAGTATTTGATTTTGAAAATCAATTGTTGTTTTAAAATATAGATACCTACAAAGTGGTTTTAGAAAGGAAGTTGATTTTATGTAGATATGACTTTATGTATATATGAAACTGAAGTAAATTTTGAAAACTGGTGATTGGAATTTTAAAATATATGAATATTGAATAATATTCAATTTGAAAAATGATCGTGAAACCATATATGAATTTGAAGCTGAACCGATATTTGAAAGTGATTGATTTCGAGAACCTTTGACTTTATATAAATGTTTGATTTGAAAGTTTTCGATTCTTATATGAAACTAGTTTGTATAAGTATGAAGTTATTTCGAAAGCTATTGATTTTGAAAGGTACTCAATTTGAAAATCGAAGATCTTATATAACGGAATTTATATAAGAATGATATATTCGAAATCGATGAAATGTAGTATGTATTGTATGATATACATTTTGAAATCGAAGATATGGAAAGTATCTTCTGCTTGATTATCCGTATTGTGGCCACTTTGTGGATACATTCTATTGATTCTACTGATGTATTTAAGTTGTCCGAACATAAATTTATGAGTTTCTTCGAATTCCATAGCGTAACATATGGTCTTACGACTCGGCTGCATAGTGAAATTCATAGGGCTGTGAAGGCTTATGGTTATGGATGTTTCCTGAGGAACCAGGTGAAACCATTGTGTAACTGCGATCTATAGTCGATTTTGGCGTAATTCGCCTGCGTAGAGCGATTGCCCTGAGGTACGGATGTTTCCTGGAGGAACCACGCATAACCATTGTGTATCTACGGTCCACGTGGCGTAATTCGAGGGGCAAATGATTGCCTTGAGTATATGGGTGACAGCGATGTAACCACCAGTGTTGCTATTAAGTAGACTACGATCCATGAGAGTGTTTTGCATAGCAAAATTCATAGAGCGATGATTGCTCACAGGTACGGATGTTTCCTGGAAGACCAAGCGAAACCATTGTGTATCTGCAATCTATGGGTGTTTTGAATGTCACGGCGTAAGACGTGGAGCAGTGGCAGCTTAAGGTCACTTGAGGCCGCATCGCTTTGTCCTTTCGACTTAGCGAGAGAGAAACCTTAGGGACTGCATTCCATGACGATCCCGTTCGTATGATTTTGGTTATTGGATTGTATTTTCTATATCAGTTTTAAAGTTTTTCAAGTATTTTCACTGGGTCTTGAAACGGGTTGACTAAGTACTTAGAGATTTCTAGTCTTGCGCCTGATCAACATATTACTAGATTCTGTAAGAACGAGGATAAACTTGTGGAAACATCGAGTTATCAAAAGTATTTTGATATAAAAGTATTTCGTTATAAAAGAATTTTTAACGAAGAAATTTTTTCAAGCATTTAAAATTTGAATATAAAAACCACTCAAATTATCTATTGGTGTAATTAAGAAACCAATAGAACAAATAAGTAAGTTGTAAATAGAGCACTCTACTTTCATTTACAGTTTTGATTTAGATTTGAATACATGATCTTAAGGTGATTCATACCTGCCCGATTTAGGATTGTTCACTCGATTCTTGACGACGAACACTAATATGAATTTTTGATACGAATATGAAGTTCTCTATCATAGTTTATTACGATGTAAGGAGAATGAAAGTGTCAAATCAAGAAGTCGGATTAGATTTCGCACTAGAGTGATCAGGTTACCAATATTAGTTCGGAGAATAAAATTGCGTATTCAAATAAGAGATCGAAATTTTTATACGTACGAATGGTGTGTATATATATCGTATGGATTCTAATAAAACAACTACATGCTATGGTTGCTAGCTATGATTGTTTCTTGTTTAGGGTTGCTATGTTGTTTGGTTGCAGGTAGTTTGACATCATCCCTATTAGTTGTGTTATATTTGTGTGTTGCACATAGTTGTATTAATGATTCTTATGTTTTATAAGTTGATTATTGTAAGTAAAATATATTGTATGTTCAATTTCTTACTTCTTTCTTTTTTAGCGATGACAAGTTCTGAATGGGGGAGACTGCAACAACCCGAATTTTTCAATTATTTAAAATATTAGGTTTAATATAATTTTTTAATAAAAATGGTTAGAAACAAAAATTTAAGATGTGACAAAAACAAATAAATGTGAACGAATATGTAATAGGATAAGAGATGATGATAATAGAAGTAGGATAATAAACGTTTACATCTAATACGAAATTTATCGCGCGTTTTTGTTGAAGTGAAATAAATATTTCAATGAACATAAAAGAATATTTTGAGAAAATTAAAATGTACTTTTCCATCCTAAAGGTAAGTAGAATTTGAAAAAAAAGAAATTTTGGAATTGGCGACTGTTGGATGCATTTCCAAGCAATGCCGAACCATCCCCTCTCCAAGCACTGCCGAACCATCTTTCGTCCAGGCACTGCCGGTCCAAGCTCCACTTCCAAGCAATGCCGAACCATCCCCTCTCCAAGCACTGCCGGTCCAAGCTCCACTTCCAAGCAATGCCGAACCATCCCCTCTCCAAGCACTGCCGGTCCAAGCTCCACTTCCATGCATAGCCGGACCAGAGTGCTACCGAACCAGCTACCTCCTTCCACTGCCGAACCAGAAGCAAAGTAGCACCACCGGACCAGAAGCAAGGAAGGCCACCGTCGGACCAACCTCCACCAAAACAACCTCCACCGAACCAACGTACTACCGGACCAAGGAGTACCAGACCAACATTGCCAGGCCAGATTGCTTCAGCCCAGGCCCACCAGCTGCTATATACATTCAGGACCCCTACCCTCAGCCTCACTCTATAAATAGAGGGGCAGGGGTACAACAATGGCAGACAAGTTTGAGAGCTCAAGCACGGATAGAACTTTCAAACAACTTTCAGATACTTGTAATCAAAGCTTTGTACTTGTAATCTGAACAGAAAAGGAGAATAACATATAAAGTGGATGTAGGCATATTCTGGCCAAACCACTATAAATCTGTGTGTCTTTTACAGTTTAGTCCATCTATTTTATATATTTGCATGAATCACCCAATTCGCTAAGAACAACGTATAATCAACTAAATCACACGACTTGGAGGTGTTTGCCCATTTTTTGTGCAAACATTTTTGGTGCTTTCACTGAGAAATCGAGCTAGAAGCTTCAGCTTCTCCTGCTTAACCCTTTTCCTATCAGCATCGTTCATTACTTGGAAAACATGCCTCCCGGAAGGAAGAAAGATGCAAACAAAGGAAAGAACATCGCAACTAGCAGTATCCCAGATCCAGTAATCGCAGATCAAGGGAATCGTTCCGTTCCAACAGCAAATGGAAATCAGGCAAATCCGACAGCCCCTGCCACGGCGCAACCAATTACTAGGGCAGATCTGGATAGGGTTGTGGCTGAGGTAACTAACCGCTTCGCATCTCAACAAGAAGCCTTGGTGGACCAACTCATATCACGTTAAAGGATGCTGAAGAATCCAACCGCAGCACTGAATCATGGGGTGAGTCCCGGTCTGGAGGATCTGGAAGACGACAAAGGTCTTTCTTCTTCAAAGAGGCTAACAACAGAAACAACTATGGTAGGAGCCGAGCCCGGACTCAGCCCGAATTCCAACCCGAGGAAACACTTGGAACCAAACCCAACAGGGGAGGTACCAGGCAGGGGTCGGATGTAGCTGAGCTTGCCATGCTACTTAACCATGGAAACACCAATAGACGGGACCGAGCTGGAGTCCAGCCCGAAGTTGGACCCGAGGAAGTGCTGAGGACAGAACCCAACAGGGGAAGATCAAGGCAAGGGCCAACTGTGGCTGACCCCAGCGTGCCCACGGTAGACCAAAGGCAGCCATTGGAGAATGTTAGGATTGATAGACGATATCATCCCCACAGGTCATCTGGACGGAATCAATCCCGTAGGGAAGAACCAAACTCATTTCTATCCGCTCCAAGTTCTGATGAAAGGATGGCGCGATTGTTCAGAGAGTGCGTCCAACGGGACCAAAGGGATCGGGGGATAGGCGCTAAGGTAACCATCCCCTTCACCCGCAATATAGAAACTGCCATCACCCCCCGGGAATGGAAAATGCCAACAATGGAACCTTACAAGGGAACCTCTGACCCCGTTGTACACTTGCTGAGATACACACAGCATATGCTTATGAGCGGAGCAACAGAGGGAGTGTTATGTAAATGCTTCCCCCTATTCTTGGCAGATCTAGCTACCTTCTGGTTCTGCCATCTACCCCAAGGATCCATCAGCTCATGGGAAATGTTGAAAGAAAAGTTCATCAGCATGTTCCACATTCATGTGGAACAACCCAAGGATGCTTATTCCCTATCTAATATCAAACAGAAGCCTGGAGAGACAGTGCAACAAGTACTAACCCGATTCAACGCCGCAGCGGCCGTAGTCTAAGATGCCGATGGGAAACTTATCCTAATGGCTCTCTGCAGTGGTGTGCATCCAGATACTAAATTTGCTAGGAGATTAACGAAAGAAAAGCCAGCTACCTTACCCGATTTCTTCCATGAAGCCGGAAAATATATGAGACTTGAAGACGCTGCCATTGAAAGGCAGACAGGGCAACAAACTAAGGCAGCTCATGGCAACACACCCGCAATAGCAAAGGACGTTCGAAGAAATGACTCCAGAGATAGTGCTGGGGGCAAGAAGGGAGAAAAGCGTTTATATAGGCCAGGACCGAGATTTGACTCTTACACTCCTTTGAATGAAACAATCGAAAACATCTTCTTGGCCACCCAAGACGAAGTTAGACACAAGCGCCCCCCACACAAGAAGGAATCAGATAACGCAGTTAAGTCTGGAAAGTTCTGCCGCTTCCATGAATCTCATGGGCATGACACGAATGAATGCCATCACCTCCGGGACTTAATTGAAGAACACATCAGAAGGAAGAGGCTGGAGCGCTATGTGAAAGGTCAGAACAGGACTTCAACTCCTGCCAATGAGAACCCAGGGCTACCCCTCCCCGAGGTAGGTGGAGGAAATTGCAATACCAGCGACTCTAGTCAAGAGAAGATAGTGGTCCATACCATATCAGGAGGACCACACACCGCCGACAGAAGCTGGACGGAGATGGAAAGATATGGTAAGTCACTTAGGAACAATGAAGGCTACGTTAATTCTGTTATGGAAGAACGCCACCCGAAACGAAAAGAGAATGATGGCATCACATTTAGTAGGCGTGATCTAGAGGGAAGGCAGTACCCTCACATGGATCCTATGGTCATCTCTGCCTGGTTCAGTCCAGCCAAAGTTTTCTGAATTCTAGTAGACACCGGCAGCTCAGTAAGTATCCTATTTAAGCATGCTTTCGACAAAATGAAGCTGTCAATGAAAGATATGTCTCTCTGCAACAAACCACTACACGGTTTCACGGGGGATGCGAAAATGCCCCTCGGGCAACTGGACCTCTTTGTCGAAATAGGAAGTCATCCCCGCTCCGTTGTGCGGAAACAAATATTTGTGCTGATAGAAAACCACTCGGCCTACAACGCCTTTTTAGGAAGACCAGCCCTGTCTGACTTCCAAACTGTCTTGGCCCCATGGTGCCTGAAGATGAAGTTTTCAACAGACAATGGAATAGGGGAGGTAGAGGGAGATGAAGACGCTGCTCGAGACTGCTATGTAACTGAACTTCGCAATAACCGCAGAAAGGATAAAGGGAAGAATGCAGAGACCACTCTCTGCACAAAAAACCTGGAAGCATAGCAACTAAAGAAAGCTCCTCCTCTTCGGTATACCAGTGATCCTTTCAACGAATTAGACCCCAGGAACGGGGAGAAGGAGGCTACCGCCGAGCCTGCAGAGACTATGGAGTTTGTATCTATAGACAAACACGACTCGAGTAGACTATTGAAAATCGGATCTCAGTTAAAGGCAGATTTGAAGAATCAACTCATTGATTTTCTCCGCCACAACTTGGATGTATTTGCGTGGACACACGCTGACATGACTGGAATCTCCCCAGATATAGCATGCCACATGCTGAACATCGATCCTACCAGGGTGCCGGTAAAACAGAAAAAGAGAAGCATGGGGGCAGAACGATCGGCAGCCCTCGATGAAGAAGTAAAGAACCTACTTGCCAATAACTTCATCCGAGAAGCCGTCTACCCAGAGTGGATCGCCAACCCGGTACTAGTAAAGAAGGCTAATGGGAAGTGGCGAACGTGTATTGACTTCTCCAACTTAAATGACGCTTGCCCAAAGGATTGCTTCCCGCTCCCCCGAATTGATCAGCTTGTAGACAGCACAGCCGGACACGAACTCTTATCTTTTATGGACGCATACTCAGGATATAACCAAATTCCTGTAAACACCCCCGATCAAGACCACACTAGTTTCATCACTGACCGGGGATTGTACTGCTATAGAGTAATGCCTTTTGGACTTAAAAACGCCGGAGCTACTTATCAGCGCCTCGTCAACAAGATGTTTGTGGAACTAATAGGACGAACCATGGAAGTTTATGTGGACGACATGCTAGTAAAGTCAAGAAAAGCCAACGATCACGTAAGCCACATGGACGAGATGTTTCAAGTACTTTGTCGATATGGAATGAAGCTGAATCCTCTAAAGTGCTCCTTTGGAGTATCATCAGGAAAGTTCTTAGGATTCATCGTCCATTCCAGAGGAATTGAAGCGAACCCTGAACAAGTCTGGGCTCTGAAAGAAATCAGGATACCTTCCACTCGAAGAGAAATGCAAAGCCTAAAGGGGAAAGTGGCCGCCCTGAGCAGATTCATCTCTAAAGCAACTGACAAGTGTGTCCCCTTCTTCGAAGCTATAAAGAAAGACAAGGGAAAGTTCGAACGGACTGACGAATGCGTAGCAGCCTTCCATAACCTAATCGAACACCTCCAGAGACCACCAGTACTCTCAACTCCAAATGAAGGCGAAGAACTATACCTATACCTTGTTGTATCGTCCCATGCTTTAAGCGTCGCTTTGGTGAGAGATGACAACCGCGCGCAGCGGCCCATATACTTTGTAAGCAAAAGATTTACAGGGGCAGAAGCCAAATACCCTAAACTTGAGAAGCTAGCATATTGTTTGCTAATCACGTCACGAAAACTGCGACACTATTTCCAATCTCATTCCATCAGAGTTTTAACCGATCAATCGCTAAGGCAGGTACTCCATCGCCCCGACACTTCTGGGCGACTACTTAAATGGTGCATTGAACTGAGTCAATATGATATCACCTACCATCCTCGCACCGCCATCAAGGGACAAGCCATGGCCGATTTCATTGCTGAATTCACCACCAATGAAGGTAAGGATCAATCTGAAATAACAAAAGATATCAAGTGGAATCTCTTTGTAGATGGAGCATCAAACGAACAAAGCTCGGGGGCAGGTATTGTGATAATCACCCCCAAGGGAAGGAAGCTGCACTATGCCATAAGATTGGAATTCGCTGCCACCAACAACGATGTAGAATATGAAGCAGTAATAGCAGGATTAGAACTTGCCTTAGAAATTGGAGTCAGTTTTTTATGTCTTCATAGTGATTCTCAACTTATCGTAAACCAAGTACTAGGAGAGTTTCAGACTCGAGGAGAACGACTCACAGCATATCTAAGAAGATCAAGCTGCTGCTCGATCAATTGGATCACTACTTAATCAAACACATTCCTCGAGAAGAGAATCGAGAGGCCGACGAACTGGCAAAGCAAGCTAGCATGAAGAACAGCACCATTTTCGGAGCAGTAACCATCTCGAAACAACTAGCCCTAAGTTTCGAGAAAGAAGATCTGATAGCTGCAATCGAAGAAGAAACTTGGATGGCTCCTATCCAGAAATATTTACAAGATGGCACACTGCCCGACGGGTGTAACGAGGTTAAGAAAATCTTGAGGAAAGCTTCCCGCTACACAATACAAGAAGGCATCCTCTATCGGCGCGGCTTCTCTAACCCCTTATTAAGGTGTGTCGCTGGAAGGGAAGCCAAGGAAATCTTATCCAACATCCGTCAAGGAAGTTGCGGAGATCACACTGGTGGACAGACTCTGGTAAAGAAGACGCTCCGATATGGATATTACTGGCCCACTCTAAACAAAGACGCCTTAGACTTCGTCAAAAGATGCGACAGACGTTAGAAATTTGCTAAGATTCCTCGACTACCAACAAATGAGATTACTCAAATGACCACCCCTTGGCCTTTTGCAGTATGGGGAATTGACTTGATTGGCGAAATGCCGACGGGCCGAGGCGGAGCTAAATATACTAGTGACGGTCGACTATTTCACCAAATGGGTGGAATCGGAACCTCTAAATAAAATATCTTCGGCAAAAGTTATTAACTTCTTGATCAAAAATGTTCTATGCAGGTACGAGGTTCCACTCAAAATCATATCGGACAATGGACTTCAGTTTGACAGCGAGGAGTTCGCCGACTGGTGCAAAGAGTACGGAATTCACAAAAGCTTCTCATCTGTGGCTTATCCCCAGGCAAATGGACAAGTCGAGGCTGTCAACGAAATTCTTAAAACTCTAATCAAGAAGAAGCTTAAAAAGTCAAAAGGCGCTTGGGTGGATGAACATCCTACGGCACTTTGGGCCTACCACACGTCTTTCAGAACAACAACAGGGCATACTCCTTTCTCTTTGGCATACGGATCGGAGGCCATGCTCCCAGTTGAAACTGTAGTGCCATCCCGCCATAGGATCCACTACAACCCAGAAGAGAATGAAGAACTCCTCCACATGTCTTTGGATCTAATCGAAGAAAGAAGAAATGATGCAGCACTCAAAGCAGCAGCTCACAAGCAAAAAGTGGCAGCACAGTACAACTCCAAAGTCAAGCATCGCAGCTTACAAGAAGGAGATCTTGTCCTCAAGCGAATCTTCCCGCGCCCCGAAGCGCTAGATCCCATCTGGGACGGACCATATGTAATTCATAAAGATCTCCACAACGGAGCTTATATTTTGTCAACAGTGGACGGAGAGGTGTTCCAGAGGGCATGGAACATCCAACACCTTCGTCGATACTTTTCTTAACTTGTACTGCCCATATAAAGTGGATTAACAAAGAGAATCAGTGGACGTAGGCATTTTCGTGCCAAACCACTTTAAAAATCTTTTCTCTTTTTAACTTGTTCCTTTATATCTTGGTTGCTTGTTAAGCTTTATCCTTTTCTGTTGAACAAAATCCTGTGTAATGGCATTTCCATTCTAGACACTTTACGGCGCAACCTCACCTGGACAAGACCTAACAGGTACTATACGAATCTATGCCCTCGCCAATGAGACACTTTTGCTCCAACATCCCTCTGCTGCGGGTTAACTCATTGCTCGCGACGGCCCACAAAGCCAACTGTAATGAGCCAATTATAAGCCACCGAGGAGGCCGAAAATAGCCTAGGCAGTTCATTACGGCGTTCGGCTCGCCGGCAACTGTGAACCGATTATAAGCCCCAACATAAGGTGTGGCCAGCCAGGGGCAGTTCACAGTTGACGATCGGCACCCGCGCTAGCCGGCCCGGTAAATCGAATAATACCCACGATTACGGGCCATAATGGCCCGGGTAGTTACCGTGCGCGATCTCGGCTCCGATGTGTCTTAAGTACGGTTGTGGTAAAAAAGAAAACTCCCCGCGGAGGCGTAAGATGGGTGACAAATGTCTCCAAGACCTACAGCTAGGGAAAGGGAATACAAAGCCCATTTGCCACAAACTTAAGCGCATCGAAGGCCTTCCGTGATTGGAAGTTTTACTATTTCTTACATTTTTATTTTATTTATAAAAACTTTCCTCCTATCCTCTATAACGATCACTAAAGTATAGGACACAAAATGGGAGACACTCGCTAATGGGAATAAGAACTCACAGCTGAATGGCCGGTCACTCAGCTGCATTTCACGTTCGATTACACAAGGCATTCAAAGCTACCGTCTGCAGCTAAAACTCGAAGGGCGGGTACTTTCTTCTCTTGTACATAAATATGTAACTATAATTTCTACGCACATCATACTGACATTGCAAGACACGAAATTATATTTTAAGCAAAAACTTAGAGTCAAACACAATTGAATCACTAACACATGCACAACTATATTTTATGAAACACATCAAAATAACGACAAGATTCAAACACGGCAAAATCAGCTTATGTTATAAAGTCACATGCCAAAGATCAAGTTGTTCGTTACATAATTACAACCCGAAAATTACATTAATGTTTTAAGACTAACATAGACTGCAATGTCAAGTAAGCTGAAAAATATCCAGATCAAGCCAAGGAGCCGGCTGCATCGAGGCCTCGCTTCTATCCTGTTGGCCCTCCAAGGTCTACTTACCGCCGGATCAGAGCCCCCAGCATGCTGACCAGAGGTAGTTGGCGCCTCAGAGGTCCCGCCTGTCCAATTCAGGAGAAGAAGTTATTGAATAAACAATAAGCAACCAAGCTATGAAAAGGCTAAAAAGGAAGATTTACCAACATCTGTTCGCTGATCATCATCTCCCAACTGCACGCCTACCTCCTCGGCAGCAAGCAGCCGCATGCCCTCCTTCACCGCCACTTTCTCCTCCTTAGTGAACTGGGCCGTAAACACATCCATCCTGAAGGCCATACCACCCTCCTTATCCGCATCAGCCTTGGCCTCCTCCAGAGCCCGGAGATAAATCCTGACCATGATCCGGGGATAATCATCCATCCAGGATAAGTTGCCCTGCTTCCAAGTACGGAAATACATATCCTGGAGCATCTCATCCATCATCCCCTCATTTTCCCCAAACTCCCTCATTCGGACCTCAGAAGCCAACAGCTTTGCAAAGGCAGCATCCCTCTCCGATCGGTATCGCGAGCGGCCAGCCTGAAGGGATTTACTCATCGCCTCCATCTCCTCCTTCAGCTTAGCTTGAGCAAGCTCCGCGGCTTCAAGCTTCCCAAATAACTCCTCTACCCACTCGAGATCTGCTTTTCGAACCTCGTCCACCGTTGCAATGGCCATATCGATCCGTTCCTTGCAGATGACCCCATTTTCCGTAGCTCGGCTCTGCTAGCCTCTTCCATGGTTTTCTTTAGCCGTCTGGAGGCAGCCTCGTGCTCAGAGATCTGGATGGCCTGATCGGCGAGTTGCTTGGCCTGGTCGGCAACCACTAACCGCAATCTTATGTTGGCCCTCCCAATTTCCTCCCCGGCCTTGACCAATCGGGCATGATGCCCCATCAATTTCCTAGTCTGCGCAGCAACCCGGTCGATATTTGCCTTAGCTTCATCCCCCATGGTTACAATCCGAGTAGCAAGCAAATCAAGGTCCAGAGACTTGGTCTCATCAATCACCCTTACCATGGGATTGCGAGGGAGAAGGTGCTCACCAGTAAACTCATCAAAAAAATATCATGAGAACCCGGATCCAGATCTAGATGACCCGCAAATGGATTACGAGCCAAGCCGGGACGATCAATATGAGTAACGGTAGGATTCTCTGATGGATGCGGAGAGGGTATGACCTTAGTATCCTCCCCCGTGATATCATGAATAGGCGGGGTTGGGGTCTGAGGTCTAGGTGAAGGTTCGAATAAGGAGCGCCTCCTCCTTTTCTTTTGAATATCCTCTTCAATAACTCCGAGAAGAGGATGGTAGCCGACTACGTCCCCGGAACGATTGGTCGGAGGCTTTGGTTTAGCGGAAGCTTTTAGGAGTTTGAATTGTTCGAGGCGGTGCCGAATGTTTGATATCTTGGCCTCCTTACCCGTTCCTGTAATCAAAACCAAATGTTACAAGCATGCATGGGACTATAATCCAAGAAACATGTGAAGTAAAAAGAGGAGTCAAAAATTCGCCTTGAACCGCCGGAGTTGCCTTAGCTGAAATGCTCTCATAAGATGGACCGGCACCAGTCCCGGCCTTATCAGTTTTCTTTGGCTTCTCCACCAAGGCCGATCCTTCCTTCAACCCCTCGAAAGCCTGGCGGAAAGCATCTTCTGTCCACTCTTGGATCTCCCCCGCTTGCCCAAAAGTCAAAGCCCCGGCGCCATCACCGCTCTGTCCTTCACCACCATCACCACCATCACCTTCTCCATCGCCTCCGCTCTCCTCCTCGCCTCTTTCCTCCTCTACACTTTCCTCCTCCGGAACATCGGGACATGTGCTAGGGGAGGGTCCATCGGATTTCTTGAGCTTCTTCCCCCCGACGACTGGAGGTATTGAGAAGGGTTTCCTCTTACTGCTCTTTGTCGTGGCCCCTCCTTTGGCCTTGGCAGCCCTTTCCTCGGCTGTGTCTCTCTGCTTGACCACAGACTGACGTGGTAGAATCAAGTTGTGCTGCAGAAGAGTGGCATTCCTGATCAGGTGAGAAGCTGACCTCTCCCTTCCCGAAATGGCTTCTATCTCCGCAGCCATCTGAACCAGGCGATCGTTCTCCACGACCGCAAAGCCACCTGTCGCTAGCAAGAAATAAAAACACATAAGAAGAAGCATTTCAGTCAGAACAGAAATTATAAATAAGCTTCAACTTACAGCCGGAGGTGAAGCGACGGATAGAAACAGAGCCGTCCTTGACGAAAAACCATTCTTTCTTGAACATGCTGAACTTCGAATATAAGTCCAGGACCGACTTGAAGGACACATCCGATTCCAAGCTGATGTATGGAGACCCTTTCTTGTAGCCCCTCAAGTTGTACATATATCGGATCTCCCGGTTGGAAGGAGGGCACCCGTATTTTCGCTGGAAAATGATAAATAGGCTCACCAAGATAGCGTAAGAGTTGGGCTGAAGCTGGAAAGGGGCCACCTTTAGGTAGGTGATGAAGCTGACTATCCAAGCATTGATCGGGGGAATGGCCCCGCACATGCAATACTATAAGCGAAATATCCTTCAGGTGGGTAGTACGGCATGACTCCATTCCCTGGAAACACCATGAGTGCTCTATCAATCCCCAAAAAACGAGATATAACATCAAGCTGCTCCTCTTTGAGGGAGCTAGGAAAGTAGTCAGGAGGAGAGTTCAAGAGCTCCTGAGGGCCATATCCATCCACCAGTGATCTCGGGGTGGGTCCCTGTCGTCCCAGTCCAGGCTAGGCTGGGGGCACAATAAGGGACTCTCTTCTGTCCATAGATTTCCTCTTATCTGATCGAGTTTCCACTTTATGAGACATTTATCTGCAACTCAAGAAAGTACATCGTTAAAACGGAAGGTATAAACATGCAAGTATATGTAGTCCGGAATTTCACTTGTAATTCAAAACATAAAAATTCAAGTATATAAGGTCCATTCGGCACTCGAATCCCCAAGTTTCATTCGGCAATTCAAAAATGAAAGTTCATTCGGTATTCGAACCCCATGTCCCATTCGGTAGTCCAGCCGTAAAAGTTCATTCGGCAAAAGCAAACTCACCTGGTTCGACAGTTAAGTATGATTCGGTGCTCGGTTGATTCGGCTGTTTGGAACAGTCAAGTTTGGTTCGGCACTCAGTCGATTCGGCTATCACACTCGGTAGGGAATAAGGAAAGCATGACGCCCATACTTATAGGCAAATGGGAGCGACTGGACCACTGGTTCGACACATAGGGCCGGATGAAAATGTCCAAGCTAAAACAAAGCGCGGCATGTGCTGGCATATGCCCCACTCTGGGGGGCAAATGTTGGATGCGTTTCCAAGCAATGCCGAACCATGCCCTCTCCAAGCACTACCGAACCATCTTTCCTCCAGGCACTGCCAGTCCAAGCTCCACTTCCAAGCAATGCCGAACCATCCCCTCTCCAAGCACTGCCGGTCCAAGCTCCACTTCCAAGCAATGCCGAACCATCCCCTCTCCAAGCACTGCCGGTCCAAGCTCCACTTCCATGCATAGCCGGACCAGAGTGCTACCGAACCAGCTACCTCCTTCCACTGCCGGACCAGAAGCAAAGTAGCACCACCGGACCAGAAGCAAGGAAGGCCACCACCGGACCAACCTCCACCAAAACAACCTCCACCGAACCAACGTACTACCGGACCAAGGAGTACCAGACCAACTTTGCCAGACCAGATTGCTTCAGCCCAGGCCCACCAGCTGCTATATACATCCAGGACCCCTACCCTCAGCCTCACTCTGTAAATAGAGGGGCAGGGGTACAACAATAGCAGACAAGTTTGAGAGCTCAAGCACGGATAGAACTTTCAAACGACTTTCAGATACTTGTAATCAAAGCTTTGTACTTGTAATCTGAACAGAAAAGAAGAATAACATATAAAGTGGATGTAGGCACATTCTGTCCGAACCACTATAAATCTGTGTGTCTTTTACAGTTTAGTCCATCTATTTTATATATTTGCATGAATCACCCAATTCGCTAAGAACAACGTATAATCAACTAAATCACACGACTTGGAGGTGTTTGCCCAATTCACAACGACAATATTTTACGGTCGTTGAAAACGGTCGTAATTCGATGTAGAAATTTTAACACGTAGACTCAAAATTTCAATAAATTGAAGTAGTATAATTAAAATGTATTTTTAGTAAGTTTAATCTATGAATTCAGATTTCAAATTTTGTGAAAATTTATGTCATTCAAATTTAAGTAAAACCCAGTTAATAAATTTAAGGGCAAAAATATCATTTTTCGACGTGCAAATATTTTTACATAGAAAAGATCTAAAAAAATATCTGGTTTGAATGGCCAAGTTTGTTCCGTACAATTCGAATCTTTCTAACTTCATTTATCGAGAATTGCCATTGTTGTCCAATTTCGAAGTAGTAACAGCGGCGAAAGATAAAATTTTGCTTGGAACGTCGTTGCACAGTTTTGATTGCATCGTTGGAATTGCCTCGTCACGATGGTCTCTGCGGTATATTTGTTTTCGTGTTTTGGCTTCCATTGTAAAATGCTAAATCGTTGAAATGGTGGTCTATAACCGTTCCCTAAAGTCATAATTGCTTCGTTTTTTCTGACAACTTTAGGATGCAATTGCTTCTGAAGAAAGATAATGTACAAAGCAAAGTTATATTTATAAACTTTATATTTAAACCATGGTTTTCATAACCCGACCCTGCCGCGGTTGAACCACGAATAACCCCGAGCCGTGGGGCCAAAGGTCGGAAACTCAATCAAACCTTCTTCATGCAAGAGCCTTGGTTCGAACTTTGAATTGGCGGTTTAACCCTTCATTTGAACCCGGTTGAACCCTCTCATATGCGCAATTTCTTCATTTTAAAATATGTTTTTAAATCTCCGTCCATTTTATGTTCGTCATTAGTGCAGCTAGTGTAATAAGTTTTGTTTATTTTTTCATATTTGAATTAATGTTTGGATTATGAGTTAATATCGTATATATTTATTGAAAATGTTGATTTATTGTGTACTTATGGTTGATACGTTGCATCTAAATGTATTAATTTTCAAAAAAGAGTATGTGCGGTTCTTGACGGTTCGACCAGTCGAAACCTCAAAACCTCGAATCTTGAGTCCTCACGGTTTGATTCACGGTCCGGTTACGAAAATATTGATTTAAACCCTCACTTACTCACCTTCCCCCTCTTTCCTTTGTTCCCTCAAACCTTCCCCTACCTGCACCCTCTAACCCAAACCCAGCCACCTCTCCATTAATTCTATGATGCTTCTTCACATCAGTACCTTCCATGGCATGCACTTCATTTCCAAACTCACAGCCTCTTTTATTTTTTTACGCTGCATACTTCTCGTTCTCTTTCTTTCCCTTCCATGCGACCACCTTACCCAGCCTCCTTAGCTTCAATCCTTCACCAACCTCCTCCGCACCCAGCTCCACTCCATCTGAACCCCACGTGCCACCTAATCGCCCTAGCTCAACCCGCCAACTCCGAACTTACCCAGCCACCATCCACCAACCTCCCCTACTCCGCCTACCGAACTCAATCACCACATCCCCCTACCCAGTCCACCAGTTCTCCACCAGCCAGTCCCGCTTTCCACCAAAGCCGCCTGCCCCTGCCTCTATTTTAGCCCACGACCAGCACCCGACCACCCGAATCCGCATCATACCCAGCCCGCATCCTCTCCAACTGAAACCCCTTCCAGCCACCTGCCTCACCCAGCAGCCGAACCCCAGTCCACCGAACTGGCCTGCACCCTCGACGAACCCCGCTGCCACATTGAACACCACCTACCCGAAGCTAGGCAACTCCATCAGCCTCCTCTCTCTCCTTCGAATTGTCTTGCGTGAGTGGAAAAAAAACAAATATGAAGCAAAGTGTTGCTGCGAGGAAATGAGAAAAAAAGAAGAAGGCGAGAAGCAACGGTCATCTTCCCGCTTTAGTGTGTGAGCTCGTGTCCGTACCCGAATTGCGGTACCCATTCTTATTTCCAAGTCCACGAAGGTGAGTGTTATAACTCACGACGTTTATATTTTTATACAAGTTAAGTTTATCGAATTGGTGTTGAAAAATTGGGCTTGACATGCATTGGACACATTTTTGAACGAGAGGAGGATAAAAACACAATTCCTATTATACTTCTTCTCTGCAAATTTATAGACAACGACTCTTTTCTTTCTTTTGCCTTCATTTTCCTTTGCAAATATGAAAAAAAATAAGTGCAGGCATGGACATTTTCGCTTTCTGTATAAAACAAAAGCAATAGAGCAACCCAAAGTCACAAGCAGGAGAGGACACGCATGACTAAAAAAGGGACACGCAAGCAACCCAAAGATGGGCTCATTTTTTCACTAATACATGCACATTTTTTCTTCTGGAGAAAAAATATACTTGCGGCTATATTTCCTTGTTTGAGCGAATGCTAGGTGGGTATGCAATGATTTGTGTGGAAGTATATATGGCTGTGTTGCGGGTTGTGAGGAAAAAGAAGGAAGAGGTTATGAGCAGGTAGAAGAATGAAGTGGGATGGGATGGTCATGAATGGCCAAACATGTAGATGGTATGGGTTTGGGAAGATGATGGGGGCAAGCATGTGAAGTAGGGCTGTGGCTTTGTAGGGGTTTTGGGTAAGGATTTTTAATAGACTAGTTGTTATAATTTGTTAACAAAACGTTAGATTTGGGTTATCATAGTTGCATGCCGGTTGAATACCGTGCATTGTGAACTGTTAGGTGAGCATTCTTACATGTGAATGTTGGGTTATATGAATTTACTTAAATAATTAGTTCAATTAATTTTAGTTAGTTAGCTTATTTTAATAGGAAGATGAGTTGCAACGGCTTGGGCAAGAGTCTGATTTATGGTAAATAGGCTGGGTGGAAAACAGTGGTAGGCTAACACGTTGTAATTTATTTCACTATTTGACTAAACGGTGTTTAGCGATAATATTGGTTTATTTAATTATTATATTAGTTATAATAATTTAACATTTAAAGTTTGAACTTAAATTTAACAATGTTGTTTTAGTAATAATTTTTATAAAAGATTTTGTTGTGACATGTTTTACGTAATATGTGAAAATAAATATTTTTGATAATAAGCATTAGAAAGTGACCTTGTATAAAGATTCATATATAAAGAATGGTTTATAAAAGTGCTTATTGAATAAAGGGAATTTCGAGAACTTAAATCTCAATGGGTTTGAAACTGTTTTCAAATGGTTTCTTTTGAAATTAAATTAAGAATTGGTCGAAGAGATTATTTTCGAAATTGAGTATATTACTAGCAAGTTTAATATGAATTTGTAAATCGAGATGTGAAAATTTAATTCAAATTTGAATTTGATTGCTCATACGAAGTCGATTCAACTGGTTTTCTCTTAAATTACTGTACCTATGTTGTTTGATTTGAATTTAATTACATAAGAATATATAGTCCGGACTCGAGTGTATTGTCTTTTCATTATGCTCGAGTCAGCCCGAGTTGTTTCAGTTCTCGAAGACATTCGTACTTGAAGACGAAGACGGAGATTGGAAGACCGTACTTACTATTATTATTTCGATGCACTATATTAACATGTTTAGTGAAATGTATAACTCTGATAATATTGAAATGGAATTAAATGTATATTGATAGACAATTTTATAATTATATTATTATAATATTTCATCCTTTTGCAGTGAGATTCTATATTTTGCTTTCTTTCTCTTCTCCTTTTCTTTTAAACCCCTTGATAATTCATCTTTTTGGGTTGGGTATATATGGTTCAATGTCAACTTGAATCGACCAGAAAGGCGAGTCGTCACAATCTGCATTTTCACGATTTGATGTTCGGCACATGAATACATTGATGTATTAGTGCCGACTTTCGATGGTCGAAAAGGTGGGTAGTTACAACATTGGGTGAATATGTGAATATTTATAACTATAAAATGCTTACGAAATATCTAATATATTTTCCACCTTTTCTCCACCTTTTAAACTTGGTAAATAATTTAATAAATAAAATCCAAACTATTTTATCCCCTTTCTCTTTATCATAGCTTCGCTAACCCCCCTCCCCACCCCACACACATAGAAACAAACACACATACACGCACATATGTATATATCTCAATATGTACACACACATATAATTTGTGCCAAAATAATTAACCTATTAGTAATTAAAAAATTCATTTAAGCCCTTTTAATTATATAAAATTAATATACATTTATATATCATTTTATTTAACTTTAAGACTTCAAATAATAATTAAGTGCAATATAAAATTAATATTACATTTTTATTTGTTTCCTCTTTTTAGTTTATAACATTTAATTAAATAAATTGGTTAATTAAAAAATATGCCAATAAGTTTAGTTTTTTAACCTCTTGTGTGAACTCATCCTTTAATAATATTTAAATATTAAATCCTAACTTTGCTGAAGCACAATAGTGGGCACGAGTTCAATTGCTTATAGATCATTTAGGTAAAATACAATTTCTAATCTATATTAAACTACACCCTAAGTAACGGTATTTTATGCATGCTTTCTTTTCATCATTACCACATCACTAACATATCTAGAGTTTGGTCGATGGTAAAAAACACCAATAATATTCATAGTTAATTGCATAGCAACACTTTAAGGCCCTGGTTCAATATAATAACATTAGTCAAAAGTTTCGACTTAAAGTCAACTACCAATTACAGTGATACTAACCTTCTACAACATAGGATATGAATCCTCTCTTGTGTAGTATTTCACTTCAAGTGGCTCAACATATATCCAACTATGGACGTAAGATGATCATAATGTGGTGTGATTGACATAATCAAAGTATAGTCTAAATGCTTAAGATCAACAACACTCTCAAGTTTGAACATTATTGTGCATCATTAATGAGATCTTATATTTTGACTTAGTTGTATATAACCTATAAAATACTCTCGTTGATTCATTATGCAATTATTGCAAACAACATAAGTATGTCACCGTTTGGTGTCCCTAATAGACATGTGTAGTTCATTGTCTATCATATGGAGAGCATTACATATAACAGTCTTGGCCGATATATCGATATCCATTTTTCAATACATCTTAACTAGGATAATTACATTAGTACACAATTCAGTACTCATGATTACAAACACGTTCGTAATTGCAATCAATTACATACTTTTCGTAAGGAATTTCTATCTGTTTATATTTAATGTTCTCGTATCACTACTTAGATCGCAATATAAAAATACATACAATAGAAAAAAAATCCAAAAGTATACTTTATTTCAAGTAAGCTCATATACAAGTTAAGTCACATTACAATTTACAAAATTTTCCATATGGATTAGTCTTCCTAAATGGTGTCCTATCCCCATACCATCGATTAGTCTTCCTAAATTAGATTGAGAAAGGGCCATAATGAATGAATCTATGACGTTATATTTAGTGTTAACTCTCTCTATATTTCTACTTTTCTGTCATTGGAAAATTGTCTTCATGTGGAACTTACAAAGAATATATTCTGATTTTTTATGAGCTTATAGTGCCTTAGAAATCTGTATTACCGCATTATTATTACAGTGCATTAGCATCGGACCATCAATGTTAGGATCATTCCAAGCTCTTTAATGAGCTTTTGCATCCTTATCGATCCTTTTATGGCATCGTTTAAGGTAATGTGTTCAACATCCATGCTTGAATCTAACATATTTTCTTGCTTGTGGCTTTTACAAATTATCGAGGGTAAATATGAATACCAAGACTGATCTACTACCGTTGACATCACTTTGAAAGCTTCAATCTGATTACCACTTCATCATGAACTCATTGTTTCCATGGTTAGAAAAAAATCCTTCATATATCGCAAACACTTTAAGATAACCTTAATTACTTCCTAATTATTTTTGCCCGAGTGTGTTTGAAAATGACTAGTTGTATCAAGCACAAAAGCCACATCTAGCCTAGTACAAAACATAATGTACATAATGGATCCTATTGTCAAAGTATAAGGAATCTTACTAATACACTATATTTCCTTATCCGTGGATGTGTTTTCTTATTTAGAAAGAATAATTCCATATCGCAGTGGAACATTTATTCACTTGAAATTTTCCATACTAAACCTTTTTGGTACAATATCTATGTAAATCGATTGGCACAATCTTAATGTGCTTTTAGATCTATCTCTATAGATCTTTATAAATAGTATATAGGATGCCTCTCCCAAATATTTCAACAAAAATTGGACAACCAAACTTTTACTGATTATAACATTGGTACATTATTACCAATCAGTAGTAAATCGTCAACATACAAAACTAGAAGTGTTTTTGCATCATTTTGTCATTTCATATAAAACATGATTCCCGTTTGTTTTTACAAAATCCAAATGGTTTGATTACTTTGTTAAAACATTTATTCACTTATGCGTGCTTACTGAAGAGTATATATTGATCTTTAGAGTCTACATGCCTTGTCACCGCTCCCACTAACTTCAGAACCCTTTTGGCTGTGATATGCAAATAGCCTTTTCTAAATCACCATTTAAAATGTTATTAACCTCTACTTTCCATTCTTCATACTCATTGTAAGCAGCAACTACAAGTAGTATCCAAATTGATTTAAGCATGGTGACTGGAGGAAAGTTTTGTCTTGATATAGACCTTGAATTTGACCAAAACCTTTTGTTCACCAAACTCTCTCTTTAGTTCTCGACCTTTCCATCTTAGCTGTCTTTTTATTAAAGATCCAATTGCAATAACTATTTCTTTTTATCCCTTTTGTACTTGTTCATCAAAAGGAAAGAGTTAAGTTGGTATCACTCATTATCAACTGAATCATGTTTAACAATGCTCAATTTCTCCTTTCCAAAACGCCATTGCGTTGAAGAGTATAGGGAAGAGTGACTTAAGAGAGAATCTCATTATGTTAAGGTAACCTTGGAACTCATATCTAATGTATTCACTGCCCTAACCGGATAAAAGTTCTTTTTATTTCTTATGTGTTTGGTTTATGACTTCTTTCTTATATTCTATGAATTTATCATGGACCTCCTATTTGTGTTTCATAAAGTACAAATATCCATATCTAAATAAATTATTATGAGTGTACTAGTCCTAAGAGTTCACTAATTCTGTCATTGCTCCCAATAAATGGGTGCTTATCCATTTTTTACTTTAATACATGGTTTACTGGCACTCAAATGATTTTGAATCTAAATATAGGAGAAACCCTTGGTTTCTCGACTTTTTTTAATCATTTCTCATTTATTTGGTGTAGTCTACAGTGCATAAGCAATTGTTGTTTATTTTAGATGTATATTATTTTCAACAAATAATACATAATTATAGTTAAGTACATAATGCCATCTTTAAGAGTACTAAAACACACATCTTTAGTTTCATAATAAACATTCATAATATTGTCGTTACAAATAAAACTATAGCCATTTTTCATCAAATGGGATATGAAGATTATTCCAACAATTAAGTTTTATATAGAATAACAATTATGTAAAAAAAATCATGTCTAGTAGTAAGATTCACATGGTAATCTCCACTTCTATGAAAGCTACTGTAACTCCATTTGAAACTCGAAATTACGTAGTCCCTCTTGCTACTATTTTCTTATTCCTATGTCTCTCTAAAAAAAATATAGATATGAGTTCCGGATCAACTATATTGAACTCAAAAGAAAGAACTTATAAATAAACATTTTTCTATAAGAAGAATATCCTTAGGAGCAGAATCAAATTCCTTCTTCCCTTTAAGCATCTTCTAATAATTTGGGTAATTACTTTTTCAATGTCCAATATTAGAGCAATAGTGATATATATCTTTCTCTTCCTTATCCTTGGCTTTATCTTTGCCACCCTTCGACCTACATTATCTCTCTTTGAATGATTCAAAGAAGAAGCACCCTTAACCGTGGCACAACACTTGATTCTTTTGTGAATGTTCTATTAGTCACCATAAAATATTAAGGAGATCCACTATAATACAATTTAAGGAATTCGTATTTAAATTCAATATAAATGGATCAAACTGTAGAGCCAGTGATCCAAGATTCAAGTTGATCTACAATTCTTGATAAAGAATCATTCCCAGTTCATATGATCTCTCTATATACACGATTATATTGAGTACATGATCTTGGATGGGAGTTCTCATACCCGTCTTTGCATAAAATAATTTCCATAAGATGTTGTACCTTACGGAATAAGATTGTTGACCATAGAAAATCTTTAGGTGCCCGAAAACAAAATGAAATTCCATATCCTCATGCTACCTTTGGAACTTGATGCTTATGCAAAGCACATGCATTGAGAAAGTTCATTGTCTAGGGACCATGATTCGTAAGCCGACATTTGTGCGGGAGTACCACTATCATCAGGTTTAGCAAAGGATCCATTGGCGAAAACATGCTAGACTTTTCAGTTGGTGAGAATGATTTTAACATTTCTTAACCAGTCTGTATAATTCATGTCGTATAACATGTTTTCCTCCAAAAATAGCTACATAGTTTCCATTTTGTCTTCGCAAATTATTTAGGGTAAATTAGATAACATCGCATACGTTCTTACATTCATTAGATTGGTTTGTTATATTTATCAAGTAAGACTCCAACTAGATTTTACATCTTGTAACATCCTAAAGGAGATGAAAGAGTTTCTCAAATTCCTCCAGTGGGTGTTCAAATTCATTTGTCATGTTACTAAAACCTGGAGGGTGCTTAACAAATTATAGTCCCAAGAAACGCTAATTAACACATTACTAATTATATCTCACGTACAATTTCTAACTATATTTTTATGCTCCTAGTCCTCTTTATGACCTTGAAAATGCTCAGAAAATCATAAAATACATTAGATGCTCATAAACTATCATTTCATGATTGCTTAAGGGTAATTTTTCAACCCTTGAGGGTGCTCAACAAATTCACAAATTATCCTTACCAACTTATGGACAATATAAACATCACTGTAAATACTTTATGACTTGAGGGTGCTTAACAACCATGAGTGTATATTATACTCTATTTATATTGTAAATGATAGAGAAAAATATTATTCCAAATTCTTGATTTTGAAATAATAATTAGAGTATTATTTAAGTTGTAAGGGAGATGAGTATGCAATCTTATGAAATTATATATCTTTATGTCTTATAGATACTCATTCTAGTATATATGAGTTTTAATTAATTTAACCTCCTATTATACATGTGTATACGTATAATTTTAATTTATTATAACGTTTACAATTTATCAATTTATACACACACACAGACATTCATATATGTATCTTCAATAATTAAACCCCGTTAACTAATATGAATATAACTTTTATATTTATATAAAATTTACATTTCATAACTTTTGTAAAATTTGTTTTAAATTCTAAAAATTTAAATTTATAGTGTTCAAATATGTATATTTGAATCAACCTAAGGCACAAAATATTTTAAGCCTTCCACTAAACGCATACTTTAGAAATAGACCATTTCGACGAGCTATGCAAGGGCCTGGAGTAGGAAGGTTTTCATTCATAAAACGTTCTTTAATTATAGTAACCTTCTACTTAGTTAAACACTCTTTCCTAAACACCCATATGATTTGAATTTGTAGTGATTTCCTTATCTGTTGGTCATATTCATGTTAGCTCGATGTAAGCTATGATAAAATTGATTGATCAAGTGCATTGACAACGGGGCAAAATAGAATTTCTTTTCAAAAAAAATCTTTTTATTAATTGTTGTACTAGATCTTTAAATTGTGTTATCATAAATAATTTTCTTAATGTCGATTTGATATGAATTGAGTTTTATTTTTTAATTTTACTTTGATTATTAAAATAAGAAAATCTTTTTAGAAAATTTAATTTAATTTTTTTGTGTTAAGTTGTATATTTGAACATCATGTGTTTCCTAAGAAATATGTATAGTGTAGCTGCCATAAAGGGTTAAAACTAAACAACATTCTAAACAACATATATATATATATATACATACATACATACATACATACATATATATATATATATATATTTGTATCATTATATATATACGCAATGAGATAAACATAATGTGACATATAATAAACTATACAAAAGATACGTGGCCTACATTGAATTCATATATATGTATATATAATATCTTAAATTTAAATATTTGTAAACAAACAGAATACACCATTTATAAGTTAAAACATATATATTATTTGAAAATTCAATTTGATCACTAAATGTCCTCTTTTAATAAATTATCCTCCACCACTTGATTTCAGATCTAGCTCGCTCTTCTTCCGCATGCATTTTCATCTCATCATTCTCCTTCATCCCGCCCCATCCCTTCGTGCTTAGATTTGATTGAAAAAATTGAAATATCAAATCATGTTTCTCTCAAGCATATTTATTTCCTATTGAATCTCCATCTCTGATGTACTCAGGTCGAGTGTTTGCTGTGCCATCGTCCGCTATGCCAGTTTCGAGCCAGGCTGCTTTTTTGACTCCGAATCCATACCCTACCTCGATACTTCCAACTGAACTTCTAACAGATGCTTTATATGAAAATCCCATGTTGAAGCCATAAATCTACTATGCACTTTGCTAGTATCGTCCCAAGTCCACCTTTTATACTGCTTATTGCTCTTGCTTTGGAAGTTTGCCTTCTACTGTTTGTCGTTGAGATTAATGATATTGATTCAACTCTCCCTGAAAGTGGTATAAAGTTTCCTTTAAATGCCAATTCTAATAACAAAATATCATCTTCTACCCCTTTGGTTTCTCTACCCAATACCGTATGTATTTTTAGAAATGAATGAGTTGTATTGGAGAATGTGAAGGCGTTGATTGCTTTGGAAGTTGAGTAGTCCCACAACTTAGAATAAAATAAACTATTTGTGTTTATATACTAAGATTTGGACACTATGAAAATTCATATAGACAAAGAGAGACACAAGTCATGATGGGTGGTGCAATGCACTACCCTGCACGCGTGCACCCGCGCTTGTGTCGGTGCCCATGCCCGAGCTCGTACCCGCACCCGCACGCACGCACCCACGCCCATGTCGGTGCCCATGCTCCCCGAGCTCATACCCGCACCCGCACCTCTCATCCGCATCCGCATCCGCAGAGAAAGGACACAAAGCCGCCGAATGTCGCGCAACTAAGAAAAAGAAATCAGAAGAAAACATGGCTGACATCTTAGAAAGCGTGTCCGATATCGACTTATGTGCAGTATTGCCCGAATGCAACCTTGTTGCTGACTCAAAGGAATGGTTTGTAGACATAAGAGCCACACGACACATATGTGCAAATAAGTGACTACTGAGAATGAACTATTTTTTATGGGTAATTCATCCGCATCAAAAGTCGAAGGCAAAAGAAAGATTGTACTGAAAATGACTTCTGGAAAAGAACTAACCTTGACATATGTTCTTCATGTTCCAGAGATCTGCAAGATCCTAATTTTCGAATCGCTGCTTAGCAAGCATGGCTTCAAACTCACTTTTGTGTCTGATAAGTTTGTGTTGTCAAAGAATGAAGTGTATGTAGGAAGAGGATATGTTTGTGATGGTTTATTTAAGGCAAATGTAACCACGATTGTACCAAACAATGATATGAATAAAATTGAACTTTTGCTTATATTGCTGATTTCTCTAACTTATCGCATTCTAGATTAGGCCACGTAAATTTTGATACCTTACGAAAATTGATTAATCTAGACTTTATACCAAAATGTAACATAGATTCCAACTATACATGTCAAGTTTGCGCAGAAGCAAAACTGACAAGAACCTCATTTCATCATGTTGAACGAGAAACCGAACCTCTAGAGCTAATACACGCAGATGTATGTGACTTAAAAATGTGTCAAACTAGAGGTGGAAAAGGTATTTCATTACCTTTATTGATGATTGTACTAGGTACTGTTACGTGTATCTCCATAGAAGTAAGGACGAAGCATTCGATATATTTAAACAATATAAAGCAGAATGTAACACCCCATAAATTTTCGATGTTAAAAATTGTAAATTTAATAAATTTTTATGATTTAACGTTGGATGAAATTAAAATTTGTGAGTTAATAATAAGAATATAACTAAAATAAAGTGAAATAGTATTAATTTAAGGTAACTGATAACTGCTTTAAATGTAATTCCAATTAATCAAAAGAATTATAGAGTTATAATTGATATAGGTTGTAAATAAGTTATAGTAATGTATGTATTAATGGATAATTGGACTAAAAGGGCAATTCATAATTTAATTGTTGATTTATTAATAAAATAATGTATAATAAATGGAAATTGAATAAAATTAGTGTAATGAGAGTTGTTATAACAATTTTCTGTAAATAATAAACTTACAAATGTTACTAGATACAGAAATGGTGACAATTGTTAATTCTTACTAATTCATTAAATCAATTGCAATTGAATGTTATTAAATGTTATACTAATATGAGTTAAGACAGTAACTACCAATTTGTGAATGTAATAAAATTAATAGAAATGTTAATTATATTCATAAGGTGATAATTGATTTAATAAAAGAATGAAACCAAGATAAATAAATTAATTGGGATTTCAAATTTTAATCAATGTGAAGAATTGACAAAATTCAATGTAATTGAAATACAGTAGTTAATACAAATAAAAAATTTGAAATAGTAGCATATTAGTGAAATAAGATATCAACAAATGTTAACTATATTATTAGAGTAATAATTGATAGAATGAAAAGAATTGAAATCGATTTACACCAATTTATTGGAATTCAATTATAATTAATTGGGTTAACTACAGTTGAAACTGAACACTGTATTTTGAAAAATAATTAACATTGAAATTTTATGTAAACTCATTTAAATTATTTATAAATATCTAAGTAATCAAAAATAATGAAATTTGATAGTTTACAAATATTGAATTTAAAAATGATTAATTAATTTAATATTAATTTATTTAATTAATGTGAAAATAGCCATTTTGGCCATTGTCTTAAATTTCGACGAAACCAATCTCATCAAATCCGTAACGGTGAATTATTGTAAGGTTTCAAGTTTCATAGCGATCAGACTTGTCTTTTGATCGTACGGACTTGAAACGCGTAGAAATCAATTTAATTGAAATCAATTTGAAATAAGCTAGATTTATAGCTAACTTCTTCATACGATGGAATTAGGACTTGAAACCTGCTCCATTGATTTTAAAATTATCGAAAACATTTATTTTGACATATGGGACGACTCATTTTCGTTCTGGAGACAGAACGGGCTCTTCGGATCGTTTGTCGTTCAACTTTCAAATCTATCTAGTCCATTCATTTCCACTTCTGATCTACCTATATATAGCCTGTTATAAACCCCAGCTAATTCTTATTCCATTTTTCTATGCATACAATTTCATCTATCTACTTCTCCTTCTCAATGGCAGAACCAAATCTATTTACAAAACCCTAATCTCCAAATTGCAAATCCAATTTCAAATTCAATTCCAAAATCGAACTCCTCAAAACCCTAGCAAATTATATATGATTTCGAAGATCTCGACAAATTGAGTCAGCACATGGTGTTCTTTTTCATAGATTACTCAAATCAGCGGCAAATCGCTGTCAAAGCATTGACATCGTGAACCCTAATCGGCATCAATCCAGGGGTTTAGTAGTGCTTGGCTGCAGGAGTCAGAGTTAGTGATCGTTTGGGCTAGCTTGGCCAGAGGCAGGCGGAAAATGGCATTAGGGTTTTGAAAAAAACCTTGAACGATGGCGGTCGGAGGCGTTTGGTCGACCGGACCTAGTCGTCGTGAGGTGCAGTCGTGGTGAGCTTGCTAGGTGGGGTCGACGTTGTACGCAGGCGACGTGAGAGATGTCGAAGCTTAGTTAAAGGTGTGGATTTGGGTTCGGTTCTCTCCTGTGTATGCTGATGATTGGAGAAGGTGACGTGTTGTGTTTCATTATTTTATTTTATTTTAAATTCCAAATGTTCTAACGCGTATAACTTCTTCACACGAGGTCGGACTTATGCGCGGTTTCTTCCATTGCGATCGTATCAAAATTTTGGACATTATTGAATAGATTAGGTCGAATTCTGAGACTGTTTGAATTTAGGCCCTATTTTGGATTTCAAATCAATTTGAAATCAAAGGTGAGTGTTTTGATCCACTCACAACTACTGAATTTTATTAGTCAGTTAGATTATATTTCTAATGTGATTTGAACTTTATTTGTTGATGTTTGGTATATTTAATTTGTCATTCCAGTTAAATTTCACCTTTATTGAAATAAGTAGCCATTTAAATTAATATTGAAGTCTAATAACCAGTTAATACCTATCATTGATCACTGTTCAATTGTTATCATTTATTCATTGGATTGAACGATGATTTTGCTATATGTTTGAATTGTTGCTATTGAATGACTGGATGTTATAATTTATATTGTTATAATACTGCTAGTTCCCTATGGGTTGAAATGATACATACGCGAACGATCTGTAGGTTAGGCAAAAATCGTTATGGATTGAAATGATAGACTCGAGAGATTTTATGGATTTTAATTAATTCAGGATTGCGGTTTGAAATGATATATAACCATAAAATGGTAAATTGCGGATTGAAATGATAAATATCCCTATCACTTGATCCTAGGGTAGAAAATTATATACGTACACCGGATTAGTTAAATTAAATGGTTTTTTGAATCTTTGAAATTTTTAATTCAGTTAACTGGTATTTTGAAATAGAAATTTGATTTATATAAACTGAGTTATTTTTGAAAGTTCAAGCGAAGTATTGAAATTTGAATCGATTTAGTGAATTGTTCGAAGAATTTAACTTTGAATTTCAAAGTTGAAGTTTCTAAAATAAATAAATTATTGAAATTGAGTTATGGAAAGGTTTGGATATAACTTTGAAATCTATTTTAAATTTATTTAAACTATTTTAATCAAGTAAAACTATATTAATTTATTCTAATCTATTAGAACCTATTTAATCTAATTTAACCTATTTTAAACTAATTAAATTTATTTAGTATATTTTAAATCTATTTGATATAATTTAAATCTATTTAATCCACTTGAAACCTATTTAATCCATTCAAAATATATTTAATATAATTTAAATCTATTTAATCTGTATTTAATCTATTTAAATCATTTTAAAACTTATTAAATCAAATTTAAATCTACTTGAATTTTTTTTTACTATTTAAACTATTTTAAATCTATCCAAACTATTTTAAAACTATATAAACTATTTAAAATTACCTAAACTATTTTCTAAAATGTCAGACTGTGTAGAATTGAAGTATTTGTATTTAAATTCTTGATGATGATACAACCCAAGTTGGAATTTAGAATTGATACCTTTTGTGAAATGACATATTTGAGTGGATAAGATGATTTTGGAATAAAGAATTAATTAACATAACTTATCAATAAATTCCAAGTGAATATGATTCCAAAAGTGAACATGATTTGAAAATGAATATGATCTTGGAAGTGAATATGATTTTGAAAGTAAATATAGTTTGAAGTGAATATGATTTCAAAAGAGATATGATTTGAAATTGATTATGATATCTTGATATAAATTGTGAATTGACTTTTTAAACGTAAATGAACCATCCGATATGAAATAAGCATTTGGTTGTTAAAGAGACCGAGATTGGATATTGTTATACTCTCTGCCAATACCGTAAACCACTTTAACAACCGTACATGCGTTGGAGATTCCAGAAATGAAGTAGGACGGTTTGGCGAACGATTTTTATATGAGGTATTGATGTGACCCTGACCCCCATGAGTCAGCTTAGATATGACTAAAACATGATCTATACTTAGGCCAAGTGAGGTCATTCCTTCGATCGTACAAGCTTCTACGATACCATATTATGACTTTGTGATGGTTTGGTGGACACCCCTTGATTTTTGATTTAGGGTGTGTTCGGAGGTGGACAGTAGTAGCTGTTATGCTTTACCACTAGCCCAGTTTTGCAATTGGTAAATCTACCCTGCCATTGCCTCGAGTTTCGTGTTCATATGCTCTAGAGTGCCTTCTACGAGTTTGTTTTGTACCATATCTATGGAGTGCCCTCTGGGTAAACCTCACGGAGGAGCATACTGTGTTGTATAGACTATGGGAATATATAAATTGTGTTAAGGGGGATATGAGTAATTCCTTAACGCTATTTTGATACTTTTACTTTACTATAGACATATTATAATAGCGTATTGCACTACATAGTAGATAGTTTAACGGAGAAGATGTAAATCCCGAAAATCTCTTAAGTTACTGCACCCACGTTAGACACTGGATAAGAGATGTCAAATCTCGTAAACATCTCCGACGCTGTTACACTCATATTTGTTTACTGTTGATTTAACTTACATAAGATCTTTTAGTTTTGACTCAAGTGTTTTGTCTTTCCAATTCACTTGGGTCAGCCTGAGCATTTCAGGGTTGAAGACCTTATTTCTAGAGGATGAAGACAAAGATTTGTACTATTATTATTTATTATATTTATTCAACTGCATCATGTTGTTCCACTACATTTATTTATTTATTTATTCTTGTTGTTACTATCTCTGATTTTGTGTTGTATTAGTATAATCAAATTTATTTGTAAACAGATTCATGAACTGTTATTTGATTATTATATTTATCATTCCACTACGAGATTCTGTATTTGTTTGTTTCTTTCTCTTTTTCTTATTTACCCCATAACAATCTGCCCTTTTGAATGGTTTGAGTCTGGCATGTATGTTTGCTTAAACGTCCAAAAAGGCAGGTCGTTACAGTTGGTATCAGAGCTTTAGTTTAGTGATAACCTTAGCATTATGGGGTCTGAATCTTCAGAAATAGGGTAGTAATACCCTATAATGAGTCTTTGAGTTTGTATATGAGAAAGCGTACGTGTTAGTGTTACAAAAGGTTTTTATATTATGTTAATTTGTTCCGTTTTGTATTTATAAATTCTGGTTCGTGCGTAGGACGCTATGACATCGATAGGGATTTCTAAACACTTAATAGGGCAGAATGGCAAGATGTTTGTTTTCGAATATAGGTAAATGAAATAATTTTGCCTATTATATATTTTACATATAAATAAATTTTTTTATAAATGATATAGTTGGTTGTTATATATTTGTTTATTAGGTAGTGAAATTTTATAAATACTGATGGGAAAATAGGATTTCAAATAAAATGGATATAAATTAGAATTTAAGAACTTAAGTTTCGAATTTTGAAAATTTCTTTCAAAAGGTTTTGGATTATAATGTTAATAGCATTTAGAAGTATTTTTCGATATAAATATTTCAAGATGATTTGAAAGAAATGTTTTAAAAGAAAATTTTAAAAGGAAATATTTCTGTACTCCCTCTCTGTCGTTGGAAAATAATTTCGGTGATGAGTGCACGCATCATTGACGTTCATTTTTGAGTTTCAAAGTGGGAAGACCGTTGTAGTAATTTTACTGCAAAATTATTTCAATAAAGTAATTGTAATGACCTGCCATTTTAGACGGTTTAAATCGACAATAAAACACACATGTCAAACTCAAACCATACAAAAGGAAAGATTGTTTTTGGGGTAAATAAGAAAAGGCAGGGAAAGGAAAAAACAAATATAGAATCTCGCAGCAGAATGACAAAATATAATAATCAAATAGCAGTTCATGGAGCTGTTTTATAAATACATTTGATTATTCTTTTACAATACAAAAATCAGAGTTACATAAACAAGAATAAATAAATAAATGTAGCGGAATAACACGATGTAGTGGTATAAATATAATGCATAATAGTAGTACAAACTCTTCGTCTTCGTCCTCCAGAAAGCAGTCTTCGATAAACTGAAAAGCTCAGACTGACCCAAGCGAATTAAGAAGACAAAACACTCGAGTCGGAACTAAAAGATCTTGTGCAAGTTAATTCAATAGTAAATAAACATGAGTGAAACAACGTCAGAGAAGTTTACGGCGTTTGACATCTCCTATCCAGTGTCTAACATGAGTGCAATAACTTAAGAGATTTTTGGGATTCCCATCTCCTAAGGATCTGTTAAACTATCCACTATATAGTAAAATATGCTATTATAATATGTCTATAGTAAAGTAAAAGTATTAAAGTAGCTTTAAGGCATTACTCATATCTCCCTTAACACATTTTTATATATTATCAAAGTCTATAAAGTACCACAACTCCTCCGTAAACTGGAGGCTATCAAAGGGAACTCCATAGGTATGGTACAAAACAAAATCATAGAATGCGCTCTAGGGCATGTGAACACGGCACTCGAGGCAATGCCAAGGTCGATATACCAAATGCGGATCCGGACTGGTGGTAACGCATAACAGCTACTACCGCCCACCTCAGACACACTCCCAAATAAAATCAAAGGGTAGCCATCAAATCAAATTCCAAAAATAATAGAATGGTATCGAAGAAATATGCTCGATCGGAGGTGTGACCTCACTTACCCGGTATGGCTCCTGTTTTAGTCACATCTAAGCTGACTTACGGGAGTCATGGTCATGTCATACCTCATACAGAACTCGTTCGCCAAACCATCCTACTTCATTTCTAGAATCTCCACCACGTGCACAGTTGTTAAAGTGGTTTTCGGTATTGGCAGAGAGTATGACAATATCCAATCCCGGTCTCTTTAACATCCGAACGCTTATTTTCACACCTGATGGTTCTTTTGCATTTCAAAAGTCAATTCACAATTTATATCAAAATATCATATTCAATTTCAAATCATATCTCTTTCGAAACCATATTCACTTTCAAAATCATATTTACTTAATATGTCATTTCACAAAAAGGTATCAATATCAATTCCAACTTAAGTTGTATCATCATCAAGGATTTGAATATAAGTACTTAAACTTAACATAGTCTGAAATTTGGAAAATAATTTATATAGTCAAAAATAGGTAAAATAGATTAAAATAGTTTAAATAGTAAAAATAGTTTAAATAGGTTTAAATTTGATTAAATTGGATTTAAATAGATTAAACAGATTTAATTAGTTTTAAAAAGATTTAAATAGATAAAATATATATTAAATAGATTAAATTAGATTAAGTAGGTTTTAATAGATTAAATAAATTTAAAATAGATTAAATAGATTTAAATTATATTAAATGGATTTAAAATAGGTTAGAATAAATTTAATTAGTTCAAAATAGGTAACTGGATTAACTTGGATTAAATAGGTCATAACAGATTAAAATAAATTAAAATAGTTTAAATTGATTAAAATAGTTTAAATTAGTTTTAAACAGATTTCGAAGTTATATCAAAACATTTTTGATAACTCAAGTCCAATAAATTCATTTATATTTGACACTTCAACCTTGAAATTCCAATTTAAATTCTTTAAATAATTCATTAAATCAATTCCCATTTTAGAATTAACACTTGGGTTATCGAAAATACTTTAGTTTATATAAATCAATTTCTTATCAAAGTACTGGATAACTGAATTGAAAATCATTTAATTTAACCAATCCGGTGTCCGTATATAATTTTCTACCTTAGGGTCAAGTGATATAGATGCTTATCATTTCAATATGAAATTTACAAATTTAAGGTTATATATCATTTCAAACCACAATCCCAAATTAAATAAAATCCATAAAATCGATCGAGTCTATCATTTCAACCCATAATGATTTTTTCCTAATCTATGTATTATTTCACCATAAGGAACTTGAAGTGTTACAACAATATAAGATACAACATCCAGTCATCTAATATCAAAATTAAATATTCATCAAAATCATCATCCAAATCAATCAATAAACATCAATAGATGATTGACAATCAGTAATAGGTATTAAATTGATAATTTAAAATTCAATATTAAATTAAACGATGATTAATTGTAATAATAGTCAAATTTAATCAGAATGAAAATTTAACATACCAGGCGGCAATCAATAAATTTCTAATCACATTATAAATTTAATTTAACTAACACAGGATACTTTAGTAGTTGTGAGTGGGTTAAAATACTCACCTTTGAATTTAAATAAATTTTAAATCCAAATTAGGGTCAAAATTTAAACGGTCTTAGAATTCCTCCAAATAAGCATCAAAATGTCCATAATTTTGATACGATCCTCGTGGATCAAACTGCGCGTGAAACAGACCTCATATGCAAAAGTTATTGCAATTAGAAGATTGAAATCAAAATTAAATTAAATAGAATGGCAAACTTGTAAATATTCCATCACTAACCCTAGCTAGTTCAACACGCGGACGCGCTCGACCGTAACCGCCACGAACCACCTCAGCCGCAACGCCGATGATCTACGCCGCCGCTTCACCTCCGAACCCCCAGAATGCCGCGCCACCCTCGCCTGAATCCCTCAATGACCTCCGCGATCGACCCTCGCCCCAAGAAACGTAGCCGCCGCCGTTAATACTCAAACCCTAGTTGAATTTTGGACGTCAATCCACCTATCAACTCGTCATGCCAACCTCCTGGATGAACTCCCCTCAGCTTTCTCCACAACCCAGTACAACCGGAGCGGCGATCCGTTGAAGTCGATCGCGGTGAAATGAACAGCATGGACTGTTTCGGGCAATTCTGGCCAAACCATGATCCAAATCGAAAAAAATCTCAGATTTGGATTGCGCTCATTGAGAGCTTCAAAACGATATATAATTTGTTAGGATTTTGAGGAGTTTGATTTGGAATTGAATTTGCAATTTGGGAATTCGGGTTTTGTAATTGGATTAGGTTCTGTCATTGAGAAGGAGAGGTAGACTGATGTATGTACGTACTAAAAAATGGAATAAGAATATAGCTAGGATTTATAATAGGCTGTTTATAGATAGATCATAAATAGAATGAGTGGACTATATTGATTTGAAAGTGGAACGATCCCATTTCGTTCCCGAAACGAAAATGGGTCATCTCATGTATCAAAATAGATGTTTTGGATAGTTTTAAATTCAATGGAACATGTTTCAAGTCCAAATTCCATGGTATGAAAAAGTTAGCTTAAAATCATCTTATTTCAAATTGATTTCAATTAAGTTGATTTCTAGGCGTTTCGAGTTCGTATGATCGAATGACAAGTCCGATGGCTACGAAACTTGAAATCTTATAATAATTCACCGTTACGGATCCGACGAAACTGATTTCGCCGAAATCCGAGTCAGTGGCCAAAATGGCTATTTTCTTGTTAATTAAAAAAATTAATATTAAATTAGTTAAAACACTTTTTCAATTCAAATTTAATAATTTACAATTTCTATCATTTTAGATTACTTAGTACTTTATAATCTTTTAAACAAATTTCTATATCAATTCAATATTCAATATTGCACAAATTACAGTATTTAATCTCAATTTCAAATAATTTAGTAATTATAGATTTAAATTTCAATAAATCCATTTATTCGATTGTAAATCTTGTTACTCGATCAATTATCATCTTATGGGTATAATTAACAATGGTTTATATTTTAGTACATTAATAATCCCCAATTTCATCTTAATTCCTATTAATTGTAATATTTAATTTCATAAAATTGCAATTAGTTTCCATTAAATTTAGTAGACCAAATAAATAGGTAACATATAATAACTGTTACCACTAACTTTTAATCACACTTATAAGTTCATTATTTACAAACAAATGTTACAATCTATTACATAACACTGATTTTATTAAATCATCATTAATTACATACTAGTTCATTAATTTATATCACATTTACTTATACTCAAATTATAACCAAGTATAACATTTAAATTATTTCAATTGATTGGACTATAGTTAAAATATTTAATAATTACTTAAATTTAATTTTTTTCACTTCACTCTAGTTGTTATCTTAACTCACATTAATGTAACATTTATTTACATTTATTTGTAATTGATTATTTAAATTGGTAACAAATAACAATTGTCACCATTTCTGCATTTAATAACATTGGTAAGTTTATTATTCACCACCAATTATTACAACTACTTATACCACACTATTTTTATCAATTACAATTAATTACACCTTATTTCATAAATTTACACCTTTTAAATTATCAATTTCTCTTTAAATCCAATGCTCAATTTACAGGCACAACATTAACAAAAACAATTTTCCATCTATAACTAATTATAATTTTTTAATATTTCAATTAATTAGAATTACTTTCAAAGAAATTTTAAATTACCTTAAATTAATACTATTACCATTTAGTCCAATTACATTCTTATTATTTAATTACAAAATTTCATTTCTTCCAACATTAAATCACAAAACCTTATTAAATTAACTATTTTTAACTATTTCAAATTTAATTGAAACCAATTTGAAATAAGTTAGATTTATAGCTAACTTCTTCATGCGATGGAATTAGGACTTGAAACCTGTTCCGTTGATTTTCAAATTATCGAAGACGTATTTTGATATATGGGATGACCCATTTTCATTCCGAAGACAGAACATACTTTTCGGGTCGTTTATCATTCAACTTTCATATCAATCTAGTCCATTCATTTCTATTTCTGATCTGCCTATATATAGCTTGTTATAAACCCTAGCTAATTCTTATTCCATTTGTCTGTACGTACAATTTCATCTGTCTACTTCTCCTTCTCAATGGCAGAACCAAATCCTATTACAAAATCCTAATCCCCAAATTCCAAATTCAATTTCAAATTCAATTCCAAAATCAAACCCCTCAAAACCCTAACAAATTATATATGGTTTCGAATATCTCGACAAATCAAGTCAGCGTGTGGTGCCCGTTTTTCATAGTATCGCTCGAATCAACGACAAATCACGGTCAAAGCATTGAAATCGCGAACCCTAATCAGCGTTAGTCCATGAAATCGATTTAGGGGTTTATAGTGCTTGGCTCCAGGAGGTCAGAGCTAGCGAGGCGGCCGAAAAATGGCATTAGGGTTTCAAAAAAAACCCTAGAGATGGCGGCCGGAGGCGTTTGGTCGACCGGACCTAGTCTTGGGTGCAGTCGCGGCAAGCTCACCGGGGAGGGGAGGAAGGGGGTCGGTGTTATGCGTAGGCGACGTGAGAGATGTCTGAGCGCGATCAAAGGTGCAGATTTGGGTTTGGTTCTCGAATGCGTATGCTGATCAATGGAGAAAGTGACATGTTGTGTTTTATTATTTTTATTTTATTTTAAATTCCAAATGTTCTAACGCGTATAACTTCTTCACATGAGGTCGAATTTACGCGTGTTTTCTTCCACTGCGACCATATCAAAATTTCGGACATTATGGAACTGGATTGATCGAATTTTGAGACTAGTTGAATTTGGGCCCTATTTTGGATTCCAAAACGATTAGAAATCAAAGGTGGGTGTTTTGACCCACTCACAATTATTGAATTTTCTTATGTTAGTCAAATTAAATTTCTGATGTGATTTGAAGTTTATTCATTGATGTTTGGTATATTTAATTTGTCACTCCAGTTAAATTTGACCTTTATTGAAATAAATAGCCATTTAAATTAATATTGAAGTCTAATAACCAGTTAATACCTGTCATTGATCACTGTTTAATCGTTATTGTTTATTGACTGGATTGAATGATGATTTTGCTGTATGTTTGAATTGTTGCTAGTAAATGATTGGATGCTATAATTTATATTGTTATAATACTGCAAGTTCCCTATGGGTTGAAATGATACATACCCGAGTGATCTATAGATTAGGGAAAAATATTATGGGTTGAAATGATAGACTCGAGCAATTTCATGGATTTTAATTTATTTAGGATTGTAGTTTGAAATGATATATAACCATAAAATGGTAAATTGCGGATTGAAATGATAAATACCGTATCACTTGATCCTAGGGTAGAAAATTATATACGAATATCGAATTGGTTAAATTAAACGATTTTTTTGAATCTTTGGAATTTTGAATTCAATTAACTGGTATTTTAAAATAGAAATTTGATTTATATAAACTGAGTTATTTTCGAAAGTCCAAGCAAAATGTTAAAATTGGAATTGATGTAATGAATTGTTTAAAAAATTTAACTTTGAATTGAGTTGAAGTGTCTAAAATAAATGAATTATCCAAATTGAGTTACTAAAAGGTTTGGATATAACTTGGAAATCTATTTTAAATTTATTTAAACTATTTTAATCAATTAAAACTATTTTAATTTATTCTAATATATTAGAACCTATTTAATCCAATTTAACTTATTTTACCTATTTTAAACTAACTAAACTTATTTAATCTATTTTAAACCTATTTAATCTATTCAAAATCTATTTAATATAATTTAAATCTATTTAATCTGTATTTAATCTATTTAAATCATTTTAAAACTAATTAAATCAAATTTAAATCTATATGTACTATTTTTACTATTTAAACTATTTCAAATCTATCCAAACTATTTTAAAAGTATATAAACTATTTAAAATTACGTAAACTATTTTCTAAAATTTCAGACTATGTAAAGTTGAAGTATTTGTATTTAAATCCTTGATGATATATCCTAAGTTGGAAATTGGAATTGATACCTTTTGTAAAATGACATATTTGAGTGAATAAGATGATTTTGAAATGAAGAATTAATTAACGTAACTTATCAATAATTTCCAAGTGAATATGATTTCGAAAGTGAATATGATTTGAAAGTGAATACGGTTTTGGAGGTGAATACGATTTTGAAAGTGAATATAGCTTGAAATGCATATGATTTTGAAAGTGATATGATTTGAATTGAATCTGATATTTTGATATAAATTATGAATTTACTTTTTAAACGTAAAGAACCATCCGGTGTGAAATAAGCGTTTGGTTGTTAAAGTGACCGGGATCAAATATTGTCATACTTTCCACCAATACCAAAAACCACTTTAACAACTATGCACGTAGTGGAGATTCCAGAAATGAAGCAGGATGGTTTGGCGAATGATTTCCGTATGAGGTATTGACATGACCCTGACTCCTGTGAGTCAGCTTAGATGTGACTAAGACATGAGCTATACTTGGGCCAAGTGAGGTCATTCCTCTGATCGGACATGCTTCTTAGATACCATAATATGACTTTGTGATGATTTGGTGGCCACCCCTTGATTTTTGATTTGGGAGTGCGTTCCGAGATGGGAGATAGTATCTTCTATGCGTTACTACCAGCCCGGTTTTGCAATTGGTAAATCTACCCCGACATTGCCTCGAATGCCATGTTCATATGCCCTAGAGCGCCTTCTACGAGTTTATTTTGTACCATACCAAGGAGTGCCCTTTGAGTAAACATCGCGGAGGAGTGTATGATACTATATAACTATGGGAATATGTAAAACATGTTAAGCGCGATATGGGTAACGCCTTAACGCTATTTTGATACTTTTACTTTACTATAGACATATTTTAATAGCGTATTGTACTACATAGTAGATAGTATAACAGATCCTCAGGAGATGTAAATTCCGAACATCTCTTAAGTTTCTACACCATGTTAAACACTGGATAGGAGATGTCAACCCCGTAAACATCTTCGACGCCATTACACTTATATTTATTTACTGTTGATTTAACTTACGTATGATCTTTTAGTTCTGACTCCAGTGTTTTGTCTTTCCAATTCTCTCAGGTCAGCCTGAGCATTTTAGGATTGAAGACCTTATTTCTAGAAGTGAAGATGAAGATTTGTACTATTGTTATTTATTATATTATTCCACTGCATCATTTGTTCCGTTGCATTATTTATTTATTCTTGTTGTCTGTAACTCTGATTCTGTATTGTATTAGTATAATCAAATTTATTTGTAAACAGCTTCACAAATTGTTATTTGGTTATTATATTTTGTCATTCCGCGGCGAGATTCTGTATTTGTTTTATTTCTTTCTCTTTTTATTATTCACCCCATAACAGTGCCCTTTTGAATGGTTTGAGTTTGGCATGTATGTTTGCTTAAACATCCAAAAAGGTAGGTCGTTACATAGAAGTTGAAAATCTACTCAACAAGAAAAATAAAAGCTTTAAGAAGTGATCGAGGAGGAGAATAAGAATTTCCCTTTGAGGAACTCTGCATCGAACATGGTATTATACACCAAACTACAGCCCCGTATTCACCTCAATCCAACTGTATAGTCGACTAAAAAAATAAAACTCTTAAAGAAATGATGAATGCCTTATTAGTTAGTTCCGGCTTGCTAGATAACTTCTGGGGAGAATTTATTCTTTCTGCAAATCTTATTTTGAATAAGATACCACAAAAGAAAACATCTAAATCTCCCTCCAACGGGAAAAATAGGCCATCACCCTACAAATACTTAAATGTGTGGGAGTATCCTGCGAAAGTAGAGGTACCTAAACGAAATAAAGTCTAAATTGGACCAAAAATAATTGATTGTGCATTCATTAGATATGCACAAAATAGTGCTGCTTATCGGTTTTTGATATGCAAATCAGAAATTGATGATATTCACATAAATACCATCATTGAGTCGAGTAATGCTAGATTTTTTGAGCATATATACCCTTTAAAACATGGTACCAAAAATTATCCTCAAAAGATTCCAAGGGAAATTGAAATCTCCAATTGTCTTGAGAATACAGAACAAAATATTGATAATTATCAGCAAAATAATGCTGATCAACAAGAAAAGGAACCAAGGAGAAGCAAAAGATCAAGGACATCAAAAACCTTTGATCCAAACTTCTACACATTTATTTTAGAAGACAATCCATTAACTTATAAACAAGCTATGTCCTCCACCGATGCCCCTTACTGGAAGAAGGATGTTAACAATGAAATCAAATCCATTATGGCATACCATACATTGGAATTATTTGATTTATCTATAGGATGCAAGACTTGGGTAATAAATGGATATTTAAGAAGAAATTGAAACCTAATGGTTCAATAGATTAGCATAAAGCTCGACTTATGGTTTAAGGTTTCAGACAAAAGGAAGAGTTGGACTATTTTGATATTCTCCGGTAACTAGAATAACATCAATAAGAATGCTGATAGTAATCGCATCCACGCTCGATTTAGAAATACACCTGTAACGACCCAGAATTTGACCGCTTTAATATATACTATTTAGAGTGATTTTAAATATAAAATATAAAAGGTTTTATGATTTAAATAATATTTGATAGGATTTGGATGTAGAAATATACAAAATAATAGTAACATTTGCCTATATCGACAAAAGTGACAAAATGCCGATTTCAAAAAAGTATGTTTCAATGGTTAAGTAAATTATCATAATTAATTTATGAGTATTTATATTTTTAAATTTGGTTCACATAAATAAATAGTTTAACTAAAATGTCAAAATGTGACCGTAAAACATTTTGTCGAAAAACGACGTTTTGTCGATTAAAAGTTGTCGCAACGTCGTCGCATATTTATTTTCTTATATAGAAACATATATTCAAATAGTGTAAGTATTAATAAATTCACAAAACATGTTTACTTTTACTAAATAAGATTAGAAAACTTCTAGAAGTCATTAGTAAAAGTAAGTAAGAATCAACAAAAGTAAGAAAAAGTAAACATCAAATCAAAGCCAACATAATTATGATATTCTTTACTTAATCTTTAAGTGACTAAGACATAAAGTAAGAAGTGAAAGGATGATGTTAAGTTTTGAAAAAGTGTAGATTGCTTTAGGTTGAAGTAAGGTTAGTTTGGTAATTTGATAAGAGGTTAATTTGGTAAATTTAGCAATTTCTTTCTTTTTCTATAAATATCCACCTCCTTCTTCACTTTCATTCTCATTTTCTTCTTCTTCTTTTCTCAAGCTTGTTCATCTTCTTCCTCTTCTCTTTATTGGCTTCCATGCCATATAAAAAATTAAAAAAAATAATGTCAAAATATTTATAAAATATTCAAAAGAAATCAATGTTTATTATCTTCAAATCAAACTCCTATTTTCTCCACATTTTACCTCTTCTTCTCTCGGCCATAACTTCTTCAATACCGACTCAAATTGTAAATTTCTTTTTTCTTAATCATGTATTTTTCCAGTTGCTACAACTTTATTGTTAACCACTTTGTCTCATTATGAAGATAATCATGTCAAAAATCCATTTCTTTTAAGTGCATTTTCTGGCCCATTTTTTAAGCCAGAGAATATGCTATGCTTTTTTGATCATAACTTGATAATAAAAGACCCAAATTAAGAATTTTTTTTAAACTATATAAAATTTCAGTGGCTACAACTTTTGTGTTGATCAGCTTTTCCAGTTTTGAGGTGTGTTATACCTAAAACTCAATTCTTTGAAGTGCATTTTCGGGCTTTATTTTTGTGAATCCAAGAATAGCTCTTTTTCATTTGACCATATCTTCCTCAAAATAAACCAAAATCAAGTGATTCTTTTTTTAAATTCAAGAGAAAAGAATTTTCAACAACTTTTCTGTTAGTATGTTTTTCAAACTTTGAGAGTAAAAGAATAAAAAACAAGAGATAATATAACCTATTTTTTGGGTCTAATTTTGAGAATTCAAGTTCAAAGCTCCACCACTTCTTCTTTATACTTTCGGCCAACTTCCACCTCAAGACTTGGCTAAGCATAGGAAGGTGGAATTTGAGCTTATATTCATTTAGTTCCAAAGCATGGAAGGAAATATGCGTTAGATCTTAAGTTCCTTGCCTTAAAGTTTGACGGAGTGGAATCCAAAGTAAGTTATTTCTTATTTTAAGTTCATTAAAACCATTGGTAAGTTGAAAGAACTTTAAGTGTTAAGTTGTTTGAAAACCCTTGTTAAATTCTTGTTTACTTTGTTTCCTAGAAAAATGGTTTGATTTCCCTGCTTGATATTATGTTTGGATGATTAATTAAGTAATTTAAAATTTAGAAGTTAAATATGGAATGGGGTATGCGGAAACAACTAGTACATGTGTTTCGTTTGTGAGATCCAAGGAGATTTGGACGAGGGACGAAATACGTCGAAGGGAAAGCACGGATGCTCCAAAATAAATATCAAACCATTAAAGTGTTATAAATATTTGATAGAATGAAGCATTGTTTATCATTTATTATTGCATTTATTTCATTGATTGATTGTTTGAATTAGGCTCGACCAGTTTATGAGCACTGATTATTATTTATTGATTATTGACTTTGCTCGACCAGCTTAAAAGCACTGATTATTATTACTGATTGTTGACTTTGCTCAACCAGTTTAAGAGCAATTTATTATCCATATGCATGGGATGGGTAGAAAATAATTTCAGGCTAACACCTTATGATTTATTTCACAATTTGACTATAAAGTGTTTAGCAGTAATATTTGGTTCACTTCAATTTAATGAATTATTTTGATAATTGGTTTTAAAATGGAATTATTATGAAAAAAATTCCCTTTAAAAGAAATATAAATGTTTGGTAATGAATATTTTGAAGTTATATTATATAAAAGTGATTTGTATAATGAATGGTTTTATAAAAGTGTTTTATAAAACGGAAAGAATTTCGAGGACAAAACCCGATGGTTTTAAGATGATTTTTGAACAGATTTGGAAAATGAAAATTATTATCGGTTTGAAAGTACTTGTGAGTATTAGTGTGAAATGATTTATCGCTTCGGGATATAAAATGATTTGTTATGTTACCAATGATTCGGGTAACCCGTAACTAAAAAGGTGGGCATGTGTTTTTGGTATAGTCCGCTCTTAGAATAGAGCGATATACTTATTTATCGATTGTATTAAGGCTGGGACCCAGTTGCCTTGTTATTGGGAGAAACCTCCCGATCCGGTTGCATATTGTTTGATATGTTTTTATTACAGTATTTGGGATTTCCAAATAAACTTTTCAAAAGTGATTTGATTTAAGATCCCGAAGTAAAGTATAATTCGAATATAAAAGATATATATATATATATATATCAAAAGTTTTGAAATAAAAATTCGAGAATAAAGTCCAAAGAGATAATTTCCGTAAAGGTATTTAGATTTGAAAATCTAAATTTAAAGATTAGGCCTAAGTGGGTAATTTTGGGAATTGCATATTTGTTTGTTGCATCGTAGGCTCCATGAGTCCTATTTGCGGTGGGAGAATTACGTTGGCTTGATCATGTATCTAATTGGGTACCCAATTAGATAGGGGTACGTAGGCAGTCACAAGTGGTAGTGATGCAGCCCCTAAAATGATATAACCCTTTCATGTTTATTTGTTAATGGTTGTTGTTTATCTCGTGTTATTGTATTTTTCCCGCTTACTATTTTATTCCACATTTGACATGTTTATTGAGTTAGCATGAATGACTATTGCTATCTCTCTTATTAGAATTGTGTAGCGTTAGATTTATTTGTATTTGGTTTTATATAAGCATACCTAGTAGATTAATTTGATTACTCTGATAACTTGTAAAATTGAAATTTTATCCTACATATTTAGTAACGTTGAATAATTATCAAATATAGTGTATTTAGTTAGTAGTTTTCATTAGTAGTCTTAGAACGGGCAGATTTTTTGGCAATTTTAACTAGTTCGAAAATCCGAGTCATCGCACGTGCTATCAGAGCATAGGTTAGGTGCCTAAGTAAAATTCATCTAGGGTTAGTTTATCAACCTAGGAATTTTAAAAATGAAACTACCTTATTTTGATAAATAAAATGGATTGGATAAGGCACCGTACCTCAGACGGGGTTATGGATGATATTACTATTTTTGGTGTGCATAACTTTCGTTAATTGTTGTTTTTTCGTTATATTTTTTCTCATCCTTGTAATTTCGAGGACGAAATTCTTTTAAGTAGGGGAGAATATAACGACCCAGAATTTGACCGCTTTAATATATACTATCTAGAGTGATTTTAAATATAAAATATAAAAAAAATTATGATTTAAATAATATTCGATAGGATTTGGAAGTAGAAATATACAAAAAAATAGTAACATTTGCCTATATCGACAAAAGTGACAAAATGCTGATTTCTGAAAAGTATTTTTCAATGGTTAAGTAAATTATCTTAATTAATTTATGAGTGTTTATATTTTTAAATAACATTATACAAATTTATTTTTAAATTTGGTTTACATAATAAATAGTTTAACTAAAACGTCAAAATATGACCGTAAAACATTTTGTCGAAATACGACGTTTTGTCGATTAAAAGTTGTCGCAACGTCGTCGCATCTTTATTTTCTTATATAAAAACATATATTCAAATAATGTAAGTATTAATTAATTCACAAAATATGTTTACTTTTAGTAAATAAGATTACTTCTATAAGTCATTAGTAAAGGTAAGTAAGAATTAACAAAAGTAAGAAAAAGTAAACATCAAATCACATCAAATCAAAGCCAACATAATTATGATATTCTTTACTTGATCTTTAAGTGACTAAGACATAAATTAAGAAGTGAAAGGATGATGTTCAGTTTTGAAAAAGTATAGATTGCTTTAGATTGAAGTAAGGTTAGTTTGGTAATTTGGTAAGAGGTTATTTTGGTTAATTTACCACTTTCTTTCTTTTTCTATAAATATCCACCTCCTTCTTCACTTCCATTCACATTTTCTTCTTCTTCTTTTCTCAAGCTTCTTCATCTTCTTCCTCTTCTTTTTAATGGCTTCCATGCCATATAAAAAATTAGAAAGAAATAATGTCAAAATATTTATAAAACATTCAAAAGAAATCAATGTTTATTATCTTCAAATCAAACTCCTCTTTTCTCCACATTTTACTTCTTCTTCTCATGGCCATAACTTCTTCAAAACCGACTCAAATTGTAAATTTCTTTTTTCTAAATCATTTATTTTCGAGTGGCTACAACTTTATTTTTAACCACTTTGTCTCATTATGAAGATAATCATGTCAAAAATCCACTTCTTTTAAGTGCATTTTCTGGCCCAATTTTTAAGCCAGAGAATAGGCTATATTGTTTTGATCATAACTTGATTGTAACAGACCCAAATTAAGAAATTATTTTTACTAAACATATAAAATTTCAGTGGCTACAGCTTTTATGTTGATCACTTTTTTTAGTTTTGAGGTTTGCTATACCTGAAACTCAATTCTTTGAATGCATTTTCGGGCTTTATTTTTGTGAATTCAAGAATAGCTCTTTTTCATTTGACCATATCTTCCTCAAAATTAACCAAAATAAAGTGATTCTTTTTTTTAAATTCAAGAGAAAATAATTTTCAACAACTTTTTTGTTAATAAGTTTTTCAAATTTTGAGAGTAAAAGAGTAAAAAAGAAGAGAGAACATGACCTATTTTTCAGGTCTAATTTTGAGAATTCAAGTTCAAAGCTCCACCACGTCTTCTTTATACTTTCGACCAACTTCCATCTCAAGACTTGGCCAAGCATAGGAAGGAGGAATTCAAGCTTATATTCATTTGGTTCCAAAGCATGGTTGGAAATATGCGTTAGATCTTAAGTTCCTTGCCTTAAAGTTTGACGTAGTGGAATCCAAAGTAAGTTATTTCGTATTTTAAGTTCATTAAAACCATTGCTAAGTTGAAAGAACTTTAAGTGTTAAGTTGTTTGAAAACACTTGTTAAATGCTTGTTTACTTTGTTTCCTAGAACAATGGTTTTATTTCCTTGCTTGTTATTATGTTTGGATGATTAATTAAGTAATTTAAAATTTAGAAGTTAAATATTGAATGGGGTATGCGGAAACGACTAGTGCATGTGTTTCGTCTGTGGGATCCAAGGAGACTTGGGCGAGAAACGAAACATGTCGAATGGGAAGCCCGGATGCTCCAAAATAAATATCAAACCGTTAAAGTGTTATAAATATTTGATAGAATAAAACATTGTTTATCATTTATTATTGCATTTATTTCATTGATTGATTGTTTGAATTAGGCTCGACCAGTTTATGAGCATTGATTGTTATTTATTGATTATTGACTTTGCTCGACCAGTTTATAAGCACTGATTATTAATATTGATTATTGACTTTGCTCGACCAGATTATGAGCAATTTATTATCCATATGCATGGGACGGGTAGAAAATAAATGTAGGCTAACACCTTATAATTTATTTCACAATTTGACTATAAGGTATTTAGCGGTAATATTTAGTTCACTTCAATTTAATGAATTGTTTTGAAAATTGGTTTTCAAATGGAATTGTTATGAAAAGTTTTCCCTTTCAAAGAAATAGAAATGTTTGGTAATGAATATTTTGAAGTTATATTATATAAAAGTGATTTATATAATGAATGGTTTTATAAAGTGTTTTATAAAACATAAAGAATTTCGGGGACTAAACCCGATGGTTTTAAGATGATTTTTGAACAGATTTGGGAAATGAAAATTATTATAGATTTGAAAGTACTTATGTGTATTAGTGTGAAATGATCTATCGCTTTAGGATATAAAATGATCTGTTATGTTACCAATGATTCAGGTAACCCGTAACTAAAACCGTGGGCATGTGTTTTTGGTATAATCCGCTCTTAGAATAGAGGGATATACTTATTTATCGATTGTATTAAGACTGGGACTCATTTGCCTTGTTATTGGGAGAAACCTTCTGATCTGGTTGCATATGGTTTGATATGTTTTTACTACAGTATTTGGGATTTCCAAATAAACTTTTCAAAAGTGATTTGATATAAGATCCCGAAGTAAAGTATAATTTGAATATAAAGGATATATATATATATATATTTCAAAAGTTTTGAAACAAAAATTCGAGAATAAAGTCCAAAGAGATAATTTCCATAAAGGTAATTAGATTTGAAAATCTAAATTTAAAGATTAAGCCTAAGTGGGTAGTTTTAGGAATTGCATATTTGTATGTTGCATCGTAGGCTTCATGAGTCCTATTTGCGGTAGGAGAACTACGTTGGCTTGATCCTGTATCTAATTGGGTACCCAATTAGATAGGGGTACGTAGGCAGTCACAAGTAGTAGTGATGCAACCCTTAAAATGATATAACCATTTCACGTTTATTTGTTAATGGTTATTATTTATCTCGTGTTATTGTATTTTTCCTGCTTGCTATTTTATTCCACATTTGACATGCTTATTGAGTTAGCAGGAATGACTATTGTTGTCTCTCTTATTAGAGTTGTGCAGCGTTAGATTTATTTTTATTTGGTTTGTATATAAGCATACCTAGTGGATTAATTTGATTACTCTGATAACTTGTAAAATTGAAATTTTATCTTATATATTTATTAATGTTGAATAATTATCAAATATGGTGTATTTAGTTAGTAGTTTTCATTAGTAGTCTTAGAACGGACAGATTTTTTGGCAATTTTAACTAGTTCGAAAATCCGGGTCGTCACACGTGGTATTAGAGCGTGGGTTAGGTGCCTAAGTAAAATTCATCTAGGGTTAGTATAACAACCTAGGAATTTTAAAAATGAAACTACCTTAATTTAAATAATAAAATGGATAGGATAAGGCACCGTACCTCAGACCGGGGTTATGGGTGATATTACTATTTTTGGTGTGCATAACTTTCGTTAATTGTTGTTTTTTCGTTATATTTTTTTTCATCCTTATAATTTCAAGGACGAAATTTTTTTAAGTAGGGGAGAATGTAACGACCTAGAATTCGACCACTTTAATATATACTATTTAGAGTGATTTTAATATAAAATATAAAAGGTTTTATGATTTAAATAATATTCGATAGAATTTGGAAGTAGGAATATATAAAAAAAATAGTAACATTTGCTTATATCGACAAAAGTGACAAAATGCTGATTTCAGAAAAGTATGTTTAATGGTTAAGTAAATTATCTTAATTAATTTATGAGTGTTTATATTTTTAAATAGCATTATACAAATTTATTTTTAAATTTGGTTTACATAAATAAATAGTTTAACTAAAACGTCAAAATGTGACCGTAAAACATTTTGTCAAAAAACGACGTTTTGTCGATTAAAAGTTGTCGCAACGCCGTAGCATCTTTATTTTCTTATATAGAAACATATATTCAAATAGTGTAAGTATTAATTATTTCACAATACATGTTTACTTTTACTACATAACATTATAAAACTTCTAGAAGTCATTAGTAAATGTAAGTAAGAATTAACAAAAGTAAGAAAAAGTAAACATCAAATCACATCAAATCAAAGCCAACATAATTATGATATTCTTTACCTAATCTTTAAGTGACTAAGACATAAAGTAAGAAGTGAACGAATGATGTTAAGTTTTGAAAAAAGTGTAGATTGCTTTAGGTTGAAGTAAGGTTAGTTTGGTAATTTGGTAAGAGGTTAATTTGGTAAATTTATCAATCTCTTTCTTTCTTTTTCTATAAATATCCACCTCCTTCTTCACTTTCATTCTCATTTTCTTCTTCTTCTTTTCTCAAGCTTCTTCATCTTCTTCCTCTTCTCTTTATTGGCTTCCATGCCATATAAAAAATTAAAAAGAAATAATGTCAAAATATTTATAAAATATTTAAAAGAAATAAGTTTATTATCTTCAAATCAAACTCCTTTTTTCTCCACATTTTACCTCTTCTTCTCTTAGCCATAACTTCTTCAAAACCGACTCAAATTGTAATTTTTTTTAAATCATGTATTTTTCCAGTGGCTACAACTTTATTGTTAACCGCTTTGTCTCATTATGAAGATAATCATGTCAAAAATCCACTACTTTTAAGTGCATTTTCTGGCCTAGTTTTTAAGCCGGAGAATAGGCTATATTGTTTTGATCATAACTTGAATATTGCAGACCCAAATTAAGGAATTAATTTTTTAAACCATATAAAATTTTAGTGGCTACAACTTTTATGTTGATCACTTTTTCCAGCTTTAAGGTTTGCTATACCTGAAACTCAATTCTTTTAAGTGCATTTTCGGCTTTATTTTTGTGAATCCAAGAATAGCTCTTTTTTGTTTGACCATATATTTCACAAAATTAACCAAAATCAAGTGATTCTTTTTTGAAATTCAAGAGAAAAGAATTTTCAACAACTATTCTGTTAATAAGTTTTTCAAATTTAGAGAGTAAAAGAACAAAAAACAAGAGAGAATATAACCTATTTTTCGGGTCTAATTTTGAGAATTTAAGTTCAAAGCTCCACCACTTCTTTATTCTTTCGGCCAACTTCCATCTCAAGACTTGGCCAAGTATAGGAAGGAGGAATTCAAGCTTATATTCATTTGGTTCCGAAGCATGGTAGGAAATATATGTTAGATCTTAAGTTCCTTGCCTTAAAGTTTGACGGAGTGGAATCCAAAGTAAGTTATTTCTTATTTTAAGTTCATTAAAACCATTGCTAAGTTGAAAGAACTTTAAGTGTTAAGTTGGTTGAAAACCCTTGTTAAATGATTGTTTACTTTGTTTTCTAGAACAATGGTTTGATTTCCTTGCTTGACATTATGTTTGGATGATTAATTAAGTAATTTAAAATTTAGAAATTAAATATTGAATGGGGTATGCGGAAACGACTAGTACATATGTTTCGTCTGTGAGATCCAAGGAGACTTGGGCGAGAGACAAAACACGTCGAATGGAAAGCCCGGATACTCCAAAATAAATATCAAACCGTTAGTGTTATAAATATTTGATAGAATGAGGCATTGTTTATCATTTATTATTTCGTTTATTTCATTGATTGATTGTTTGAATTAGGCTTGACCAGTTTATGAGCACTGATTATTATTTATTGATTATTGACTTTGCTCGACCACCTTATAAGCACTGATTATTATTATTGATTGTTGACTTTGCTCGACCAGTTTATGAGCAATTTATTATCCATATGCATGGAATGGGTAGAAAATAAGTAGGCTAACACATTGTGATTTATTTCACAATTTGACTATAAGGTGTTTAGCGGTAATATTTGGTTCACTTCAATTTAATGAATTGTTTTGAAAATTGGTTTTCAAAAGGAATTGTTATGAAAAGTTTTCCCTTTCAAAGAAATAGAAATGTTGAATATTTTGAAGTTATATTATATAAAAGTGATTTATATAATGAATGGTTTTGTAAAGTAGTTTTATAAAACGGAAAGAATTTTGAGGACTAAACCCAATCGTTTTGAGATGATTTTTGAATAGATTTGGGAAATGAAAATTATTATAGATTTGAAAGTACTTGTGAGTATTAGTGTGAAATGATTTATCGCTTCGGGATATAAAATGATTTGCTGTGTTACCAATGATTCGGGTAACCCGTAACTAAATAGGTAGGCATGTGTTTTTGGTATAGTACGCTCTTAGAATAGAGGGATATACTAATTTATTGATTGTATTAAGGCTGGGACCCAGTTGCCTTGTTATTGGGAGATACCTCCCGATCTGGTTGCTTATGGTTTGATATGTTTTTATTACAGTATTTAGGATTTCCAAATAAACTTTTCAAAAGTGGTTTGATTTAAGATCCCGAAGTAAAGTATAATTTGAATATAAAGGATATATATATATATATATATATATATATTTCAAAAGTTTTGAAATAAAAATTCAAGAATAAAGTCCAGATAGATAATTTCCATAAAGGTAATTAGATTTGAAAATCCAAATTTAAAGATTAAGCCTAAGTGGGTAGTTTTGCGAATTGCATATTTGTTTGTTGCATCGTAGGCTCCATGAGTCCTATTTGCGGTAGGAGAACTACGTTGGCTTGATATTGTATCTAATTGGGTACCCAATTAGATAGGGGTACGTAGGCAGTCACAAGTGGTAGTGATGCAGCCCCTAAAATGATATAACCCTTTCATGTTTATTTGTTAATGGTTGTTGTTTATCTCGTGTTAATGTATTTTTCCCGCTTACTATTTTATTCCACATTTACCATGTTTATTAAGTTAGCAGGAATAACTATTGCTGTCTCTCTTATTAGATTTTTGCAGCGTTAGATTTATTTATATTTGGTTTGTATATAAGCATACCTAGTAGATTAATTTGATAACTCTAATAACTTATAAAATTGAAATTTTATCCTATATATTTAGTAATGTTGAATAATTATCAAATATGGTGTATTTAGTTAGTAGTTTTCATTAGTAGTCTTAGATGGACTGATTTTTTTGGCAATTTTAATTAGTTCGAAAATCCGGGTCGTCACACGTGGTATCAGAGCATAAGTTAGGTGCCTAAGTAAAATTCATCTAGGGTTAGTATATCGTCCTAGGAATTTTAATAATGAAACTACCTTAATTTGATAAATAAAATGAATAGGATAAGGCATTCTATCTTAGACCGGGGTTATGGGTGATATTACTATTTTTGGTGTGCATAACTTTCGTTAATTGTTGTTTTTTCGTTATATTTTTTTCATCCTTGTAATTTCGAGGACGAAATTCTTTTAAGTAGGGGAGAATGTAACGACCCAGAATTTGACCACTTTAATATATACTATTTAGAGTGATTTTAAATATAAAATCTAAAAGGTTTTATGATTTAAAAATATTTGATAAGATTTGGAAGAAGAAATATACAAAAAAAATAGTAACATTTGCCTATAGCGACAAAAGTGACAAAATGGTGATTTCAAAAAAGTATGTTTCAATGGTTAAGTAAATTATCTTAATTAATTTATGAGTGTTTATATTGTTAAATTGAATTATACAAATTTATTTTTAAATTTGGTTTACATAAATAAATAGTTTAACTAAAACGTCAAAATGTGACCGTAAAACATTTTGTCGAAAAACGACGTTTTGTCGATTTAAAGTTGTCGCAACGTCGTCGCATCTTTATTTTCTTATATAGAAACATATATTCAAACAGTGTAAGTATAAATTAGTTCACAAAACATGTTTTCTTTTACTAAATAAGATTAGAAAACTTCTATTATTCATTAGTGAAAGTAAGTAAGAATTAACAAAAGTAAGAAAAAGTAAACATCAAATCACATCAAATCAAAGCCAACATAATTATGATATTCTTTACTTAATCTTTAAGTGACTAAGACATAAAGTAAGAAGTGAAAGGATGATGTTAAGTTTTGAAGAAGTGTAGATTGCTTTAGGTTGAAGTAAGGTTAGTTTGGTAATTTGGTAAGAGGTTATTTTTGTAAATTTACCACTTTCTTTCTTTTTCTATAAATATCCACCTCCTTCTTCACTTTCATTCACATTTTCTTCTTCTTCTTTTCTCAAGCTTCTTTATCTTCTTCCTCTTATCTTTAATGGCTTCCATACCATATAAAAAATTAAAAATAAATAATGTCAAAATATTTATAAAATATTCAAAAGAAATCAATGTTTATTATCTTCAAATCAAACTCCTCTTTTCTCCACATTTTACCTCTTCTTCTCTCAGCCTTAACTTCTTCAAAACCGACTCAAATTGTAAATTTCTTTTTGTTAATTCATGTATTTTTCCAGTGGCTACAACTTTTTTGTTAACCACTTTGTCTCATTATGAAGATAATCATATCAAAAATCCACTTCTTTTAAGTGCATTTTCTGGCCCAGTTTTTAAGCCAGAGAATAGGCTATATTGTTTTGATCATAACTTGAATATAGCAGACCCAAATTAAGAAATTATGTTTTAAAACCATATAAAATTTCAGCGGCTACAACTTTTATGTTGATCACTTTTTCCAGTTTTGAGGTTTGCTATACCTAAAACTCAATTCTTTGAAGTGCATTTTCGGGCTTTATTTTTGTGAATCCAAGAATAGCTCTTTTTCATTTGACCATATCTTCCTCGAAATTAACCAAAATAAAGTGATTGTTTTTTTTAAATTCAAGAAAAAGAATTCGCAACAACTTTTCTGTTAATAAGTTTTTCAAATTTTGAGAGTAAAAGAGTAAAAAAAGAGAGAATATGACCTATTTTTCGGGTCTAATTTTGAGAATTCAAGTTCAAAGCTCCACCACTTCTTCTTTATACTTTCGACCAACTTCCATCTCAAGACTTGGCCAAGCATAGGAAGGAGGAATTCGAGCTTATATTCATTTGGTTCTAAAGCATGGTAGGAAATATGCGTTAGATCTTAAGTTCCTTGCCTTAAAGTTCGACGGAGTGGAATCCAAAGTAAGCTATTTCTTATTTTAAGTTCATTAAAACCATTGCTAAGTTGAAAGAACTTTAAGTGTTAAGTTGTTTGAAAACCCTTGTTAAATGCTTGTTTACTTTGTTTCCTAGAACAATGATTTGATTTCCTTGCTTGACATTACGTTTGGATGATTAATTAAGTAATTTAAATTTTAGAAGTTAAATATTGAATGGGGTATGCGGAAACGACTGGTACATGTGTTTCGTCTGTGAACTCCAAGGAGACTTGGGCGAGGGACGAAACATGTCGAATGGAAAGCCCGGATGCTCCAAAATAAATATCAAACCGTTAAAGTGTTATAAATATTTGATAGAATGAAGCATTGTTTATCATTTATTATTGCGTTTATTTAACTGATTGATTGTTTGAATTAGGCTCGACCAGTTTATGAGCACTGATTATTATTTATTGATTATTAACTTTGCTCGACCAGTTTATAAGCACTGATTATTATTATTGACTGTTGACTTTGCTCGACCAGTTTATGAGCAATTTATTATCCATATGCATGGGAATGGTAGAAAATAATTGTAGGCTAGTGATTTATTTCACAATTTGACTATAAGGTGTTTAGCGGTAATATTTGGTCACTCAATTTAATGACTTGTTTTGAAAATTGATTTTCAAATGGAATTGTTATGAAAAGTTTTCCCTTTCAATGAAATAGAATTGTTTGGTAATGAATATTTTGAATTTATATTATATAAAAGTGATTTATATAATGAATGGTTTTATAAAACGAATTTCGAGGACTAAACCCGATGGTTTTAAGATGATTTTTGAATAGATTTGGGAAATGAAAATTATTATAGATTTGAAAGTACTTGTGAGTATTAGTGTGAAATGATTTATCGCTTCGGGATATAAAATGATTTGCTACGTTACCGATGATTCGGGTAACCCGTAACTAAAAAGGTGGGCTTGTGTTTTTGGTATAGTCCGCTCTTAGAATAGAGGGATATACTTATTTATCGATTGTATTAAGGCTGGGACCCAGTTGCCTTATTATTGGGAGAAACCTCTCGATATGGTTGCATATGGTTTGATATGTTTTTATTACAGTATTTGGGATTTCCAAATAAACTTTTCAAAAGTGATTTGATTTAAGATCCCCAAGTAAAGTATAATTTGAATATAAAGGATATATGTATGTATGTATGTATGTATGTATGTATTTCAAAAGTTTTGAAATAAAAATTCGAGAATAAAGTGCAAAGAGATAATTTCTGTAAAGGTAATTAGATTTGAAAATCTAAATTTAAAGATTAAGCCTAAGTGGGTAGTTTTGGGAATTGCATATTTGTTTGTTGCATCATAGGCTCCATGAGTCCTATTTGCGGTTGGAGAACTACGTTGGCTTGATACTGTATCTAATTGGGTACCCAATTAGATAGGGGTAGGTAGGCAGTCACAAGTGGTAGTGATGCAGCCCCTAAAATGATATAACCCTTTCATGTTTATTTGTTAATGGTTGTTATTTATCTCGTGTTATTGTATTTTTCCTGCTTACTATTTTATTCCACATTTGCCATGTTTATTGAGTTAGCAGGAATAACTATTGATGTCTCTCTTATTAGAGTTGTGCAGCGTTAGATTTATTTGTATTTGGTTTGTATATAAGCATACCTAGTAGATTAATTTGATTACTCTAATAACTTGTAAAATTGAAATTTTATCCTATATATTCAGTAATGTTGAATAATTATCAAATATGGTGTATTTAGTTAGTAGTTTTCATTAGTAGTCTTAGAACGGACGGATCTTTTGGCAATTTTAACTAGTTCGAAAATCCGGGTCGTCACAACACCAAATGGATGTAAAGACAACATTTTTAAATTGAGAACCGGAAGAAGAAATATACATGAAACAACCTGAAGGTTTCCTAAAAACTGGAAATGAAAGTAATGTTTGTAGATTAAGAAAAACACTGTATGGTCTTAAACAAGCGCATAATGATGGCATGAAAAATTTGATGAAAATATGATATTAAATGGATTTCATATAAATGAATGTGACAAATGTGTCTATTATAAACATACAAATACAGGATATGTCATTATATGTCTATTGTAGATGATCTACAATACTTGGAAGCGACAAGGAGATAATAAAATCTACAAAAGGTATGCTCTCCGTCATATTTGATGTAAAAGATCTTGGAATTGCTGATGTGATATTTGGCTTAAAAATACATAAAACCAACCAAGGATGTGTGTTGTCCCAATCACATTACATTCGAAAAATACTTGAAAAGTTTAAACAACACAATATAATATCAACAAAAACACCCATAGATTTGAACCAAACTAGGTCAAAAGTAGTGGTGACAGTATTTATCAACTTGAGTACTCTTGCATACTAGGCAGCATTATGTTCATAATGAACTGCACTAGGCCTGATATAGCATATGCTGTAAGTAAACTCAGCAGATATACTAGCAATCTAGGAAAGAATCATTGAAAAGCTATAATTCGAGTACTAGGTTACCTAAGTTATACACAAAGTCATAAACTACATTATAATAGGTACCCATCTGTGATAGAAGGGTATTGTGATGAAAACTAGATAACTAGTTCATCAGATAAAAAATCCACTAGTGGATATGTGTTTACCTTAGCTAGTGGGGAAATATCTTGAAGATCCTCTAACAAACTTGTATAGCAAGATCAACCATGGAATCAAAATTTATTGCCTTAGGCAAAACCACAGAAGAAAAAATTAGCTTCGAGGTTTCTTAGAAGGTATTTCGAATTGGGAAAAACCTGTACCTCCTATAAGCATACATTGCGACAGCCAATCAGCTATAGGAAGGGCCAATAGTAAGCTTTATAATGGAAAATCTAGACATATCCATCATAGACATAAAACTTTTAGACAACTTCTGCCCAACGGGGTTATCACACTTGACTGTGTAAGATTAAATGATAACATTACGGATCCACTAACAAAAGGTTTACCTAGAGAGAAGGTTAGTATCTTATCAGAATGGGGTTAAAGCCTGTAAACTAATAAAGTTTCTTTAAATGCAAACCCCACCTAGCTGACTGGAGACCCCAAGATCTAGGTTCAAAGGGACAACTAATTTAGATAAACTTGATAGCACTATAAATATCCAAGCCATTCCTATGATAAGTCAGTGCACTACTCGCCGAAGAATAGGATAAATTTTGATACTTTTAATGATGTCTATGCTTGGTAATATTGTAGAATCAAGCAATATTGAGAAAATACCCGTTATAGAATCACTTATGTGGGTGCGAAGTCGCCGCTTCAAGGATAATTATAAGGCCGAATTCTCCAAAGCACTCATGAGACCAAGCTGGTGTTCATGGAAGAAACGTACAAACAGAGAACCAAGGAGGATTAGAAACACCTATTGCGTGTTGTCTATTTTAGATTTACACAAAAGACATACAGTTCAAAGACAACCTAGGCCACTGATTTTCCAGTATGTTGAAAGGATAAACACTAGAGAAGTTCAAGGCAAATGCTCTAGTTTAACCGATATGATAAATGTTTCGCATAATTTTAAGAACAAATTGAACAAATACTCATTCATGTGGGGGATTGTTAGAAATGAATAAGTTGTGTTGGGGAATGTAGAGGCATTAATTGCCTTGGAAGTTGAATATCCCACATCTTATTATAAAATAAACTATTTGTGTTTATATACTAAGATGTGGATATAACAATTCGTATAGACAAAGAGATATAAAAGCCATAATGCGTGGTGCAACGCATCACCCCGCACATGCATGCCCGTACGTGTTTCCATACTAATACCCGATCCCGAGCTCGAGCCCGAACCTGGACCCGTAACCGTACCTGCATTGGCGATGCAGGCTGATGGGTGTTTGAGGCGTATTAGAGCCACTTAGCACTTAGCAGTTGGCTTGCATGGATGTTCAGACCGAACAGCTTTCTCTGTTTGTTCAAATTCAAACGGTCGCACCGCTTGGTAAAGGGTCGCAACCTTTCCAACAGTTGCACCCATTTGAACAGGCACCTATTACCAAATAGGTGCATCTCCCCACACCTATATATAGGCTAGTAGAAAACAGTGAAATATATAATTTTGTTCATTTTCTTTATCCACACAGCACTCCATTCTTAAAAAAATACTCTCTTGAGTTCGTCAGTACTCTGCGATTGTTGTGCAGCATCACAGAGAAGGTCCTTTTATCTTGGAAAACAATTGCTCGATATCCTTAAGCATCGTAGATGGAGCAATATTGTTTCAAGAAAAAAGTTTTAAACGTTGGACTCAAAGAATACAATCAGTACACTGTTTACTGCTTCATTTGTTAACTGCACAGTCCTACTCGTAACATTTTTTCGATGTTCCTGTGATGGTGTGTTGTCGTTGCAATTTGCAACATAATTGTAATAGTTTCGTAACACTTTTCTGACATTGTTGTCTAACAATTTTGTAACACTTTTTTGATGTTATGAATAACAATTATTGTCGTAGACACTAAGATTCTTGCTGAATTTGCTAGTCCTTCAGTCAGTAGAAAGCATGGTGGCACTCTTATGCCTTTAGACGTAAATAGGATTACATCTCCAATGCCTGAGAATATGTCTACATTTTTAAAATATAGTCATCATGTACCTATACAAAATGCTCCTCTATGCTGGTCATTGCTCTTCTCTCCTAAACCATGAAATGTCGGAGATTATTCTCCTTGCATGTTTGAGATAAATTGTGTGAATAGTATTAACATTCCACCTATTGTGGTGACTGAGGCGAGTATAAAATTTTGGATTTATCAACATTTTAGGTTTTTTCTTGATGAGAACCCCTCTTCTCAATGATATAATACTATTTGATGAGGCAATTGAAGCTTAAGGGAAAAATTACAATGAAAAGTGGTAATTTGTTGTACTGCTTTTTGTTCTCTTGTTTGGACGATATGATTGATATCATTGAATTGGAGCCTACTATTATTTTTAGGAAAACCTTTCATTATCACTCGTTGGTGTCCATCCATGGACTGTGCACATATACGAGTTTTTTCTATTTCTTTTTGGGTTTAGTTCACTAAAATCTCATCTGTTTTACAATCTACGATCAGTATTAATTGGTTGGTAAATTTTGTTAGTGATTTGGTGTGTTTTAATGTATTAATGGTAAAGAGGGATAGGCCAGGATATGCGATGGCTATGATGGAGATCAAGTTGGATAAGGTGTTATTGTCTACCCTTCCTATTGAGCGTGCCCCTGGGCAAGTTGTTAATGTGGATTTAAACTATAAGTAGAAGCCTCCCATTTGCACTACTTGTCTATCTTTTGGTCACTTAGCTGCTTTATGCAAATAATTCATTGTTTCTACTCTATTGGTTCCAGTTGTGAAGGAAGACATTGAGATCTCATTACATTAAAAAAATTCCTTCATCGAAAGTGTCTAAATAGATTTGGATCCATAATTCTTTGCTTGATCCTACACCTATAGTGTGTGATCTATATAAGTCTGACATGGACTCACCTATTTGCACGGGGGGTGAGACATTTATGTGTGAGCCATTTATTCTTGTGACTAGCTCGTCCTTGAGTTCTATTTCCAACCTTATTGCACGGACTTTATAGAGTAGACTTGGGTTCATGAGGAGACTCGATTATATTATTCTCTTACAAGTGATGCATGTTTTATATATGTTATAGATGAGGAAGGTGAGCAAAGATGTTCGTTTTATCACACTTTAGGGGACACACCACATTATGTGTTGAAGAGAAGCTAATAGCGAAAATCAAAAGAACAAGACATGGGATATAAGGTTTATTTTCTTTGAGTCGTCTATTGATTTTGATTATAACGTCGCCAAGTTGTTTATTAACATGTAAAGCTTTTTGGGTCTCGTTCACCGATGAACGAGAGTGTTTCCTCCTCTGTAGAGGAGATATAGTCCATTGTATCTATAGTAGCTCGGATCTTCAGCTCTACCCCAACATTAAACTTCCTTTTTCTTTTTATAAATATGTTAAGGGGCTATTTAAGCTTGCTTGCCGTGTAAAAAAATTATTAATTTAAACCTTTAACTAATAAATATATATATTCAATTTTTCTAGGTTATAACAAAGATTTTGTTTGGATTTAAAAATGAATATATAAAATATATTTTTGATTTTAATTTTGGATGTTAAAACAATATTTGTTTACCTACACAAATTATTCTAAATTATATATATATATATATATATATTGATGTTGGTAGAAAATAAAACCATTTTTTAGATATTTAAATAAAATATCTACCATATATGTATATATATTAAAACATGAGTTTCAATTTAAAATTGATACTTATCTAATTGGTCAAACTAATTTAAAACTTTGGTGGAATTGTTTATATACACATATATATTAACTAAAAAACTATTTTTTATTATTTTTGTGCAAAAATATTTAAAGTAGACACACACATATACATATACGTATATGTTAACAATTTAAATATTTATATATAAAAACTATATATATATATATATATATATTATTCAAATGTTTTTCATAACATATTATAAAATTTAAGTTATATATATATGTGTGTGTATGCTTGTATGTATATTTATGTATTCTTGTGTATTTATTTATATGTGTGCGTGTATATTATAAAATATAGTTGCAATGTATTTCAACTTATAAAATATATGTATAAATTTATTTTAGGTTGGATGTGTTCATATGAATATATGATTAATATAAAATTAATTTGATTACCTTTCAATTACATGTTGTTATACAAGATATTTTTTTCTAGGATTCCTTCTCCTTTCTCTCTCTACCTTGGCTTGCGAGACGAAGTTGTAAACTTTAATTAACTCTAATAGATGCGTGGGCATAGACTCAGTAAACAAAGAATAGAATGTGAGGATATGTTTGTATTTATAAACAACAAGAAATGAAAATATCCCATATGTTTTCCACCTTTTGAACGTTGTAAATAGTTTATCATATGAAAATTCAAACTAATTTTTCCTTCTCTTTATCATTGCATGGCCAACCACACACACATTATACATACTTAAATATGTATGTACGTATGTATGTACAAACACACACATGTTGATATATATATATATATATATATATATATAATCAATATACTTATATTTTTCTACCCAAAATCATTAATTTATTAATCATTTAAACATTCACGCCTTTTAATGTAATTAAATAAAATTATTGTTGGAACTGGACCGGTCTTTAGTAGGTGAAATATGTGGATTTCAATTTTTTTTCCTATTTCGGATCATGGTGGGCCTATGAAATCTAATGTGTTGTACTATATCCAATCTAGTTAGTTTAAATAAAGTCCAATTTTATTTAATTTTTTGATTTAGTTAATTAATGTGATTCAATCAATTTAACTTTTATATAGTAATAAGCATATCAATATATACTCATGCATATGACATGTGCATATGCATCACAGTAGTGTGTACACAGTTTAGTGAATACATATATAAATGTTGGGAATTACAACTATAACATTTACCAATTATATATGCATTGGTAGTCTCAAAATATAATGTTATATATATATATAATCAAATAAAAAATATTAGAAAATAAAATATTAAACTATCTATATTAATTTTGACTAAGGAGGTATAATTTGAACTCAAAATTTTACATCTAATATATCTAAAACAGGATTTGGTAAAACAATTATAAAATCAAATCTACATCTATAAATGTTGCACCAAAAGTTGACACAACACCCCAAAAGTGAAGGGAAACAAGAAAAAACAAGCACTTTTTATAATGGTTCGGCAAATTCTCTGGCTTACGTCCATTTTAATTTTGTTATCACATGTTTTCCCTTCAAAATACAAAGATTTCAACTAAAATCTGACTATACTTTAGTATCAAATTTGATAAGATTTTCTAAGTTGGTGGTGGAAGAAGATAGAGAAAATCCAAAGTGCTTAAGGTCTAAAAGAAAATTCCTCTCCAAGTTGCTATTGGCCTTCTATTTATAGGAGAAACGCCAACCAAAGTTTCTGGAACATGAAATACAAGGTCATACTCTAGATCTAAAAGAGTAGTAGTGTGACACAAAATCATGTCGGCACTAACATAATTCATGTCAGTATTGACTTGATTTGCTTAGTGCAAACAAGCAATTTTGAATTGTTTACCTAATCCTTCAGAAATAGGCCCTAGGACGTCAACTTTATACATTGGTACCTTGACCTTAGCTTTTCATGTTGGTAGTGCACAAAAAGTGTCTGATACCAATCTCTTGACATGTCGGTAGTGACCTCTTTAGCTTAGTGCATTCAAATCCAAACTTCTTGAAGCCTTTTCCATTGCTATTCTAAGCTTGCTTCCAAGTCTCTAGAGCCATCCTTCATCATTCTGAAGTCCAACCCATTCATTCGAGCCAATTCTAAGACTGTGGGGATTTTGGCTGTAACACTTACTCCTTAAAGACACCTTATGAATGTAAGGTGTGCTTTGCTCAAGAAAAAGTATCAGGAGTGATCAATCATTGATAGTTATTATAAGTCAATATCTATATCTTTCCATGTTTACCCAGATTTATTTTATCTTTGTCCAATCCTATCATGCTATCATGCATTGTTAATTGTAAGGATGCATTGCTACCGATTGGAACATTACTTATAAATCGTCTAGTATCGCCTAACATTCCATTATAAGTAAGCCCAGCAGAATTGAGGCAATGACAATCATTAAGTAATCAGTATTCATTAACTAATAATAAGATGTCCAAATCCTAAGGTCAAGTCTAGATCTCTCTGTATCACACAATCAACATCCAATCTAGGTTCTACTCTCTTCAGATCGCACTATCAACATCCAGTCTAGGGTCTAATCTCTCCGGTTCATACTATCAACATCCAATCTAGGGTTTGAACTCTTAGGATCGTATATTTATATTGAGTCTAATTTGCTTACTCTCCGATGGACCCAACTTCCAAGCAAGTCCATTCGCTCACTCTCTGATGAGGAGACTTACCTTCTTGTATAAGTCCATCCACTTTTTCTCCATCAAAGGGACTTGCACCTTATGGTACATCACCCCATTTCTCCGATCAGGAGAATTATGTCCAATTAGTTTACAAATCTGTTTTGGAGGTCACCAATCTCCATTGGTATTTCATAATTGGTATCAGTCATCATGTTCAAATGATATTCAAAACCAAATATCCCTTTATAAAAAGAAACAAATAAATATTCTAAGCATTCCTACTATTGATGATTACTACTAGACATCCAACTCAAAGCATGCGTTGAGACCAATTCAGGTCCTATACACTTGTAAGCGTCCTGATAGCAGTTCCACCTTATTTGTTTGAAACACATTGCAAAATAAGGGAATCAAACTTAACTCATATCTATCCCAATCATGGGATAATCATTCTCGACCCAAATCCATGGTCGTATCCTGTTGCATTTGTCGAAGACGGTGGCTCCTTCTGCTACGCCACTACAATTAGGTTCCTTACGTATAATTATAGCCAGTTGTTCTGAACCTGCTCTTCTATTAAATCATGAAGGTGTCTATACTCATTCGTCTCATGCCCATCCATCTCATGAAAAAGACAAAACGCTCCAGATCACTTCTTTCGATCGTGGGTTCACTCTTAGTTGGCCTTTGATAGGGGATCTGCCTCCTAGTTTCTAGGTAAATCCTCTCTAAGGTTTTAGTTAGCTCCATGTAGAAAGAGAATTTTGGTTCCCTCCTTTGTTGTTTAGGCCTTCTAAAGCTTTCGTTGGCTTTCTACTTTCCTTTGTCTTTATATATCATGCTGCAGATGGTCCTACATCATCCACAACATTAACTTTAGCGTTTTCGGCCTCAGCATCTTCCTTACACAAGTATCTTTCAAGTTCATGGTAAAAATCCATAAGATCTATCGGTGGATCTCTTTATAAAGCGACTTTGAAGTCAGTCTTATTTTCTACTCTAAACACTGCTGCCATCAGAACTATTGATGGATCCGACTTATGAACTGTGATGGTTATCACATTATATCTAGTCAAATAACTCCCTGGGATCTCTCTGGCACTCTTCTTTACACTCAAAAGTGTCATCACATTCTTCGATTGAAAAATGTGAACTCTTAACTGTCTCATGAATTATTTTCCCAATTCGATTGATGTGCATATGGATTCATTCTCTACTTACGTGAATCACATCATAGCTAACTCTATCATGTACAATGGAAAGCACCATCCCATTACTTCTTTAGATACACCCAACACCTCAATATGTTAGATGTATCACACTAAATGATGGTTGAATCCGTCCTTCCATTGTACATTTCCAGTGTCGATAACTTAAAATTGGGTTGATTCCTTATGTACTGGATGCTAGCGGTAAATGGATTTCTATTCATGTCCTCCAAACTCTTGTCCAGGGGTCCTCTCACTATTTTCTCGATCATTTCAGCTATTTGGTCGTTGTCGTCTAATGAAAGTCTCTGATCCATGCTCCATTTTACCGCCTCATTCCTATAGTTAGTTTTTGGCTCCAACTCTTGCTGCTATGCATTTGTATTTTGATCTACATTTCTGGCTGCGACATCTTCCGCTTCCGACATCTAGCTTATACTATCCCAAATCAATAGTTTCCACTTATAAATTCATATCGGTACCATCCTGATTCAGGTCGGTACTGATATGATCTGGTCGTTGGGGCTCCGTTCCTTTTTGCTCCATTGCAACTCCAAATGCTTCAACATTGCTTTCAGTCCTTTGGTTCTTAGTTCCAGTTGCTTTAGCTATTCCTTATTATCCCATCCTTTTGAAAAAAACTCTCTAACATTTCTTTCCATAGAGCCATCATTCAATCATGCATGTCTTTCATCATCCTTTTCATTTCCTCTCTATCATGCAGACTGATGGATTTGAACTTAAGGACACCCCTTGGTTGCCCCATGCTCTGGTTGACTTGTCTTGCAACAGCCCTTCTAGTAGGCCTCTTCATCTCTTCTAAATACAAGCCTAAGTCTTCAAATCCTAAGTTCAATTCTCAATGAAAGCACCAAAAACGTTGCGCCAAAAGTTGACACAACACCGCAAAGGAAAATAGAACTAGATATAACAAGCAAAATTAAAGGAAATTAAGAACAAATAAACACTTTCATAATGGTTCTGCAAATTATCCGACCTATATCCTCGTTAATTTTATTATCTTATGTTTTCTCACTGGAATGCAAAGATTTCAACTTAAACCCAACCAGATATGATAGGATTTTCTAAGTTGATGGTGGAAGAAGAAGATAGATAAAATTCAAAATGCCCAATGTCCAAAAGAAAAGTCCTTCACAAGTTGCTACATGGCTTCTATTTATAGGAGAATTACTCATCGAAGTTATTAGATCATGAAATGTCAGGTCAAACTCCAGATTCGAAATATTAGGAGGAGGGGCGAGGTCCCTTGTGGCTCAAAATCATAGCGGCACTAACATGATTCAGTTCTTACCCAAGGTATTGATTTTAACGACAACAACCTTATATATTGTTACCAATGTTTTCTAAATTATTATGCATTAAGCGGACATCAAAAATATTAAACAGGTTTACACAAGTGATAGTTGAATGAAAGCTTAAAGAATTGATCAGTACAAATTAAGAGTAAATCAAGAGATGTTGAGTAGATCAAAAGATGTTGAATTGATCGAGATATATTTGAAGACACATATATATGGTATTGATCAAGATATACTGATAGATCAAGAGTTCTAAAGAATGTTAGAACAAAGGCATGAAGAGCTCAAGATATATGTGTTAGTGTTGTACGAGTCTTAGAATAAATGTTAAAGACCTGAGTAGTATTATATCTTTTGTAATGAACCGACTTTCAACCCTCAAATGTCAATACTAATACATCCACGGTATTCGTGTGCCTAACACCCAAGTGTTGGAAAGAGAGAAAGTTAGGGTAAAATAGAAAAAGGATAGAACAAGAAAGGACACATTATCAAAATCTCATAGTGGAATGATAATATATAATATCATAAGAACAATACAAAGGGTTACTCCGAGTACATGAATTTCAGAGTTATAAAACCTAAGTACTATTATCAGCCTAGACAGCTCTAAATTCATGTCCTCACAACGCTGATATATACGTAGCTAATATGGGACAATGGAAGAAATAGATATATAATGGAAGCCTCTGTCTTTTGAACTCTGAAGCGTCCATGTTAAAACCTGTAATACTCAACCTACTCAAAGAGTACGTGAGGATTTTAGGGAACAAAAACCAAGCATCAAAAATAAGTCTATATGAGAAAACTCGATATATATGCAACATGTAACAACAACTATTGAAACTGCATGGATTCTGGTGATAGTTTTCCCCTCAAAAGAAACCAACCATTTATTATGTTTAATATAATGATATGTAAGTCATATCAAATAGCAATGGTGCTTAACTTTATCACACCACAACATATTTAGGTTAATTTTAAAACCAATAAGGTATGTTCACATAATGAAATTTTCCATGGAGATCTCTTCGAGAAAGCCGAATCCAATATCCTACACAAGGGTCAGAAAATACCTTTCGAACGTCGTATATCTCTAGATAAAATATGCTACTTAGGTGAACATAAGTAGCCCAATGTCTGAATATAAACATGGACAACGTAAATCAAATATCATTAACTCCCGCCGGCCAACAATCGATAAGTATATCTAGATATGGAGTTGATAATACCCTGACATGGATCTCTAAACCCTAGGTTATGAGGCCTACTCTATTTTTAGTCATTTTCAATGTCGAAGTTACATTCGGCATCTTTTGCATGAGCGTTCATTACTCGCATAGAATACGAACCTACAAATGGATTCCAACATCTTGAACAGATCACAAATTACTACGTGGATTCGAACAACCCAAATAGACCTCGAATCTCCACATAGATTCCCCTTTCAACTGCTTGCAAAACATAGAATCGGTATGTCGTTTTTGAAGTGGTATTCAGTAAGTAAAACACTTATCACTTCTGGACTATTCAAAACCGATCAATGAATTTTTGTTATGTCAATTTTGGTTCTTTCAGAAGTAAGTGAAAGCTAGAAGCGTTTCATACCAATACTCCTCTCCGGGAGTTCTCGTTGGAATGAAATCGTGAAGCCCTTCGATTTCTTCTTAAGTTAATATTAGGTCAAGTTCGACAATTGACTAATCAATTATCTAATCAAAACAATTGCTTATACAAATCAATATTTGTATACTTAACTTGTTTCTCATTCGAACTTAACTGTTCCTCGTCCATGAGTGAAGCTAACTAAGTTAAAGCACTGGTTGCACTAAAGCCTTTCCTAGATACTTCATTCTTGAATCACACAAATAGATAAGTCTACCTCGTCGGCTTTTAGTGTTAAGTATGGTATTAATGATTTCTATATACAAGTAAGAAATTAACAACATTAACACATTTTTGACATTCCAAACTTAATTATTCCTCGGCCAAGAGGGAAACCGGTAAGTAAGGACTCTATTGCTCTGTCCTTACACGGCAATAATCTTAACTCTCATAAATAGATAAGCCTACTTCATCGTCTTTTAGCATTAAGCAAAGTTAATTACTTTTCAACAAGTAATCGCATAGTAAAACCATTTAGCCACTAAGCAATTCTTAAACCTTTTTCAAAAACATTTGTATATACTTTTAAAATACTAGTAAATAATTATAATAGGTTTTAAAACATTTATCCAAAATATTACTTAAAAATAACAAGTTTATAAAATCTTTAAAACTCGGAAAAGAACACGTTTTATTATAAAAATCTCTTCTTTAAAAATTAACCATTAATTCTTAAAAATTCATAAAAAATCAAACCACTTTTAAAATACTCTACTAACAATTAGTAAACATTTGTAAAAATAATGAAACAAAATATTAAATTTAAATATCTTTTCAAACCTTTTAAGTCTAAAAATCAACTCTAAACGAGCAGTTTGGCACAAGTGCAGTTTTAGTCGTTTTCAAGTGTTATTTAATGTTTTACTACCCAAAATTTTAAAAACAGCAAATATATTTATAAAACACTATAATATTGTGAGAAACACCTAAAGATCTCTCCACAATGCTCTATAGAAAATCACCAAAAACATGGCGATTCACAACTGCATCTATATCGACTATCGCTCTAAGTGCACTTCTAATCCAAGTCATATTCAGACCTATGTTCAACTAAGCTATGTGCCCCATTCCAAGACCTTTCTATATGTCTTACAAGTCCATTCAAGTTCATTCAAGTCTATTCTTATGTCACTTATTTCAACACTAGAAGTAAACCGTTGTTTCCAACATGGGTCCAAGTCAATTTAGACAACAGTAACAAAACCAAACACAATCAAATGTGAGTTATATTTCCAATCAAAGTAGTGAGGTAGCTCACCTTTTACCCCATAAACAATCAAGATCATAGTGTCTAAGTCCAAACCCAACCTAGCAAGCTCCTTCCCTTCCTCTCTTTCTTTTGCCTTGCTTCTCCCTCCTCCACTCTTCTCTTGCTTACAGCCTTCACGTGATGGGAGAAATTATCTTTGCATTTTCAACTTGTAACTAGGTAAGATGCTTTGTAACGTAGGAGTAAGGCTTCACTCCAAGTTTGAAGTGATTTGGGTTTGATTTGCAAATAATTTTCTTTAGGTAATTATTAAGAAAAAGAAGAAGATATGGATATTTTAACTCTAAGCTTTATGAATTTGTGAATGATAACTGAGGGTATGCCCCTCAATATATAGGCTTTATTTGGTGTTTCTTAAGTTTTCCTTTACCCCCCCCCCCCCCCCCCCCCCCGCCACAACCATGCCATGGAAGACTCGCCTCCTATCACTTCTCCTTTAAGCCACTTCTCCTTTATGCTAATACCATTTTATCCCTCTCATGATAATATCTTTTATCTTAATAGAAGCTTCTAGGACATTCCAAGCCTTATAAAGAGTGTGTGTATTAATATGCTGCTAATGTGTTCATTTGATTAATAGACAGCACATGAGTTTGAACAATTTATATTGATCGAAAAGTTGTTTATCAATAAATTGATTTTCGGTCTTATAGATTTTTCTTCGAAGAATAAACTATATTTGTTAACAAATTTTAAAAACAAGTTTATTATTATTATTATTTATTAATTAAATGTTGTTTAACAAGGTTACAAAATCATATTTATAACACATAATTATAATTCAAAACGTTTCGATATTCGAAGACAAAGTATTCAAATTTCAGGATCGCTGTATCTTTGATAATTTTAATTTTGAAAATTATTTTCAACATGTTTTTATAAAAGAATAAATATTATTTAATTATAAAATCAATTTTAATATTTTTTTACAAAGAAATGTAGTTTAAAATATTTTCCAAGTGGTTTTGAACATATATAATTAAATATGTATATATCAATATATCATTTTTTTTTCTATATGCCGACATATAGACCATGCAAATGTTTTTTCAAATTTCAAAAGAATCAACTTTTGGCACTATCCTTTTGTAAATGGACGCAACTCTTCAACATCTATTTAAAGGCCTCTAATTTTGACTTTTGAACAATGATTCTATATTTATCTGTATCCCTCACTTCTCTTACATTCTCTTTGGCATTTTAACAAAGTGCTGTCGATTTCTGGATCAAATCTCTCTTCCTACATTCATACAAAACATCCAACAAGATTCGCTTCTATTCTACTTCTTTAACTCTTTGACCTTTACTCAATTCCACTCAAATATAGAGATATTTAACTACTGAAGGTCTGTAGGAGATTGTATCAACATAATCTTGAGATTGTGATTGAAAGATTCGATTTCTTGTAGTTCACTACCACTACTTGTAAAAAGGTGATCTTAAGTGACCAAGTGAAAGTTAAGATGAGATTGTACAGGGACTTTTTCCTACCTCCTAAATGAAAGACAAGATAGGTGTTCTAGTTATCTAAGTTAAATTCTAAAGGGTGTGCTGGTTACCTGAGTCAAATTCCAATGTGTGTCCTTTCCACCGAAGTCAAAGTTAGGTGTAAAGGGTGTTCTTGCCACATGATTGAAAGTCAAAACATGATTAGTAAAATTCTGAATGAGGTAAAGGACTAGAAGTAGGATTGGTAATCTGAACCAGTATAAAATTCTTGATGTCTTTTTTACCTTTACTTTTACTGCGTTTACTCACTGTTATCTAATTGTTTTGCGATCATACTATCTGTTTATTGATGAATACCCTATGATATAGTTCATAATTTGCAAGTATATTGGTAATAAGTTGAAATGCGTTATTCACCCCCTTTAGTGCAAATTAGCTTTAAGATCCATTCAGTTGTAGTACAGATTAGGTTATCACATCTGTCACCATATCCCCTCTTACATATTCATGTCAATACTAACCTAATTTGCATAGTGCAAAACAAGCTTTATGGAGTTGTTTACCCACTCCTTCAGAAATGGGCCCTTGGATAACCACTTTATCCATTGGTACCTCGGTCATAGCAGTGGAACTCAGTATAGCGCATTATAAGTACGGCACCGACATCTTTTCTTGTCGGTATTGATCTCTTTAGATTAGTGCAATCAACTCCAAACTTTTGGTTTTCTATTACCATTCAAACTTGCTTCCAAGTCTCTAGATCCATTCCTTCATCATTTTGAAGTCCAATTCATCTATCCGAGCTTGTTCTAAGATTGTGAGAAGTTTGACCGTGACAATAAATATCAATTGAAATATCTTAAGTATATGTATGCATGTATATATGCATGTATGTATGTAACTGATGTAGTAGCCAATTTTTTTTATAAATAATTTAAAAATTACATAAATGAATCAATATATGTATTTCATCATAAGATAAATAACTAAAATAAATAAATATGTATAATTCCTGCTCAACCAATTTTTTATTACTAGTAGAGCCGAAATTTATTATTATAATTAATATTTTATAAACCGAATATATATATTAGTAAATATAAACAATGTTGAAATAATGCTTAAGAAGCTTCATTTACATGTTATATTAAACATATATTTTTAACGTGAAAACAAATTTAAACATTATTTTAATTTGTATGCATTTGAAATACACATTATTAGTAGTTGACTTTAAAAATAGTAAAAAGAATTCCATTAAATATTAAAAATTAATTATGATATTTATAAAATTATAAGACATTCGTATCAAATTAAATGTCACCGAATAGGATTTCGCATAATACATGCATACACACACACACACACACACACACACACATAAATACATACATACATACATACATACATACATATGTATATAAATTAGGGGGATAACAAATGCATATACGAACTTGTTCTATAGATGACCACATGACATATAAGATATAAGTGTAAAATAAGAATATACCGTTTTAAGATCAACTTTTTAATACTCCTTGTTTGATGAGATCTCCTAGATTCGGAAAGAACCAACAACCAGACCTAGCAAAAGCCTAGAGTGCCACTTGATTTTTTTTTTTCCGATGTATTTATGTTAATGGAAGACATAATTATGGAGGTAGGTGCTAGGTGTTTTTGGCTATAATGGAGAAGGGATTTAATGGCTCGAAAGCAAAAGATAAGTAATTTATACATAGGACAAGGAGGAGACACATTGTCCTCCTTTTACTACTTCTCCTATTACTAATTCGAAAATCAAATCCAAAATTAAAAATCAAAAACATCTCCTTCTCTCCCTTTTGCTATTTCTAACCAAGACAAGGGCTTTGTGGGCCTTCAAACAATAATAACTGTTTAATAATTGATGACATTTAAATCATATTTAAGTGCGAATCGAGATCGTATATCGCTACATACATGTATAACTTTTATTTAACCCAATTAATTATTAATGGTACCTAAAATACACTAATAGCACCCAATACATAAAATAAATAAATAGTTAATACTTCATAAATATTAATTATTTTATAACAGTTCAATTAAACCCTATGGTATTTCGGAGAAATAAAAAATGAGGTTGTGCGGCTCGTGGGTGTAAATTAAGTTAGCATTTAATATAGAACAACTAGAATATTAAAGTTCGTATGTCACCATAGCTAGTCGTGTGATAGTTTGGCTAGATCTATTGCTTATATATCGTCATCGGTAAAATCAAATTTCATAATTAAGTGGTACCTTTTAGTGACGATTGCTTATATCAATTATCTTCATCAACATTATCTCACTCTAGAATTTGTGGAGTTAGGTTTTGGTCAAGATTCCAACATTATTTGCATTCAACTCAATTAATTCTTAAACAAAGTACTTGGTTCTATAATAACATTTATAGTCAAGCATTCTACTCTGGTCAGAGATTCTGATTTCGATTTGATCATAGTTGACCATGATAACTAACCTCATAAAACCGAGGAGACAAATTCTCTTTTGAATAGTGTTTCAATTTAAAAGCTTCAAACCAGACCCAACTATAGTTCCACGATAATCGTCATGCGATGATTTAACTATAATTAAAGTGGCATACCTATATTGAAGTTCAACATTATTATTAAATCGAGTGAACTGTATAATATCATCACTTCAAGATTTCTTATTTGACCTAGTTGTTATTAATCAACAAGATACAGTAGGCGATTCATTCCATAGTTATCTAATAATTGTCAGCACATAACCCCTTGGTACTCCCCAGCAGCCATGAGAAATACACTGCCCAACATTTAAAAAGTGATATGCCCTTTGGTCTCAACGAATATATCGATATCCATTTTCAAAATATCTTGGTCAGGAATATTAAAATAATATGTTATTCTATGTTGTGATAATTTTCTAATGATTACAACTATTATCACATAACATATTATTTTAGGATTTTCTACTTATATACTTTGAATTTATTAATTAAATAACTACATCCTTATATAATAACGTATATAACGGAAATCAAATAACTTTACTGAGAACAAGATTGGTTATAGAGTTAGATATATATAACAAATTACATAATTGCCCCCATGGTATACTCCTAAATCTTTATGTCCCACTTGCACTTACGGTCAATTATTGAATCAGAATCCCATCATTTCAATCTGTTTTGTTAGAAATCGACCGAGTCAGTCCCTTTGTAAACAAGTATGTTATATTGCTTTAATTATCTACTATATCAATCAATTCTCTCAGATGTAGGTAAACTGCTTTGTCATATGGGACTTTTGGAATATGTTTCATAACTTTTAGTGAGCTCCTTATTCTTTTCGTGATTTGTATTGCAATATTATTATCATATAACAATGTCATATGATTCTTAACATTTAGAATCACTCAATATGTATAGCTATTGCTGCGGCGTTATTCAAGGTGATGTACTTAGTCTTTGGATGAATTAGCCACAACCTTTCGTTTGGAACAATTCCAACTTAAAGCTTCTTGACTAGGATTGAACATGAATTTACGATTGAAATACTATACTCAGTATCGCTTATGAAGTTTGTGTCTGAATTCTACTTTATAAGGAGTTCGTTGTTTCCATAAATAATTCTATAATATTTCTTAAATACTCGGGAATAATTTTAAATACCATTGAGTATCTTCATTTGGATTTGATACTCACTGAATGTATATAAACAAAATATTATATAGTAGGTAACACAACATATGTGATAATTCCTATTACTGATATATTAGGATCCATCTTATATGTTTCATATTTAACATTTTAATATGGTGCTTTTGTATGTTTTTTAGGATAAACCCAACATTCTTTTATACAAATTATAAAAGGTGTCATTTAAACTCCAATATCAAGGATTAAACAACCAAACTAAAAACTGATTTCATCATTGTTCATCATTAACAATCATTAGTAGTATACTATTTACGTATAGTTTAGAAATATCTTAGTACCTTCCAATGTTATTTCTTGCAGACGCACACTTCCTTTGACTTTTGACTAAAATCCTAACTATTTGATCTCTCCATCATAATTTTTGGTCAACTCTAATGCTTATCAAATGATACTATCATATTATCTTATGGATCCTATCCAACACTCACAAACTCAATTATCGCTCCAACTGACCTCATGACATTACAGATGTTATGCACAAATAGTCTATTCTAAAGCATAATTTAGCCCATTTCAAAATATATCTACAAAATCCCAAAGTCATATCAGGTGATAATTTTGCAAGTAAAATTCAAATTAACTTAAGCACATGGAATGATGAAAATGTTACACTAGTTTCAACAATTTAACCTTTTGATGTTATTCTTATCATGTTGCTTATTATATTCCAACCGCATTGGTCTTCCCAAAGATATATTTGTAGTCGATGGACCATATCCCTTTGGGTACAAATATCAAAATCATATTTTGATAGTGTACTTGGAATGTATTTCAGATCTGTGCATCATGCCATATAGCAGAGTCAATACTCTTAATGGCTTACTGACAATTGAGGAAATTCTTTTCTTGACACTGATATGAAACTTATAATTTCTCTTTAATGTGCAGGTGCTCTTATTAGATATTCTATTGAGTTTGTCTAGTTTAGCTTGGTTAATTTTATTTCATCTTACTTTTTATTTTTATTTTTGGATCGTATCCAAATCCATTTTGCTACCAATAATTTATAAAAACAATTTCTTCATCATGGAGTTTGCATTCGTTGAAACAACCATTGTTACTCAACACTATGGGATAGACATTTAGAACTATTTATGATGTGCCTTTATATATATAATTGATACTTAAATTTGAATTTACGATATTATACTTGCAACCTAAATTAGTCAATTAATATGGTTGGTACTAAACTCCTTTGGGATAGTTCACACAAGATCCATTACGAGAAAGTATTACCTGCAATCTCTCAACTTACACACTCTGCCAACTCCTTAACCTAGGATATATATAGTTCCTTATAAACTCTTATCTTATATGGTCTTTAAACTATTCTTTAGATGAAATTAAATTTAAACTTGTGTACTGACTCATAAGTACACATCCTTATAAAGAAGTTATATCAACTTCACTCATAATCAATCTTACTTTGTCCAACAAAGTCCGATTACTCATTATCGACAAACATTATGCCGAAGAAGGAGGAGTGACTTTTGAGATTTCTTATTCGTTTTAGGTATATTTGGAACTCTTTTCTAATACACTCGCTTACTTGATCAAATTGAATTCTTTTATTTTCTTTACGTTTTATGTTTTCTACTTACATTTTTAATTTAATAACTTCTCACTTACACTACTTTTGTATCAAATACACATGTTCATTTCTGTTATAATTCATTTGTGAATTTAACAAAGCAAGTGGATTCATTTTTGCATCATTAGACATCGAACTACATACATCTATATGTATCAATCTGAAGAGTTTACCAACTCTTTTGCCACTCCCATTGAATGGGTGTTTGCCCTTAATCGTTTGATGTATAATCCACTAGTACTATGTGATTAATAATCATATGATAATTGTATTATTTCTCAGGATATGGCTTAGTCCATAATTCAAAAATAATTGAAAAAAATTCAGATATTTCTGCATTTTCTATTGCTAACACACCACTGACGTTATAAAACAAATACCACTATTATAATAGACTTATTTCATAACGACTATTCATAATATTCATAACAAAGATAAAATATATCTATTTTAAGTCAAAACTAAAAAAAATTATTATTTTATAAATAGTACCGATTATATTTTCAAAAACAATATTTCTTATCTTGATGCATCAATTTATAAGTGCCAAAGGGTATGCTCCCTCTTTTTCTACCAATATAAATGAAGTACGATACTTTGGACTACGTCCACTTAAATCCATTTATAAGCAGTAAAAGTGGACATGGTTTTTATAATGGTGCGGCGTAATCTCCGGCCTACGTCCACTTTAATATTTTATTAGTGGTTCTCTCTCTGGATTACAACTAGCTATATCATGGTTGACCGCAGTCCAGTGGATCTTAGATTTACAATGAAGTTTTTAGAGTGTTTGAGAGTCATTATTACTAAGAATTTGCTTATCGAAGTCCTAGAACAAAAAATAGTTGTTTTTTAGGTGACTCTAATAGAGGAGAGATTAGAGGTGAAGAAATGGTAGAGTCTCTATAGTCAGAGAATTTAAATCCCATTTGATAGCTTTATGGTCTGTATTTATAAGGGAAATAGTCGTGTTTGGCTTGAAATCCACCTGGGGAAGAGTCCAAATATCAGTGCAAAGTAGTGAGCAAAGTTGCAGGATCTCCTGAGCTAACCACAAAGGTCGGTCCGACCTCACAAGTTGGGGTTGACTTTTCATCGCAGTCTGAATCATTTCAAACCTTCTTGCATCCTTCTTCTTACTTCATTTTAAGGTGTCCTTCGCTATTTCCATTGATGTTGGTCGTCCAAAACAAATCATCATCTACTTCTCTCCAATATAGCCCATTATAATCCTTTTCCTAAGAGATCGGTAGTGATTTTTTCCTTAGCCCAAAATGACTAGTCCTTTTTACAACACTCTTTTAATTCCATATAGAGGTGTCCCAAGGAGTCGCAATATATGTATAGTTAACATGAGATGTCGGTACCTAAATGAAAGGTCGGTAGATATCGACATCTCTCCTTAGTGTACTTTTCATCCAAATTTCTTAAGCTCAATTCTCTGGTCATTTTAAGCGTGCCTCCAAATTTCAAGTCATTTCGTACTCGTTTGAATCTTCTAAATCCAGTTGAAATTTTCTTTTCTAAAATGCAGGTTAACAATATCTAGCCCAAGTACCAGTTTCTTTCCCACTTCCCACCAACACAAAGGAGCGTTACACGGTTGACCATACAATGCCTCATATGGTGCCATTCCGATACTAGACTATTAGCTATTGTTGTATGCAAAATCTACTAAATGCAAGTGATCATCCCATAAGCCTCCAAAGTCGAGAATGCAAGCTCACAAAAGATCCTCTAAGATATGATTCAGTCTCTCAGTCTGCCCATCAATTTGCGGGTGATAAGCTGTACTGAGATGCAACTCGGTATCCAATGCCTCCTATGAGCTCTTCCAAAACCCACTAGTAAACAATGGATCTTGGTTGCTCACAATGCTCTTCGGTATGCCATGAAATCGTACAACCCATTTCATATATAACTCGGTCGGTTTAGCTGCCGTTTTACTTGACTTGATGAGTGTAAATCTAGCGCTCTTAGTCAATCAATTCACTATGAGCCAAACGTTGTCTATCCTGCTCGATTCCTTGGTTGTCCATCAATAAAGTCCATCGATACTTGCCCCCACTTCCATTTAGGAGCTTCAAGTGTTGCAATAACCCACTTGGCTTCTTTTGCTATGCCTTCACCAACTAATAGTTCATACATTTTAAAATGAATGCCCCGACAACCATCTTCATTCCCTCCCAATAATAATTCTGCTTCATGTCATGGTACATCTTATTATCGCAAGGATGTATGGTCAACCTAGAATAGTGGCACTCTCATAGCACCTCATCTTGTAATCCATCGACATCGGGAAAAAACAATGTCTCATCCTTTCGGATCCAACCTTCTCGATCGTGTCTGTATTACTTCATATCTTCAAAATTTACTCCTTCTTTTATTTTCTCCACGATCTCTACTAGTTTCGCATCTCACCTCTGACTAGTATCTATCCTTTTAATTAGAGTTGGCTTGGTATTCAAACTAGCCAACATCCCTGGCTCTAACTCACAATGGGGTCTGAAGTCATAGTCAGCAATATACTCCAACCATTTCCACACCATAAATATCGCTCCTAAACTGCCATGTCTTTTTCTCAATTCATTGATGATCGCATTCCCCTTACCAGGTGTATGAGAAATGCTGAAATCGTTGGAGGCCAAGAGTTCCAACCATCGCTGCTGGTGAAGGTTGATATCCTTCTACGAGAAAATGTACTTTAAGGATTTATGATCTGTGAACAACTCAAACCTTTCTTCTAATTAATAGTGTCTCCAAATCTTCAAAGCAAACACCATAGCTGCCAACTCTAGATCATGAGCTAGATACTTCCTCTTGTGCGGTTTCAACTATCGACTAGCGCAAGCGACAATTTTTCCCTTTTGCATCAATACTACAACTAAACCAGTACCATATGAATCTGTGTAATCTACCAACTCTTCATTCCCACTCAGAATGGTTAACACTGGTGCACTTGTTAATCTCTCTTTCAAACTTACAAACGCATGCTCACATTTCGCATGCCAAATAAAAGTCTGATTCTTCTTCATCGAATTGGTCAACGGTGTTGCTATCTTTGAGAAGTCCTTGATAAAACGTCTATAGTATCCCATCAACCCTAGGAAACTCTTCACATCTATAGCATTCTTGGGTTGGTTCCAATCCTAAACCCCTACTACCTTGGCAGGATCTACTGTGATGCCCTGCTCTGAGACAGCATTACCCAAGAACCTCACCTCTCTCCTTTCAGAAGTGATACTTTGAAAACTTCGTTTTAACTTGTGCTTTCTCAACACTTCACAAACAATCCTCAAGCGTGTCTTTTATTCCTCCTCTATCCTAGAATAGATCAAAATATCATCCATGAGTGCAAGCACAAACTTATTTAAATGATTGCTAAAGACACAGATCATGAGGTCAACAAAATATGCCAGAGCATCCATTAGGCCAAATGGCATAACCAACCATTTATAAGAACTAAATGACATACAAAACGCGGTGATCTTCACACTCTCCTTCGCGACTCTCGACCTATGAAATCCCATCGTGAGGTCTAATTGAGAGAACACCTACACATCGTGGAGCTGATCGAATAAGTTATCAATACGTAGGAGTGGATACTTGTTTTTCTTCGTCACCTTATTCAGCTTGTGGTAATCTACATACAACCTCATATAGCCATCCACCTTAGTGGCGAATACTATAGGTGCATCCTACTTAGATATGCTTCTACGAATTAACCCCCTCTTCGATAGGTCATTCACTTGCACCTCTGACTCCTTTTGCTCTCTAGGTTCCATACGCCTCAAAACTATCGACCTGGCATCCTTTACCAAGTCTATCCGAAACTCTATCTCTCTATGCAGCTGTAATCTAGTTACTTCCTCAAACACATCTGGATACTATCTAATGATAGGCGTAGATGACAATCCATCTTGTGGAGTCTCAAGTGAATGTAGAAAGTTAACAATAACCCCATCATCTGGTGGTAGCCAATTACTACTGTTTGGTCCTCTTAATCTCTAATTGTCACCAACAACCTCTCACAATCACTACTACCGCATATCTCCTTAGCTAGTCCATTCTCAAGATAATACCAAACCCAATGAAATTCAAAATAAAGCAATCACAAACAAAAGAGCATCCATGACTCAATAAGGTCAAACCATGAAAAACCATGCACATGCTAGTGGAGCCACTAACGGGATTTGTCACAATCAAAGTTCAGTCAACTATTTCAGGTTTCACTCCTGGCCCATCTACTTAATCACTAGATATGAAGGAATGTGAAGCCCTGGTATTAAATAAAACACGTATGGGAACATTGCCCATGGAAAGCAAACCTTGATTAACAACGAACTTCCCCTTCTCTTTTGCCGAGAGAGCACTCGACGAAGTCAGAACAACTTCCAAAGCATATGCCTTTACAACCTGTTTTTTCTGTAATGGTTTTGGAAAACTCTTCAATATGTGTCCAAGTTTGCTGCAGTTATAACACTACTTCTTCCCATCAGCCTTGCAGTTTTCGATTAGGTGATCCTTGTCTCTACAATCATAACAAATAGGATCCCATTTAGCCTTCTTCTGAGTGTTCTTTCCCTAAGACTACTTCCCTTTTAGGAAGCTAGCCTCTAGATAGCTTCAAAAGCGAGCCATAAAATGGTGGAATGCCATTATCATTGTTACAACTAAGGATCGGTTTATTTAGGATCTGTTCAAGGCCAGACTTAAAGAGAAGTTCGTCCCGGCTGCTCAAAAGTCGATACTACTCTTGAACTTTGCTGATTTAAAGCAAGAGATATGTCTATCTCTGAATATATTGTTAAGTATAATGCTTTGTCAAAGTACGAGATATCTTTCATCGACACTTCGTTGAGAAAGAACGAAAAGTTCATTATGCTTTTGGACGACTACTTGGAGGAGAAGTTGATTAGTCATAGCGATGAGCCATGCGAGAGACTTGTCGAGAAAGATCTTCGCCAATAGAGTTTATACCCCAAGTCCTAATCAGCTTTTATTCCTATGGAATAGCTAAAACGACAACACATATCACCAAGGATACACTCATAGGTGTCCAATCAATCTAGCACTATGATAGCGGACTCCATTTCAAGGAATTGTTTGCCTCCCAAGGTGGAGTAATCATTGCACAGCTTGGCATAGTCATCCCTCGACATCTGCACTTGAGCACCCCCACCTACGACAACATTTGGAGCAGCCTCTTGGGCATTTTGAAGCATGTATGCCATTAACGTGTTGAACGTAGGTTGCAAGTCAAGGTTAGTAGCCTCTTGATCCCGCTCCTTCCTCAACTCCGAAGATGGAGTTCCTCACAGTGTTTCTAATTTGTTGGCTCATTCTTAGTCTATAATAAGAATGACGAGTCTCTCAAAAAAAAGAAAACTGTATCAATGGTACTCGTGTGTGCATGCGACTTACTTACGATATATACTACTATATAGTCCTGAAAATCAAAATGTATAACAAATACACACTCCCTTGTATATAGGTATACTCTCGATCTAGTCTAAGGCGACAATTCCTAACTTATCTCTACTAGATCATGGTATCAACTCAGGTTAATCACGTAATCTAAGCTATGACACCAAATGTGATGACCACTCTATACCATCGGCCCCCAATATACATAAGATAGTGCGCTGCTAACATGCCCGATAGATGTAAAATGATCATCAAGATTTTAAAATGAAATAAACATCAAAGAACCTGCCGTATATCTCACAGCACATGGAATAAAATATAATATACATCACAGATATAAAATAGGAGAGATGGTAATAATTAGTTGATCTAAATATCAAAGTATAGATTCATAGAGTTATACAATGAGTAATAGAGTTTATACAACAAATATAAACCCAAATAATTATCTCATTATAATAAGCAAATAATGCCAAGGCTCTATAGTGTTGCATAGTGGAATAAGCATAGAAATCTATATATAATACGATAAAGCTCCATCCAGCTCATCCTCTGCATAGCTACTATATCACACCTAGACCTGCTTTTTAGTTACTCATTTAAGTGTACTTGAGATAATAATAAGCAAAGAATAAAACCTCGAGTCAGACAACAGTCTAGTGTGAGTGATAATTTAATCTCAAAATACTATACAAGTCGATATGGTAAGAAACAACGGTATACAAATCACACCTGACATGTCCCTACAACCTAAGAGTTAGTACATAATAGCACAATATGCTACTCTAAAAATACAATAAGGGTACACTACAAACCAAGCGTAATGACAGGTCTCTTTGTATCCCTAGCTCCAATATTTATCTATAATGATGTCCCTAAAGTAATATACTAAGGAAGAACAATCAAAACAAGCCTATCTTCCATCAAACATTCCTTACTATCACTGAATGTGCACCGGATATATGATAACTTGAATGACCTTTCTATTGTCAGAGACTAACGGAAATCTTGGTTTTCAGTGTACTCTCTATAACTCGAAGTTAATACTAGACCCATTCAACCGGTCCAGGGCACATGGATCCATTCGGCTGACTGGGGTTGCCTTTCAACGTACCTATAAGCATCCTCATACTACCCATGCTTTGAGTACATCAGAAAACACTCTAAGGGTCATTGATCCTTGGCACGCTTATCCATGCCCTTTCATTGCTCCACCCAATTTCCAAATTCTCAAGGAACCATTCTACATTCCTCTATTTCATGATAGAACCATTCAATCATTTCTATTTGTAGGTTACCTTTCTTAGAACCCGCCCTTTGTGGATAACCATTCTTATGACTCCGTTCAACATCAAGCCACCATCATCGAAACCTAATTCTGTTCTTCATCAAGTTATCACCAAAGTCTCGAAACTATCATTGTGCCATTATGTCGCAATCAAACCCCAAGCGAATGAACAAACCCATTAGCATGATCTACAGGGCCTCTGCTTCCCCTCTAGAATGTTTCCACTTTAATTCGACTTATATAAACAACTTGATACAGAGTTGTTGAACTCGGCACCAACCCATTTACTTTGCCAATTTTGGCTAAGTCTTCTTCCTTGCTTCTAGTACTTCATTCCAAGCTGCTTTAGACCCTGACCCATTCATCAAAACAACTCGGTCCTCACTCCAAAGCATTTTGCATCATATTCTAGAAACAACTCGTCATAGTATCAGATACTTAGCCAATCTTCAGTATTTTACTATGGACAACCTTTACTAGCCATACTATACCCATCCATCAAGATGATAGATCCATCCGAGCCTTTCAAATAACTTGATACCGACTCTTCAACTCAGTGTCGAGTTGTATACTTAGCAAGTACCGATGTGTGAATTATTCTGCAAGCTCCTCCCATGCTCCAGAATCTCTCCTCCAAGTTTCGTCCAATTTCAACCAACTTTGCCTCAAATTTTCCAAATTCACCATGCTCTTTTCCTATGCATCCAAAACACTAGCAAAAAATATCAAAGCACAACAAACAACCATAAAATAACATGCATATACATCCATTCCAACAAACAATGCAAAAGAATGTGATAAAGAAGCAAATTCTAATCTAAATTTACATATTACATGGATAACGAATATAAACACGGAGAATTACTAATTCATTTTTGAAACTATTTCAATGATTCACCAGTTTAGGATATAAACATATGATAATATGTAATAAAGGTTCAAAAAGGTTTTGAGACCAAAAATCATGTTAAAACATACAATTCAAGCATACAAACATGTATAGGATAGTGACAAGGCATAAACCACTCACTAAACACCCAAAATACCGATCTTTCTCCTTAGATCTAAAGTGGATATCTAAGATGAAGGATTTAAATAACCCAACATGATCATATCTAGCTTTTATATGGTAATCACTTCTCTAATAAATGATTTGGCTAAGATTAGTAAGGAAAAAAAATACGATTTATGATGAAATTAGGGTTAGTGGAGGTTTTGAACTACTTTAGAAAAGATGAAAATGACTTAGATAGGTTCCTATAGCCTCCCCTTAGCACAATTTTGAAGTGGTTAGTGGGCCTAGGCACAGCTTTGTTAATTGCCCACTAAAACTGGCCAGCAGCAGCCAAAACTTGAAATAACTATTACTTTCAAATGATAAGTTCATTTTTCTATTATGATCACTTTACAAAACTAGAAACCATCATCGTGAAGCAGTGGAAGTAGTTTGAGTCCCTAACTTAGCTCCTATCAAAAGTTATAGTCTAAACAAGATTTTCAATATCAAAATGGTCATATAAAAATTCGTAAAAATCATAGATGTGGAAAATGTCCCTAATAGTCACTTTCCAAAATTTTATAGTCTACGACCTCTTATAAATAAAATAAAAATATTTTACAATCCTTTGATATGTAAAACACAGGTCATTATCGATGGTGCATCTATCTCCATGGTTGTTGCTCCCAACACATTGCATGGGGTGTCTCGAATCTCTAAGGGGACCAAGGAGTGACTTCTTCAGTTGCTTGCAACCTTGATAGGTTGATTGGCCTCGGCATTCTTCTTTTTGGGTATCTACTTCAACATAAACTTGATAAAGGTGAAAATTATCTTCTTGGACTCGATAGCATAAAAGGCCAGTGCTTTACCCTATACTTAAAAGCGCTTGTTGGTCTGATTGACGACCAATGATGAGTCACTTAATACATTAGTGGTCTCTACATGTTATTCTCCTACCACGCCAGGGTCGGCTAGAACAGTTTCATACCGAGCTTCATTATTGGTCAACTTAAAAGAAAGGCGGACCAAAAAACATAACTCTCTTCCTTTGAGCATGGTAAGGACCATGCCAGCCCTACCCTACCCCTTCTCGTTCAAGCTCTACTCACATTTAAGTGCTAAATGTGATATCCCGGAAATTTGGGACAATATCAATTTAATAATCTACATTAAAAGTTAAATTGATTTGATAATATTTCTAATAATATATGAATTGATTTATTAATCTTCTTTTAAATTAATATTTAACTGATAATTTATCTTTTAGAAGTTAATCAAATTGCCTTCTATTTATAATGTGTATATATATCTGTATATATTGTAAATGGAAAATCTTTGTTTTAATTTAATAAATAGACATGTTTTCTAATTCTAATATTTTTGAAAATTCAAAATTTTGATATTTAAGCTATTTAGTAAATGATCATATGATTTTAAATTACTCAAGATTACAGTTTAGTTTGTTTAAAATAATTTTAGCCTACATTTAAATTTAGAAAAAAAGGGTTGTTTAATTTGTTTTAAATTTAACTTGATAAAAATAAGTAGTTTATTAATAAAGAGATAACTTCTTTTATAAATTATTTTGACTTAATAATGAGCTCTATTAATAATGTAAATTTTACAAATGAATTTTTAATAAAATTGTTATTTCAACTTTAATTATATATGTGTGTTTGAATGAAAGTTATGATTTGTAAATTAAAAATAAAGGTTTCAAAATGTTTAAATTAAAATAAACATTTATTAATATTAATATAAGTATAAAGTAAAATAATAATAAGTAATCAAATATTTGTTAGTCTATGTTAAAAATAAAAGGAAAAAAAATAAAAGTAAACACACATGTTAGAAAATAGAACTAAATACTTAGAGTAAATTTATAACTAATAACTAAAGCAACTTTATATATGTAATATAGCTTAACCAGACTAAAGAAAGAAAAATCTACATACTCAAATAAGAAAAGTATAAAACAAGACAAAGCAAACATATGAGCTGGTAAAAGAAATAAAACAAATATCTATAACAAGACAGGTTAGAACAGAAGCGCAAAGCTAAAAAAAAAATTTACAGGTGGCTTACAAATTAAGATGCAGGCAAAATAGAAAACAAAAATGAGACAAGTATGCCAAACATAACAAAATATCTAAGCATAAAATTGGGTAAATTGAGACACAAGTACATTAGCATTAATGACACCATTTATTAGCTGCAAACAAGTCATTTGTAATTGTTTTTTTCAGCCTCCTAATACAAGATTTGGCCTGATAAAACAAAACATATAATATCTGCATATAGCTTGTCTCAGATGCCACCTTCCCCTATAAGCCTCTTTTTATACATGCTTTCTTATTCGTTCAACATAGTATTACATAGCAAACTTTTATTTTTAGCTGAAGCTTTGTATAATAACAATACATTAATGCAACCAAGAGGAAGTTAACAGAAAGATAAAAGCAGAAATATTTCACAACAGTTCCAGTTTTAAAAGTATAAGCTATTTCAATTCTCAGATGCTCTGTCTCTTCCTAATGCAATGGTGAGTAACATCTTTTTTTTTTAAATAACTTAAGTTATAAACTTACTGTAAGTCAATACTTGATTGTTTAACAATATTTGTGTGAATGTTTATGTGTTCACTCCTCTGTGCAACTGTGAAATAGAAACATCTGCATGTTACCCTGTATCACCATCCTGTTTTATGACTTCTGAGCTCACGTACAACTTCAAAAAAATTATCTCTACTCAATAAATTGATTTATATGGTTTAGTATCTAAACAAGATGGGTTTGTTTAATCATTAAGCAAGTGTTAAAATTTGTATTATAGCCTGTAAAGTAGAAGTGCTCTGTGAAAACTTAAGGAATAGGCAATTGTGTGATATGCATGAAAATTCAAACACTCTAAATCATTAATCCAGGTTTATAAAGGGAATTCTTACCTACAATTAGGATTTTTAAAAAAATAATCATATTTTTATATTTAAAAATTAAAGAGCTTTTCTGAGGAGAACATTTTGGGGTTTTCTTGGGTATCACTGGTGATATCAAAGGTTGGAGAGGCTGGAATAGGGTCTGGCGGTGGAGGAACGACTGACGAAAAGGGGAAAATTGCTGGATGTTCGATTTAGTTAGGGTGAAGAGTGCGGTAGGGAATTTTTGTTCAGAACCCTAATTTTGTTCAGTGGGATAAAGGTGCTCGGCATTTACTCTCTGTAGCGTCGAGTGTATAGGGTTTGTGGGAGATGGAAGATGGGGCATTAGCAAGGCAGTAGCCGGAGGCGTTGACTTTCTGGTGGTCGAGGCAGCGTGTATAAGCCGTTGACAGGTTTGGTGGTGGTGGGAGTATTGTTGTTCCAGGTTTCGACTTCGAGTTCGTTTTCGAATTCGAGACGAAGATAAGGCTCTGGCAACCGAGGGAAGGAGTAAGGGTGATCGTTGACTTGGTCGGCATCGTGGCAACGCTGGAAGGTGATCGGAGATGCCGTGCACGTGAACGTGCACGAGTTGTTGAACCTAAAGAGTTTGATGGGTGCAGAGTATTTTGCCTTGGGAAATCACCCGAGTCATACGAGTGCGTTACTCGAAGCACTGAAGTGGTTTGGTAATTGTGATGGTTCCAGGTTAAATGGTCACAGTTTTTAGTGTGTAGGTTTTGAGCTCGGGAAAGTCTCGGGTTATTTGCCTTTTTACTCGAAGTAGGGAGGCAGTTGACCCGAAGCATTTTGCTTTGGTTTCAGGGGAAAGTTGAATTTGCTACAGGATGTATAAACTGCCTGTAGATTCTAAATTTAAACTAAATTTAAAGCAAAATTAAATGTAAGATAGTTGAAATCATGATGCAATTAAATTTAAGTTTGTCAACTAAGATTTAACAAAGTCTAAATCTAATTAGAAGTATGAATTCAAATTTATGTTTTAAATCTAAAATGCAGTTTTAAAATATTTAAATGAGTTTCAGTTTTAAAACTTGATAAATTTCCAGAATTTAAAATTTGACCTGAAACAAAAGTGTTGCAACAGTTAAATTCGTTTTTTTAAAGTTTTGATTCAAATGGATATTTGAATTTTAAAGTTTAAAATGGTTTTGGATTTAAAAATCGAGTTTCTAATTCTGATTGTAAAAGGGAGTTTAAATCGAAGTTTTTAAATCAAGATGAATTGAGAAATTCAAGTTTACTTAGAATTCAAAATCTGAAAGCTTAACTCAGTTTTAATTATGAATAAGACCAAATAAAGTAGTTTGAAAAGTAATTTGTTTCAATAAAAATTAACTTGATTTTTAGAATTCTTTGATTAAAGAGTTTTGAATGGAAAGTAAATAAGCTGTTTAACTTGAGATTTGCAAGTTAAATATTAATGTAATTTGGAAATTTAAATTTGAATTAAAATTCAAGTAGTTTAATTTAAAAGATTTTCTTATTGTAAGTTCATGTGTAAATGTTATTTACATTTATCTAAGAGATTTTAATTATAACCATTTTGAATCTTAAATTCAAATGATATTTGAATTTAAATTTAAAATGTAATGTTAATGAAGTCATTAATTAAAGAATAAATTATCTTAAGAATAATAGGGTAATTAAGGAATGACTTATGTATTAAGAAGTAAATTAAGAAATGTTATTAGTAATGTAGATAATTAACTAAGGATTATTAATTAATTCATATATAGGATTAATTTTGGATAATTAATTAGATTAATTGGATAATCTATTGTAAATTGTTTATGTAATTACTTGGCAAAAGTAATTAAGAAATTTATTAATTTTGATAAGATGATTAATTTAAGTTAATTAATTTATTTTAATTAATTTAAGGAAATCATTTGATAGATTGATAAGTGTTAATGACTTAGTGTATGCAATGGAGCACAATTACTTAAGAAAGTAATTAATGTTAATTACTGAATGTAATTAGTGAAAGATGATATGTTAATAAAGTAATTTGGATATCTACCTTTGAAATTAATCAAAGGATTAATTAATGGAGATAATTAATTATGGGATAATTAATTTATTTATATGAGTAATTAAGGATAATTAATTACTGGTTGATATTAATCAAAGGTGATTAATAATTGTGTTTAATACAAGATTAATCACTTAATGTGATTAATAAAATAATTTAATATGAATTAGAGATCATTAATTAATATAATTAATGATGTAAATTAAGAATTGTTTAATTAAGAAATAATTAATAATGTGGAGATTAATTTATGTAAGAATAAATGTAATTAATTATAAATGAAGTAATTAAAAATTAATTACTAGGAATGATTTAGAATAATTAATTTGTAAAATTAATTAAGGAGTAATTACTTACTTTAATTAGAAAATGATTAATTAGAGGAGTTAATCAAGATAAATATCTAGAGGTAAATTAATTAATTTGTATAAATTTAATTATTGGTTGTATAAGCAGGATTTATGAATGAAGTAATTAATTTAATTTACTTTAAATTAATTAGAGATAGAAGTAGTTAATTTAATTAATTTTAAATTAATTACAAATGGTATGATTATAAATCATTGCTTATGAATGAATGATATTGATATTTCATTTGATGATTGTGATCTCAGATATGAGATGGGTAATATCTTGTGATATGGATGCTTGGTTTAAGTAGGATAATATTTAATTATCTGATGAATGATAATATTGATTATCTGTATGTGAGATGATGTGATTATTTATTGTGATATTATGAATTATCCATCTGTGTGTATATTGATTATGTTGAATTAAACTGTTAAGACTAAATAGACAACTTGGCCTTAAAAGACACGTTTTGGATTTCGATGAGACCGGGATCGGTTTTCCTTATTTGGAACATCCGAAAACCACATCGATTCCAAATTAACGATAGGTCGTGAATCTGAAGTGAAGATGAAGATTCAGAGTGCAAGGGTTGTCGTTGTTAACTCTGAGGGTGATTCCAAAATGAGTGTAACGAGATGATGCCTTCGGTTTCGTTCGAACCCGGAACGAACTTGTATGGATTGAATGCTTTCAACACATCGTCAGGTGGGCGATGAGCATTCTAAGGGATATATTCTTTAAAGGTAATCGCAGCCTCAAGCCTCATCAATCGGGAATGGATAAAACAGGGGAGGTGCAGCAAGGTTAGGTGGGTCATGCCCAAGCAGGACAAGATTTTCCCCTGTCTAGATGTCCCTTTTTATTCGGCTTTGTGGGCGGCTGGATGTACACCAACTGCGGGGTTATCTTGTTCGGGACTGTTCAGTAAGGAATAGTTCCGGCCTTGTGTTGCAGGGGGTCGGGAGTGATCCTCGGTACGTTGATCTAGGCCACGTACTGTGACGGGCGGTACCCCAGTAGCCCTGCCATTGTATGGAATCCACAATCCAATAAGCGCCAACGGTTTTGATTGTATTACCCACTTTTGTGGCTAGTAGCTGGAATTTAATCATGTAACAATTTCGGCTATTTTCTATTTACTTGAAAACCCTAGACCTATTATAATATCACAGAATTTCCTATCAAATGTTTTGGTTAGCGTAAGTTAAAAACTTTCCATGTTTATGTGTGGGGAGTCTTACGTGATACCTTTTATTTTCAAAAGATTTTCAAAGTTAAACAACTTTAACCTGTTACTCATACCAGACCCATGTCTGACCCGGAGTTTATTTTTGATTTTCATAAACTCTCGGGTACCCAAATTTTTACGGGTAGCCAAGGGATTCAGGTTAGCTTTGACGAATTTTGGAGGAGCAATGGAGCAGGTGGCTTCAGCATTGTAGATATATATATAGTTCCGCTGTGTTGGTACCTCTGAGTCGTTTTGTTTGAATTGTTTTGTGTATTGAGTTGTATAACTAGACAGGTGTTTATAACTGTCTAGTATGTGATGTATTATCTGTATAACTCTGATTGATGTTGTATATTATGTAAATACTTATGTGATTATTATAATTTATTCGTTCCGCTGTGAGATTTTGATGGTGTTGTTCTTTCTTCTCTATCTTTTCTATTTTCTCATCCCTTTCTTTTCTTAATAACGATACGTCTTCCTGGGCGTAGGAAGTCGGGGTCGTTACAGTGGTATCAGAGCGCTAGGTTGAGTGAATACCTAGGCTCTTGAGTGTTTTCTTTCCTGAGAGAGCGTATTTGTAATTTTGATATATATATATATATATATATATATATATATATTTATTTCTACCTATTTGTTGGGTTACCTGTCTGGGTTATCTAATATAAGTTATAAAGGTAGATAGGTAGTGGTGTGTGTAACACAACTATCAATGGTTGGAAGTGTAATTGTCGAGACTGTAGGCCTAATACTGTCTCGAGTAAGTTTTGGACGGTGTAAGGATTTCATTAATCTCTGAAGGAAACCTGTTAAGGTTCGGAGTTCATCTTTGAAGTGTAAGAGTTTGGTTGAGCTAGAGTTTGGATCTGTCGAGTGGACAGAAGTAAGTCAAGATATTTTGATACATCAAGGTGTAGAAGCTGTGTGATGAGACATAGTGACTATGGATATCTCCGACAATATTTCTTTGGAACATGTAAGGAGAAGTGACTGCTTCGGTGTTGTGGCTGTGCTCAGCGGGGTGTTTTGTTTGTTTTGAGGTCCGAGTTTCTCGAAGAGCTTTGGATAGGAAATCTTAGCATCTGTGGCAGCAATGCAGCTTGGGATGTTTTCGGTGTTGGCAAGAGATCTTCTGGCTTAGCAGTTTTTCTGGAATGGAATTCAGAAGTAATTATGTAGACCCGTTTCTCCGATGGATTGGCCACATAAGTGTAAGCTGTTCTGATTTGTGAAAAAAAACCGGAGAGAGCAGTATCTTTGGAATTTGGTTGAGTGATCGCAAAAGTGACTTGCGATGGTTTGGGTATTCTTTTGGGGTTCAGAGATTTTTCTAGATGTCTTCTAGAAGTTAGGGTTTTGTTAACATCTGGAAATTGAGTTGGTGGAGCATCTCAGAATTTTGGTGGAACTTCTGAGTTTTATTTTTTGGAATGTGTTGACCAGTTCTGTGCTTGAGATCATCATCAGCATTTTCATCTGTTCAGTCAGAGTTGCGCAGTGGAAGCATGGTGGCAGATGTTCTAGTTGGAAGCAATTGGATGTTGCAGTGTTTGGATTAGAGAGTTCTACAGGAAATTTTTTTCAGGATCTGAGACCAGATTGGAATGCACCTGTTTTATCTCTCCGGACGAGAGATGTGAGTTCTGTTTTCTGATGTTGGAATAGAGTTGTATTCTGAGTTTTGGTTGATCTTGGAAAGATCAATTTGTTGGATTGTTTTTGGTTTAGTTTGTTTATAAGGACGTCAGCAAGGATTGAGCTGATCAGGAAAGATGAAGGAAGCCCAGGATCGTCCGAAGAGTTTTGTGGATAAGAGACGAAGGAATTTGGAGTCCGTAATCGGAGATTTGATTTTGGATAATTGGAATTCAGAGTGTTTCACGTATCTCTGAGGGAGTACATGTAAGATTTATCTCTGATTCTAGGCTCAGCAGTTCAGGGAGTTGTAGTGTTGATTCAGACTTGCCTGTAGTCTGATATCCTGTTTTGTTTTGTAGATCTAGATGAGTGGGAACTCTGTAGTTTAGTAGTAGTATTGTTTGTTTGGATGAATTGGTTGCTATGATTGTTAGTTTATGTTGATATATGCTTGTGTTTCAAATTTAAATTGTTAATTGGATTATTAAATTACCTTTGTTTTAAATTTCGGGGACGAAATTCTTTTAAGGGGGGAAGAATGTGATATCCCAGAAATTTGGGACAATATCAATTTAATAATCTACATTAAAAATTAAATTGATTTGATAATATTTGTAATAATATATAAATTGATTTATTAATCTTCTTTTAAATTAATATTTAACTGATAATTTATCTTTTAGAAGTTAATCAAATTGCCTTCTATTTATAATGTATATATTGTAAATGGAAAATCTTTGTTTTAATTTAATAAATAGACATGTTTTCTAATTCTAATATTTTTGAAAATTTAGAAATTTGATATTTAAGCTATTTAGTAAATGATCATATGATTTTAAATTACTCAAGATTACAGTTTAGTTTGTTTAAAATAATTTTAGCCTACATTTAAATTTAGAAAAAAAAGGGTTGTTTAATTTGTTTTAAATTTAACTTGATAAAAATAAGTAGTTTATTAATAAAGAGATAACTTCTTTTATAAATTATTTTGACTTAATAATGAGCTATATTAATAATGTAAATTTTACAAATGAATTTTTAATAAAATTGTTATTTCAACTTTAATTATATATGTGCGTTTGAATGAAAGTTATGATTTGTAAATTAAAAATAAAGGTTTCAAAATGTTTAAATTAAAATAAACATTTATTAATATTAATATAAGTATAAAGTAAAATAATAATAAGTAATCAAATATTTGTTAGTCTATGTTAAAAATAAAAGGAAAATAAAATAAAAGTAAACACACATGTTAGAAAATAGAACTAAATACTTAGACTAAATTTATAGCTAATAACTAAAGCAACTTTATATATGTAATATAGCTTAACCAGACTAAAGAAAGAAAAATCTACATACTCAAATAAGAAAAGTATAAAACAAGACAAAGCAAACATATGAGCTGGTAAAAGAAATAAAACAAATATCTATAACAAGACAGGTTAGAACAGAAGCGCAAAGCTAAAAAAAAATTTACAGGTGGCTTACAAATTAAGATGCAAGCAAAATAGAAAACAAAAATGAGACAAGTATGCCAAACATAACAAAATATCTAAGCATAAAATTGGGTAAATTGAGACACAAGTACATTAGCATTAATGACACCATTTATTAGCTGCAAACAAGTCATTTGTAATTGTTTTTTTCAGCCTCCTAATACAAGATTTGGCCTGATAAAACAAAACATATAATATCTGCATATAGCTTGTCTCAAATGCCACCTTCCCCTATAAGCCTCTTTTTATACATGCTTTCTTATTCGTTCAACATAGTATTACATAGCAAACTTTTATTTTTAGCTGAAGCTTTGTATAATAACAATACATTAATGCAACCAAGAGGAAGTTAACAGAAAGATAAAAGCAGAAATATTTCACAACAATTCCAGTTTTAAAAGTATAAGCTATTTCAATTCTCAGATGCTCTATCTCTTCCTAATGCAATGGTGAGTAACATCTTTTTTTTAAAATAACTTAAGTTATAAACTTATTGTATGTCAATACTTGATTGTTTAACAATATTTGTGTGAATGTTTATGTGTTCACTCCTCTGTGCAACTGTGAAATAGAAACATCTGCATGTTACCCTGTATCACCATCCTGTTTTATGACTTCTGAGCTCACGTACAACTTCAAAAAAATTATCTCTACTCAATAAATTGATTTATATGGTTTAGTATCTAAACAAGATGGGTTTGTTTAATCATTAAGCAAGTGTTAAAATTTGTATTATAGCCTGTAAAGTAGAAGTGCTCTATGAAAACTTAAGGAATAGGCAATTGTGTGATATGCATGAAAATTCAAACACTCTAAATCATTAATCCAGGTTTATAAAGGGAATTCTTACCTACAATTAGGATTTTTAAAAAAATAATCATATTTTTATATTTAAAAATTAAAGAGCTTTTCTGAGGAGAACATTTTGGGGTTTTCTTGGGTATCACTGGTGATATCAAAGGTTGGAGAGGCTGGAATAGGGTCTGGCGGTGGAGGAACGACTGACGAAAAGGGGAAAATTGCTGGATGTTCGATTTAGTTAGGGTGAAGAGTGCGGTAGGGAATTTTTGTTCAGAACCCTAATTTTGTTCAGTGGGATAAAGGTGCTCGGCATTTACTCTCTGTAGCGTCGAGTGTATAGGGTTTGTGGGAGATGGAAGATGGGGCATTAGCAAGGCAGTAGCCGGAGGCGTTGACTTTCTGATGGTCGAGGCAGCGTGTATAAGCCGTTGACAGGTTTGGTGGTGGTGGGAGTATTGTTGTTCCAGGTTTCGACTTCGAGTTCGTTTTCGAATTCGAGACGAAGATAAGGCTCTGGCAACCGAGGGAAGGAGTAAGGGTGATCGTTGACTTGGTCGGCATCGTGGCAACGCTGGAAGGTGATCGGAGATGCCGTGCACGTGAACGTGCACGAGTTGTTGAACCTAAAGAGTTTGATGGGTGCAGAGTATTTTGCCTTGGGAAATCACCTGAGTCATACGAGTGCGTTACTCGAAGCACTGAAGTGGTTTGGTAATTGTGATGGTTCCAGGTTAAATGGTCACAGTTTTTAGTGTGCAGGTTTTGAGCTCGGGAAAGTCTCGGGTTATTTTCCTTTTACTCGAAGTAGGGAGGCAGTTGACCCGAAGCATTTTGCTTTGGTTTCAGGGGAAAGTTGAATTTGCTACAGGATGTATAAACTGCCTGTAGATTCTAAATTTAAACTAAATTTAAAGCAAAATTAAATGTAAGATAGTTGAAATCATGATGCAATTGAATTTAAGTTTGTCAACTAAGATTTAACAAAGTCTAAATCTAATTAGAAGTATGAATTCAAATTTATGTTTTAAATCTAAAATGCAGTTTTAAAATATTTAAATGAGTTTCAGTTTTAAAACTTGATAAATTTCCAGAATTTAAAATTTGACCTGAAATAAAAGTGTTGCAGCAGTTAAATTCGTTTTTTTAAGTTTTGATTCAAATGGATATTTGAATTTTAAAGTTTAAAATGGTTTTGGATTTAAAAATCGAATTTCTAATTCTGATTGTAAAAAGGGAGTTTAAATCGAAGTTTTTAAATCAAGATAAATTGAGAAATTCAAGTTACTAAGAATTCAAAATCTGAAAGCTTAACTCAGTTTTAATTATGAATAAGACCAAATAAAATAGTTTTGAAAAGTAATTTGTTTCAATAAAAATTAACTTGATTTTTAGAATTATTTGATTAAAGAGTTTTGAATGGAAAGTAAATAAGCTGTTTAACTTGAGATTTGCAAGTTAAATATTAATGTAATTTGGAAATTTAAATTTGAATTAAAATTCAAGTAGTTTAATTTAAAAGATTTTCTTATTGTAAGTTCATGTGTAAATGTTATTTACATTTATTTAAGAGAGTTTAATTATAACCATTTTGAATCTTAAATTCAAATGATATTTGAATTTAAATTTAAAATGTAATGTTAATGAAGTCATTAATTAAATAATAAATTATCTTAAGAATAATAGGGTAATTAAGGAATGACTTATGTATTAAGAAGTAAATTAAGAAATGTTATTAGTAATGTAGATAATTAACTAAGGATTATTAACTAATTCATATATAGGATTAATTTTGGATAATTAATTAGATTAATTGGATAATCTATTGTAAATTGTTAATGTAATTACTTGGCAAAAGTAATTAAGAAATTTATTAATTTTGATAAGATGATTAATTTAAGTTAATTAATTTATTTTAATTAATTTAAGGAAATCATTTGATAGATTGATAAGTGTTAATGACTTAGTGTATGCAATGGAGCACAATTACTTAAGAAAGTAATTAATGTTAATTACTGAATGTAATTAGTGAAAGATGATATGTTAATAAAGTAATTTGGATAATTACCTTTGAAATTAATCAGAGGATTAATTAATGGAGATAATTAATTATGGGATAATTAATTTATTTATATGAGTAATTAAGGATAATTAATTACTGGTTGATATTAATCAAAGATGATTAATAATTGTGTTTAATACAAGATTAATCACTTAATGTGATTAATAAAGTAATTTAATCTTAATTAGAGATCATTAATTAATATAATTAATGATGTAAATTAAGAATTGTTTAATTAAGAAATAATTAATAATGTGGAGATTAATTTATGTAAGAATAAATGTAATTAATTATAAATGAAGTAATTAAAAATTAATTACTAGGAATGATTTAGAATAATTAATTTGTAAAATTAATTAAGGAGTAATTACTTACTGTAATTAGAAAATGATTAATTAGAGGAGTTAATCAAGATAAATATCTAGAGGTAAATTAATTAATTTGTATAAATTTAATTATTGGTTGTATAAGCAGGATTTATGAATGAAGTAATTAATTTAATTTACTTTAAATTAATTAGAGATAGAAGTAGTTAATTTAATTAATTTTAAATTAATTACAAATGGTATGATTATAAATCATTGCTTATGAATGAATGATATTGATATTTCATTTGATGATTGTGATCTCAGATATGAGATGGGTAATATCTTGTGATATGGATGCTTGGTTTAAGTAGGATAATATTTAATTATCTGATGAATGATAATATTGATTATCTGTATGCGAGATGATGTGATTATTTATTGTGATATTATGAATTATCCATCTGTGTGTATATTGATTATGTTGAATTAAACTGTTAAGACTAAATAGACAACTTGGCCTTAAAAGACACGTTTTGGATTTCGATGAGACCGGGATCGGTTTTCCTTATTTGGAACATCCGAAAACCACATCGGTTCCAAATTAACGATAGGTCGTGAATCTGAAGTGAAGATGAAGATTCAAAGTGCAAGGGTTGTCGTCGTTAACTCTGAGGGTGATTCCAAAATGAGTGTAACGAGACGATGCCTTCGGTTTCGTTCGAACCCGGAACGAACTTGTATGGATTGAATGCTTTCAACATCGTCAGGTGGGAGATGAGCATTCTAAGTGATATATTCTTTAAAGGTAATCGTAGCCTCAAGCCTCATCAACCGGGAATGGCTAAAACAGGGGAGGTGCAGCAAGGTTAGGTGGGTCATGCCCAAGCAGGACAAGATTTTCCCCTGTCTAGATGTCCCTTTTTATTCGGCTTTGTGGGCGGTTGGATGTACACCAACTACGGGGTTATCTTGTTCGGGACTGTTCAGTAAGGAATGGTTCCGGCCTTGTGTTGCAGGGGGTCGAGAGTGATCCTCGGTACGTTGATCTAGGCCACGTACTGTGACGGGCGGTACCCCAGTAGCCCTGCCATTGTATGGAATCCACAATCCAATAAGCGCCAACGGTTTTGATTGTATTACCCACTTTTGTGGCTAGTAGCTGGAATTTAATCATGTAACAATTTCGGCTATTTTCTATTTACTTGAAAACCCTAGACCTATTATAATATCACAGAATTTCCTATCAAATGTTTTGGTTAGCGTAAGGTAAATTTTTTTCCATGTTTATGTGTGGGGAGTCTTACGTGATACCTTTTATTTTCAAAAGATTTTCAAAGTTAAACAACTTTAACCTGTTACTCATACCAGACCCATGTCTGACCCGGAGTTTATTTTTGTTTTTCATAAACTCTCGGGTACCCAAATTTTTACGGGTAGCCAAGGGATTTAGGTTAGCTTTGACGAATTATGGAGGAGCAATAGAGCAGGTGGCTTCAGCATTGTAGATATATATATAGTTCCGCTGTGTTGGTATCTCTGAGTCGTTTTGTTTGAATTGTTTTGTGTATTGAGTTGTATAACTAGACATGTGTTTATAACTGTCTAGTATGTGATGTATTATCTGTATAACTCTGATTGATGTGGTATATTATGTAAATACTTATGTGATTATTATAATTTATTCGTTCCGCTGTGAGATTCTGATGTTGTTGTTCTTTCTTCTCTATCTTTTCTATTTTCTCATCCCTTTCTTTTCTTAATAACGATACGTCTTCCTGGGCGTAGGAAGTCGGGGTCGTTACACTAAACTTGCTGGCTAGTGAAAGTCTCCTCTTCACCAGTATTTAGGCTTGGACAATCAACGATGAGATCTTCCATGACCTGGCCCTTGATAGAAGTGCAAGGATGGAAAGAGAAATGATGTTACCCAAGCTCAACAAGCCACTTCAATAGCTAGTCAGTTGTATCTGGCCGACTAAGCAATTGCTTTAGAGGTTGGTTGGTTAGGACTTTGAGGATGAGCTTGAAAGTATGGCTTAAGTTTCTGGGCTGCTATGAGTTGGTAGAAAACAAGCTTCTCTACCTTCGTATATCTCATTTCTTGGCAGATCAATCTCTTGCTGGCATAATAAATTGGTTATTGAACTTTTTTATCTTCTTTGATCAAGGCAGCGCTGATCATGTGGTCAGACATTGACAAATACAGGTACAAATCCTCCTGTCGACTGGCTTGGATAGTACCGGAGGAGTGGCCAAATGCTGCTTTAATTCCTTAAAGGTCTTGATGCATTCACCATTCAAGTTGAACAACTATACCTTCCTGATGAGGTCAAAGAAAGCAAGACACCAGTCGGTTGACATGGATATGATCCAACTTAATTATGCAACCATTCCATTCAAGCTTTGCACTTTCTTCATGGTTCTTTGGACTTACATGTCCTGAGGCCTTGGATCTATTGAATACGCTAGTATATGATTTTTGTTTGATGATAATAAACATATATATATATATATATTCATTTAAATGTATTTGTTATTATACTATTTTATTTTTCATAATTAAATAAATATTTATTGAATGAAATAAATAATACAAAATTTAAATTCAAATAAATAATAAAATAAATAATACAGAATTTAAATTCAAACAAATATTTTATTACAGTTTTGAATAGTACAAATTTGAGCTCTTATTATATATATATATATATATATATATATATATATATGTATATATATATATATATTTCCAAGTACAATACAATTTCGATTACATCACAGATTTCACTTTATAATGTTCACCTTATTACATATATCACTCAACACTCTTATTTTTATCTTTAACTCTATTCCAGTGTGTATCCAGCATTTGATTTATCTGCAAATAAACACTCACGCAGTAAAATTGAAAAAGAAATATTTTTTGCAGTGTAAAATAAAATTTGTGTTAGAAAATATTATTTATCTCAATTATTTGGGTTGTTCGTCATCGTTTCTTTTGAATTCATCATACACAATGTACCACTATACATGCCACAAAGCTATGCACACCAATGTACAATTGATAAAATTGCAGGGACAAGTGAGCACAAGTCAAACCCGAGCCATAAGCTGGATTCAACTCAGGTGCAATACAAAAACATCACAAAATTGTCAAGTACCAGTTCTCATGCAATAAGAATCCAAAAACCTGACAAATTCAAGGAAAACTTATTAACATGTAGAACTAGAGAGCAACATGGATATGTACAGAGAATTCAACTCAAAGCAAGGAGACCAGATCAGTTCAACATGAATGAACCCAGACTGGTCAGAACACACATATATCGGTTCAACTTGACTAGACATAAGTCCAGACTCAAAGAACACATGATAACAAAAGTTAACCTGAAAGAATTTCAAAAGAAAGCAGTCAAAGCAAACAATACAAACCAAACAATAATACTGCAACCAATCTCGACCAAATCATCATAACCTAAAAACCAGTGGAGTGTATCTGACTCAAGTAATCATAGAACCAAGTATACACGACATGTATAAGTTCATATACATAGACTCAAAGCATTGCAATGAACCAAACTTCGAACCAGACCAGTCAATATGAAGACACAAATGCATATGAAAAAAGATGACTATAGTTCAAAGTTTCAAATGCAACCAGGCAGTGAACAAAACAAAGCAGCTTCACACATGTGTAAACACAGTATTGAAACAGAGACTTAGATACACATGAAACAAGACCAGACCTCAAAATCAAGTTCAGTTACAATTGGAATTTGAATATACACAAAATGCGTAAGAAAATGCAGATAACAAAACATACTCATGAAACCACAACTACACCAGACTTCAACATGAAGTGGACTCAAGGCAGATGGATTCAGTGCACAAATGTATACATGAAGCTAGCAACACAAGTTTATCATAAAACAAGCGGAACAAGGCATCACAACATACATATATACATGCGTTAACACACACATATATATGCGGTGGAAATTAGACTTCAATCCAGGCAAATAGTGAATGATGATACACAAATGTTACAACATGAAGCAGAGTTTATAGAAAAATCAAAATAGTAGCAGGTTGAACCAGTACGAGCAGTGTGAACAATAATCAAGAAATATAGAGAATCAAAGCCGTGGTTCACACATTTTCAATCAGAGCAAAAATAAACTGAACAAGTTGAAGTCGGATTTATCTCAAAAATTCACGATGCCAAAGTCATAGTAGAAAACTACGGAACCAAAATTCAAACACATCAAGGAAAAGAAGGAACTGACTAAAGCAAGTCAATAATGAACAAGTCAGAGTAATCACAACATTCAATCGAAAATTAGTGGCCAAGCATAGCAACATGAAGAATTCAAACAAAATAAATACGAACGATAATTTAGGGTTCGATCCCTACAAAACCCAGTTACATCATCAGAAGTTAAAACATTCGAGTTTAAGCAAAAAATCACAGAGCCAAGTTTCAAATAAAATCCCAAATTAATAGCTCAAATCAAGTTCGAGCCAAAGTAATCGACAAAGGAATTAAAACCGCAAATATCATATATCGATTTCACAGGTTCGAACTCGACCTTGAAGCAGCCAGAAGCAAGTGAAGTGAATTGAAGAAAGAAGGATAATAAATTTAGAATCCAAGTTGTGGCTTCAAGGGATTCAACAAAACCATAAATCTAGAACAAGAAACAAAAGGGAGCAGCCACCAAAATAATAAACGGGAAGACCACCTCTTCATTTAAGTATTGAGTCATCCGGTTATATATTATATTAGGCTTAAACTACATAAAAGGGTTTGTTTTTTGTTTAGTTTTATTCTGTACTTTTCTTTTAAAATTTTGTAGAATTCTAGTCGTGTGACTAGGGACTAACTACAGTGGTGTAGTTCAAGAATTCGCAACTCAGTGGCTGAGTTGTGGTAGGATTTTGAACGTAGAGTTAGGTTAGTCGATAGTGGGTGTCGCAAGTTTACGTGTGTAAGTGTCTGACTACTTAATTTTTAGTAGAAACCTGGGGACAACACGTAGGCAGATTTTTGCCAAAGCGGGGTAAATCTGTGTTGTTCTATTTCTGTTTTTACTCTTCTGCTATTTTCTATGCTGCAATCATTTTATTTATTTCCACATTAATTTTTATTATTATTAGTATCACCTTATTAACTCCCTCTGTAGGGTGAAATCGATCCTATAAGTGGTATCAGAGCTAGGAACAAAAACCGATTTTTGTTTTAAAAAATTGATTTTTGAAAAATTAATTTTTGTTTTAAAAATTTGATTTTTGAAAAATCAATTTTTGTTTTAAAAATTTGATTTTTGAAAAATCAATTTTTGTTTTAAAATTTTAATTTTTTAAAATGGCTTCTTTTAATAATGATTTTGCTGAGGGTCAATCTATAGTTAGACCACCTACTTTTAATGGTGAATATGCTTACTGGAAAAATAGAATGAAAATTGTTATGCAAACCATTGATGCTTGGAATATTGTTGAGACAGGATATAAGACACCAACTATAGTGGTAGATAATCAAGAAATTGAAAAACCGATGGATGAATGGACAGATCATGAAAATAAACTATAGAATGCTAATGCTAAAGCTATGAATTCTATTATTTGTTCATTGGATCAAATTGAATTTAATTGTATCTCATATTGTCTAACTACACAAGAAATTTGGCATACACTTGAAATGAATCATGAAGGAACCACCCAAGTCAAAGAATCTTGCCTTGCCATGCCTAGTAGCGAATACGAGAACTTCATAATGGCCAAGGATGAAAATGTCAAAGAGATGTATGGACGACTTTCCAAACTCATATATAACGCAAAACTCTCGAAAAATCATACATAGAGTTGGAAATAGTCTGAAAAATCCTCAAAGTAGTTCCATGGACTTTTGAAGCAAAGTTACTGCCATTCAAGAATTAAAAGATTTAAAACATGTTAAAGTCGAAGAACTCATCCGAAATCTCACCACTTATGAGCTAGAAATGAAATTCAAGGAAGAACGTGAAGGAGGTAATACTCGAAAGAAATCAATAGCTCTAAAAGGAACAACTGAAAGTGAAGATGATGGTGATGGTGAAGGTGAAGTTGAACTGACACTATTAATAAAGTGATTCAAAAAGTGGAAATGCAAATATGGAAATCTAGTAAAAAATCATCAACTAAAGAGAAGAATTAACAAAGTTCTAGACAACTTAGAAAAATAAGAGATCATTTGCGACAAGTGTAATAAACCAGGTCATATCAAGCCAAATTGTCCTCAGAATCGATTCAGCTAAGGAAAGAAATCAAAAAGGAGAAGTTTGGCAGCAACTTGGGATGAAAGTGATGAAGAAGAAAAGGAAAGCACTGACAATGAGAGTGAAAAAGATAATCTGTGTCTTCATGGAGAAATAACTGATAGTGATGATGACGAGCCAAGCGAGGTATCAAAACTTATTCATTCAGAATTACTTATATATTTTCATGTAGTAAATGGCTATTTTGAACGACTTAGGGAAAAGTATGCTAAAATTGAATCACAAAGAGATAGTTTGATATAATTAAGTAAACAGCTTGATCAATTGGTTAAGAACTATCAAATCAAGAGCCCTAAGTGTGATAAGTGTCCATCACTTGAAGAAAAAAATTAAAAAATCAGAAATTAAAATAAAATCACTTGAAAACGAAATTCTGATTTTGAAAGAAAGTGAAAACACTAGGAGAGAAAATTCTATTAAAAAGTGCACCTTGCTATTAAATGAAAATGAATCACTCAAAACACAAGTCCAACAATTGTATACGACTTTAGGAAAATTCTCCAAAGGAGAAAAATCACTAAATATGCTAATAGGAAAACAAACAGTCAATATTGTTAGATAAGGACTTGAAAGTATACTCAATCTAAATGTGTTGGTAGCGAAATTAATAAAGTCATTCCAAGTGCACAAATTGTGGAAAAACTGGACGCAATCATAATAATTGTTGGTATAGACCAAAACACTTGAAAACCATATCAATTTGGGTTCCAAAAGGCACGAATATAAAATCTCTTAAAGTTAAACAATTTTTGGTGCCAAAAGGAACAAATATAAATTGTCTTGGGTCTACTCAAACATATTTTTCAAATAGTTTTGTCACCAACAACCATGGACCTATTAAAAAAATAGGTCATAAAAATATTTTCTCCTGTAGGTGTGGTGAAAGGCTAAGGAACAACAATAGTGTTAGCTGGATTCTGGCTGTTCCTAGCACACGACGGCGAAAAATCAAAGTTCCTTAGCCTAGTATAGAGATGGCAGAATCAAAATGGATAACAACGAAAAATTATCGGCAAAGGTAAAATATGAAATGGTATATTTATCTTGAACGATTTATTAAATGTGAATATCTACACTATAATGTGATTTAATTTGGCCAGTCATGTGATAAAAAAATAAATGTTAATTTTGATTCAGATTTGTGCAAAAATGATTGATCAATCATCTTTTCAACCTTGAACTATTTCATATAGGTTTGCTTAGACTAATTACATTGCAAGTTTAGATGATAAGAGATGTTGTCATGTATTGATTAATGATTACACAAGATATATGTGGATATAGTTTGTCTTACTGTTTTTGGATCTGACACTATGTTCACTAGTTGTTATGTGCACAGTTTCAATTCAAAATCCAAAAGAATTCCATTTAAAGCTGTATGAAGGATTTTGAGGTATTTGTTACAACTTCATAGTCTGGTCTATGATATCCAACCTATGATAATCTTGAGTCAAAGAGAAATTCAGATGCACATTGCACTAGTAACCTAGTGATAGAAAAATTACTAGCAGAACGTGTTTATGTAGAGACATTCTTTAGTTGCATCATATTTTAAAGAAAATATCAACATATTTTTCATTTAAACTGATTTTCAATTAGCAGACATTTTTTTAAAACCCCTTCTAGAAAACAGTTTTTGTTGACTTCGTTTTAGGTTAGAAATTTTAGAAATTTGATTTCATATTTATTTTTGGATTTGATCTTAAATGACTACATTAACTAATCTGACTCCATAATGATTATCGAAAAGATAAATAATGATTGAAAAAGTGATCAGTGTTGATATTAATCATATATTATGAATTGAGATGGTATATTTAGTAAATTTCTTTAAAAATTTAAACAAGATTTATAATTACTTTTGTTGGCAAAAATTCCATGACCATCTCTATTTCTATCATGTTTCTGACGACCTTCACTCATCAAAATCCAATGTAGTATGTCAAAATGTGGTATTTTGAGCAGGAAATTATTCATTTTTATTTTATTTTATTTTATTTTTTTAGCAATAAAAAGATCAAATGTATTCACTCTCATTTGAAAGTCCTCACGGTTATGCATTGGTGAATTATTTGGAATATATGTTTATGTGCTTTCATGCTTATTTAAAAGTCCTCATGGTTATGCATGTATAGAACACATATCAAAATTGATTATTCAATAGACAAGTTGATTCTAATCTCAATTAAAAGTCCTCACGATTATGCGTGGTTAGAAGATGCTTGAAATTCATTTTTTTATAAAAATTAGAAATACTGCTAATCTCATTTAAAAGTCATAACAGTTATGCATGGTTAGTATATATTCAAATCCCAGATATAAATACACCACGAATAAACACAACTATATGGTTTTATATGCCAACGTCATCCTTATCAATCTAAAGTGGAATATGCGCCTAACAAAAAATTTGATTTTTGTTTGATTTTTTATTGAAATTTAATATATATACTCAACTGGGTATTAATGTTGTATTAATATTTATCACTTTATCTCTATTTTTCTAATACTATTACTCTTTTTCTGATAACAAAAGTGGGAGAGAAAAGTTAAGATTTTGGCAAATAATGGTCAAATATTTTATTTTTTTTATTTACATATTTCCATCAAGGTTCTTTTGCGTATTTTTATTTTGTTTTCATGCATATATGAGGGGGGCTTTGTTGTAGAGAGGGAGCATTCAAATAGGGGGAGCAAATAGAGTTCATCAATGACCAAATACATTTAATACATTCAAAATCTTAATATATGTTTGTTATCATCAAAAGGAAGAGATTATTGAATATGCTAGTATATGATTTTTGTTTGATGATAATAAACATATACATATATATTCATTTAAATGTTTGTACTGTTTTATTTTTCATAATTAAATAAATATTTGTTGAATAGAATAAATAACATAGAATTTAAATTCAAACAAATATTTTATTCAAACAAATATTTTATTACTATTTTGAATAGTACAAATTTGAGCTTCACTACATATATATATTTTCGATTACAATACGATTTCGATTACATTACAAATTTCACTTTACAATGTTCACCTCACTACCTATCACTCAACACTCTTTTTTTAATCTTCAACTCTATTCCAGTTTGTATCCAGCATCTATATTATCTATAAAATAAACACTGATGGAGTAAAATTGAAAAATAAATATTTTTGAAGTGTAAAATAAAATGTGCGGTTTTGAAAATATTATTCGCCTCAGTTATTTGGGTTGTTCATCATCGTTTCTTTTGAATTCATCATACACGAACAACTTGTGACAAAGCATAGTGTATCACTGTACATGCTACAAGGCCATGCACATTGATCTACACTTAATAAAATTGCAGGGACAAGTGAGCACAAGGTCAAACCGGAACCATAAGCTGGATTCAACTCGGATGCAATGCAAAAACATCACAAATTGACAAGTACTAGTTCTCATGCAACAAGAATCCAAAAACCAGACAAGTTCAAGGAAAACGTATTAACATGTGGAACTAGAGACCAGCATGGGTATGTACAAAGAATTCAACTCAAAGCAAAGAGACCAGATCAGTTCAACATGAATGAACCCGAACTGGTCAGAACACACATATATCAGTTCAATTAACCAAAAACAAGTCCAGACTCAATGAATACATGATAACAAGTCAACCTGAAAACATTTCAAAAGAAAGCAGTCAAAGAAAAAAATACAAACCAAACAACAATACTGCAACCAATCTCGACCAAATCATCATAACCTAGAAACCAGTGGAGTATATCAGACTCAAGTAATCACAGAACCAAGTATACACGACATGTACAAGTTCATATACACAGACTCAAAGCATTGCAAGGAACCAAACTTCAAACCAGACCAGTCAACAAAACCCTAAATTCTTGAACGAGAAACAAAAGGGAACGGCCACGAAAATAAGAAACGGGAAGACCTTCTCTTCATGTAAGTATTGAGTGGGCCGGTTATATATTGTATCGGGCTTAAATTATAAAAAAATGGTTTTGTTTTTTGTTTAGTTTTATTTTGTAATTTTCTTTTAAACTTTTGTAAAATTCTAGTCATGCGACTAGGGACAAACTACGATGGTGAAGTTCAAGAATTCGCAACTCAGTGGCTGAGTTGTGGTAGGGTTTGAGCGTAGAGTAAGGTTAGTCGATAGCGGGTGTCGCAAATTTACGTATGTAAGCGTCTGACAAATTAATTTCTAGTAGAAACCTTTGAGGCAGTACGTAAGCAAGGTTTTTCCGAAGCTGGCTAAATCTGTGTTGTTCTATTTCCGTTTTTACTATTCTACTATTATCTATGCTACAATTATTTTATATATTTCCATATTAATTTTTATTATTATTAGTATCACCCTATTCACCTTCCTTTAAGGTGAAATCAATCCTACAGGATCTCATCAGGATTAGCCTTAATACCCTTGACACTCACAATATATCCTTGGAATTTACCAGACCGCACAACAAAGGAGCACTTCTTAGGATTTAGCTTCATTTTGTACCAGCGTAGTGTGCTGAAATTCTCAACCAGGATCTATACATTCCCCTTGGCCTTTTTAGACTTCACCGGCATTTTATCTACACAAACTTCCTCGAACTAGCAAATCTGCTCAGAGAAAATATGGTTTAGAGACACTGTAGGTGGCTCTCACATTTCGCAAGCCAAAACGAATAGCACAATAGCAGTATATGACGATATTTGCGATGAAGAAGGGTGCTCTTGATCCAAGGCATGCGTAGCAATCTGATTATACACAGAATAGGCATCCACTAAGGTCATGTCCACTAGTCGCACCATAAGTTGATCAATGCGAGGTAAAGGAAATCTATCTTTGGGCCAGAGTTTGTTAAGGTCGAAGAAGTCGATCGATTTCCCTAAGTCCTATTTGGCTTTCTGACCGGTACTAGGTGGCTACCCAGACTGGATATTCTACCTCCTGAATGAAGCTATTGGCTAATAGCATCTCTACCTCTTCTTTGAGAGCTCGACACCTTTTTGGCTTAATCGGTCGACATTTTTAATGGATGGGGGTGGCCTCAGGATTGTGTTGAGTGCATGAAAAATGATCCTGGGTTCAATTCCAATCATGTCAGTGTTCACCCATGAGAAGACATCTTTGCTTTGTCACAATAACTTGATCAGATCCTCCTATACTTCTAAGTTAAGCTTTGTGTTGATTTGAACTACTTTATTGTAGTTTGAATAATATATAGAAATTAAATCCAATGGTATGGCTAACTCGTCTTTAATGCTTGAGTCACCCGTGCAAGGGTCTAGGGGGTTGTCAACTGCATCTGAGCTTGTTTCAAAGTCATACGATCTTGCATGTAAATTATGCGCTCTATGACATTCTCAGCTAGGATATACATCCATGGTCGAGTCGGGGTAATGATGTTGCCCTTGGCTTTTACAAACGAGTCTGCTAACGTTGAGAGGGTAGGGGTCGCAGTGCTGGATGTCTTCGCTTGCCAACGGTGAGTGACTTGCTCATTCCATCCTATGATGAGCTCTTTAGTTCTTTAGGGAGTGGCCAAGGATACATGATTATTTCCATCCCAGTCTTCATTGTGGTGATGGTCCTCGCATGACCCTAAGCACTGTTGGGCTCGAGGGTACTCATGGATAACATACAGCGAATTGATGTAGCTTTAAGGCCGAGGATGGTCCTGGCATGACCTGAGCGTTGCTAGGCTCGAGGGCACTCTTAGGTGACACATAGTCGATAGTTATATCTTTAATGACAAAGACAATCCTAGCATGACCCTAGGCGTTATCCAACTTGAGGGTACTCTCGGGTGACACATTATTGATTGCTACAGCTAGCTTAAGTGGATTATTGCTAGTGGAAAGAGTTGATATTAATACTTTAGAATAAGGGGCGGTCTCGTCACGAATCAAAGTGCTAACTGGCTTGGTAGTTCTCTCGAGCGACTCGCCGATGAGTGTTGTTAGCTCTATTTGAAGCATGAGAAAAACATTTAATGCTTGTTTGAGGGTGGCTCCATAACACTCTGGCCTTTTCTGATTGCCTCTAATCTTGTAGATCCCACCGTGCATACAGAATTTCATAACGAGCCGGTTATAAGAGGAGATGACATCCTATTCAACAAGTGTTGGTTATCTTATCAAAACTTTGTAAGCAGAAGGGAAATCAACTACCACAAAGTTTACTTGGATCTTCTTAGGAAGGAGTTCTTGGCCATGGGTTATCACAAGCAAGGTGGTGCCTATTGGAATAATTCCCAGATCCTTAAAACTGTAAAATGGCAAGGTGTAGTGTGTGAAGCTAGAAGTAGGAAGCTTGAGAGCTTCGAATACATGTTTAAATATGACATTGACTAAACTGTTCCCATCCATGATGCCGAACTAAGCATGGGACTGCCTCTCGATCCACGGTAATGAATGTGATAGGCTGATTTGGTTCTAACCAAGTTGTTTTAGATGCTCGATGCTCTAAGGAATATACATAGCACGTTGAGCTCACATCATTCTGGCACTAGGACCGTGATCCTCAGCTATTGTCGACCACATATGGGCTTTCATATAAGGTCAAGATGTTAGTGATTGCTACAACGTTGTTGTTGGGTTGCTGAGGTGGTGTCGGTCGGTTGTTGCAATTGTTCCTTTGTTTTATTTGATCACGAACGAACTCCAAAAGGATCCGTTCCCCAATAAGTCTTCCAATTTCATCTTTGAGCATTTGGCATGATTGGTGGCATTGAGATTGATTTAGTAGGATCGATGGTTTTTATTGCTGTCATGAGACTCTTCCCTTCTTCTGTCTCTGATGGTGCTTGGTCTTTGTAATTACACTAAATCTTTGGTTGTGGGATATATTTTTTCCATATCCATGTTCAAAACAGCATAATTAACATACTTGTAATACAAATAGATTGTTTTAGCTTGTCTTTTGGTGTCATTTTGATGACCATTGCATCAATTATCGTTGTCACTGCAAGGATTGGGCTAGGTGGTATGCTGGGTTTCAGTTTTGCTATCAGAAAGATCAACGTCTTCCATTCTCATTATGCAATTCACCTACTAATAAAATTCGATCAAGGATGCAATCGGCTGCTTTTGAAGCTCTTTCAACATTCTGGACTTATACCTGACCCCCGAGCAGAGGGCTACAACCTTGTTGTTCATGTAAGTACCTTATTCTGGGTGGATTATCTGTTGAAGCGGCTGACATACGGCCACAATTTTTCAGTTGGCCCTTGTTTGATGTTAACTAGCTCGCTAGTCATAATTACAAAGGCCTTAGAAGTGAAGAACGTAGTCTGAAATTTGCTAAGCTAGACCCAAGAACTGATGCTTCCTAGATGCAGATGTAAGAACTAGCGGGAAGCCGGTCCTATAAGAGTGGATGGAAAGAGTAGGAATTTTATCGGATCAAAAGTTGACCGGCATGGGTGATGGAGCTAAACATAGTGATGTGATCAGATGGGTCAGAATTCCCATCATACCTGTCAATGGGCAGCATAGAATATCGCCTATGAAAATAAGTATTCATTATCTCCTCAGGTAATGGCTCGCTATTCTCATCGCCAAAAAAACACTTTGCCACCAGTACTTCAGGCTTGCATTCTTTTGAGCTGCCAGCGAAGGGTGTTCATTTACTCCCTAAGGCCAGTACCTGCTTGTTGTGGGATGGACTTGCCAGTTATTGGCTGTGGGCTCAACCGATGCCTTTATGGAGTGAGGAATCGACGGACAACAAGGGTATTTATGGTAACGAAGATGAGCTGGAATGAGAGACCTCCTCTCCCAGTGCATAAAGGGCAACCGTAAGTGACCAGCCCATCTTTCTCAACATGGCTTACAGTGGGGATATGCATCCACGATCTAAAGAAATATCAACACGGCTTGGCATGCATGCAATATACCTCCTCGGAGATGAGCATGAACATCCACAAGTTGGGTTTCAAACGCCATTCTATCTCAAACCTTTGCAGTGTTCATGATGTCAAGGACCATAGGTGATGGGTGACTTCGGCAGGGCCACGGATGATATTATAAGTTGAATGCTGCTAAGGATATAGGTATGAAGAACATTGTAACACCCCTAATTTTTAACAATATTATTCAACAAATTTAATCAGAATAAATTAAATTGAATAATGTAGATAAGGAGATTGAGTTTGATTAATAAACATGTAGTTGTCATGCTTAATAATAGAAGAACTTATAAATGGTTAAGTGTTTTCTAATTAAATATAAGGGCATTAGGGTAATTAACCACTCATATTCCCACCCTTATACCATTTCCCTTATCCATCCACGTCCATTTTTATCACAAGAAAAATTGTAAACATAAGAAAGAGCAAGGTCGGCCATTAGGAAGAAGAGAAGAAGGAAAAAAAATCAATCTAAAGGTTAGGTTCAAGCTACAAGAAATCAATCTTCAATTTCCTTATCCAATCTAAGGTGAATAATAATCACTACATCTTTATTTTTGGTTTTATAATCATATGGTTTCAAATTTAAGGGATAAATTCGTTTTTATTATTTATTGAATGATGATATGCTTGGTTTATGGTTTATGTGGTTTAAACAAGATGGTTTAAATGGAGATATGCACGATTTAAGGTAAACCCGAAGTTAAATGATATTTAAATGTAATGGAAAAATTATTTATTATGGAAAATATGATTTTAGAGTTGGGTTTCAATTTTGATAATTTTCCAAGCCATGGATAATTAATTATAAATTTTCAAAAGAAATTATGGTTGTTTGGGTTTATAAATTTATTATGGAAAACATATTAAGAATTTGGATATGAAATTTCGATATGTTAGACAACACGATTAAAGTGAATTTTTGGAATATTTGGGGATTTTTACCAAGTGATTTAGTATGGAAATTAAATTATTTTAAAAGGAGGACCTAAATGATTTAATTGTTTTGTTAATAGAAAGGGCAAATATGTGAGTTGTTGTTTAGTTTTAGATCTGAGAAAATGCGAAAGATTTTTAGTAAAATAATTTGGAAGTTTAATGTTACCAATCATGCGTTTAGATGTGGGCAATTTAGTTACAAAAAGTTTACTTTAATTGGTAAAAACAGCCTTTTTGCTCGAAAGAAGGAGTTTCGCCTACTTTGGAAGGGCCCTTCGACTCAGACCTTTTGCCTCCAACCAAGTCGAAACCTTCTAGGATGAAACCACTAGACCAATACACAGGATATCGTTTAAATGGTACGTAGTGTAGGATCGATTTCACCCTAGAAGGGGGTGAAAAGGGTGATACTATCAATTATAAAAATTTGTTACGGAAGTTTATAAAATATTTTCAACATAGATATATCAGAATTATAGCAGCACAGATAATAGCAGAATAATAAATGTAGAAATAGAACGACATAGAATTTACCCAGCTTCGGCAAAACCCTGCCTACGTGCTCCCCAAGGTTTCTACTAGAAATTAAGCAGTCAGACGCTTACACACGTAAACTCGCGACACCCGCTATCGACTAGCCTTAACTCTACGCACAAAATCCTGCCACAACTCAGCCACTGAGTTGCAAATTCTCAAACTACGCCATATAGTTTGTCCCCTAGTCACACGACTAGAAAATACAATTGTTTAAAGGAGAATATACAAAATTTAAAAACAATTTAAAACAAAACCCTAATTTTAAATATTAAATCCCAACTAAAAACATGGACGGCCCAAAATGTTGAAGAGATAAAAATAGATCATCCCTTTATTCTTTTATCTATGTCGGCGCGTTCCTTGTTTGTGAAAATGGCAGCTCGTCGCTTGCTCGAAAATTAGGGCTTCACGTTGAAGTCACTGGTTAAATTAATATCTGATGCTTCGATTGCTTTCTTCGGTTGATTCGTTCGCAACTTCAAGTTGTCGAGTGCCTTTACTTGATTGAAAGATTGGTACGTGAAATTCCTTTCTCCATTTATACTATACTCGACTTGATTAGAGTTCCTAATTGCTGTTGTGATCTGTGATATGCTCGAACTCGAATTGTATCCATTTGTCGATGATGTTTATTATTTATATAGGGTTCGAACCCCTATATTTTCGTTTGTATATATTTATTTGAATTCTTCAATTACTTTGCGTTGGCAATTGATCTTCGTTTGGATGCTTGAGATGATTACTGACTTTTTCAATTTACTTGAATAACACAGTGTTGATTTTGAACTGTTCATTTTTCTTGATTATCACGGTTTTGATTCTGGTTTGACCATGTTGATTTCGTTCGACTTTGGCCATTTGTAAAACCTGTATTGGACTTGTATTCTTGAACTCGTCGGAAGCATTGTTCACTTTTGGTTTTACTCTGTTGCATTGATTTGAAACTGCTGCTTCATGAATTTGTTCGAATTTGGCCACATGAAGCTATTTTGATTTCTGGACTTCGGCTGTTGCTTTGAATTATTTCTCTATGACCATTATTTTTGGTTCGAACTTAATGCTATGACTTAGGCTATTTTTGAAATCCCTTGTGACTTTTGCTTCACTTGAACTTAGTGCTACAACTTAATGTTGTTGCCTTGTCTGGTTCATTGTTTCATGTATGCACTGCCTCTATGTGTCTGCTATATATATGCATTGCCACTGATCATATGTTGAAGTCTGTTAGTCTTCATTTATACTATTTTGTCATCTGGTGGTCTATTCTTTGTAGCTTTTTGTATATGTACTTGAGTTTGAAGTTTGTGTTCATCTCTGTTGTAGCATTTTGTACATGTGTATTTGCATTTCCATGAGTCACTTGTATCAGTTCATTGTTAGATGTGTTAGAGTTATAGTTTGTTATTTGATGTTGTAATTCTCTGTGTTCATTTGTGTCCTAATGCATGTGTATTCATCCACTCACTCCATCTTCATTTTGTTTCACTTGAGTCTGATTTGCTTTATAAGATTGCACTTGATTTCATGTGTACATCGAGTCTTACTTTCTCCCGACCGTTATTGCTTCGAGGCAGATCATATTTTTAAGTTGACCGGTCTTGGTCTCTTGATGCATTCTGGTGAGTTGTTCTTGATCAGTTGACTGTGACTTGTTTGCATTTTCATTGTGCATTTCTTGTTCATGTCTTAGCTCTGGTTACATATGCACCACTTTGCACTGTCTACTATCATACTCCCATGTTTGGTCTCGGCTTTGGATTTGTTCGAACTTGATACTGTCTGGAGCTTCAATGTTTGAAATGCTTACAAACTTGGAGTCTTTGTGTACTTGTCTCTGTTTCGAGTCTGATACCATTTGAAGTTTGCATCTGTTGGGTTCACTGTTTTATATGTTGGCTCCTTCGAGTCAGTGAATGTATATAATCTAGTTGATGGTCTTGATGTTGAGGCCTGTTGCAGTTTGATATTGGTTGATGTTTTCGTGGACTTGAAACTATAGTCTGGTTCCATATCTGACCAGCTAGATTGTTTTCTTGTGCACGTCACTTTTCATTTTGATTTTTGGAATTGCACCTGAGTTGAATCTAGCTTAAAGCTTGGGTTTGACCTTGTGATGATATTGTGACATTATTTTTATTACACTTGAGTTGAACCCGACGTTTTGGGTTTGATCTGTGCTCACTAGTCCCTGTAATTTTATCAAGTGTATATATCGGTGTGCACGGCCTTGTGGCATGTACAGTGATACACTGTGCATGTCACAAGTTGTTCGTGTATGATGAATTCAAATTTAAATGATGATGAACAACCCAAATAACCGAGGCAAATAATATTTTCAAAATACATTTTATTTTATATTGCAAAAATATTTCCTTGTCAATTTTACTGTGCCATATTTATTTTTTCACATTAATCAGATGTTGGATTCAATCCGGAATGAAGTTGAAGATAAATTATGAGTGAACGAGCGATATGTAGTGAGGACATTTGTAAATGAAAGATTGTGATGTAATTGAATTTATATTGTAATCAAAATTGTGTATGCATAGTGAGAGCTCGAATTTGTACTATTCAAAATTGTAATAAATATTTGTTTGAATAAAATATCTGTTTGAATTTAAACTCTGTGTTATTTATTTTATTCAACAAATATTTATTTAATCATGTGAAAAATAAAATAGTACATTAACAAATACATTTAAATGAATATATACATATACATATATATGTATGTATGTTCATTATGATAAAAAAAAAATCATATAATCGCATATTCAACAATCTCCCCCTTTTGATGATAACAAACATATATTTAAGATTTTGAATAAGTTAAATGTATTTGATCATTGATATACTCTATTTGCTCCCCCTATTTAAATGCTTCCTCTCTACACAAAGCTCCCTCTTCGTATATACATACAATTAAAAATATGCAAATGAGCCTAGATGCAAATAGAAAATATTTGATCTTTGCTTGATTTTATTTGACAAAATCTTAACTTTTCTCTCCTCCTTTTGTTATCAGCAAAATAGTAATAGTTTAGAAAACGAGATAAAGCGATAGATATTAATACAACATTAAAACTCAATCAAATATAACTATTTTATTTCAATAAAAAATCAAACAAAAATCATAAATACTCTGTTAGGCGCATATTCCACTTTTAGAATGATGTGAATGATGTCATCATATAAAACCATACAGTTGTTTCTGTTTATGGTATATTTATTCCAGGAATTTGAATATCTACTAACCATGCATAACCGTTAGGACTTTTAAATAAGATTAGTAGTATTCCTTTTTAAAAAAAATGAATTCAAATATTTTCTAACCACGCATAACCGTGAGGACTTTTAAATGGGATTAGAATCAACTTGTTTATTTAATAAATCAATTTTGATATGCGTTCCATACATGCATAACCGTGAGGACTTTTAAATGAGCATGGAAGCACGTAATCAAAAATTGCAAGTAATTCACCCATGCATAACCGTGAGGACTTTTAAATGAGAGTGAATACTTTGGTTTTTTTTTTTATTTAAAAAATATAAAATGAAAAACGAATGATTCCTGTTTAAGTCAATACATATTGACATACTATATTGGATTATGATGAGTGATGGTCGTAGAAAATGATAGAAATAGAAATGATTATGGAATTTTTACCAACAAAAAGTGTTTATAATTCTTGTTTAAATTTATAAAGAAATTTACTAATTATATCATCTCAAGTTATAATATATAATTAATATCAACACTCATCACTTTTTGAAACTCTATTTATCTTTTCGATAATTAGTAGGGAGTCAGATTAGTCAGTGATAGTCATTTAAATTTAAATCCAAAAAAATAATTATAAAATCAATTTTTCTAAAGTTGACCAATCTGAAAACAAGGTCAAAAATGATTTTCTAGAAGGGATTTTATAAGAAAAATTTCTACTATTTGAAAATTATTTGAAATGAAAAACATGCAGATATTTTCTTTTAAAAAATGATGCAGTTACTAAATGTCTCATCAATCACATTCCACTAGTAATTTTTCTATCAACTAGATTACCAGTGTAATCTGCATCTGAATTTCTCTTTCACTCAAGATTATCATTGAATGTTACAGAACAAACCGTGAAGTTGCAACAAATTCTTGAAAACCTTTCTGAATGAAATTCTTTTCATTTTTAATTGAAGCCGTGCCAAAAAAGCTGTGAATATAGAGTCAGCCATAAAATAACCAAATGTATTATCATTTACAAACATTATCATTAATCCAAACTAATACATATGAAGTAGTTCAAAGATTCTAGTGATTTTTATAGTGTTCTTGGCATAAGAAAATAATTGCCAACTATTTTGAATAAGTCAGAATCATTATCATTATTCATTTCTTGATAACATAACTGGCTGGTTTAGATTCAAATTATGGTGCAGATTATCACATTTAATAAATAGAATATACCATTACCTATTTTACCTCGTTGTTGCCTATTGTGATTCTGTCACCTTTGTACTAGACTAAGGAACTTTGCTTTGTCGCCCGTTGTGTTTCTAGAACAGCCAGATTCCAGATAACACTGTTGTTGTTCCTTAGCCTGCCACCTACTCCTACACGATAAAAGATTTTTGTGACCTATTTGTTTTTATAGGTCCATGATTGCTAGTGGTAGAATATTTTGAAAATAATTTCCACTACACCAAACAGGCCATTTTGTCACACTTTTTTCATTTCATTTTGTCACGGTTATTATTGTTGGAAATTTGTAATGGTTATTATTGTTAAATTGTATTATCACGGTTATTTCCGTGACAAAATTTGGGCTTTTCGTAAATAACTCAAAGACGTTGGATAGAGTCTTCATTTATGTTTCAATTGTCACTTCAGTTGTTTGTCACGCTCATGTTTTTGCTTCTGTCATTCTTCCCCAAATCAAATTAGGTTTAAGTCATTCTATTTCAAAGCCTTCCTTCGATCCAGCGTGTCGCCCCTCTCTTTTGCCTACCGCCATTCTATTTCAAAGCCTCCGCTCATCTCTTTCGCCATATCCGCCCATCTCTTTCACCGCCATCGCCCTTCTACAAAGTCAGGTAATAATTTTTGTTTGTATTTCACATTTTTATTTGTATTAGTTTAGTTGTTCATTCAATTTTAATTATGGATCTATAAATGGATTGTGTTTGTTAGTGATATACACCGAGTACTGACTAAGTAATGTGTACTTAAAATGAAAGCCTGCTCATAAGAAGATCGGGGTAGTTGATTCGCAGTGGATAGTGCATCAGGTGGTTCCTTCACTAGGGAATCGGTTTAGTAAAATATTCAAAACAATTTTATAATCTGATAATACATTCAATGTGAAATTACAGTTTTATTCATATGTGTTATCTCTGCGAACAGGGAAAGGCCGAAAATGGGAAGGCTCCATGGGAAGGAGTGAGTTACTTTTATCTTCATAGCTCTTAGTTTGCTTCTACAAATTCACTGAAACTTATCTTGAAAATTTGAATTCGAAATAACAGGTAAGAGAACGATGTCGAAAGGAATGGAGCATGTTTCAGGATAGAATGGCGAATGCGGAAAAGAAATATTACAAGGCAATGGGAATTACTCCTCCAAATACAACGACATATTCTTAGATTTTTTCGAAAGTTTCTTGTTTTTTGTAATTAAAGAATGCTATAGTTATTCTGAGGCTTTAGATGATACTCCTGCTTCTATAGAGATACTGTTTTAGTACATAGATAATAAACTTAGCGAGTTTATATTTACATTGCTTTGTCCAATTCTCTTTCTGTGATGTTTATATGAATATATGCTAGTTTTGCATTTTGAGTTACGAGCAACTGCTATGAATAAGGAGTAATAGCGACGCTGTGGATCTCCAACTTCTTTACACGTTTGGTTCCATATCTGATCATACTCATTCAGGTTGGCTCTTTACTAATTTTTGTATAAACAACAATAGGAAATTTTAGCGCAACTAAAACAACTCTCCTACAAGTGCGATCCATTTAGAGGAACTTCTTTATATTGATATGCCTCGTGAATCTCATAATGCGATGGGAGAAATTGTATTGGATTATCCAAAAGCAATCCAAGAAAGTGTGTTTGAACAACTGCGTGTAATTAGAGATGGTCACCTGCGAATCATTTTCGATCCAGACCTAAAGGTATTTGTGATTATTAGTTTAATGTATGCAATATATGTAAACTATAATGAATTGATAACCCTCATCTATGCATTTTCTGCAGATAGCTTCATGGGAATTTTGTGCTAGAAAGCATGAGGAGCTTATTTCTCGAAGGCTATTGATACCTCAGGTACCAACACACCTTTAGTCTTAATTTGAAGATTATATATACAAACTTCAGTTGCAAATACATTCGTAGCCTGCAGTTATACATAGATGATTAACGTTACATACTTCTTTTAGGTTAAACAACTTGGGGCAGTTGTTCAGAAATATAAAAATTCTGTTCAGAATGGATCTTCTCCGCTATCTTCTCAGGACTTGCAAAGTAACTGTAATGGGTAAGTCAAATTATATTCAAACCAGAATGTCACTCTCCTTAGTTAATATATAATTTTTTGTAACTTGAATGTTATAAAAATTACTGATATATGTTTTTTTTTTGTTTCCCTTGGATAACTGGAACATTTGAAATGTTGTTATAAACAATTAATGATATGTGATTGTAGATAGCTGGAACATTAGAAATGTTGTTATATATAGTGGTAAATGAAAGAATAAGCTTAAAAAACCGAGAAATTTTTTGGTACACCAATAAAAGGTTTTTCCCCCGTCTCTTCTCAACCTTTTCAACTTGTTACATAATTTATAAAAGATTAGTTATATTTTCATCCATAACATTTGTAAGTTCAGCCACTTTAGACGTTAGGGTAGATGAACTTATGAATAAAGATATTTCTTAATACTTTTATGTCATATTTTTCTATTGGTTTAAACTTAATTTTTATGCCACATAAAATCTTATACCAATAAAATTCATGTTTAAGAATATGTAGTCAAATGTCATTTTTCAAAGGCATGCTAATCATATTAGAAGCTAGAAATTTTGACAGGGTTAAGCAACTCAATAGTTCGAGTTGTTGATAATTAAGTTATTAAAATGATGATATTTTTTTGTATCGTTCATTTTAGTAACTTAATTGTTAAAAATTCAACTATTGAGCTATACTATTTGAGCTGGCTTTCGCTAACAAAATTTGCTATTTTATGAGATAATTAACACACATTTGAAAAATGTTATTTGACTACATTCTCAAACATGAATTTAATTCATATAAGATTTGATATAATTTATTTATTATTTGTTACTATGTAGCATAAATTAATTAAAAACATAGGATAGCAGCCATAAGGATATCTTTATTTATAAGTTCGTCCACACCAAAAGTAAATGAACTCACGATTATTATGGAAGAAAATAGAATCATCCAAAGCTGATATTTGTTTGGTGTAATAGAGCAAGTCAAAAAAGACTTTCGAGCATTCCATGTTCATAATCTTACAATAATGATGTTTTTTTTACCTGGCAGATTTGTTGCTTCTGCACGTCAAGTAGCAAAAGCTTTGGAGGTGCCACTGGTAAATGATTTGGGGTACACTAAGCGATATGTTCGATGCCTTTAGGTACTATTTTGCTTTGTCATTCTGCTACCATTTTTAATTTTCTTTTTGTTAGATTATGGGTTAAGTTCAGACACTGATGGCATTGATCGGTACTACTAGTAGGATCTGATAAAATATCTAGTCACCATCGTAGACTGACATATTCCTTTTCATGTATCCAGAAGTTTGGTAAACTTGATTCTATTTTTCAACAGATTGCGAGTCTAATCAAGGATAAGAAACATGAAAATATTGATCTCTAAGAAGAAAGTTGAGTTATAAGACAAATACAAGCTTAGTATAACTTTATCGGGTGATCATCACTGTCTTTGATAATAAAACCGACTCAACCCGTTTATTACTACTGTTACTTATATAACATAAAAGGTATGTAGATCATCCTATTTTGTTTTGGATATATGATAGTCATTTGTTCATTGGTTTTGCAGATATCAGAGGTGGTAAATAGCATGAAGTTTTTTAATTGTATTTTAGTTGGGTTTATTCTTGAAATGAAAAGAATATGAACATAGTTATATGACTAGTGGTGAATATCATGTGCAATATAGACTATGGAGTATAAGAACCAGTGTTTTAAACTTATAATAATCATATTAGAAATTCTGGGAAGCTGGTGGAAACTGCAACTTGGATATTGCAGCTTCAAGACTTGGGCTGCGAGTTAGTGCTGTTAGTCATGTAGGAAACGATAATTTTGGCCATTTTCCGCTTGATGTGCTAAAAGATGAAGGAATAAACTTCATTGGAATGAACGAGAATTCTGAAGATGAAAAAGGCACAACAATCTGATGGGTTCTAGTGGACCCTTCTCAAAATCATGATTTTTTCAGGTAATTATTAGCTTATGTACAATTCTTTTGCTGTTATAGGCCGACTAACATAAATGCATGTAACATATTCTTATGTTCTCATTTTACAAAACTGATCTGATTATAGCAAGGTGCCTTCTTTGAACTGGATAACCAAATTACCAGAATCGGTAAAAATGGCCACTGAATAATCAAAGATCATATTTTGTGATGGTTATGTGTTTGATGAGCTTAGAGCTGATTTGATAACAAGTACACTTCATTATGCTATTGATGCTGGAACTACAATCTTTTTTGATCCTGGTCCGATTATAACAAGTATTGTCAATGGACCGCAGGAGAAGCGTAAACTGTTGGAGCTTTTTCTAAACCTTAGTGATGTTCTTCTTGCAACTTCCGACGAGGTAATCTATTTTTATTGCACTTATTAAAATTGTAAACATGCTGCTTATTCAATCGTAATTATCACATAAAGAATACTTCCAAGAATTAAGTGCCAGCACTACAAATAGACAACTTAAACATTATTATATTATTTGGACGTCATATATGATTTGTTAATGATCCAGGAAATATGAAAATTCCTGAATATTCGATTGCGTAGATGCAAATTGTTTTGTTTTATTCATGAGGAATTCGACTTGATCATATTGTATCCTGGTTTTAATTCAGGATTTTAACATATATCTCGGTTTTGTAATTTTAGTTAATGAGTTTTAAGATTGAGATACATTGCATTATACAATATTGGGTTTGAAAGTTGAAAGTGATTTTTAACTTATAAATACATAAACAAAATTCCAGGCTTTTGAACAAACATGATAATACATTTGTATTCTGCAGTTACAAACTGTTTAATTCAGTTTCTGCATCGTTAATTTAGTGCTATAAAAATAAAATAAAAATATACACATATCAACAGCTTTCTCCCTTTATAAAGTATAAATACATTGCTTCTTCAGCATTATTAACAGAAAGCGTCAGTAGTTAAGAATAAAATGTCAATTCACTCCATTGTTTTCTGCTTATGTCTTTTAAATATATGCTTCTGCCTTGATGCGAAATTGAATATGAGTTCGAGTTTGGCCAAAACAAAATTGAGGTGGTCTTCAGAGGGAGCAACATGCTATGGTGGTGCAAATGGTAATGGAAGTGATGGTATGCAATGCACATATGTACAAGTGCATATATATGATTTTTATATATTAACCAAAATCAGGAATTCTTTGAGTTATATAAACAAGTTCCTAATAATGTGTATGGCTATGTATGCAGGAGGGGCATGTTGTTATGGAACTGCAGTAGGAAAATTTCCATTCTCGTCGATGATTGCTGCAGGTAATCCCAGGGTTTTCAGGGCTGGGAAAGGCTATGGTGCATGCTATCAGGTACAGCTAAATGCAAATTGAAATAATGGACGAAATAATAAAGTAATTAATAAGCTAAGTTGTATAACAAATTATACAGGTGAGGTGCAGTAGAAATCAAGCATGCTCTCATAAACTTGTTACTGTTGTGGTTACGGATGAATGCCCTGGTGGGCCATGCCTTACAAAATCTGTTCATTTTGATCTCAGTGGCAGCGCATTTGGAGCCATGGCTGTACGTGGTAGAAGTGATAAACTGTGTGCTACTGGAGTCCTACCTATCCAATACACACGGTAAATACGAGAAATTCTGCATCTGCCCTGAACACACACACACGCATATTCTAGTTGCAGTTATAATGGCTGCGGACTCTACACACTTCCCGCGCTCGTGTTACTTTACAAAAACCTTAAAATCTAACCATTTAAACTCCGTTTCAAATCTCATATTTACTCTTATGATCTATATTTCAAATTTTGATTTGTAATGCAATTAAAGTCTCAACTGAGGAAAAAACATTCAATTAATGTTGATTTGTACATGTATTTTTGCATCAAATGGTTATGAAAAAAACATGTTTTCTAAGAACTATACATAACATGTCTGGATGCGAAGTGAGCAGCCTGTATTGAAGCTACTGCAGTGATGTTGAGATGCAAAGTGAATGGAGGTAGGACGAAGCTACTGTAGAGATGCTGAAGCTAACTTATAACATGCAGTAGTTTGCGTTATTAGTAAGTTACTAAACACTATGTAGTTATATTCTGAAACTGCGTTTTAAAGTTTGTTATATATACTATGTAGTATCATCATTACAAGTTTGCATTTACAATTTTCTTTTTTCAATTTCTCTTTGCGTTTGCACTGTCTATTTATAATTTTGCATTCTCTTCTCTGTACAACCATTCTGTTACTGATTCTCTTCCTTCTCTGTTCAGTTGCACAATTCATTTCACTCCTCTGCTCAACAACCTTCCCTTCAAACATCACTGCCTTTTACCACTTCAATAAATACCCTATTCCATACTTCTACCCAGTCTTCATCACACACTTCAAACATCAAACAACATCCCCACCGTCATTTACTACTGCCCAGAGCAACACCACCACCATCATTCAATACAACAGCTTCACTTCTGATATCAAACTCAACCACCAAGCAGTTCACTCCCAAACATTCACACACCACTTTCAATGTCTAACCACTGAACTTCACCCCAAACAACCCTGCACACATTCTTCACACCAAAATCCTCCCCTGCTACAGTCAATACATCATCCCACATACAGACCACTGCTTCACCTTGCAACCCCTCTGACATCGCCATCCTCAACTCACCTTACAATCTGCAACTTCTCCACCACTGATACATCACCCTCAACTCTGACATCTCTGCTACTCATTCCAGTCCATCTACCCCCGCCATAAATACGGCAGCTACAACCACTGCCGAGAACACTTCAGAACACCTCCTATACAATCATACTTCACATTCCATTCCCAAATACTGTCGCCTGACTTCAAACTCTCGACCAAACATTTCTGCAAACTGCAACCACATCGCACTTCACTACCGAGATCTCCAATGTCGAACTCAGCCACTCCATCGAAGCCGCAAAACACAAGAACCAATCACGAAATTCGAAGAGCCCCATCAAATTCGAACAGCTTCATAAAGTGCCACTGCCACGCTCGAACAGCCCCAAACCATCATCACAAGTCTTCAAACAATCACTACATCTTCACAATCTATCCACCTGCTTGAACAATCTCTCATCCCTCACTAATGCTGCAACCGAAGTCAACCCACTATTGATCAAACCGAAACAACACATAAGAAAAAGAAACCGCACATACCTTATCACCACATCAAAACTCATCACAAAACAACCACCTGAAATCATACGCGCCTCCCTAATTCATCAACCCGAAATCGCTTCAATTTGATTTCACAACTCACGAGTTCGGCATCGGCACAGAGAACCCAACATCGAGCTTCAACAGATATAGCCCACAACTTCGCAACACTTCATCTCCGCACACAAATCGATTAGACAACCACCTCTAAACGGCCTCGACTTGAAATTGCAACCGAATATCCCATGAACCCATACGAGAATCGCGAACTCCACGATAGACTCCTCCCTAGAACCACTGCAGAACCATCTCCATTTAACTGCCTCAACAAAATTTATTTGAAATTTGGGGATTTCGGGAATTTGACATTTATAAGTTGATTTGGAAATTTTCGAGAGGAAGAAGTGCAGTTTTTTAAGAAGCAAATGGGCTTGTTTTTGTTAACAGGCCGAGTGTATTTTTTTTTTAAGTTTTGTTTAGTTTACCTCTTCGAAGTTTATTTTTCTTTTGAACAAAAAAAAAGAGAGAGAGAAGTTATTTAGGTTTTGTTTGTTTTAGTTTCAGATGATCTGGTAATTTGGTTTTAGATTCATTTGTTTTTAATTAAAAAAATTCAAACATTGTTTTTCTTTTGATTTGTTTTAATTTTGTTTGGTTAAATTGTTTTAGTCCATTCAAAAAAAAGGGATTTGGTGTGGTTTGTTCTTTTTAGTTTTTAGTTTTCTTGTATTAAAAAAAAGAGTTTGAATTTCTAGTGTTAGTTTTCATTTGTTTAATTTTCAATTTTTATTTATTTTCAGTTGTTTAGTTTTCATTTGTTATTTAAAAAAACAAAAGAAAAAGAAAATTTTTTTGTATATATCTTGTTTTCAATTTTAAGGTTGCCAAAGCAGGAAATAAATAAAGAATAGCTTGCTGAAAACCGCCGCTCCGCTTTCCAAAAATAAATTGCTAGCTTGCTTGCTATAAAAAAATTGCTGCTTTTATCTAGCCCCATCTATTGTTTTTATTTGTCATGCATTGCTGTTTGCTTGCATTTCTTTTTTTTTAAAAAAAATTCCAAAAAAATCCATTCTTAGTTGCATTGTTAATACACGTTTAATTTCTGTTTTGCATTTCATCCTAGATTTTGGTTAATGATAACAGTTAGAAATCAATAACACTTAATTGTATATTGACAATTTGTCTTCTTTGAACAATTTAATTTCTTGGTGTCTAGGCTACGGAAGAGTAATAACCATTTATAAATATTACGGTGATTCGTAAATATCATAGTGGTTGTTCCTCTGAAGGTACTTAAACCTTCGGCTGCATTGCTACGGTGATTCGTGGTGCCTTGATAAATCCTGCCCGTTACCTGGCTGAGAACTATCTTGTTTATCTAAGACAATTTGTAATTATACAATTTTTGGTTAACTTAGGATAAATCAATTGTAACTAACCACTGCATTCATTTAGTAGCATTTGTTCATGCATATTTAAAAAAAAACAAAAATCCAAAAAAAATATAAAACTTTCTCTCAAAAAAAAAGCCTAAAAAACATGAAAAATTAAAACAAAACAAAAATCAATTTCTCTTTTCAAAAATAAATTTTCTTTGTAAATATTTTTCGTTTATAAAAAAAAACCAAAAAAAACATTCTTGAAAATGTTTGAATTTCCATATTCACTTGAATTTTACAATAGTTGTGAAAATCAATATAATCCATACGATTTCAATCCAAATCCGTATGGATATTTTAACAACAACTGTTGTGTAAATAATTCAAATTTCGAACAACAAAATTTTCAAAACGATGACCAACCTTCGACTCTTGAAAATAGCATTGAAATGATTTCATCTTTACTCGAACTCTCTACACAACAAAATCAAGAGATAAATGATTTGTGCAATTCATATTTGTGTAATAACTCGAGTAAAGGATTTCAAAATTTGAGTTCAATTCAAAATTCGAACAATTTCGATCATAACCCATGCCAATTCAATTTTGATATCCAAAATGAATTTCAAACTCAAAACAAAAATGGAAACAATTTTTCAAACGAATTTGGCAATGGGTATAATCTCAACCACAATACAACTGAAAACTTTAGTCCTCATCAAATTCAAAGTGAAAATTTTCAAACTAATAATCATGAATTTGATTTTGTTGACCAAATGGAAGAAGACAACGGGGATTTATTACTTGAGAAATACAAAACTTTTCGTGAAAATCATAATCAAATCCCAACTTCCGTAGAATCAAATCCGCCATTTATTGAAATTGGCGATTCTTGTCCTCAACAAGTACAGATCAAAAGTTTTCAAGTTAATAATCACAAATTTGACTTTGTTGAACAAATGAATGAAATGTACAATGATCACATGGATTTGGTGTTTGAAACATATTTGAATCAACGTGATAAACATACTCAAATCCCAACGTGTGACAAGTCAAGCGATAATCCATCTTTTACCCAAATAGACGATTTTGAAATAACAAATTTTGAAATGGAAAATGATGATCTTAACGAAGTTGTTGAAAATTTGGTAATTGAGTTGGATTTCAATTCTATTGAGGGTGAGAAAATCGATTTAAATTTCGATCTTCCTTTTTCTGAAAATTTGAATACAAGAACTTTGAATTTTGAACTTTATTTATGTAATAAAGTTGTTGATAATCCAACAAAGGAAGATGAATTTAACGAACACGATTTCTTTGGACTTTTTGAAGACGAGTTGTTGGATTCAAAAGGGGACAATTTACGTCACCATTTTGAAACTAATAATTTTGAAGAATTTTTCAATGACAAATTTGAATTTCAATATGGTGAAAATAAACTTGAATTTCAATAAATCGTTATGTCTACCCCAAAAATCATCGAAAATAAAACAACTCATACGATTTTTAATAAAACGACATTCGTTTTTTCAAATCCACATTTGGCTTCGAAATCTTTTACAATTTGGTTTTTCGAGCTTAAGCCGTGTCTCGTATACTTGATGAGACAAATGAATCGATCTTTGGAAGACCGTTTCATTTACTTTTTGGCAATATACTTTCTGATGCCGTGTAAATACATTTCATTTTCATGTAAATAATAATAAACATTCCTTTCACTTGGGTTGACTGTGGGGGCACAGTCAAAATCAAGTGTGGGGGGGAGACTCATCTTCGTGATTTATTTTTACTTTTTCTTTGCAAAAAAAATCTCAAAAAAAAACAAAAAAAAAATAAAAAATTTATTTAAGCATTTTTGATTTATATTTAAAGAAACACTATAGGATAAATATATGGTTTTGGCTTATTAAATAGAAATTTTTGGAAGTTTATTCGTCTTAATAAAAATAAAATGAAATTTTATTACAAATAACAATGGTTTAACTAGTATATAGGAAGATTCATACGTGTTAATTATGAAATACATCCTAATTGAAAATCATTGTTTTAAAAAGTGATTGATTTAATGTAAAGATATAACATTTTTTTTGTCTTCTAAGTTAAATGGTGCTAAGATGATTTTGCAAAACTCCCTCTCAGAAAAAAATAATAATAATAACATCCAAGTATTCACTCTCATTTGAAAGTCCTCACGGTTATGCAGGGGTGATTACTTGGAATTTTTGATTATGTACTTTCATACTCATTTAAAAGTCCTCACGGTTATGATGTATGGAACACATGTAAAAAAAAGACTTAGTAAAAACCACCTACAGTCGATAGTGTATGCATGAAAGTGTGTGCACTTACCATGCTCTGTACTCTCCTCACATAAGCCCGAAAGGCAGTGCATGGGTGGTATATCTGGCCTCAGTTTACCTGAGCTAGGTGTGTAATTTTTCTTACAAATAATGAGAGAGCAAGCAATTGAAATCCTAGCACTATTTTTACTTATTTGATTTGAATTGTTATTGAAAAGAAATGAAAATACCACTTTGATAAACTTTGATAATCAATTAAGGATCCATTTTATAATTACACTTTGTTATCAACCGAAACAACAAGTTAAACTATTGTCTATTTGTTATGATAACTTGATTTTTGTTGGAAATTTTGACGAGTAAATGACATAAATTTTCAAGATAATAACCATAACCTATATTTAACTTATTCGTGTCAATTTAAAAATAAATCCTTCATTTGTAAATATTTTCAAAAATTTGCATTCACCTCTTTGTAAATAAATCTTGCATTTTGTAAATAATTCCATCATGCATTTGGATTTTGTGGGTAGTATCCGCTGAAAACCCTCACGAGACAACACTCATCCTACTGGTGACACCCAGAGGTTTAACGGCTTGTTGCATACGCTCAATGCAATCGTGCTTCCTACGAAAACGGATTTATCTTAGTTTCCCTTTATTCAAGGACGAATAAAAAGATAAGTGTGGGGGTATTTGATGTGCACGTAAATGTGCATATTTTTATCATCGTATTTATTCTTTTTAATTAAATAAATGATCATATTGGGTATTTTAACTTGTTTAAACCAAAATTCATATTATTTGAAATTGTCACATATTCATCTTCATCCAAGGGCAAAATGGTCATTTTTGTGCGTATATTAATTTGAGAAAAATTAATTGAAAATTTTTATATATTTTTGTAGGAATTTGATCTCAAATAGAAGTGGTTTCATGAAGATATGCATGCACAAAATTAATACAAAGGAATGAAGATGGAAATAATTCAAAGTGAAGATCATGGAGGACCCCACCTACCCACCTACACAAATTAAAGGCTAATGCACATGCTTTTGGAGTTAATGGTTTCATGTGCACTTAATGGGGGATTAAGACATGTTAATGATTACTTGGCCTCCACACTTCCTAAGGGGAATTTTGGGAATTCCCCAAAAATATGAATTAGGGTTTCATACATGTATAAATACCCATATGTTTCATGTAATCCCTCTCTCCTCTCTTAGGCCATCTCTTCTCTTAGTCTCTCTTAGGCCTCCTTCTCTTTAGTTTAGTTTAGATCAAATAAAAGAAAGCTCTCTTTCTCTTTTCATGGCTACTTAGCCATTTTTAGTTTATGTAATTTTCTTTTCTTTTTATGCAATGTTAATTAGTGTTTCCTTTTACTTACATGTTCATTTTCTTTCATGCTAGTAGTGTATATTTACTTTTATGAAAGTAGAATAGTTTTCTTTTCATTTGCTTTCATTTTTCTTTCTTTTTCCTTTCATGTTGCAAGCTACATTTGTTAAGCAAATGACAAATATGAGAGGCTAAACCCCTTCAATTTAGGGGGTAATGAAGCTCTCTAATTATGTAGCTTCAACTATATGTTAATTCATGCTCTCTTTTTGTGCTTAATGATTGATCAATGAAGTGGTTTAATTGTTGTTTTTGCTTTGAATTTGATAGTCTATATTGTTGACACCAAATAGGCTATGCTTAAACAATCACTAACACTAATTGCCTCTTCATCAAAATATGATTATGGCAAAAAAAAGTGATTTGAAATTAAAATTTGATGGTCTATGTTTCTAATCAATAGTTAATAGGCCATACTTAAAATAGATTTCATTTTCATTTTCATTGTCATTTTTCATGAGAGTTAGTAAGTGTTTTAAGGGGTGTGTTATAGTTTGATGGCTTATGTTGGCTAATCAATAGCTCAAATATGTCATATTTATAATAAACACATCAATTAAAACACGAATGACCATGAAAGAGAGATCATGATTTCATGTGTTGAACTACATGATTTAGAGAGTGGATTTATTTTCTAAATTGTCATTAAACTCTCATATTTGCATTTCTTTTCTTTTTGTTAGTTAGTTCATTTTCTCATTTTCTAGCTTAAACACACTCTCGACTTTGGTATAATTTGATTGAGTAGGAAATTTAAATCAACAATTCCCTGTGGATCGACCCGTATTCGCCGCGTGCTACATTCGTACACCGTGCGCTTGCGGTTATTTTTAATTTAAATTCGTTCGACGGTCTTCTAAACCGATAGAATTTCCGTCGACGAACACTCTTCCTTGAATTTCGTTTGTAGCTCATAAGTGGTGAGATTTCCGATGAGTTCTTCAACTTTGATTTGTTTTAAATCTTTTGATTCTTGATGGCGGTCACTTTTACTTCAAAACTTCGTGGAAGGGCTCTGAGGATTTTTCGGACTATTTCCAATTCTGTGCATGATTTTTCGAAATCTTTTGATTTGTATACGATGTTGGAAAGCCGACCATACATCTCAATAACATTTTCTTCCTTGGCGAATGTAAAATTCTCGTATTCGCTACTTAGCATGGCAAGGCGAGATTCCTTGAATTGAGATGTTCCTTCGTGAGTCACTTCTAGTGTGTGCCATATTTCCCGCGCGGTTAGACAATGTGAGACACGATTAAATTCAAACCGATCTAATGAACAAATAATCCAATTCATAGCTTTGGCATTAGTATTCTGTAACTTATTTTCTAGATTTGTCCATTGATCCTTCGATTTATTTATTTCCTGATTATTTACAATAATAGTTGGTGCTCTATACCCTGTCTTAACAATATCCCAAGCGTCAATGGTTTTCAGAAAAATTTCCATTCTATTTTTCCAGTAAGCACATTCACCATTGAACATTGGTGGTCTAACTATGGACCGACCCTCCGCGAAAGCATTATTAAAAGAAGCCATTTTAAAAATTCAAACTTTTAAAACAAAAATTGGTTTTTGAAAAATCAAATTTTTTTAAAACAAAAATGGTTTTTGTACCTTGCTCTGGTACCACTTGTAGGATCGATTTCACCCTAGAGGGGGGGTGAATAGGGTGATACTATCAATTGTAAAAATTTATTGCGGAAGTTTATAAAATATTTTCAACACGGATATATCAGAATTATAGCAGCATGGATAATAGCAGAATAATAAATGCAGAAATAAAACGACACAAAATTTACCTACCTTCGGCAAAACCCTGCCTACGTGCTGCCCCCAAGGTTTCTACTTGAAATTAAGCAGTCAGACGCTTGCACACGTAAACTCGCGACACCCGCTATCGACTAGCCTTAACTCTACACTCAAAACCCTGCCATAACTTAGCCACTGAGTTGTAAATTCTCAAACTACGCCACGTAGTTTGTCCCCTAGTCACACGACTAGAAAATAAAATTGTTTAAAGGAGAATATACAAATTTTAAAAACAATTTAAAACAAAACCCTAATTTTAAATATTAAATCCCATTTAAAAACAAGGCCGGCCCAAAATGTTGAAGAGATAAAAATAGATCGTCCCTTTATTCTTTTATCTACATCGGCCCGTAACTTGTTTGTGAAAATGGCGGCTCGTCGTTTTCTCGAAAATTAGGGATTCGTGTTGAAGTCGCTGGTTAAATTGATATCTGATACTTCGATTGCTTTCTTCGGTTGATTCGTTCGCAGCTTCAAGTTGTCGAGTGGCTTTACTGGATTGAAAGATTGGTACATGAAATTCCTATTTCGATTTATACTATATTCGACTTGATTCAAGTTCGTAATTGCTGTTGTGATCTGTGATATGCTTGAACTCGAATTGTATTCATTTGCCGATGATGTTTATTATTTATATAGGTTTCGAACCCCTATATTTTCGTTCGTATATATTTATTTCAATGCGTTAATTACTTTGCATTGCCCATTGATCTTCGTTTGGATGCTTGAGATGATTACTGACTTTTTCAATTTACTTGAATAACACGATGTTGATTTTGAACCGCTCATTTTTCATGGTCATCACGGTTTCGATTCTGGTTTGATGATGTTGATTTCGTTCGACTTTGGCCATTTGTAAAACCTGTATTGGACTTGTATTCTTGAACTCGTCTGAAGCATTGTTCACTTTTGATTTTACTCTGTTGCATTGATTTGAAACTGCTGCTTCATGAATTTGTTCGAATTTGGCCATATGAAGCTATTTTGATTTCTGGACTTCGGCTGTTGCTTTGAATTATTTCTCTGTAACCATTATTTTTGGTTCGAACTTAATGCTATGACTTAGGCTATTTTTGAAATCCCTTGTGACTTTTACTTCACTTGAATTTTCTCTGTGCTTTGTCTGTGTGTGTCTGCTATGTATATGTATTTCCATCATATGTTGATGTCTATTAGTCTTTATACTGTTTTGTCATCTGGTGGTCTGTTCTTTGTAGCATTTTTGTATATGTACTTGAGTCTGAAGTTTGTGTTCATCTCTGTTGTAGCATTATGTACATGTGTATTTGCATTTCCATGAGTCATTTGTATCAGTTCATTGTTAGATGTGTCAGAGTTATAGTTTGTTATTTGATGTTGTAATTCTCTGTGTTCATTTGTGTCCTGATGCATATGTATTCATCCACTCACTCCATCTTTATTTTGTTTCACTTACGTCTGATTTGCTTTATAAGACTGCACTTGATTTCATGTGTACATCGAGTCTTAGTTGCTCCTGACCGTTATTGCTTCGAGGTAGATCATATTTTTAAGTTGACTGGTCTTGGTCTCTTGATGCATATTGGTGAGTTGTTCTTGACCAGTTGACTGTGACTTGTTTGCATTTTCATTATGCATTTTTTGTTCATGTCTTGGCTATGGTTACATGTGCACCACTTTGCACTGTCTACTGCCATACTGCCATGTTTTGTCTCGGCTTTGGATTTGTTCGAACTTGATACTGTCTGGAGCTTCAATGTTTGAAATGCTTACAAACTTGGAGTCTTTGTGTACTTGTCTCTGTTTCGAGTCTAATACCTTTTGAAGTTTGCATCTGTTGGGTTCACTGTTTTATATGTTGTCTCCTTTGAGTCAGTGAATGTATATAGTCTGGTTGATGGTCTTGATGTTGAGGCCTGTTGTAGTTTGATATTAGTTGATGTTTTCTTGGACTTGAAACAATAGCTCTGGTTCCATATCTGACCAGCTAGACTGTTTTCTTGTGCACGTCACTTTTCATTTTGATTTTTGGCATTCACCTAAGTTGAAGCTAGCTTAAAGCTTGGGTTTGACCTTGTGCTGATATTGTGACATTATTTTTATTGCACTTGAGTCGAACCCGACGTTTTGGGTTTGACCTATGCTCACCTGTCCCTGTAATTTTATCAAGTGTATATATCAGTGTGCATGGCCTTGTGGCATGTACAGTGATACACTGTGCATGTCACAAGTTGTTCGTGTATGATGAATTCAAATTTAAATGATGACGAACAACCCAAACAACCGAGGCAAATAATATTTTCAAAATACATTTTATTTTATATTGCAAAAATATTCCTTTTCAATTTTACCCCGTCATATTTATTTTTGCAAATTGTTCAGATGCTGGATTCAATCTGGAATGAAGTTGAAGATAAATTATGAGTGAACGAGCGATATGCGATGAGGACATTTGTAAATGAAAGATTGTGATGTAATTGAATTTATATTGTAATCAAAATTGTGTATGTATAGTGAGAGCCTGAATTTGTACTATTCAAAATTGTAATAATTATTTGTTTGAATAAAATATCTATTTGAATTTAAACTCTGTGTTATTTATTTTATTTAGCAAATATTTATTTCATCATGTGAAAAATAAAATAGTACATTAAAAAATACATTTAAATGAATATATTTATGTTTATTATCATCAAACAAAAATCATATAATCGCATATTCAACACGTAGTGGATTGAAGAAAGGCGGAGGGTAGGGTGTCGAAAGGTAGCTTTCGAAGGGGTTGGTTCCTTTGTTTTATTCTGTTTTAAAAGAAAAGCGCTTGCCATTTTATAAATGGGTTTCAAAGTAGTCGAAACCAATGGTTTTGAAAGAGTATTTCAAAGATGCTTTCGAAAGAGAGCTTCCACCTATGTTTTAAAGAAGTAGCTTTCGAAGGAGTTACTTAGATTTTGTTTAAAGCTTTTGGAAGGGGTAGTTTCGACCAATTCGAAACCTTTCTATGAATTGATGACCTTCCGATGGCATTGAAGACATCAATGTTATCGAAAGGTATAGTTGTTTTGATAAATACAAGCCACTTCTTAATGCTTTCAAAAGGGGTTAGGGGTTTCGAAGGCAATGGTTTTGAAAGGGGTTTCAAAGCCATTCTTCAATTACTTTACCCAGATGCTTTAATGCTTTCAAAAGGATGGTTTCGATACCTTCAAACTTCCCCAATACTTTTGAAATAAAGAATGGTTTTGAAAGAGGTACTTTCTCCTATGTTCACCTTGACGCAAAAATGATGTTTAAGTATAAACCCAATGCTTTCGAAAGAGGGTCTTTCAATGGTTTCGAAGGGTAACCTTGATTGGTTTTGAAAGGATACCTTCAAATGGGTTCAAAACTATACGTTATGTTTATGTGATAATAGTTTAACAAAGTCGAAAGGTTTCGAAAGGGTTGTTTTAAAGTATTCGAAAGGCAGGAGCCTGATGGTTTAAAGTTAACTTTTAATGCATTCGAAGAAGATCATACTATGAGGTCAAAAGCAAGATTTCGAAGGAGTCGAAATGTTTTAAAGCCCAAACTCAATTTTTTAAATGAAAAACCCATGGTTAAATAAAGGGGTTTTGAAAGGACTTTAAGTATGTGAATTTGAAGAAGTATTTCCTTGATAAAAATATAAGTTAAAGGGACTAACTAAGTTTTATATGAAATGTATTTCAAGGACCATAAACCTATAGGAGTGGTATTGTTAAATTATTATGTTTCCTTCTTCAAACATAAGTATATTCACATGATAAAGAACCCATAACTATATTTTGGGGATAAAGGGGTAGAAGAACTAGCTAGGTTAACCCAGTAGTGAATATAATTTGATTAAACTCCTGAATGAGTAGAATTTCTCCTAGGGAGTCAGGGAGACCAAAGTATAAGACGCCTAAACTTTGAAGTTGCCTGGGGGTAGATTCATGGTAAATCCATGAAAACTATGATTATGTAGTTATTAGAGGTAACCAACAGGCTCATAGTAAACCCATGAAAACTATGTATTAAGGTAGTTAGTAGGAGTTAATTAGTTTGTAGTGAACCCATGAAAACTAAATTTGAATTAAGAATTGACACCAGTCAATAGGTTTCTAGTAACTTATGAAAACTATGAAATAGGACAGGGTATCCATCTATTATGATAAAGGTTGTTAGTAAACCTATGAGAACTAACAGGTTAATAGTGACCCTAGAAACTATAAGTATTATAGGGTGTCAATTTAAACCGAATATGAGAAATCCTAAATGTTTATATATATGCATATCATCATAATATTTTGAAACATATGTTGTTAACCATTGTAGATGCAAGAGCATAGTATATGGTTATATAAAGGTTTTAGGATACTAGTGAGGGGAAAACCCGTTTCGCTTAGCGGCATGGTCTCACTAGATATCTAAAAGGATTGAGATGTTACATTATTATTCATACCAGGCTTTATGTCTGAATCAAAGTTTTTGTTTTCCCCTTAAACTCTCGGGTACTCGATTAATTTTGAGTAGTTTGAAATTTAAGGGTTTCGCCTTCTTTGGAAGGACCCTTCGACTCAGACCTTCTGCCTCCAACCTAGTTGAAACCTTCTAGGACGAAACCTGTAAACCAATACACATGGTATCATTTAAATGGTACGTAGTGGATTGGAGAAGGCAGAGGGTAGGGTGTCGAAAGGTAGCTTTTGAGGGGTTGGTTCCTTTGTTTTATTCTGTTTTAAAAGAAAAGCGCTTGCCTGATTGTAAATGGGTTTCGAAGTAGTCGAAACCAATGGTTTCAAAAGAGTATTTCAAAGAGGCTTTCGAAAGAGAGCTGCCACCTATGTTTTAAAGAAGTAGCTTCTAAAGGAGTTTCTTAGATTTAGTTCAAAGCTTTTGGAAGGGTAGTTTCGACCAAGTTGAAACCCTTCTATGAATTGATGACCTTTTGATGTCATTGAAGACATCAATGTTGTCGAAAGGTTCAGTTTTTTTTATAAATACAAGCCACTTCCTAATGCTTTCGAAAGGGGTTAGGGTTTTGAAGGCAATGGTTTCGAAAGGGGTTTCAAAGCCAACCTTCAACTATTTTACCCAGAAGTTTTAATACTTTCAAAAAGATGATTTCAACACCTTCAAACTTCCCCAAAACTTTTGAAATAAAGAATGGTCTGAAAGAGATACTTTCACCTATGTTCACCTTAACCCAAAAATGATGTTTAACTATAAACCCAATGATTTCGAAAGAGGGTCTTTCAATGGTTTTGAAGGGTAACCTTCATTGGTTTCGAAAGGGTACCTTCAAATGGGTTCAAAACTATACTTTTATACTTATGTGATAATAGTTTAACAAAGTCGAAAGGTTTTGAAAGGGTTGTTTTAAAGTATTCGATAAGCAGGAGCCTGATGGTTTAAAGTTAGCTTTAAATGCTTTCGAAGGAGATCATGCTATGAGGTCGAAAGCAAGATTTCGAAGGAGTCGAAAGGTTTTAATGCCCAAACTCAAATTTTTAAAAGAAAAACCCATGGTTAAATAAATGAGTTTTGAAAGGACTTTAAGTATGTGAACGTGAAGAAGTATTGCCTTGATAAAAGTATAAGTTAAAGGGATTAACTATGTTTTATATGAAATGTATAACAAGGACCTTAAACCCACAAGAGTGGTATTTTATGTTTTCTTCCTTAAATACGCGTATATTCACATGATAAAGAACCCACAATTGTATTTTGGGGACAAACGGGTAGAAGTACTAGCTAGATTAACCCAGTAGTGAATATAATTTGATTAAACTCCTGAATGAGTAGAATTGCGTCCAGGGAGTCAAGGAGACCAAAGTATAGGCTGCCTAAACTTTAAATTTGTCCAAAGATAGGTTCATAGTAAATCCATGAAAACTATGATTATATAGTTATTGGAGGTAACCAACAGGTTCATAATACACCCATGAAAACTATGTATTAAGGTAGGTTAGCAGGGGCTAATTGGTTTGTAGTAAACCCATGAAAACTATATGCGGATCAAGAATTGACATCAGTCAATAGGTTCATAGTCAACCGATGAAAACTTGGATAAAAGAGAAGTTAATGGAGGCATCGGTAGGTTCCTAGTCAACCCATGAAAACTACGATGAGAAGTGAGTTACTGGATAAGTCCATAGGTTCCTGGTCAACCCATGAAAACTAGGATAAGGGGATTAGTTTTTGGAACGACTAATATGTTTAGGGGAACCCATGAAATAATTAAGTTAATTAGCAGGAACCTATAGGTTCTAAGTGATCTATGAAAACTGTGAAATAGGATAGGGTATCCTTCTGTTTCGATAAATGTTATTAGTAAATCCATGAAAACTAATAGGTTAATAGTGATCCTAGAACTATAAGTATGACAGGCTATCGATTTGAACTGTGAATGGGAAATCCTAAATGTTTTTTATATGCATATCATCATAATATTTTGAATTGTATGTTTTTAACCATTGTGGATGCAAGAGCATAGTATATGGTTTTATGAATGTTCTAGGATACTAGTGAGGAGAAAACCTGTTCCGCTAAGCGGTGTGGTCTCACTGGATATCTAAAAGGATTGAGATGTTAGATTATTATTCATACCAGGCTTTATGTCTGAATCGAAGTTTTTGTTTTCACCTTAAACTCTTGGGTACTCTATTTATTTTGAGTAGTTTGAGACTTAAGGTTTTCAGGTTCTCTTCTTAGAAGAATAAAGCTTTCGGAGGCGTGCATGACGCAGTTAGTTATTTAGAGTTATCGTTTTCCGCTGTGTCTTTGGAAGTAAAGGCGGATTTATTAGCCTTATTATATACTTTGATCAACTATGGGAGCATCTTCATATGTCGCTCTTGACGTATGTGTAAGAATTATATTTTGTTGAATGTGGTTAACATTTTAGGGATTATGTAATGAACATCAAATGTTGTGAATGGAATGTGGAAATGTGTTTTTAAAATTGTTAATTTTTTTCTATATTCTTGTAATCTGTGTATCAACGAATCTAGCATCACCGTATTTGGTCGCCGACGGTCAATAACTATGGATGACTACAGCATCCGTAGCCGTTAGTTTTGAGCCTCCAAGTAGGGGGATGTTACCAACGTGTCTGGCTAACTATGATATGAGGGATGGGCTATGGAAATTTTAGGATAGAGATAGTTCATGCTTGACCCAATCTTGACGGATGAGTTTGCCATTGAAACTATCTTTAGCATGTCAGCAGGCTATGGAACCGATCTTGATGCACTGACCTGGAGCCAGACAGCCATAAGTAGGCCAGTTGCTTAATGCTTGTTTTTGGTGTCGAGGAAAGTTGATTGGTGCTAAGGACCAATTTAAAAGAAAGTTGCCAGGCTGGCTATGAGATGATGAGATGGGCTACATGGGATCGATCGAAGGCTGCTATGATGAAGCTGGGTCGAAGATGGGTCAGCTTGAGATGGTCTTATGCAATAAACTAGCTAGCGATTGACTTAGAATGATGTTGAGTGGGTAGTAAACCTTAAGCCATACTTAGTGTAGGCTGGCATGAGAGAGTCACTTGTTAAAGAGCTAGGCCGGTGTGAACTAGTCTAGGCTAGGCTTAGTTTTGTCCTTGTTAGATGGGTTGGATGTTGATGCCAGTTTGGATTAGGCCGACTGGTCATCGACCTAATGAGCTATTGAGTAAATAGATTAGCTTGGGCTAGCTTGAGCTTGGGTCTATAGAGGCGGAATGGTCAAAAATTAGCCGGACTTGATTTGATTAGGCCGGGCAATGCCTAGATTAAATTTCTATTTAATTGCGAGAAAATTGAGCAAGATCACGGTCTCAACGGTATTCTGTAAACTCATGGCTTTTGAATCGTGTGCCATTATCAGTTATAATCTTGTATGGAAGACCTTATTTTGTCAAAATATTCCTCATAACAAATATATAGTAATTTAGTGCACCATTTTGTTGCTAGGAGTTCGTCTTCGACCCATTTTGTGAAATAATCTACGGTCACTATTACAAAACATGTCCCTCCCTTTGCAGTTGGAACTAGGCCTATCAAAGTAATGCCCCAAACATCAAATGACCACGGGCTCATCATTGAGGTTAGCTTGCTGGATGAAGATCTCAAAATATTTGCATACAACTGGCATTCATCACAATTCTTTGCATATTTCAATGTATCTTGATTCATTTAGCCCAGTACAGGCCTTATCTAAGTATTTTCTTGGCTAATTCATAGCCTTTATAATGGTCTCCATATATGTCATCATGGGATTCTTCTAATAGTCCCTTACTTCGGCGGTAGTTGCACATCAAGAGTAGGGGGTTGCAAAACCTTGATTATAAAGCACTCCATTTGCAATAGTAAAATTAGGAGCGCTATACTTAATACGTTTACCTTTGGGAAAATCTGAAGACGAAACAATATGAGTTAAATATCGAATATATGTCATCTAGCTTTCTTCAACCACTATTGATTGTTGGGTTTTGATTTCGGCTGCTTGATCTCGACATATGACCAAAAATTCTCTGACACTTATATGCCAAGTTTCTCAAGAACCTCTACTGGAATAAAATGTATTGATGAACGTTGTGAGAGCTAGCTTGCACATTTAGCTAGTGCATTGGAGATTTATTTTACTTATAGCTAGTCCTCTATTTACTTTATATTATTTTATCAAATCAACTCTTATGTATTGTCATTTGAAGAAATTATTATACGAACCATTTTGAGGCTGTTACCTGATTTGGTTATTTTTAGTACTTATATTTTATTTTCTTCCTCTTTGAGATCTGAAAGTGTAGAATATTCTGAATTTATAATTGTTTCTGTGACATAAAAACCTAACGACTCGTACTTCTTGGCATGATGAACACCATTTTAGGCTTTGGATCGGTGTGTCCAGAAGTGTGGGTTTTCACACTTGGTATCATAGCAAGGTTCATGATTCCAGAAGGATTAGTTTAGTATTGAGTGAATGTACTTGTAAAATTTTAAAATAATTATATGTGTATCCATATATGCATACATACATATATACATACATACATGCACACACGCGCGCGCACACACACACACACACACACACACACATATATAAGTATAACACAAATACACCCAAAACTCTCGTAAAACTTACCACTATCCGAGGAAATTTGTTAATAATTCCTAATTATATATAAGTGAAATAAGCAATCAAACTAGAATCATTGTACTGAAGCAGCCAAGGTTCCAGGCCTAAATGTTCTTGTATAATTCTAGTGGTATCTTCAAGAAAGTGACCAGACTGAACTTAAATTCATGATGGTTCTGCAATGCAAGCACAAGGTATAGCTCTAGCTCCTCCATTTGCTTTGGACTTCCCTAAATTGCATCGAGACTTCAGGAGTCTAGGCAGAAAGAATTATATTAGGACTAAATCATTTGTTGAGATGGGAGCATGGTTGAGTAATTGTGATCAGATTTTCGCTACGATGGATGTAGAGGATGCAACGAAGAGACATTTAACATTATGGCACTAGCAAGAAGAAGCTTGAACTGGTGGGAGATTGTTATTGTTCAAAGGAATTAGACTAGGACCGCTTGGACTTATTTTAAGAGGTGATTTGGGACTAAGCTTATTTCTGAGGCAGAATAGGTAGTGAAACTAGAGATGTTCATCTATTTAGAGCAAGGGGGCTGTTGTAACGTTCCATACTCCGAGACTCAAAAATAGATGTCGATGATGCTGCAATCATTATCGAAATCACTATTCGATGACAAAATGAATTCAATATTATTCTGCACAAACATAAATAAATAAAGCAGCAAAATAGATTTTTCATTACATAAACTTGATTTACATAATTCATTACATCATTTTAACCCAAATCGTTACCCAATCAAGGGTAAATAGTTTTTCATCTCACTTTATCATCATTAATATACCCAAAATATACACAACAAAAAATAATCATATATGAGTATATGTAATAGAAAGCAACCATGTGCATGTATTCAATCAAGAAGTGTACACTACACTTAAGCATTCAATTATGAACCAAGTCATGCAATTAGTCGTTATTCATACATGTATCTCATAATCTTTTGTTTTAGGATTTTTTGCTTACATCATTATTAACTTACTTTAGTTATTACCTCCCTAGGCCTGTCTGGCACTAATTTTCTTTGGCCCATACAACGTTACATGACGTCGACTCGTTTCCCCATGGGAGCCACACCGACTAGAGTCCCCTTCTACCAAGAGGTTGAATGTAAGCACTCTGAATACATTCTAGTTAGAGTCTATACTAGACTTTGATAGCCCCTCTTAGTCCTTGAACCGCTGTCGTTTACGTTGCCGATTTATTTATAACACCTTTGAACGTTTTGGCACTCCATCATGGCACTCCACCTTAACTCCTTTATAGAGTTTTATAATTTTCTTAAGTTGAACCTTACCGTGGCATGCTGCCGTATACCACCGGACTTTAAACTATTGGTTAAGGCACACTACCATCCAGTAGCTTCATGAGTTGGTATACATTTACAATCATGATCCGACCCTTTTTCTTTTACTCATTAAGTTTGTACACTAGCGTTCTTTAGATGAGAAATATTTACCTTTGATTTAAATGATACCCTATCAATTTTTTAGCTTCTATACACCTTCTTCCTTTCCTAAAATAAATTAACATAATTTTAATTTATAAAATATTTCCTTTATTTCATCCTTATGATATAGTTCAGCAACACTTAGAAACTGTCTTCCAAAGTGCCTTAAGTATTCTTTATTCTACTTAGAAAAATATAGCATCCCATACTATCATGAGTTATTCTTAGTCACCCCACACTACCATCCAATAGCTTAGCTATCATGGAATGGATGTCTGATAGTCATCGCAAGTTATTTATCCTAGGCCATCTTATAGTGTAACTGTATAGTTATCGTGGGTTAATAACTTCCCAAGCTATATCATATACTCCAAAGAGTGGCCATAGGGAATCTTTAATATAGCCATCGTGCGCTATCCCCATCTAGGCTATTGTCCCTTGTTTTCCCCCATAGTCATTGTGTAACATCTCCCTTAAGGCCATCACGTCTTATCAATAAACGGTCATCGCGTGCAAATATCAGGTGCCAACAAATTATCATGAGCCTTGTGTGCTAAATTATCGAAGTCGTATTATTTTATATTTTTTCTACTCCTCGCCTGTCGACATCTGATGTATCATGCTTTGTTTCAATAATTACCATCGCGCCCTTGTTCCCTTTAACCCACCATGTGCTGAATTAGACAAGGCCTAAGCAAGTTATCCCACCAACAAGCAATCTCATATTTTTCCTACGTATTGTGACTTATGCAACCATCGTGAGCCACTTAGTTAAGGCCTTCATGTTTACTCATTTTGCCATTGTGTAATTGTCCATTTTGCTTTCACGAGTTTGTGTACTGCTTCATTTTTCCTTATCTACGTGTGTTGTCGCCATGCAAAAGCCTTCGTGCATTAATTTAAAGCTTTCAAAATTATTTGAGTTTGTCGCATTTCTTTTGCTTATTTTTGCTGCTTTCATGTTATATCCTTGCCTTTATGTTGTATCTAATTCCTAATGAATTATCCAACTATACACGTGTGAGCTGTTCCTATTAAGCCATTGTGATATATTCATGAGTTGTCATTTTTTCCTCTCTTTCTTTTATTTATTCCTTTGCCTTCAGGAATTATAAATATGAATCGTCCCTTCTCAAATCGATGGCCCTTCCAAAGCATACATCGTTGTCTGCCTCAATTATGTGCAATCCTTTTTCTTGTGGCCCAAATTATTGCAATTAAAGCACTTATTATGATCCTTATTCTTTGGTCAGGCACATTTAGTAGAGTAGTTTCCTTTCTACCCATGGTTGGAGTAAGTAATGTGTGCCCAATTTGGCTTCCGAGTTCTCCTTCTTGAGGTTTTTTCCTTCAGCTGTTGGTCCTTCTTACCTTTTTGATAAGGAGTAAACTTCTTATTCTTATTAGCCTAGGGTTTCTGCCATGCACAACATCTTTCAGTGTACATCATCTCATACCGCCTTGCCATGTCTAACACATCATTAAATGGATGTGCTAGATGAGGCACTATTCGGTGACTCAATCCTGGCCTCAATCCAAGAATAAAATTATCCACTTTCTTCCTCGATATCCTTATTAAATCGGCCATGTACTTATATAATGTGTTGAACCTTTGTACATACTTTGGATAGTCCCTTTTGTAATTCCATAAACTCTCGGACATTGTCAATAATTTCGATCTAGGTGTATCTTGCTTCTTAGCCATCGCCTTAAACCTATCCCAAGTAATCTCTCATGCATGAATATCAGCCCCATTAGTTACCCGTCAGACACTTGCCAGCCCCTTGAACGGTTTAGACACAAGCTTCACCTTTCGAGCCTCTGTTAGCTCCAAATCCTCGCAAATCCTTTCCCACATCGCCAACCAATCATCTAGGGCAGGTACTTCAGCGCCACCTTCAACCTGAACTTTTAGGGCTGCCTCCCCTCATTGGCCATTAGTTTGGGTCCCAACTAGAATTCGTTCCTCCTTCTCTTAGTGTGAAACGTCCACTTCCTAGAGCCATTCTGGCATTCTGCATCAGCAAGCGTTTGTATGAAACGGAAGTAGTAGGGGTTGACGGGTAGATATATTCTCCTATATATCTATATTAAAATATGAATATGTCATAAATAGCGTATACCCTTCGGTAATGTGTTTATTTCTACATTTAACTCCTATTTAACATGTTTTACTTAGATATTTCCCTAACCTAGGCTCTGATACCAAGTTGTAACATCCATCGTGAGACTCAAAAGTAGAAGCTAATAATGCTATAGTCATCACTGAAATCATTTTCCAATGACAACATGAGTTCAATTTTATTTTGCACAACATAAGTAAACAGTGCAACTAAATAGCTTTTTCATTACATTACATCATTTTAACCCAAATTGTTGCCCACGTAGGGGTAAATATAAATAAAACATAGAGTAGTGTTGTGTCCAGCATATGAAGATGCCAACACAATACCTAACCAATTGTAAATCTAGATTTTACACAGCGGTATTCAAAATATTTTTATTTAAATAGCAAGCCTCCTGCTTTGTCTTTGAAATCGTCATTCATCCTTATAAAAGAGATACCTGTCTAAACCATAAACTCAACCTACTCGAATGAGTACCTGTGATTTTATGGGAAATAATAAAACCACGGGTTAGGCAGTTAGTCTAATATGTGTAAATCCTTTATCCTAAGCATCCATAGTAAGACTATGCTGCTAACACGAAAAAAGATTTCCCTTTACTTTATCATCACCGATATACACCAATATATAAACAACAAACTATACATACATATATTTATTTATATATCATAGGAAACAACATATGCATGAATTCAATTAAGAAGTGTACCTTATACTTAAGCATTCAATTATGAACCAAGTGTAGGATCTAGATTAACCCTAGAGGGGGGGTGAATAGGGTTATAGCAAATTTTTCCGAATTAAACATAGAAACAAACTGCAGAAATAAATATGCTGAAAAATAAATCACACACAAAATTACCCAGCTTCGGCAACCCCTGCCTACTGCTGCATTCCCAGATTTCTATTAGATTTAAACAGTTTCCCGCTTACAAACACTCTAACAGACTTGCAAACCCTGCTACCGCCTATAGAGTTTTGCAAACCCGCAAACCCTGCTAACTGGACTAACTCTAACTAGACAATCTGACAACACCTAAACCCTAGGTGATGATTTACCATGTTTTGTTTTTAAAAAAATCAGACAAATAAAACAACTTTAAAAAAATAAACAACAAATAGCCCCTTAAACCCTAATTAAAAAAAATAAAGCATCTTTATAAAACAAGCCGGCCCAATCTAGCCCGTTATCTTCATTTGTTTGTTTTGCTAAAAAAACAGCCCGGTTCCTTTCATGACAATGGCGGCTTCCTTCTTTTCTTTACAAATCAGAGATTTGTCCCCTTACGAAAATTAGGGCTTTGAAATGAGCAGCCGATAGTTGATCGTATGATTGATTTGGCTTCTTCTTTGTCGATCGATCATTCCTCTGAGTTGCTCATTGCTGTTTGATTGAGTTCGTCATTTGTTTTGGTATGTATTTTCTCTTTTTGCTTTTCTGGTTTTGGCTTGTTCGAACTCGATTGTTCTGTTGTCTATGATGATTTCTTGGGGTGTATTTATAGGGTTGAAACCCTAATTAACCACTGTCAGATTTGATCGTTGATTATTTTCCTGAATTTGTTCTGGATTTGGAGTATTCCTTTCTTGATTTGATTTCGAATTATTGCTGTCCATATTTGTTTTCGAATTAATTAATTCGAAAATTTCTTGCTGTATTTGTTGTCTCGGTCCCCATTTGAATTAATACTGACCATATGTGACTTCGAGAAATTTTATGCAGAGTTTTCTTTCCAAATTAGATTTTCTTTGACTTAATCAAAGACTTAATCAAAAGATACGAATTTTGTTCTTTAACTTCGGCTTGATTTCTGCACTGATTTGTACTTGCCATTGTCTTTGCATTCCCTACTGCACATTCACCTGTTTACTATATATGTGCATATATACAAATGTATGTGTGTATGCATATATTTTCGGGTTTGTACTTGGATTTGAACTGCTTCATATTATGTTGATCTTGATTTTGGAGCTGCCACTGACTTCTTTGTTGTAACTTGAAACTGTTTTGACAATTCGAATTTCACTTGCATACTCCATGTTGCATTATCACTGTGTTGCATTGTAGCTACATCTTGACTTGAACTTTTTCACTGTATCAGATGCTACACTTGTTCATGTATTCAACTGTTGCACTTGAGTTTGTTTCCACTGCTTCATCAAGTTGTATTCATCCCTTGTATGCTTCAAGTTGCCTTGAGTTGAACTTATCTTGGGTTTGACCTTGTTTGTGACTTTTGTGCATTGTGCTATGTTGTTGTATTTGCATTGTGTTACTGATTTTGGTCGAGACTTTGTTTGTTGCAGTTTGTCACTGTAATTACTGTTACATTACTTCACAGTGTTGCATTTGTTCATGTAGCTCTGTTGTTGCTGTGTTCCATGAACATGCTTCACTGCATTATGAAAATGTTGCATTGTACTCTGACCTTGTTGCCTCTGTTCATTTGCCGGTTAGCTTACTCGTTCGGTCTTTACTGCATTGCTTCTGATCATGTTGCACAATTTCTGTTGTTTCCAGTTGTACTTGGTCATTTTGTATCTGCATTTGTTATTTCTGAAGCTCGAGTTGCACTTGCTCACTGCTTGATGGTCTTGTGACTCTTGCTATGTCTTTGTGAATTTTAACCTGTAACTTGAACTTCACTGTCCGCTGTAGTTTGAACTGTGCATTTGGACTTGAATCTGTAACCTTCCTCATGTATACACATGCGTATGTATGTGTGTGTGTATGCTTGTGTTGGTTCATTGGTTTACTGGTGCATACATGTTGCTTGTGTATACTTGTGTGGTGGTGCACTTGCCTTGTGATTCTGTTCATTCCTAGTTGCCTTGAGTAGCAGTGCTTCATGTTGAATTCATTGAAGTATTGATTGCTCTTGTTGATAACGCACACGAGTTGGCGAGCAGTGCACACGTGTATACATGTACACATGTGTATTGCAGCCACTCACGATTATCTGTAAGAACACTGATATGCACAGATATTACACAATCAAAGATGATGACAATAACCCATGTATCTGAGACACAAATAAATTTTTTATTTTTGCAAATTCAAATTTGTTTGTTTTCAGATTACTGTTGTAGTTGCTAATTATACAGGTACACAGGAGACAGGACAAGAAGTGGAGCTGGATAATGCAGATAGATGTAGATGTGCAGACAGAGTGAAAAAAAACTGAGTGTTGAGTGTTGTAGTGTAAAAAGTATGAACTGGTGTATGTATATATAGAGAGAGCTGAAAACTTTGTATTGTTTAAGTGTTGTAATAAAATATTATATTGAATAAAAAAATACTAGTTGAATTATATAAATTCTGTGCAATAGTATAATTATTCAATATGAATATTTCTTCCTTTCTGTATATAGTCCAAACTGCAAACACATATATATATATATTGATATATATTTTGTTATCATCAAACAAAAAATCACATCAAACAATCTCCCCCTTTTGATGATGACAAACATATATATTAAAGATTTTGAAATGCTAATACATGTGTTTGAGCATGAAATGTTTTAGCTCCCCCTATTTGAATGCTCCCCCTACAACCAAGACCACTCCCTATTTAGAAGATAACAAAAATTACTGATGAATGAACGAACTAAGGAAAATTATCTAACAACATTAAACAAATATTGTTGAAGTATTCCAAAAAATATTTACTTCCTTATCAAAATCTAGTTCTTTTCTCCCCCTTTTGGCATTATCAAAAGACTGACAAACAACAATGGAACATTAGGAACAAAATAATATATCATAACGAGATAACAACTTCCACATTGTAGAGAATGGATCGATGATTGGTTTAAGAAGAGAGATATTTTAACATTAATTTGACATTTTAAGCACAAAAAAATAAGCACTGCATAACCACGCATAACCACGCATAACCATAAGGACTTTTAAATGGAATTAGCAGTTACTTATTAGTCTAAGCATCCGGACTTTTAAGTGAGACCAACATACTTAGTTACCATACTCCATCCATGCATAACCATAAGGACTTTTAAATGAGAATGGAGTAATGATAAAAATAATTCACTCACATGCTCCATCCATGCATAACCATAAGGACGTTTAAATGAGAATGGATGCATGAGAGTTATTATTTATTTATTATTATAATTGTATATATATATATATATATTTTATAAATAATTCATTCTTCTTATTTTACAAAACCATTATGAACAATAGAAAGATGGTAGAAATAGAAATGATCGTGGAATAAGTTACCAAGTTAATTATATTATGTAATATCCAGTACTGAATACCATATTCGAATCAATCTTTGGATAATATCCAAAACTGGTTTGAAACCTAGAAATTTAAGTTGAAAATATATATCCAAGAATATTTCAACAAAGAAAATGAAAAATGGTTAGTCAATTTCTATAATCCCCAAATCCAAACGTAATCTGGAAAATCTTTCTTCTGGGAGGGGTTTTGTGAAAATATCAGCAAGTTGAGTCTCAGTTGAAATATATTCAATGCAAATGTCTTCCTTAGCAATGTGATCTCTAAGAAAGTGGTGTCTCACATCAATGTGTTTTGTGCGTGAATGATGAACAAGATTATTTGATAAGTCTATTGCACTTTTACTGTCACATTTTAATGGAACTTGTTTATAAACTAAGCCAAAATCAGAAAGAGTTTGCATCATCCATAAAATTTGAGCACAACAACTCCCTAAAGCAATATATTCTGCTTCAGTGGTGGATAATGCAACACAGTTTTGTTTTCGACTTGACCATGAAACTAACGAGTGTCCTAGCATAAAACATGTTCCACTAGTGCTTTTCCTGTCAACCAATGAACCAGCATAATCAGCATCAGAATAGCCAACTAAATCAAAATTTTCACAAGAAGGATACCATAACCCAAGTTTGTTTGTGTGTGAAAGATATCTCAAAATTCGTTTAGTGGCTTTCAAATGAGATTCTTTAGGATTAGATTGAAAACGTGCACACAGACACACAGAGAACATAATATCAGGTCTAGAAGCAGTAAGATAGAGAAGTGAACCAATTATCCCTCGATATTTCTTCTGATCAACAGCACTTCCTTTCTCGTCTTTGTCCAACTTTGTTGATGGGCTCATAGGAGTTCTCAATGGTTTGGAGTTCTCAACTCCAAATTTCTTCAACAGTTCCAACACATACTTGGATTGTGAAATGAAAATGCCATCACTGCTTTGCTTGATTTGAAATCCAAGAAAATATTTCAATTCTCCAACCAAGCTCATCTCGAATTTAGCCTGCATGACTTGTTCAAATTTCTCGCACAAGAGTTCATTAGTAGCACCATAAATGATATCATCTACATAAATCTGAACAATCAAAAAATCACTTCCTTTATGTAATAGAAACAGTGTTGTGTCAGCACTCCCCTTTTTAAAGCCATTTTCCAAAAGATATGTACAAAGGCGGTCATACCAAGCTCTAGGAGCTTGCTTAAGACCATATAATGCTTTTTCAAGTTTATACACATGATTTGGAAAATCGTGATTTTCAAAACCGGGGGGTTGTTCAACAAAAACCTCTTCTTTCAAATCACCATTTAGAAAAGCACTTTTTACATCCATTTGTTTAAGTTTGAAACCTTTATAACAAGCAAAGCTTAGAAAAATCCTAATGGCTTCTAACCTAGCAACTGGAGCAAATGTTTCATCAAAATCTATGCCTTCTATTTGGTTATATCCTTTTGCGACCAACCTAGCTTTGTTTCTAATTACATTTCCTGATTCATCAAGTTTGTTTTTGAACACCCATTTAGTTCCTACAATTGGATAGTCATTTGGCCTAGGAACTAATTTCCAAACTTTATTTCTCTCAAATTGATTAAGTTCATCTTGCATTGCTAGAATCCAACTTTCATCATTAAGAGCCATTTCAACAGAATCAGGTTCAATTTCAGAAATAAAACCACTATGACAACAAAACGCACACAAATTTTTATCAAATGAAGAGCGAGTGCGTATACCTTCCGTAGGATCTCCTATAACCAATTCAGGAGGATGATTGGTTTTGAACTTCAATCTATCAGCATCAACAGTCCTACTTTCACCTTGCTCACTAGATGTTCCTTCTTTAATGCCTTCATGATCTACCCCATCATCAATCGTTTTTTCAGTCGTCCTTTCCAGATCAGATTCATCAAATTTCACATTGATTGATTCAACAATTGTCTTTGTTCGTTTGTTGTATATCCTGTAAGCCTTGCTCCTGGTTGAATAGCCCATGAAAATTCCCTCATCGGCCTTTGATTCAAATTTTCCAAGTTGATCACCTGTGTTAAGAATGAAACAAGGGCATCCAAAAACACGAAAGTAAGAGATGTTAGGTTTCCTTTCATGCCAAACTTCATAAGACGTTTTGCCAAGTATTGGTCTAATCATTACTCTATTCATTACGTAGCACGAAGTATTCACCGCCTCTGCCCAAAAAGTTAGAGGTAGTTTATACTCACTCAACATGGATCTAGCCAATTCTTGCAATGTACGATTTTTCCTTTCAACCACCCCATTTTGTTGAGGTGTTCGTGGAGCAGAAAATTCATGTTTTAAACCATTTTCTTCACAAAAGTTTTCAAATTCCGAATTTTCAAATTCGCCTCCATGATCACTTCTTAAAGTTTTAATTGAAACTCCTTTTTCATTTTGAACAAGTTTAGCAAATTTTGAAAAATAATCAAAAGATTCAGACTTTTTGGCTAAGAAATAAACCCATGTAAATCTAGAATAATCGTCAACCAATACATAACAATAACGTTTTCTATTCAAGCTTGCAATTTCATTTGGTCCAAATAAGTCCATATGAATTAATTCGAGGACCCTTGATGTGCTAACAATGTTTTTAGGGCGAAATGATGATCGACTAAGCTTGCCCAAGGAACATGCTTTACACACTTTGTTATCTTTAAATTTCTGATGTGGTAACCCTCTGACTAATTCTTTCATTTCAAGATTTTTTAAGAGACTCATGCTAGCATGTCCAAGTCTCCTATGCCACAAAGATGCCTCTTCGTCAGTGGCTACCAAACATCTGGAAAGATTTAGATTGTCAAACGAAAGTGAGTAGACATTTCCTTTTCTTTTGCCCATAAAAACTATGTTATTAGAAGTTTTATCAATGATCTTGCAAGTATCACTATCAAAAACCACATTCATACCTTTGTCACATAGTTGGCTAATAGAAATGAGATTGTGATGCAAATTATCAACGTATAAAACATTAGTCAATGAAAAAGTACCGTTACTTACTTCACCTTTCCCAATAATCTTACACTTGCTATTGTCTCCCATGATCACATTTCCACCTCTAAAATTCTCTAGGCTAAGGAACTTAGATTTATCACCTATCATATGTCTAGAACAACCTGAGTCTAGAAACCATTCTTGTTGCTCCTTAGCCCGCCAACAGACCTACATAAAGAGAGAGAAGGATGACCTAGAGAAACTCTTAGGTCCAATGATATTAGTAACTGAAGCATTGTGAATAAACAATCCCTTTGGAACCCAAACTTGTTTTGTCCTTTCATTTTTGTTCCTATAGACATGAAATTTGTTTGTAGAATTCTTAGGAACCCAAACTTGTATAAATTTTGTGTTCTTGTTCCTATGACTACAATTTTCAACACGATGTCCAATTTCACTTCTAACAAAGATACTCTTACCTTTTGCACAGTCATCAACTTGTGTTTTCCCAAAACCTAGTCCTTTTCTGTTATTAGCAAAGAGTTGATTTCCCAATAACATGTTAAATGATTTTTCTCCTCTTGAAAAGTTATTTAGAGATTTCTCAAGATTTTGGACTTTGGTTTTTAGTGTTGTGTTTTCAGTTACAAGTGTGGTGCATCTATTTATAAAATCCTTTTTCCTAGTGTCAATGGTTTCCTTAAGACTTGAGTTTTCTTTTTCAAGATTGTCGAAGCTATTCTTAAGTCTTGATATCTCTGAATCTAAAATTTTACATTTTTTACAGTCTAGGTTCTGAATATTTTCAAGTTCAGTTTCTAACCTAGTATTCTCATGAACAAGTTCTCTCCTGTCAGACTTCAATTTTTCAATTTTAGTTTCAAGAGTATCAATTGTATTAGTAAGATCATAATACATCAAAACAAGTTCTTTATAAGAATAGTCACGTACCTCACTGGATTCCTCTGAACTTGTTTCTGAATCTGATTTTCCCATAAGACATAAGTTAGCCTCTTCTGAGCTATTATCCGAAACTTCTTCTCCTTCTTCACCATCCCAAGTTGCTGCAAAGGCCTTCTTCTTCTTTTTCTTTCCTTTGTTGTTTTTGAGAAGTGGACATTTTTGTTTGAAGTGGCCAGGCTTTTTGCAGTTAAAGCATGTCAATTCATTATCGGAACTGTCAGAATCTTTTGACCTATTACCACTTGTTTTCTTCTTGCGTGGCCTGAATTTTGACCATTTTCTAAGATTATTGACAGCCATCGCAAGCTCTTCAATTGGATCTTCTTCTTCATCGCTTTCTTCTTTTGCTCTTCAAGGCAATTGTCTTCTTTTTTGATTCGGAGTTGTTACGTTCCTCCTTTGCCTTTAGCTCAAGCTCATATGTCATCAAGTTTCCGATCAACTCCTCCATGCTTAGTTTACTCAGATCTTTCGATTCTTGTATTGCCGTGACTTTTGCCTCAAAGTTCATTGGTAAGACTAGCAGTATCTTCCGCACAAGCTCTACTTCAGTGAAGACCTTCCCAAGCGCTCTAGCATTGTACACTAAAGTTGAAAATCGTCCAAACATATCCTTTATGCTCTCGCCTTTTTCCATCACAAAGTTTTCGTATTCATTGCTAAATAGAGCTAGACGTGACTCCTTGACTTGAGAAGTTCCTTCGTGTGTGACCTCCAAAGTGTGCCAAATTTCCTGTGCTGTTGTACAATGAGAAATTCTATTAAATTCATTTTTATCAAGAGCACAGATCAAAGCGTTCATTGCTTTGGCATTTGTAGTTTTTAGTTTCTTATCGTTAGCATCCCACCTATCCTTAGGTTTAGGAATCTCAGTATCACCAATAACTATAGTGGGAGATTTATAGCCAGTTTCAATAATATCCCAAACATCATAATCGACAGAACTAAGATAAATACTCATCCTAACTTTCCAATAAGCATAATCATTCCCATTAAACATGGGTGGCCTAGCAATAGACTGCCCTTCAGAAAAAGCATTATTTGGTGGATTCATGACTCTAGAGTTAAAGTAAAATACCTAGCTCTGATACCACTTGTAGGATCTAGATTAACCCTAGAGGGGGGGTGAATAGGGTTATAGCAAATTTTTCTGAATTAAACACAGAAACAAACTGCAGAAATAAATATGCTGAAAAATAAATCACACACAAAATTTACCCAGCTTCGGCAACCCCTGCCTACTGCTGCATTCCCAGATTTCTATTAGATTTAAACAGTTTCCCGCTTACAAACACTCTAACAGACTTGCAAACCCTGCTACCGCCTATAGAGTTTTGCAAACTCGCAAACCCTGCTAACTGGACTAACTCTAACTAGACAATCTGACAACACCTAAACCCTAGGTGATGATTTACCATGTTTTGTTTTTAAAAAAATCAGACAAATAAAACAACTTTAAAAAAATAAACAACAAATAGCCCCTTAAACCCTAATTAAAAAAAATAAAGCATCTTTATAAAACAAGCCGGCCCAATCTAGCCCGTTATCTTCATTTGTTTGTTTTGCTAAAAAAAAACAGCCCGGTTCCTTTCATGACAATGGCGGCTTCCTTCTTTTCTTTACAAGTCAGAGATTTGTCCCCTTACGAAAATTAGGGCTTTGAAATGAGCAGCCGATAGTTGATCGTATGATTGATTTGGCTTCTTCTTTGTCGATCGATCATTCCTCTGAGTTGCTCATTGCTGTTTGATTGAGTTCGTCATTTGTTTTGGTATGTATTTTCTCTTTTTGCTTTTCTGGTTTTGGCTTGTTCGAACTCGATTGTTCTGTTGTCTATGATGATTTCTTGGGGTGTATTTATAGGGTTGAAACCCTAATTAACCACTGTCAGATTTGAATGTTGATTATTTTCCTGAATTTGTTCTGGATTTGGAGTATTCCTTTCTTGATTTGATTTCGAATTATTGCTGTCCATATTTGTTTTCGAATTAATTAATTCGAAAATTTCTTGCTGTATTTGTTGTCTCGGTCCCCATTTGAATTAATACTGACCATATGTGACTTCGAGAAATTTTATGCAGAGATTTCTTTCCAAATTAGATTTTCTTTGACTTAATCAAAGACTTAATCAAAAGATACGAATTTTGTTCTTTAACTTCGGCTTGATTTCTGCACTGATTTGTACTTGCCATTGTCTTTGCATTCCCTATTGCACATTCACCTGTTTACTATATATGTGCATATATACAAATGTATGTGTGTATGCATATATTTTCGGGTTTGTACTTGGATTTGAACTGCTTCATATTATGTTGATCTTGATTTTGGAGCTGCCACTGACTTCTTTGTCGTAACTTGAAACTGTTTTGACAATTCGAATTTCACTTGCATACTCCATGTTGCATTATCACTGTGTTGCATTGTAGCTCCATCTTGACTTGAACTTTTTCACTGTATCAGATGCTACACTTGTTCATGTATTCAACTGTTGCACTTGAGTTTGTTTCCACTGCTTCATCAAGTTGTATTCATCCCTTGTATGCTTCAAGTTGCCTTGAGTTGAACTTATCTTGGGTTTGACCTTGTTTGTGACTTTTGTGCATTGTGCTATGTTGTTGTATTTGCATTGTGTTACTGATTTTGGTCGAGACTTTGTTTGTTGCAGTTTGTCACTGTAATTGCTGTTACATTACTTCACAGTGTTGCATTTGTTCATGTAGCTCTGTTGTTGCTGTGTTCCATGAACATGCTTCACTGCATTATGAAAATGTTGCATTGTACTCTGACCTTGTTGCCTCTGTTCATTTGCCGGTTAGCTTACTCGTTCGGTCTTTACTGCATTGCTTCTGATCATGTTGCACAATTTCTGTTGTTTCCAGTTGTACTTGGTCATTTTGTATCTGCATTTGTTATTTCTGAAGCTCGAGTTGCACTTGCTCACTGCTTGATGGTCTTGTGACTCTTGCTATGTCTTTGTGCATTTTAACCTGTAACTTGAACTTCACTGTAAGCTATAGTTTGAACTGTGCATTTGGACTTGAATCTGTAACCTTCCTCATGTATACACATGCGTATGTATGTGTGTGTGTATGCTTGTGTTGGTTCATTGGTTTACTGGTGCATACATGTTGCTTGTGTATACTTGTGTGGTGGTGCACTTGCCTTGTGATTCTGTTCATTCCTAGTTGCCTTGAGTAGCAGTGCTTCATGTTGAATTCATTGAAGTATTGATTGCTCTTGTTGATAACGCACACGAGTTGGCGAGGCAGTGCACACGTGTATACATGTACACGTGTGTATTGCAGCCACTCACGATTATCTGTAAGAACACTGATATGCACAGATATTACACAATCAAAGATGATGACAATAACCCATGTATCTGAGACACAAATAAATTTTTTATTTTTGCAACTTCAAATTTGTTTGTTTTCAGATTACTGTTGTAGTTGCTAATTATACAGGTACACAGGAGACAGGACAAGAAGTGGAGCTGGATAATGCAGATAGATGTAGATGTGCAGACAGAGTGAAAAAAAACTGAGTGTTGAGTGTTGTAGTGTAAAAAGTATGAACTGGTGTATGTATATATAGAGAGAGCTGAAAACTTTGTATTGTTTAAGTGTTGTAATAAAATATTATATTGAATAAAAAAATACTGGTTGAATTATATAAATTCTGTGCAATAGTATAATTATTCAATATGAATATTTCTTCCTTTCTGTATATAGTCCAAACTGCAAACACATATATATATTGATATATATTTTGTTATCATCAAACAAAAAATCACATCAAACACCAAGTCGTACAATTAGTCGTCATTCACTCATCTATCTCCTAATCTTTGGTTTCAGGCTTTTCCCATTAAGCTATCACTAACTTGTTTTAGCAATTACCTCCGTAGGCCTATCTATCACTAATTTATCTTTTGCTCGAACAATGTCACCTGGTTAAAACATTGACTCATTTCCTTATGGGAGCCACTGACTAAAATCCCTCGGACTCTCGTAGGAGGTTGAATATAATCGCTCTAAATACATTCTGGTAAACGTCCCTATTAGGTGTCAAAAGACCTCTTAGTCCTTGAACTGCTACCGTTTACATTGTCGATTTATATATAATACCCATCGGATGATTTGGCACTCTTCCAACCCTACCTTAACTCCTCCGTAGAGTTTTATAATGTTGTTAGGTCGAACCCTACCGTGGCTTGCAGCCATATATCGTTGGAATTTAGAATATTAGTCAATGCAATATGCCATCCAATAACTCAATGAGCCGGTATACATTTACAGTTATAGCCCAACCCTTTTTATTTTATTCATTAATTGTGTACACTACACGTTCTTTAGATAAAACAATTTTACCTTTAATTTAAATAATACCCTATCATTTGTCAGTTTCTCTAAACTTCTTCCATTCCTAAAATAAGTTAATACAATTTAAACTTATAAAATCTTTCATTTATTTCATCCCTATGAAATAGTTCAATAACACTTGAAAGCTATCTTCCAATGTGCCCTAAGTATTCTTCATTTTACTTAGAAAAATACAACATCCCATGCTATTGCGGGTTATTCTTAGTCATCGCATACCGGCTATCCCATAGGCCTCAAAAATTTTAGCCTAGCTATCATCGAATGAAAATCCCATAGTCAATGTGAATAATTTATTATAGGCCATCTTATAGTATCATTATATAGTTATCGTGGGTTAATAACTACCCAAGCCGTATCGTATTATACTCCAAAGAATGGTCGTAGGGAATCTTCCATATAGCCATCGTGCACTCTCCCATCAAGGGCATCGCACCTTGCTTTCCCCTAAAGTCATCGCATAACATCTCCCCTAAGGCCATCATGCTTTATCCATAAATTTTCGTCGCTTGCAAATATCTGGTGCCAACAAATTATCACGAGCCTTGAATGCTAAATAACCCAAGTTGTTGTATTTTTATATATTTCCTAGTCATTGCGCGTCATCGTCTGAAGAATCGCTTGTTGTTTCATTAATTTCCATTGTGCTCTTATCACCTTTAACCCATCGTGTGCTGCATAAGATAAGGCCTACATGAGTTATCCCACCAACATAAGCCATCCTAATTTTTTCCATTTGCCCACGTGCCGTTACCCATGCAACTATCGTGTGCCACTTTGTCAAGGTCTTCCTGTTTATTCATTTTGCCATCGTGAGATTGTCCACTTTTCCTTTATGAGTTTATGTCCTGCTTCGTTTTCTTACCTACTTGTGATGACCCGGAATTTTCGAGCATTTAAAATTGGAATATTTAATTGATTTTAAATATTCAATAGAATAATTTTAATTTGAATTACGAATATCACAATTTATTTGATAATTTAATTATTGAATTAAATAAGTGAAGTTGAGAAAAATGTTGAATCTGGAATTTTAAGCCTGTTGAAAATAAATTGAAGGCTTATAAAACTTATACTGATAATACTGAAGACAATAGAAGTGTTAAAATTGGAATTAATAGGGATCTGTGCAGTTTTGAAATTTATATCGTTTAAACTGAATTTGAAAATAGCCTTCCGAGGCACAGTCTCAGAATTCGACGTAACCAGTTCCATTGGGTCCGTAATATTGAATCATTATCGGATTTTAAATTTCGTATTGATTGGAGTTAGTGTGTGTGTGTACGATATATAAACGCGTTGAAAATTTAATTGATAATAATCGATTCGAATTTGAATTAAAAATAAGTGAACACTGTAGCAAGGCGTCTTCAACACGCTTCCTTTGCCTTCTCGAACACACCATCCCTTATCCTGCTTCTTTTTGAAAACGAGACCATTATCCTTTCAGTTCAAAATGCTCGAAAAAAAAGAGAGATATAATCATGGCCGAAATAAAATTGCGATATCCCCTTATTCAAATCAAACCCAATTCCACCGTTTCTCCTTCAGTTCCCAATCGCAATAACCCTAAAAAAAATCAAATTGAAGTCGTGTATCGGCTAGGTCAAATCAGTGACACCGAAGGCATTGTAGTGAGGCTCTGTATGGCAATCACGACTGGTGTGGCCACGACTTGGTGATGGTGACTAAAAATTAAGCTCGACACGATGGAGGAACTCATGATCAAGATGGGAACATGACCTAATTTTGCAACCTGGATTGTCGCGATGTAATTGATAACACGGGGGGAGACTGAGGTCGAGCACGACCTGGTGGAACTTGAGCGAAAGCGACATGGCGTTGGGGGATTAGGCGAGCTTGCTGGCAATGTTGCTGTCGATTTGGAAGAGGTCATGACTTAACTAGGATAGAGGCAAAGGTTGTAGCTACTGCTGCTAGGAAGTGGGAGATGAGGTGGAACGTTCGTGCAATTGGAGGCTGAGGTAGTGGTTCGAGGATGCGCGTGCTTTGGTAGCCGAGCCGACGATGTCCTATAGACGGGCAACTACCTGATGAAGAAGAGAGTACAAAGATAGCAAGTTGGTAATGCCAGGTGAAATGGCGCAGCTATCGACGGTAGACATGCAAGTGAAATCAAAGTCTGAAGCTTGTTAATTAATGGCAGACCTTAATTGGATGGACCGAGCGTAGGTTTGGTCTAAAAATCGAGAAACAAGCTGGAATGGAGATGAATGGAAATAGATTGCAAATTGAAGTCAAAGGTGAGTTAATCTCACTCAGTTTAAATTTAAATTTAAGTGATTAAATTTATATAATTGTTGAATGGTTGAGTTGATTGATATGCTATAGTATGGTATATTTTGAAATTGGTGTATTATTGCGCTAACATCTGTGGATGCAGGGAAAATAGGTTGGAGAGATCCAACTGGATCCCTCAACATTTATTTAAATTATTTAATACCCTCAGTTGTGATTATATTGATATTCTATGATGAATTATAGTGGAATATTGAATGCTATGAGTTGATTGGATATAATTGGGTATAATGAATTATCATAAAAATATATAAATTGAATTTTGGAAAGAAAATGAAAGAAGTGGATTGTAAGTAAAATAATTATAGAATAACTTTAAAGAATGAATTTGAAAAAGAAATAAAGTGACTTTAAAAATTCTAATAAACAAATCTTAGATATGGAAAGGGAAATTTGAATTAACTGAGAGTTAATGTATTTTAATCTTCAGTGTTATTTTTAAAAAGAACAAACCATTTATTTAAAAGTTAAGACTTGAATTATGGAAAGGATAAAGAAGAAATTGGGAAAAATCTGGAATTTGTATATTTTAGTTAAAAGTTTTAAAATCAAATGGAAAATAATAATAACAACAATAATTAAGTCCATACTTAATGAATTTTGAAATGAATCGAGTAATTAAAGAAATTTATTTCAAAATGAAGTAAATTGGAAATCAATTTGGAAATTGATTTAAGTGTTTGAAATTGGATATTTGGAAGAATAAGTTCAAGGTGGGAATTTATTAAAGGAATGAGAAAAAAATATTTGTTTAAGAATAAATAGTGATTTATTTTTAAAGGTTGTGAAGAGAAGTATATTTCTCTGGATAGCCAAGTACGTTTTCAAAGTAAGTTTTTAAAATAAAATAAAGGTTTTAATGTTGTTTACAAGGTATGTTCTTGGAAATTTATTATTTCTAAATGTTTCAATTCTAAAGTAAATATTTATTCAAATCTATTATCGTAGTAATAATTTATAAAGAGTGACTTAGTAATTCTGGTTTAAAGGTGAAATCTAGTTTATATATTTATAAAGTAACCTTATTTTCAAATATTCATATAGTATATATTTTTAATCAATTATTGAAGTAGTTTTAATTTAATTATTTCAAAGTAAATTCTAAAGTAAGTAATTTGTTAATCTATTATCGTAATAATTATTTAAAGAATGATTTGGTCCTTTGTTTAAAGTACTATTATAAATTAAGTATTAAAGTAAATTTTCCTTAATTAAATGTTAAATATATTTTACAATAAAGTGTTTTTAAATTATTTTAGAAATCTAAAATTTGTGCTTGGTGATTCCAGTGGGAATGAAAATACTCGGAATTTATTCTGAGAAAGGAAGATAATTTGAAACTGTTTTCAAAAGGGTTTGAAAAGTGGAAATATATCTTGTGAAGATATTTTCGAGGTTAATAAATATTTTGGAAAATTATTTATTGTTGAATGGTTGTTTGGAATATAAATTGATAGTTAAATCACCGACTATCAATATTGGCCAAATGCGTTGATCGTTTCGAAGAGACCGGGATCGAGATTTATTTCTTGAAAACCACTTCAATCCGGTTTGTACGTTTTTGTGAAAAACGATTTTGGATTCGAAGATGGAGCAGTGAAGTGCAAGGACTAGTCGCTACTAATCCTGAGGTATTTCCAAAATGGATGTAGTAGAAATAGTGCCTTCGGTTCCGTTCGAACCCGAGACGGACTTGTATGGATGAATGCTTGCGAAACATCGTCAGGTGGACGATGGGCATTCTAAGAGATATATTCTAAAAAGGTAACGCTTAGCCTCAAGCCTCATCAAATGGGAATGACTGAAAATCAGAGGTTATGCAGCAAGGCTAGGTGGGTAGCACCCAAGCAGGGTGAGGTCATTCCAGTCTAGATGTCCCTTTTTATTTCGGCTTAGTGGGCGGTTGTTGATCCCAACCGCGGGATGATCTCACTCGGGATTATCCAGTAAGGGGTAGTCCCGGCCTTGTGTTGCAGGGGAGCAGGCGTACTCCTCGGTACGGTGATCTAGGCCCCGTACTGTGGCAGGTGGTACCCCAGTGCCTAGTCATTAGTTGGAAATCCATTCTCCCTACGAGCCTTGTACGAGTTTTGTTTGTATTACCCACTCTGTGGCTAGTAGCTGGAATTTAATGAATGTAACAATTTCGGCTATTTTATAAGTATTTGTATATAGACCCTATTATAATATCAGAGGATTTCTATAAAAATTGTTTTAGCTATCGTAAGGTAAAATCCCGACATGTTTATTTGTGGCGTGGTCTTACGAGATGTTTATTTTTCAAAGGATTTTTGAAACTTTAATAATCAATTGGGTGTGATTTTCTCACGCTGGTATTCCAGACTGACTCGGGTGTTATTTAACTGTAATGCTCGGGTCAGACCAAGTATTATAGGATACAGGATATGATGCTGTGGAGCTCAGGAGGCGAGCTAGATGACGATACGTACTTCCGTACTTGTTTATATATGTATATTCCGCTGTATTGAGTTGTTGTGTATCCATTTGTATGATATTGATGTTGAGCTGTGATTGATGTACTCTGATGATGTAATATATAAACAGGGATATTTGATTTTTTGAGTAAAGATCATTTATTATCTATTATATTTTATTCCGCTGCGATGGTTAGATTCTGTTGTTGTTTTCTATTTTCTTCTCCTACCTCTTCTTCTTTAACCCAAATGGTTCGTATTTCTATACAACTTGGGTTGATTGTATTAGAATAGTGTTGACTCAAGGGGTACGGATTTGCGGGCTATTACACTACTTGTGTTGTCACCATGCAAAAGTCCTCACGTGTTAATTTTATTTAAAGATTTTGATAGTATTTGAGCTATCACCTTTCTTTTACTTATTTTTGTTACTTTCATGTTATATCCTTGCCTTTGTGTTATGTCTTGGTCTTTGTGAATTATCCAACTATACCTACATTTCATGTTCCTATTAAGCTATCATGATCTGTTCATAAGCTCTATTTTCTCTCTCTTTGTTTTATTGTTTTTCCTTTGCCTTCGTGAATCATAAACATGAGTTGTCCCTTCTTTTATTCTTCTTTCTTTATTTTATTTTTGTCTTCGCGAATCATTCTATTCAACCTTCAATGAGTTGATTTATTAAATGTCATCGTGTGTCCCACTATATGTTAACATTTGCTACCTCAGCTAAGCCATAAGGTTACACCATACTTGGTCAACAAGGGTCCAATGGTGTTTTTGTAATAAAATTAAAAAATAATTTATTACTTACTTAAGTAATTACTTTATACCTAACACCATTTGGTGTTCAATTGCTATTGGTCAATTTCATTCTTTTAAGTTATCTTTTCAAAAAATGTTAATCCCCATAACTAATTTAATTTATTAAATTTTTCCCTTAATTTATTAGTATTTTTCTTCACTGAATAACTCATATAAATGAAAAATCGTTGGGAAAAATCCAAAAAATTCACCAAAAATCACTTTCATTATGTATTACCTCATATGAAAATTTCAAGTGAAAATAATTATTTTTATGATTTTTAATAATTAATCAACCCAAATCTACTATTTTCCAAACTTAGGAAATTCATAAAATATTCATTTTAATTCCCAAAATTAAAAAATTAAAAAACCATCTCAATTTCATCATTAAGCACATCATATTAAAATTTAATGGCATATGGATGTGATTTGTCTATGTTTTACCCTAAAACATGAACTTATTCCCATTAACTAAATTTCTAATCATAATCATAAATTATATTTAATCACCCAAACACTTTAAACAATATTCAGGTATTCATTTATAGCCAATTCTGAATTTAAACATGTTAGAGAATGTTTTAGAGAAAGATCTACTCACCTTTAATCCTTGAAAAACTTTGTTTAATTCTCTTCTCGTTAAAGTTTAAAACTTGGATCTTTTCTCTTCTTCTTCTCTTGAATTTTATTCTTCTTTCTAGAGTTAGTGGTTGGCCTTATTTCTTAAGCTCTTAGGTTGTTTTTGTAAAAGAATGAAACGATGATGGAATGAAGGGACGCGGCTTAGGAATATGGGCTAGTGGTTTGGACCTTACTAACTTACTCCTCTTAACCAAATCATTCCCATTAAAATTTAAATTTTTCTTTATTAATCAAATCCAACTAAAATTACTTTCATTACCCTTGGTCCATCTGATTAACTTTCTAAAGTGCTTCACACTCAATTAATTAAATTTCCTTTAGGCAATTCTTGCAATTAAAACGCTTTATTAATTTAATAATATCATCATATTATTAATTCAATTTAGTTTAACTGAATTTAATTCAATTTAGTTTTCCATACTGTACACCCTCCAAAATATGGGGTATTACAACTGCAGTGTTAAGAAGTATGTCAATGAATTTAAGCATCAAACAAAGTATAGCCAAGGCCTTATCAATAAACCAGTGAAAATGGTGACAAAAGCATTCTAATAAGTATTTTTCTTTTTTAGTTTGTTAATGGATTAAGTGCAGCTCTGAGGGATATTACTTTGAGCCATATACTTACTGAAACTACCTTTGAAAGTTTGGTTGATATGGCACTATTGAATTCAATTGCTTAGGACAACTCTAAGAATGTAGAAGAGAAGTAATTTTAGAAAAATCTATAAAAGGATGGAATAAGGGCTAAGGGCAAGATAAAGAAATAGGGAGTCAAATATAGGAGGTGCAATAACAAAGGGCATATAGTAAAAGACTGCAGAGTGAATCTTGCAAAGATCAAATGCCACAACTACAACAATATTAGGCATATGAGGAGGGAATGTCCAACTGCACAAAAGACTTACCCAGTAAGTTCCATCTTATGCACTTGATGTTGTTCCTAGCTTGATTATTAACTTAACCGTGGAAAAGGGAAGAAGGTAGTCATCGAAGGCATGTTAACTCTTTCTGATTTATTTGTTCGCACTTTACTTTACATTGAAGCATCAAAACCATTTATTTCAAGTAATCTAGTAGATGAATTACACTTAGATACTAGTATAATTATAGACCCTATTATAATACCAAATTCTGTTAGAGGATTGATTCATTTATCCATGATTTGTAAGGGTTCCAAATTATGTATTCTAGGTATCGAATTTATTGTGATTCTTTTGTATTAGGCTTCTTTGGATTTGGACTAATTTTGGGAATCAATTAGACGGCTATGTATGAAGTAGTACTAGATTATGATAGGAAGGCTGTTCATTTGGGTACTTGTAGTTGGTGCAGCCTTGAGGTTTACTATGATCCAAAAAGTTCGGTTATATTGAGTTACATATATTCTTTATATATGCCACATGATGAGTTAACTTCAATGCCAGTAGTTTGTGACTACCCAGATTCCTTTGCCAAAGTTGCCAGTATTCCTCCTCATAGGAAGAATGAACGTCAAATTTACCTTGAAGAGAATGCTGGACCTGTTGCCT